>CM077347.1:63984740-64584740 GCA_039655645.1 Ammopiptanthus mongolicus
AACTCAAGTTTCATGAAGTTTTAGTTTTGAACTTAGAATTTCAAAAATCCATAAGAAATTGTAGAAAAATCCTTTTAATGTCAAACCACTTTCTTTGAACCTATTTCATGATTGTCTACCATGATCCAAGAGTTGGAAACCAAAAGAGCTCTCTAGCTCAATTGGGAAAAAGGGGCCAAAACCTCCATTGATGAGTGGAGGGAGTTTTGGTTCAAATTTTGGTGTAATAGGCTTTGATCTAGCCTTACCACACCTAGTAAGGATGGACTCCAAGAGATAGGAATTTTTGGAACTCCCTAGCTAATTTTTCTAGCTAAGGCCGAACCATAGGTGAAGCGGTTAGGGAAGATTTTGTGATTTAAAGTTGATGTATTGATTGATTGTATGTTTGTAGTTGTCGACGAGTAATCGGACGAGAAACCAGGCGACTTCCGGGCCGATCGGACAACTTTTCGCTTACCGGGAACTTCAAAAGGTAAGGGCGGAAATCCTGAGGGATTCTCCCGATGATTGCATGTCATCATATTTGATCTGTATATATGTAATTAAGTTGTGTGGTGGTTAATTTATTTACTTTCGACAATTATTTGATTTGTTGATAATTGTGTGTTAATATGTGTTATGATAGTTGAATATGTATTTTAATTGTATTATCTGCTGTAACCATATTATAATGTTGATTGTTGATTGGGAAGCCTGACAGTGGTCAGTGCTCAATTAATTAACGGCGATAAAAGTCTTAAAAAGCTTTGAATTAAATGCCAAAGATTTATTTGGGAAACGTTGAGTATTTTCAACAACGCTGTTTTTCTAAAGAAAAAGTGGATGCAAAAGTAATTTATGAAGTTAGTAGGAAAAGTTGATTTTCAAGAATAAATTCATCTGTATGTGGAAAAAGTAACCTTAAAGAGGAAAAAGTTAAGTTTTTCAACTTAGGACGTTTTAAACGCTAAACGATGTTTTGATTCCGAAAGGATTTACGGAAATCGTTTTCGGAAATAGAAAAGCTGTTCTGGGACGACGTTTTGGTCTCAGTTGTTTCCTTTCAAAAATTTGCCTTTGGTAAGGGACTTTCAATAAAAGTTAAGTTTTATCAGAAATACGGTGGTTTCAAACCATTGTCAAAACAAAAGAGTTTTTCTGTAAATGAGTTTTCCCAACGGTGTAAAATCCGACAACTTGGATGAGTTGCAGAGTTTTCATTTTGGATTTGTGTTTCACAGAACGAAAAACAGTGAAAAATGATGAAAGTGTGAACCTAGCATACGAGACATCAGGATGCTAGTGTTCTGTAAAATAGCACGAGAAGCCGTGCAATGATGTATGGACTGCGTGTCCTATGGACTATGTGTCCTCCACTTTTACGAGGAAACGTGATTAAAGGTGAATGATGTTTTCTATTACCACGGACCTTGGGCTGGTGCATCGGTCTGGGGCTCTGCGATTGAGCACTCGGACGTTTCGTCCTGTATTAACGGTAAAAAGTTTCAAAACAGTGTAAATTGTGAATAGTCGGGAGCCTTGAGCTATGACAACGAAAGAATGAACACAAAGAAAAGTGGCAAGACTTGAAACGTTATTTTCATGCATTTGTATTTAGGCAGACGTGCCATCTGGATGGGGGACCTTGATGGTAGGGAACCCTGTGATGGCTTTAAGTCATAGTGTAACATTGTGCCTTGATGGACAATGGTGTCATACGAATGATGAATATTGTGCCTTGAGTTGGACAATATAGTATGACCATTTACGATTTATCTAGTACCGCTTAATGTAATTCCATGTAATCGCGTAATGTTATGGTGTTCATATACTTCCGAATAAGCACTTAGGTGCTGGTCATTGTTGCCTAGGGCTAATGTACCTTGAGCTTGATCAGCTTAGTTTTTATACAATGGTGTTGGAATTCTCCGAAGATTAAGTAAAGAGTTAGATGATGAATATTGGAGTGTTATGCATTTTTATAAATGACGATGACTGTCGGGTATGAGACCCTATGATATACTACTTGTTTATCAGTAGAACCTTACACATGACAATTATCTATGCTTATGTGTTATTGATGTGATACACATGTTGTTATCGTGTATCAATCCATATATTGGTATCTCACCCTTACATCTTTAGATGAGTTCCAAGATGCCATCAGAACATTCGGGGATCCATTCCCTGACGCTTGAGGGCACGGAAGGAGGGTGACGTATGCGAAGTCACAGTGTTTTAGTAGTATGACCAGCTATAGGATATCTCCTATTTTATTCTGAACAACAGTTAGTTAATTGCTCTGGCTACCGAAGGCCATGACTGTTTTGGATGGCCATCTGTATAAGGCCTATGTAGTATATTATGGTATTTTATTATGTATACTCTGCTTGACGTTTCGTTACATGTGTGTTTGCATAATGTTGTTGTATGGTAAGCTAAGGTAGGAGAAAAAAAATTTATCACGGATTTTCACAATAAGTTAAATACTTAGAAAATTTTATTTTTCGAAAGTAACCAGCACAATTAATTAAAGTTTATTTTCCGCAACAAGTAACCATGTGGTGCCACCGAAGTGGGTGTCACAGTATGCATCAAAATGTAATTTAAGAAACTTGTTATTTTCTATAACAATTAATAGAGGAATGAAATAACATGGAAATAGGCCCCACAGCAGAAGGTGATAGAGGCTTCGTTCACAATGCGGAGGCTTTTGGAGAGAATATGGTTGAAATAAAAATTTGAGGTTTAGATTAGAAGGATAAAAAGGTAATATATATAAAAATAAAAACAAATAATTACATCTCATACCCTTAATTTGAGGGGGAAGAAAAATAAAGATTGGATTCCATTTTTCATCCTAAATTAAGCAATCCAAACAATGGAATGTAGCTACATTCCATTTCATTTCACCATAATCCATAAAAGCTAAAACCAAAGAAAGAATTTGAACCAGTTCGATTTGGTTTAACCAATTCATTGGTTTGGTTGGAACTTCTCCACAACTTATTAACCTAACCATTATGCTCTATCATTCCCGCAGTAAGCACATGAATTAAAATTATATTCTTTAGATAAGTTTGATAAAATAAAACAAAGGTAACTACTTCAACAGTAATCCAATGCATCTTCTTTATTCCCCTAGTTAAACAAAGCAATCGCCAGAGCTGCCAAAATAATGAACAGACAAAATGCGAAGAATTTTCTTCCCATTTATATTGGCGCGAGGAAAAAAATTACATGATACATCATCACATCATCATGCAACTTGATCCTGAGAGTTATGCTATAACATATTCATTTGTCTATATGATTCAAAATCCAGATAGCTTGTTGTTGCTGGTCCATGAAACCCGTACATATCAATAACTTTATCATTTGAAGGCAATGCAGCCTTCACGTCCCTTAATGCCCTCCAGAGGTGAAGCCCAAGGAGCTGGAGTAGAAGGGTTTGACCTAGAAGCGTCTTGGTTGACACCAAGTGCAGTTGGATTCTGCGGTAATATATATGGGGTAATAATTGATATATTAGTATTTGAACCATTAGTTATAGGATTAGTGATTAGGTGATATATTTGATATTTACCACTAATATAGGTATTAATTACCACCATATAGCATAACTTCAATGATTAGGTATTTACCACGGTAATTCTCATATTTACCTAATCTTTAAAGTATAATTAATTCAGCTATTGACACATGGATTAAACATACAAATTTTGTATTATGATGTTAAGGTATTTGGTTCAAATGGTATACCATGTTATTGATAAATATGTAGACCTATACATTCACTAGTGGGCATGTAATACATAAGTGGGGATATCATATTACCATGGATATAACAAATTATTAAAATTGTTGTATTACCCTTATCAACTATTTAGTGCCTATGGTACCACTCTTCGGTAATCGCCAATGTGGACTTATGTGTTGTCGGTCTCTCAGCCACTAGTAGGGTTTAGGATCCCCTATACATATTAATATATTCTACTCTACTCTTGCCTCCCCAACGAGTGTAATTCTTTCCCCCATCTTAGGGCGATTAATGCAAAGATCACGAACTCGACCACCGCAAGCTCTCCACCACCACAGCCACCACGCAGGTCTCCTCCACCACCGTGAGCAGCTCCAGCACCACCACCATCGCGACTGTCTCCTCCACCACGAGCACCGTTGCGACCTCGAACTTTGCCCTAATCACTATTATAACTATAATTATAGGTAACTACTATGGTTGAAAACATGGTGCATATACAATTATCCCTTTATAATAGGTGATATAACAAATTATCAATGTTTATAGTATAGTTATAAGTATTATTAATTGTCATTATAATGTAGCATAATATCCATTGCTTATCAACTTTGTCACCATCTAATTAGTGAGCTATGTGTAACGCCCCGATTTTTCAAGCTTTTGAGCTTTCCGTTTTATTTAAACTGTATTTATCTGTTTGTATTTTATTGGAGGGTTTAGAAAGTGAAATAAAATAATCCGAGACCATAGTCACGCTCTACGTTATCGTAGGAAGCTATGGTTAAATTTTGGTCGAAAACCCAGACTGAGCCCGGTCTGCGTTTTACACTGACAGTATGATTTTACGCTGAAGAGACCCGTGTTGGTTTGTGGGGACAATCGGCAATCCTAAAAGCAGTTCGGGCCGTTACAAAACACACCTTTTTGAATGTAATCTCTAATGAAGTGATATTTGATTTCTATGTGTTCAGCCCTTGAATGCAATATGGGATTTCTTGATAAATTAAGTGCAGCAGTATTATCACAAAAGATTGGGATCTTACTCTCATAGATGTTATAGTCTTCTAGTTGATGTTTGATGCACAAAAGTTGTGAACAACAACTTGCAGCAGAGATATATTTAGCTTCTACAGTTGATAGAGCTATGGTGCTTTGTCTCTTGCTTGACCATGATATTAGATTTGCTCATAGATAGTGACAACAACCACTTGTGCTTTTTCATTCAATTCTATCTCCAGCATAGTAAGCATCACAGTAACAAATTAATTTGTACTCGTTTGATTTCTCATAGAATAAACCCATATTAGTAGTACCTTTTAAATATCTAAAGATCCTTTTGACTGCAGTTAAATGATTTTCACAAGGATCATCTTGAAAACATGCACAAAGACATATACTATACATTATATCAGGCCTGGATGCAGTGAGATATAAGAGAGATCCAATCATACCTCTATATACCTTTTGATCTACCTTTTTATCTTTGTTGTCTTTAGTTAGAATGGACGTTGGATGCATGGGTGTGCTCATTGGCTTGCAATCATCCATTTGAAACTTTTTCACAAGGTCTTTAGTATATTTGGTCTGATGAATGTATACACCATTTGAGTTTTGTCTCACTTGTAGTCCCAAGAAAAACTTGAGTTCTCCCATCAAGCTCATTTCAAATTCTTTTGTCATGAGCTCAGAAATTCATTACATAAAGACTCATTAGTAGATCCAAAAATGATATCATTAACATATATTTGGACTATTATGAAATTATTTTTATTTGATTTCTTAAATAAGGTAGTATCTACCTTTCCTCTACACAAACCATTTTCCATAAGGAATTAGCCGAGTTTCTCATACCAAGCTTTGGGAGCTTGCTTAAGTCCCTATAAAGCTTTGTGAAGCTTATATACATACTCCGGATCGGAATGATCTTCAAACCCTGGGGGTTGCATTACATAGATTTCTTCATTGATTATTCCATTTAGATAAGTACTCTTAACATCCATTTGATATAAGGTTATGTCATGGTGACCAGCAAAAGAAAGTAATATTCGTATAGCTTCTAATCTAGCAACAAGAGCAAAGGCCTCAGTGTAATCAATACCTTCTTCTTGAGAATAACCTTGTGCTACTAACCTTGCTTTGTTTCTTACCACTTTCCCATTTTCGTCCATTCTGTTTCTGAAATCCCATTTCATTCCAATTATGGATTTGTCTTTGGGTTCTTGGACTAAGGTCCAAACCTTGTTTCTCTCAAACTGGTTAAGTTCCTCTTGCATGGCCAAAATCCATCCATCATCCAAGAGAGCTTTGTCCACTGTTTTTGGTTCTAACTCAAAAACAAAGGTTGAGTCTGCTTGATTTCTGAAAGTTGACCTTGTTATAACTTTGTCACTTGGTTGACCAAAAATTTGATTTTCATGATGGTAGGTTTTGAATTCCAAGCTTTCTGACTATCATTCGATCATTGAGGAGTGGACTCATCAGCTTTGACTTCATTGATGAGTCCTTGTCTTTGTTGGTTGGACGAAGATCATTCAGATCAAGATCTACAAAAGATTTGTCCAGCTCTGATAATACTTTATCAGGCTTCTTGTCATCAAATTTAACATGAATTGATTCTTCAACAACTAATGATCTACAGTTATAAATTCTGAAAGCTTTAGATGTTTCTGAGTAACCTAAGAAAATACCATTATCAACCTTGGCATCAAAATTTCCTAAATTATCGTTGGTGTTTAATATAAAGGAACCACATCCAAAAGGATGAAATATGATATGTTGGATTTTCGTCCTTTCCACAATTCATATGGAGTCTTTTTCAGTATTGGTCTTATGTATACTCTATTTTGAATATAGCATATTGTGTTAACAGCTTCAGCCCATAAGTTCTTAAAGACAGAGTTATCATTGAATAATGTTCTTGCCATCTCTTGAAGAGAGCTATTCTTTCTCTCAACAACCCCATTTTGTTGAGGTGTTCTAGGAGAAGAGAAATTGTGAAGAATACCATTTTCTTCACGAAATAGTTGGAAGTTTTCATTCTCAAACTCTCCTCCATGATCATTTCGGATTGAGTTTAAACATACACCTTTCTCATTCTGAATTCTTTTACAGAATATTGAGAATACTTCGAAAGACTCATCTTTGTGAGCTAGGAATGTTACCCATCTCTATCTAGAATAGCCATCTATAATGACAAGCCCATATTTCTTTCCATTAAGAGAAGCAGTTCTTGTTGGACCAAACAAATCTAAATTTAGCAATTCAAATGGTCTTGATGTTGAAACAATATTCTTTGAATTGAAAGAATTTTTAACTTGTTTCCCCTTTTGATAGGCATCACAGAGAACATCTGATTTATAGGCAAGCTTTGGTAGACCTCTTACGAGGTTATGCTTTTGTGAGATTAACCTCAAGCTTGCATAACCAAGTCTCTTGTGCCAAATCCACCGTTCATCATTTACAAACATTAGACATGATACATTTTGATTAGAGAGGTCCTCTAAGTCAATTTTATATACATTGTTTTGCCGTTGACCAGTGAATAGAGTGGACGCATCTGCATACTTGACTATAGACTTATCTTTGTTGAAAGAAACCACAAATCCGCCATCACACAATTGGCTTATGCTAAGCAGATTGTGTTTTAACCCTTCAACTAACAACACATTATCTATAGAAGGAGAGTTGTTCTCACCAATTTTACCAAAACCCACAATCCTTCCTTTTTGGTTGCATCCAAAGACAACTGAGCCTTCAGATTTTGGCTTTAGGACTAGGAACATAGACTTTTCTACCATCATGTGACGTGAGCATCCACTATCCAGGTACCATGATTGGTGTCTTCTTCCTGCTGTCAAGCAAGTCTACAACAGGGTCCTTTTTTGTTAGTTGTAGGCAGATTAATAATTCTAGCATTTTCATAGTAAACATTTGGATGCAGATTGTCCATTCTTGCCACAAACAGAACAGCATATAACTTTATTTAACACAATTTTCTTGAAAGAGATTTTCAGATTCTCTTTCTTATAGACTATATCAAATTTGTCATGAGGAGATATATCTAAGAATTAAATTGAGTTTATTTGATCCATCAGTGAATTTGTCATAGCTATCAGTTAGATACACAACTTGGTGCTCAAGTTTCTCAACTTCATAGGATGCACTGTGAAGGAACCTGTTTGAAACACAAGAAGGGGGTTGAATTGTGTTTCTTAAGTTTTTAAAACTTTTCGCAAGCAGATATATAAGTTTTCGCAAGGTTGGATGATAAAACGTTTAAAGGAAGCTAGAAGCGTTTCCAAGCACCAGTTGGATGCTTACTTAGTTCGATTAAGATAAAGAGAAAAGTGCAATAAGAAAGCAATTCAATCCCAAGGAGTTAGTATGAAACTAAAATAAAGCGAAAATAAGGGAAAGAAAAGAACACAAAGATATTATCCTGGTTCACTCTTCACCAAAGAGCTACGTCTAGTCCTTTCTACTTGAGAGCTTTATCCACTATAACAAAAACCCTTTGTTACAAGTATTCAACACCTCTTCAGGAAAGTATTCTAAACCTCTTCAGGTAAGTATTCTACACCTCTTCAGGTATACTAAGTATCCTTTCTATACAAGCCTCTTCAGGCTTAACCAACAAGGTTTTGCAAAGATTTTTGTTCTACTACTCACTGAGTGTGAGAGTTTGAACTTAAAGCTTAAAACTCTTGAATAAAACTCTACGCAAAGAGTGATATGAAAATAAAGATTAGAGTTAGCTTTTCGAGCTTTGAGTATTTCTCTTGATTGCTTTGTGTGCTTGACTATTTTTCAAATCTTTGAATAAGTTGTGCAGCACTTCGTTTGCTGTTCTTGTATATCTCTTATGAATGCTTCGTTAGTTGTATCTTCAAGAACAGAGGTATTTATAGCAGACTTGATTCAATCAACTTTGGTCTTCAACGGATGAAAAAGGGTCCGTTCTAAATGAGCATTAAATGCGTTAGACCATTGAGTATGTTAACTCCCTTGAAGCTTCTGATCAGCAAAGTAGACTATCAGGTTTGATAGCTAGAAATGGGACTAACATATCCTCTTTGTACTCGAAAGTTGTCTTTTGTCTTTATCAAAAGAGAAGGTCAACTTCTTTTTGTGTCAAGGACAGTCTGGCTTTTGCCTTTGTTTGAACGAGTGTTACAAGGAATATTTGTCCAAAGGATATAACCTTTTTACATAGAATAATAAATTCAAAAGCTTTACATATATATTCTCGCTAAACAATTTATTGGACTATAACGATTACATAAAAACAGCAAGAGTCTTTGGACTCAAGATTCTATTGATAAAGTTGGACGAGTGAAAGTCTTTGGACTTAGATAGTCTTTGGACTTATATATATTTTATCCTGCACACTTAAGATAAAGCGTTAGTCCATAAGAAATCTTTGTTCTTCTGAAATTAGTTCTTTGTTAACATCAAAACATAAGGGATTAATGGACCATAACCACTTTGGTTCCAACAATCTCCCCCTTTTTGATGATGACAACACATACTAATTTCATTGAACAAAGTGTCCTAAAGAGCTGAAAAGCTCCCCCTAAGACAAATATTCTAAGCATATAAAGCATGTAAGACAGAGCAAGCAATCAATCATATATAACAAGACGTATAATGAATATGGATCAAAATATACTATGACTTAATGTTTTCTATTTCAATCAAACCCTTTCTCCCCCTTTTTGTCATCAGACAAAGGATGGAAAACCACATCATAGTCAGTTTTAAAAAAAAATTAAAAAATTAAGACGAAGGAGGAAGAGGAGGAGGTTTAGGAAGGAAATTTTGAAACATGGCCGCGATTTGTTGAAGCAGTACAACATTGTTGGCTTCAATGGACCGTTGGACGAACTCTTGAAACTCCGAAGGAATCGCAGAGACAAAGCTTTCAACTGTGGCCTTAGTTGCATCCACATTTCTCTAATCAGGAATCACACTGAGAGCCTGAGAGGGAGATGGATCAGCAGGATGGACCACTAAAAGGGGAATAGGTTGAGACTTAGACGGGGCTGAGTCTGCAACTTGTTCAACTTCCTCAGCATGAATTTCAGGAGAAGGGTCCTTGTAGACGATCTCTGTGTCCCCAGTTTCTTCGGAACCAACCGGTGATGGAGCAGGTGGGGGTGCCTCAGCGTTTGGATCATCTTGAGCTACTGGTGGAGTTGGAGGAGGAAGCACATCAAGAATATTCTCAACATCGTCATACCTATTTTCTCTCCATCTGGGTGTAGGGTCTGGAAGCACATCCCTTGGATACAACGGTATACTAAAGATGTCGTCCATGATCAGAAAATCCACATCAAAGATTCGGTATTGTCTTGGGAAGACACGAATCTTCTGTTTTTCCTCGATAGAGAGACCAGACGAGGATGCTTCTTAAGAGCATCTCCAAATGAAGTTCTCCCAGTAGATCTTTGCGTCTGGGTCAAACCTCTTGATAGGATCCTTCTGCCAGATGTGGGCCAATTCCACTGAATCATTTCTTGGCTTCGTCCAGAAGAGAGGATCAAAGGCATGCTTGTAAGGCAGCGTCCAAGTCTCAAGCCTTTTGCGTCCATGTTTATTTTTGTTTGGGTCCAGTATTGGAATCCTTGGACAGACTCTAGGAGGAATAACTCCTACTCTTGTTTCTGAGCTTCTGCCCCAAAACTTCTTGGGCAGGTTGTGATGGATCTTGGCTTCTTTGGACATGTCACACTCTTTTCTGACAGCATAGTAGGGAAGAAAGTCGCGAACATCAAAATATTCCTTCCAGGTTGAGGGATAGCTTGGAATGAATTTGACGTCTTGATCAAGGAAGATGTTGGTTAGACCATATGTCCTTGATCTTCTATCGTCTGTGCAACACCCTTTCCCGAGTGTCACATTCCCGAACGTTTATAAGGCCGAAAATATTTATTAATGCGGAAAATACAATTTTTCTTTTTATTTTCTTTTCATAAAGATGTAATGGGATTAGTAAAGGTAATAAATAATACTAATAAGTGAACTTAGGTTCACCATGCATTACTAGGACATATATACAGTATTATAATACAGAAAACAGAAACAGAAATAACAACATTACTATATATACAGACATAAGTCTAATGTATGACTGACATAAGAAATACAATAAGTACTAGGAGTCATAGCTCCCAAAAGGTACTACAAAAACTGACATAGTCTGGCCGACAACAAAACTAAAACAGTAAAAGAGTCCACCTCCGAACTCAAAGGGACTGCGGAACCGAACCATCGTCGCGTCCATCTGTTCAAGCATCAACAGCAAGTACCAGCAGAAAACATACAGATATGGGTGAGATTCCCGTTCATCAACACAACAAAACAGCAGTAGTAAAAACGGGACGACTCACCGGGTAACAGCGTACCCAACATGCTTACAAGGTTCTCAATATAAATCATATTAGGCAGTTAACAACATAATAGCATGCTAAACATTTAACAGCATAATATAAGGCATCCTTAAACAATACAGCGATGTATAATAGTAAACGTAAACATCAATAGCCATAAACATCAATAGCCATAAACATCAATAGCCATGCAATGCAATGCAATGTATATGACTCAATGTCAATGTCACTGGGTACTACTCTGACCCCTACTCCATGGAGCTAACAAAACATTCGGAGAGAGTGAATGGGAGGACATGTTCCGGTTTCTGCCAGCCATGAGCAAGATGCTACAACATTCGTAACGTGCACGTATCTGGCTTTACGGTAACACTCTCGACCAAACATGAAAAGTACGGCATCTAGTAGAGGATATCAGTGTATTGCACGGATTCGCCACGACACAGAAGAATCACCAACTGGTCACATGTCAGCCCTTCCAACCCTGATACCTCCAAAAAGACCATTGAAGATCGTCACCGTAAGATTCGCACCCGCATCAAGGTGTAAGCTCAACTCCTAGGCTCAAGGCTCTACAACTATGCACATGAAATGCCAATGCTTACACAAAGCAGATGCGATAAAACAATGTCTATCCATTGGATAAACCTCAAGGTTCACTAAGGTTCTCTTCCTTAGAAACCACACACATCTTTGTTTTATAAAACATTTATCCATCGGATAAAACATTTATCCATCGGATAAATATCTCGTGATTCCTTTGGAATGATCCAGACTGCTTTCAGAATCGTCGACTGTCCCCACAAACCAACACAAGTCTTTTCAGCGTGTTTTGTCCTCACTCACACGCTTTCTAGGAAACTTCCCAGAAGGTCACCCATCCCATAATTACTCTAAGTCAAGCACGCTTAACTATAAAGTACTTATGTTCTAAGTTCCCGAAAAGAAGATAAATCTTGTTGGCATGGGTAGTACCAATCAATTCTTATATGCCTTCCCTTAACTATACAGTCCCATACCTGCATAGCCTCAAGATTCCTTCCACTGTACAGTCCCATACCTGCACAGCCTCAGGATCTCTCTCATTCCGGTCATCACAAGACGGAAACAATTGAACGATTAACCTGGATCCGAATCACCAGTCCGTCATCGAACTACTGTTTCGAAAACCAAAACGTTTCGTGTTTGTGTTTACGTCTTATGAATTATGTCTCAAGTCCTAAGCATTATGAATAAGGATTGAGAATCCTCTTAGATAAGTCTTTAAGCCTTTCTAAGATATTAATCCCTTGTATTTCAATTAAGGAAACAAGTGTTGATTTCACTTAAGTCTTATGAACTCATTGATGTACTAAGTCATCAATGGTATAGCACATGGTCTTGTTCCACCACATACCATACTTAATTAACCCTTGTCTTCAGCTCTAAGTTAATTACTTAACTTAGGTTTTTCACCCGTAAAACTTTACGATTGAGTTAGAAAACTCCTTTTGTAAACCAAACAACTTTTACAATTGAAAACTCATTTGATTTGAAACAACATTTGAACTACTTACTTCATTACTAGCATTTTCTGAAACATGAAATTCGCTTAGCGGAATTTCATTCGCTTAGCGAAAATAAGGCAGTAATACCTCCTTTGGAACTCCTCTGGTTCGCTCGGCGAGACACAAATCGCGTAGCGAAATATATTGGATTCGCTTAGCGAATATGAATTCGCTTAGCGCAAGTTCAGACGGTTGCACCTCTTTAGAAACACCTCTGGATCGCTCGGCGAGACAGAATTCGCGTAGCGAAATATATTGGATTCGCTTAGCGAATATGAATTCGCTTAGCGCAAGTTCAGACGGTTGCACCTCTTTAGAAACACCTCTGGATCGCTCGGCGAGACAGAATTCGCGTAGCGAAACTTCACTTTATTCGCTTAGCGAGAATGATTTCTCTTAGCGAAAGTTCAGACGGTTACACCTCTATTGGAGACTTCTCTGGATTGCTCAGCGAGATGTAATTCGCGTAGCGAAATTTGCTGGGTTCTCTGGGTTCGCTTAGGGAATATGAATTCGCTTAGCGAAAATGAGGCAATGATGCCCAACTTAGACTTTCCCTGTTTTTCGCGTAGCGAAAGTAAATTCGCTTAGCGAAATGTTGCCTTAAAACAAGACATCAACCTTATGGAACCATTTTGATTCTCTTCATGAAAACACTTCTTTTCTCATTTTGAGTCACTTGATTAGCTAAATGAACTAAGGATAAGGTATAAAACATGTTTCACTTTGGTGAAACCACTTTGAGATTTAATTCCATTTAAAGTCACTTAGGGTTTTTCTTTGAAAAACACAAGTTATTGAAAACACTTTCTTTACATCAAAACTTGACTTGTCCAAGAACTATTCATATCCTTCCTTTCCTCAAGGTCATGGCTAATAGCCAACTAGGAATCAATGTGAAGTTTTACTTCATCAACCAATCAAAGTATAGCTCACAACACTTACACAATCATGATAACCATAATACACATTACTACATCATAATCAAACATCCAAGTCCATCACACATTATGGTCTCATAATCAACAATAAAAGTCCATACTTGATCTAGTGATCAAAGTAGGTTTTCCAACATACATGAAAATGGTTTTTCATTCAATCATCTCATCATCAACATATCATGACATTCTTGTTCTCCATGAGAACTTAACAAAACATAACAACTAAAAGTGAACCCAAACTAAAGGGTTTCACCCACACATAAAGTAAACAACCATCTTCACCACCACCATCTTGGTGTGATGAGGTTCTTCTCCCCATACCTGTTGAAGAGCAGATTCCCGGATCAAAGTCGGTTGATCGGTTTGTGAACCTCCTGATAGTTGTCACCAACTACAAACAACCAAACAATCAATCATTAAACAACAATCAAACCAAACTCAACAATTCTCACAAAGAGGGTTTCGGCCACCCTAAAGAGAATAAAGCTAGGAATTGATCTTGGTTTTCCATTTCATGGATTCAAAAGCATTAGGAAAGCTAAGGATGAAATCAAGTGTTAAAAATCAAAACTTGATGAAAACACTATTCATCATCATCAAGAAGGGTTCGGCCCTAATGTGCTTTTTGAGCTATGATGAGAGTTGAATCATAAGCTCTTGGGTTTAGATAGAGAATGATGAGGTGAGTTCAAAGAACTTGGTCTTACCTCAAAATGATTTTTCTACAATTTCCTATGGATTTTCAAAGTTTTAGATCTAAGAAATAATTTTCATGAAAATGGATCTTGATCTTGAAATAAAGAGATATTCAAGAAGCTAAGAGATCATAGAAGTGATCTTACCTTAAAATGATGGAAGATTGCTCAAGGAATCAAGTGATTCCAACAAGAACTCAAGCTTTTTCAAGAACAACAATGGTGCTTCTTCAAGAGTAACTATGGTGTTCTTCTCTTTTTGAGAGGGCTGTGCGAAAATGAGAGTGTGAGGGGCTGAGTTCAGCCTTAAAACAAGTCACTTAAGGGCAAAATGGTCATTTGCCAAAAGGGTAAAATGGTAAAAGTGCAAAAGACTAAGGTTAGGGGCATTTTGGTCATTTCACGTCTAGATTTTCCCGATCGTCATGATGACTCTGGCATACTCTCCCAAATGTCCTGGGATGTTGTGATATCAAGATTATCTGTTGGCGAGTCTCGGTAAGTCCATATGTGGCTCCGTTCGTCACCCGATTGAGAAATCCGCCCGAACGAAGGTCAGGAAGTGATTTTTCTGAAATTTTTACAAAATTTAACCAAAACGTAGATAATCGAATTCTAAGACTTACTGTCTCGTTCACGGGTCCATCTGAGGTCTTCTGAGCAGTAAAATCATACTGTCAGTGTAAAAACGCAGACCGGACTCCGTTTGAGTTTTTGACTCAAAACTTAATCGTAGCTTCCTACGATATCGTCGAGCATGACTATGGTCTCGGAATATTTTATTTCCATTCCTAAGACCTCGAATAAAATAAAGACATTAAAATACTGAAGAATTAGAAAACGTGAAAATCGGGGCGTTACAGTCTGTGGTTTTACAACCTTTCTGCTCTTCGTTCAGAAGTACTACGTGCCTTTTGACATTGTAATGGCACCACTGGAAGGCCTTGTCCTTGATGAGATTTGGATAAATTTTCTTTGGAGGAAAATTCTTCTTCTCAAGGCAGACAACCAAGGGTCCAAGAGCAGTGTACATATGAGTTGCCAGAGGACCGGTTGGTGAGTAAGGAATGGGGTAGTAGCCATGTTCAGGGGGCGGACCAAAGGGGTTTTGAGTTGGAGTGGAAGGTGTTTCGTATTGGTATTCTGGTGGAGGAATAGGGCTTTTGGGATGTTGAGAGGTAGAGGGAGGTGAGTGTTTGTGGAAGAGGATAAGGAACCTTCGTTGAACGTCAGCCCAGTTGGAGCTTTCATTTCTGAAGGTAATTCTAGGAATGCATTTGTATTTTCTTTTTCGGTAAATCATTTTGGGGTAAGGTGCACCATAGGGTTGAAAGGGGTGATCTCCCCATGATGTGAACCAGTCTTGAGGTTCAGATGGTGAGGGAAGGGTTTGTGTGTGAGATAAGGTGGAGGGTGAAAGGGGTAAGGACAGTTGTGAGTCCAAGCTCAGGTCTTCAACCTCGAGGGGTTGGTCAACAATAGGAGTAAAGACTAATCTAGACTGAGGTTCAGTATAACCTTTGGCTTTAGCTCTTGTGGACCTTGCTCTTGTTGCAGCAGGTTTGGCCCGAGAGGCTTCAGAAGAGGATTCCCTCCTTGGAACTTTGATCACCTTGGAGATAGGTTGATCGTCCTCATCTTCCTCATCAACAGAAGCTATAACTAGCTTCCTTTTTCTTGAGGGTTGGACGATAAGCTTTGGACGAGCAGAGGAAGTCTTAGCTATTGGACGAGCAGACTCAGTTGAGCGTCCAGGTGAGACTTGTTGGAAAGACGCTTCGTCAGAACTTTGCATCTAAGCACCCTTCAGCTTTCCTTCTTGCTTGGACTTCTTGAAACAGTCCAGTTGCATCATTACCAAGTTTTGTTTGCTGAACTCAGGTTGATGCACACGATCTATTCCATGAATACCATAGTATTTGTGCCATTGTTTAGGACTCAGATTAATGAGATCCTCATAAACCATAAATTTCTCAAAAATCCTTGAGAGAAAGGCAGAATAGATGATGGAGGTGTTCTTCCCAAAGCCTTCAATGGCATACTTGAAAAAGGTGAACAGAAGGTGTGGAAGATTTATCTGCCTCTCCAAAATCAGATGAACTAGGCAGAACTGATATGCCTTAGAAACATTATCCTTCGACCCAGCTTTGTGAAGGATGGACTTGTTCAGAATCTGATGAAGAACCCTAGCCTTGTCAGTCATTCTTGAGGCTATCAGCTTGTCTGACAAGTTCTTCAAGGGACACTCTTTAATGGCGTCAGAACCTCCGAGTTCTTCTTCCCATTTGTCCTCACAAGTTATTCCCGATTGAGCGCACCCAATGGCGTTGGAAATAGTTGCTTCAGAAACAATAACCTCGGTATCAATCACCTTGTTACATGTTTCCCTTGCAAAAACCGTAGGGTTTGTCCAGAACTCCCTAACCAGAATAGGGTAGATGACAGGCGAACCCTCAAAGAAACTTGTCCACCCAGCAACATGAATATTTGGGAAGACATTTATCCTATTATCAGCAAGAAATTGTAGGTTGAACTTGAACTCTACCAGAACATCAGCAGTCTGGGCATCAAAGGTCTTTCCTTTACCCTTAGCAGCAGCGGTGGAGGAAGAAGTTGCCATTGTTTCAGATAAGGTTTTTTTTTTTTTTTTTTTTTTTTTTTTGAAAAGAGGAATTTTTGCGACAGAGGTTTTTCAGAGAGATAGAGACTATAAAGATTCAATCTTTAACAAGTTTTGGTTTTTATAGAAAAGAAGAAATAGAAGAGACAAAACCGTTCGTACTTTCAAAGAAGAGAGAAGGTGGTGAAACGACGTGCATTGAATGACTGACACACGTTCCAGACCTTGAAACCGTAAAAAGCAGTTTTGAAATTTATTGAAAACTAAACTGACTCAGTTAAGGGAATGAGAATGAATTTTACATTCGACAAACATTTAGTTCAATTAATGCATTGGACGAGCATGATGTATATAGGACTCATATGTATTGGACTGAGGCAAATATTGGGAGCATGCACTGGACTCACATTTAATCAATGAAATGCATGTTCAGATATTTTCTTATGAATGTGAACCTATCTTCAGCTAAAGGTTTGGTAAAGATATCTGCCCACTTGGTCAGTATCAACAAATTGAGTATCAATTATTCCTTTTTGCACATAGTCTCTAATGAAATGATGCTTGATTTCTATATGCTTTGCTCTAGAATGTAATATGGGATTTTTAGACAAGTTAATTGCAGCAGTGTTATCACACATAATTGGAATGTTACTTACAAACACGTTGTAGTCTTCCAACTGATGTTTAATCCAAAGCAGTTGTGAGCAGCAACTTGCAGCAGCAATGTACTCAGCTTCAGCAGTTGATAGAACAATTGTGCTTTGCCTTTTGCTTGACCATGAGACTAGATTGGCTCCAATGAAGTGACAACCTCCACTGTTACTTTTTCTTTCTATTTTGTCTCCAGCATAGTCAACATCACAGAATCCAACTAATCTTTATTCATCAAATTTCTTATACAATAGACCTAGATTAGTAGAACCTTTGAGATATCTAAAGATTCTATTTACTGCTGAGAGATGAGACTCTCTTGGCTCAGATTGAAATCGAGCACATAGACAAACACTAAACATAATATCTGGTCTAGACGCAATTAGATATAAGAAGGAACCAATCATACCTTTATATTCCTTTTTGTCTACCTTTCTATCTTTGTCATCTTTGCTTAGTACAGACGTTGGATGCATTGGGGTATTCATTGGCTTGCAATCGTCCAACTTGAAGCGTTTCAGAAGCTCCTTTGTGTACTTCGTCTGATGAATGTACACTCCGTCCGTTGTTTGCTTTACTTGAAGTCCGAGGAAGAATTTTAATTCTCCCTTCATGCTCATTTCAAATTCCTTTTCCATTAGCTCAGAAAACTCTTCACAAAGAGAATCATCAGTTGCACCAAATATTATATCATCAACGTAAATTTGTGCAACAATAAAAATTTTTTTCTTGACTTTCTAAAAAGAGTTGTATCGACTTTTCCTCTAGAGAAACCATTCTCCATTAGGAAAGTGCTGAGTCTCTCATACCAAGCTCTAGGAGCTTGTTTGAGTCCATATAAAGCTTTCTTAAGATTATATACATGCTCAGGATGGTTTTGATCTTCAAATCCAGGTGGTTGAACAACATACACTTCTTCATTAATAAAACCATTTAAGAAAGCACTTTTTACATCCATTTGATAAAGCATGATGTTATGATGTTCAGGATATGAAAGTAAAATGCGTATGGCTTCTAGTCTAGCTACTAGAGCAAATGTTTCAGTGTAGTCAATACCTTCCTCTTGAGAGTAGCCTTGAGCAACTAACCTTGCTTTATTTCTTACAACTTTACCATCCTCATCCAGCTTGTTACGATAGACCCACTTGGTTCCAATGACAGACTTATCCTTTGGCAAAGAGATCAGCGTCCAAACGTCACTACGTTGAAACTGGTTGAGCTCCTCTTGCATAGCAAGGATCCAACATTCATCCATTAAGTCTTCGGCCACAGATTTTGGTTCCATTTCAGAGATGAAGGCTGAGTCAGCTTGCTCTTTGAAGGTTGACCTTACTCTGTCATTTGGTTTGCCAATGATTTGATCCTCAGGGTGATAAGTCCTAAATTGCCACCAACAAGGGGTGTTGACAACTTGCTAAGACGATGAAGCATCCCGAGTTGCGTCTGATACTTCGTCTTTGTTAAGCATTGGCCAATCTTCTAAATCGTTCAGATTCATATCTGTAAAAGAATCGTCTAGCTCTGATAATCTCTTATCAGGCTGTTTGTCATCAAACTTAACATGGATGGATTCTTCAACAACCAATGTTTTAGAGTTATAGACTCTAAAAGTTTTGGACGTTTCAAAGTATCCTAACAATATTCCATTATCTACTTTGGCATCAAACTTACCTAGTTGATCCTTAGTATTTAAAATAAAACATTGAGATTCGAAGGGGTGGAAATAAGAAATATTGGGTTTGCGTCCTTTCCACAATTCATAAGGAGTCTTATTCAAGATTGGTCTTATGTATATTCTATTTTGAATGTAGCATGCAGTATTTACAGCTTCAGCCCAGAAGTGTTTAGGAACAGAATTATCATTGAGCATTACCCTGGCCATCTCTTGAAGAGATCGGTTTTGTCTCTCAACAACACCATTCTGTTGTGGTGTTCTAGAGGCAGAGAAATTATGATGAATACTGCTTTCACCACAGAACCTTTGGAAAAGCTCATTTTCAAATTCGCCTCCATGGTCACTTCTGATTGAGCTTATTCATATGCCTTTTACATTCTAGATGCGCTTACAGAATATAGTAAAGACCTTGATAGACTCATCCTTGTGAGCAAGGAACTTAACCCATGTCCATCTAGTATAGTCATCTACTATGACAAGCCCACATTTCTTACCGCTAACAGAAGCAGTCCTTGTTGGACCAAACAAATCAAGATGCAATAACTCTAGTGGTCTTGAAGTACTAACAATGTTCTTGGACTCAAAAGATTTCTTTACTTGTTTTCCTTTTTAACAAGCGTCACAGAGAGCGTCCGATCTATACACGATCTTTGGTAGACCTCTTACGAGGTTATGCTTGTTTAGTCTTGAGATTAATCTCAGACTCGCATGACCAAGTCTTTTGTGCCAAATCCATCGCTCATCTTCAACAGACACTAGGCATGATACACTTTGATTTGAGAATTCCCCCAAGTTAATCTTATAAAGATTATTCTGCCTCTTAGCAGTGAATAAGATGGACCCATCAGGGTTCTTGACTATACATTCACCTTTATTGAAGGAAACATCAGACCCACTGTCCCATAATTGACTTATGCTAAGCATGTTGTGTTTTAATCCTTCAACCAGAAGAACATTATCAATAGAGGGAAAAGGATGCTTACCAATCTTACCTATTCCACCTGTAACACCCCCCTCGCGGGTGCTACGTACTCAAACTCAAATTACGGAAAATATCAAAAGAATAAAATGCTGATTGCTTTCGTAAAATAATATAATTATTTAGCTATGTTCGAAAACACAGTTTCTAAAAATTTTCTGCATGCATAGGCAAAACAAACACAAGACGAAGAAATAAACTTCATAACACACGCTTATATTTAAGGTGCATAAAACATAAACATAACATAGGTTCAGGTCTAATATATATCCGATTGCAAACTTAAGAACATAAATTAAACATACATACAGTAGAATATATAAAACTGCTTCAAAAATAAAAGACTCCTAAGCTGGTCGGCTAAAAGTAGCCATTGGGGTACAACCCAAAGTCAACTTCTTCATCAGGCTCCGTCATCTGAGTCCTCACGTGCCCACGGGGACCTATGAACAACATTTGTACATGTGTTCCAAACACACAACAGGGTGTCCAACATGTACAGGCAAAGGTGAGATACTCATATAAAGTTTATCACGATAGCCGCAAAGGTGACAAACAGCATAAACATTCACAGATAAATACATTATAAGAGCAGTTAACTATATAAGACAATATAATATCTCAAACACCATCATGAGTTATAATAATGCATGAGACTTCAATATCATCTTTCTAATTCATGTACTCCGGAGATTCTAACTTCCCAACATCGAGCGATAGGCCGTAGAAACACCCGTAACATAATTGTCCTTATGAGTCGGCCTCTCAATTTAGGTCTGAACTCCATTTGTTCTAGGGTACCACGTCGCACCATATCATGAATACTCCAGTCTCTGATTGAGTCCATTCGTGTTGGGAAACCGATTTACCACGGCACGGGGTTGCTACGCCTACGGCCACTTGTGGAGTCTCGAACACAGAATGTCCCTATAGACTGAGTGGTCTTAACTGGCTGAATTCTCAACTACATAAGTTGTAGTTCGGTTTCAAATGGCACGTCTGCTGGTTCATGCATGTACACAGAAAATTTTTTGTTTTCTTTTTCATTCATTCTTTCAATTGTCGAGGCAGAAAGCCCAAGACTCGTTTTAAAGGACATCAAGCCCATTCAAATCAAAAACACAGGACACGAAGTCCGAGTGCTCAATCCACAAAACACTAGCCCGACGTCTCAGTCACATGGTTTGGGTTCATCTCAAAGGTTCATCATTTTTCCTTTTCTGTCAAACTTTCTCAAAACATCATTGGGAAACAAACTCATTTTCGTTCTCTTGAAACAAAACATTTCTTGATCAAAGAGAACATTTTTCGGGAAAAACACCTTTCTTGAAAACAAAAACCGTTTTCTAAGGTTTCATGCCTTTTTAAAACGTTTTACTAAAACAAAACCACTTTTTGCACGACTTTCCACAAAACCACTTTTTTTTCAAAGAACATAACTTTTTGAAAAAGGAAACTTAGCTTTTCTTGAAAAGCAACCATTTTCCAAAAACCACTTTTGGGATTTCAAGACGCGTTATTCAAAACTTTGATTTCGGATTTCGAGTCTTTTAATAATTATCGAGACATGGTCAGTCCTATGCTCATCCAGGATATAAATATATGTATATGTATATGTATATATATATATATATATATATATATATATATATATATCAAACAGTCCATAATCACAATAATATTCATCAAAGTCATACATGCCACAATTCTAAAACAAATACTCAAGTGCAAACTCCATCAAGTATATAAGTCAATCATTCACAACTACCAATCATCAATTAACATTACCACATTTCATATAACAAGTCATATACCATGCAGCTATCAAACTCAAATGACTACCTCCCTTTACCTCACAAAGTGCTTAGTCCAAATTCGAACGGTTCTCAGCTCCGGCTTCGGTTTCGTCCGCGTCACCTAAGACAATCAAACACAATTCAATTCAAACAACAAATCAACATCAATATACAACACCAATACATAAATTTTACTCCCCTAAAAGGTCTAAGGTTCGGCCATGAAAGGATAAAAAGGCTAGGGATCTCATTTGGTTCCAAACTTTTGGATGGTTGGTTCATGAACTTAGTTAACACTACTACAAGTCTTAACACTCAAAAATGTGAAAAAAAACTCAAGGTTTTGTCACATGAAGGTTTCGGCTATTTAGGGTAAAAGAGGTTAGAAATTGATTTGGTTTTCCATCACTTGGATTCAAGGACAATAGGAAAGCTAAGGATGGAATCAAGAGTTAGAAATCAAAAATTTAATCAAAAACACTATTCACTCATGAACATAGGGTTCAGCCATATTGGGGGTTATGAGCTAGGATGAGAATTGAATCATGAGCTCTTGGGTTTAGGTAGAGAATGATGAAATGAGTTCAAAGAAATTGGTTTCCCATTAAAATGATTTTTCTATAATTTCCTATGAACTTTTAAAGATTTGGATCTGAAAATGGGTTTTGATCATGAGATTGAGAAAGATTCAAGAAGCTAGGAGATCATAGAAATGATCTTACCTAAGAAAGGATGAAGATTGATCAAAGATTCAAGGTTTTTCTTCAATGATTCAAGTATTTCTCAAGGTAACAATGGTGGTTTCTCTCAAAGGAAGAAGATGAAGTTCTTGGTTCTCTTCGGGGGGCTGGGCTGTGTGAATGAGGCTGAGGAGGGGCTCTTCCAGCCTTCTAATAAGTCACTTAAGGGCAAAAAGGTCATTTGGTTCAAGGGTAAAATGGTAAAAGGTGAAAAAGGTTAAGTTAGGGGTATTTCAATAATTTCGCATCCAAATTTTCCCGAACGTCATGACAACTCTAGCATGCTCTCCCAAGTGATTTGACATGATGCGATATCTAAATTATCCGTTGTCAGGTCCCAGAAAGTCTATATGCGACTCCGTTCTCCACCCGATTGAAGATTTCGCTCCAACGGAGGTCAGGAAGTGATTTTTTTGAATTTTTTTTTTGAAATTTAACCAAACCGTAGAGAATCGAATTCTAAGACTTACTGTCTCGTTCATGGGTCCATCTGAGTTCTCCTGAGCAGTAAAATTATACTATCAGTGTAAAAACGCAGACCGGGCTCCGTCTGAGTTTTCGACTCAAAACGTAATCGTAGCTTCCTACGATATCGTTGACCATGACTATGGTCTCAAAATATTTTATTTCCATTCCTAAGGCCTCGAATAAAATATAAGTTCATAAATACTGACTAATTAGGAAAACTCGAAAATCAGGGTGTTACATTACTACCCCTCTAAAAAAAAAATTCGTCCTCGAAATTACGTACCTTGAAAAAGATCGGGATACTGTTATTTCATCTTGTCATCGAGCGCCCACGTTGCGTCTCCAGTTTCTTCGTTTCAAACGACTTTGACTAAGGGAACTTGCTTTATCCTGAGTTGCTTGATCCTCTGATCAACGATTCACACAGGCGATGTCTCATAAGACAAGCTTTCTCGTAAATCTACTATATCAGGTTCGATTACATGGGACGAATCAGGGATATACTTTCAAAGTTGTGAGACATGGAAAACATTATGAATGTTGGATAAAAAGGGTGGTAAGGCAATCTGGTAAGCTACTGAACCAATACGACGAAAAATCTGGTAAGGTCCAATGAATTTGGGAGTGAGTTTTCTTGACTTGAAAGCTCTACCCACACCTTCTTGAAACACGAGGGGTCGTTTTCGCTTATCTGAGTAGCTCTTTTGTCTGCTCTGCGCCGTCCTCATCTTTTCGCGGATTTAGGTAATCTTTTCCATTGTTTGTTGCACAAGTTTGGGGCCTACAATCAAATTCTCTCCATCCTGGTACCAACGCAATGGTGTCTGGCACTTTCGTCCATACAAAACTTCATAGGGTGCCATCCCTATGCTAGAACGATAGCTGTTGTTGTAGGTGAATTCGATAAGAGGTAACAGATAATCCCAACTTCAACCATGGTCTAGAACACAAGCTCTCAGCAAATCTTCTAATGATTGTATCATTCTCTCTGTTTGTCCATCAGTCTGAAGGTGATAGGCTGAACTTAGCCTTAACTTTGTTCCTAAATCTTGATGTAGACTTTGCCAAAAACGTGACGTAAACTTTGGGTCCCTATCAGAGACTATGCTTGACGGCACTCCATGTAGTCTGATTACTTTTCTGATATACAGCTCAATTAACTTCTCCACTGAGTAGTTGATCTTAATAGGTAAGAAGTGTGCTGACTTCGTTAACCTGTCAATGATCATCCAAATTGAATCAAAAATCTTGGAAGTTCTCGGTAGTCCTACCACGAAATCCATTGAAATGCTCTCCCATTTCCATTTAGATACATCTAAGGATTGAAGCATCCCTCCAGGTCATTGATGTTCTACATTCGCTTTCTGACAGGTCAAACATGACGCTACATACTCAGCCACTTGCTTCGTCATTTCTGGCCACCAAAATTTCTGTTTCAAATCTTGATACATTTTGGTTGATCCTGGGTGAATGCTCAGCTTGCTCTCGTGTCCTTCTTCCAGAATCATTTTCCTCATCTATGGGTTGCTCGGTACACAAACCCGCCCATTACATCTCAAAATGCCATCAGTTCCCAAGCTGAACTCTGCAGCCTTCTCTTGTCCAAGTAACTCCTTTTTCTCTTGGAGGTACTCGTCAGTTTCTTGTTGTTCACGGATCATTTCCATTAGTCCACTGGATACCTTGATCATTCCCAAGCAAATCTTCTCGTTGTTCACTTCTATAACTAGATTGAGATCACGAAACTGTTCTATCAATTCTAGCTCTTTAACCATCATTACAGAGATGTGCAGGGTCTTCCGGCTCAGAGCGTCTGCAACGACATTTGATTTCCCAGGGTAGTGTGAACACCCCATTTTGACCGGGTTCCTTTTGCTTTTCACTTAAATTTACCAAAAAATACCAAAAAATTAAAAAAAATTAAAATCATAAAAATAATGTTGAATTTTGAGAAAAATCCGAAAAAGAGTGGAGTTTTATTTTATTTCTTCATAAAAGTCCAAAAATGATAAAAGGAAAAATCACAAAAATATTTTGAGCTTCATTTATTTATTTTTGCTTGCATTTAAAATATAGTAAAAATCTAAAAATAAGATATAAATCACAAAAATATTTTAATTTCTTGTTAACGCAGTTTCTTTTATAGATGAAGAAATAAAAATGAAACATTTTGTTATTTTTAAGTTGTGTCTTGTTTATAAAAATAAAAATAAAAAATAAAAATAAAAATAAAAATAAAAATAAAAATAAAAAAAAAAAAATAAGAAGAAAAAATGTCTTTGGGCCAATAAACCAAGTTTCAGCCCATAACCCGTCTATCTCCATAACCTGTCTATCTCCTCCATAACCCGTCTATCTCCTCCATAACCTGTCTACCTCCATGACCTGTCTATCTCCATAACCTGTCTATCTCCTCCATAACCCGTCTATCTCCTCCATAACCTGTCTATCTCCATAACCTGTCTATCTCCTCCATAACCCGCCTATCTCCTCCATAACCTGTCTACCTCCATGACCTGTCTATCTCCATAACCTGTCTATCTCCTCCATAACCTGTCTACCTCCATAACCTGTCTATCTCCATAACCTGTCTATCTCCTCCATAACCCGTCTATCTCCTCCATAACCTGTCTACCTCCATGACCTGTCTATCTCCATAACCCGTCTATCTCCTCCATAACCCGTCTATCTCCATAACCTGTCTATCTCCATAACCCGTCTATCTCCATAACCCGTCTATCTCCTCCCATAACCCGTCTATCTCCTCCATAACCTGTCTCTATCCATAACCCGTCTATCTCCTCCCTCACCCATCAGAAACCCTAGCCTCCACCTTATTTTCGCTCTTCCCCTTCCCTTGAAGCCCTAGCCGCACAACAGCCTCCTCCATGCGACAACTTCCCCTTCAATCACGCCAGCAGAATCCTTCTTCTCTTTATTGGCTGAACACGAATCCTCCCGAATCCGGAAGACTCTCCTCCCCTGGCTGGACATGCATCTTTTCTAATCTCCGAAAATATCTCAAGCAGTTATGCTCGAAAAGATCAAGGAGGGCGTGATTAAGATGTGAAAAGGGGAAGGCGCGATTTCTTTCCTTCCTTGGATGGTTAACGCATTGCAGCACAAGAATTTATGAGGTAAATATCGCCCCTTTCCGTTTTGCTTCTCAATCATGAAATTAATTGGGTTTTGCTGATTTACAGGGGATTGAATGCAGAGGAGGACGAAAATTCTACCCATAAAAACCTAGAGGCAGACATGAAGAAGGGTGGGGGATCCAAAAAAGGCACAAACTCAGAGAGAGGGAGACTTGAAGGAAAATGCAAAAACAAGGGAGAGGAAGAGAGATTTCCAGTTCTGTTTTTTTCTTTTGGGAGAGGGAATTTTAGTTTTGTAACTTTGGGGGATTTTTCGTTTTTTTAAATTCTGAAAATGTAGATGATTTGAGAGAGATGTTGGTAGTTTTCTGAAGCATGTTCCTTTGTATTTCAAGAACAATGAAGAAATATTGATGATGTTCAGTTTATAGAAATGATCAAAATAGTTCTTAATTGTTGCAGATTTGCTCCTCGCTTTGATGAAGATGTAGTTTGATTAAGAGTTTGAATGGTAACCATGAATATTTGAGATTGTTTTCTCGTCAAGAGTATGATGCTGCATTGTTGGTATATTGATGGGTGCTCATCTGGTTTGACTGAATTCATGAGTATCCTTGATGTTTTTTGAAGTGAACTGATGGTGAGTTTCTATGCTATATTATGGGTTTTGTTTGGGTCATGGTGTTGGGCTTAGCTGTTTTATAACACGTTTGGGATTTGTTCTATTGAATTTTGTAAGTTTATTTAGGAGTATTGGTTTGAAGCAATCTTGAATATGTATAACTTGGCTTGTTCCTTCATATTTGTTTACTGGGAAATTGTATTGCATCTCATGCTTTCATGTTTATAAGGAGGGACCTTCATTGTTTCTTTATATTAACAAGACAAAGTGCTATTGGGTATGATTTCATTTATCAATTGCTGATGCTGCCATCAACTATCTTGCATAACCTACATTACTTGTTAATATTTGATTCATCACATTGTCACGATAAAATGCCCTGTGCAATGACTAGCAAAATTTTCCCTGTTTTTGGTCCCTAATGATGCGCTGATCTTCATAAGGTGGGGTTGTGAGAAAGTTCCTCTAATTTGGTCAAATTATTTTGGTGGTGAGTTTTGTGAATATCTTGTTTCGTTATTTTTTTAATTATGTTCAGCCAAAGGGTAAAATGAATACATTAAAATTCGTCAATTATTTGCACAATTAATTTGGGTAACCGTTTTTTTTACGAGTGCACTAGGGATGCTGTGGGGTTAAGTCCTCATCCTTCCTTATGCACAAGCGACTCCCGAACTAGATTTGGTTCCAATGACCATTTTGAAGGTTTTCCAATTTTTTCCAAGTTAAATAAAATTGGTGGCGACTCTACATGTTTTTTTAATAATATCTCTTTTTTCGTCGTCCTCCTTCGCGATTCCGGTCGCGACAGATGGCGACTCCACTGGGGAGATTTAGAGAGTCAAGCCCATTAAAATTAATTGTGCAAATTTTTAATGATTTCTAACTTATTTATTTTACCCCCATTTTTTTTTGGCTTGTTTTGCAATGAAAAAAAATGTTGAAAAATATCATGTTTTTGTGTGTGAATTTATTTAGCTTTTTTTCATTAGTTATTTGTTTATTTATTTATTTTTATTGTGTGCTTTATACATGATTTTTTACTTGCTACTTCAACCTTTAGGTAGATGACTTTGGATCCTTTTTCTTGCTATTTCAACTCTAGGGCAGATGACCTTGATTCTGTTTCCTGTATATATGGGTAGCTTTGTTTTTCAGGTGTGTTTTTTTTTTAGTTTTTAGGATTATATGTACGGAGCCCTCCACACACATCACCGTCATTTACTGCACACACTTTTCAGCTCTGTACCCGAGCTTGTGGAAAACCAAGGATTAGGAGGTGCCTCAGCATTGTCATTGAAAGGCCTTGTGCCCCTCTGATATTTGTTGTTTCACCACTCAGATTGTTATTGGTATCATGGACTAGTCATCCTGTAAGGGTTTATCCCTACTTGTGGCTAGGATCATGAGCCAGCTCCTTGCATTTCGAGACAGGGACAATCTGGGGACCATGACCTTTAGAAGTCTAGACCCACCTTGATGTCTGCACTGATAGATCGACTTAGTGGCTATCCCACTTAGAGTCATGACCCTAAGACCCTTGTATAGGTTGTTCCTTTTAGGACAAATGAGAGCATACTCTTTCCTCTTCTCTCTTGTTACTCTTTTTCTTTTTCTCCTTGCTTATCTTCTATTTTGGATCTTATAAAAAGAAGAAAAAGAGAAAAGGGGTAATTGGGATCCATAGTATTTCAGTGAAAAATTTCCCTTCGGGGTCGGAGGATCTACTGGAATAGATCATAAGAGGGCCATTCATTAGAGGATCATCCATATCCTTTGGGTTTATGACCCTATAAGGACCCCTTTCCGTGTTGCTCTGTTTTTTTGAATGTGTTAGGTGAATTCTGTTTGTGAAGAAGAGACTCCATTACCATTCGCGTAACAAGAAATGGAAATGACTCTGTGATGAGAAGAAAGTTAAAAATGCAAGCAACTCGAAGATGGATATTAGAATTAATGTGAAAGTCAACAAGGTGAAAACTTTGATGGAAATAACCGATGCAAATCATTGAGGGAAAAATGCGCCCATTGATCGGTCATCATCCATGCATAACCTAAGGGGGACGTGCTCCTAGAGTTGGGCATGGGATGAAAATTTCTTCTTATAAAGGCAAATTTTCCTTGATAAAAAGATTTCTTTAATGTAAAGAAGGCGATCTTTCCCTGAATTGTTTTTCTCCTTCACTTGTTATTTACTTAAAAAAAAAAAACAAACAAAAACAAAAAAAAAACCAAAAAGAAGAGTGCAGTAAGTTCGTCCTTATAATGTGGATAAATTGAACCGTTGTGCTTTCAAAAAAGTTGATACCAATCAAACCTTGTTTCTAAGGATGGAAGTTGATGGACAAAGAGTTAAAAGAACTTCAAGTCATGAGGTGGAGGAAATAAGAAAATAAATGAGCAAGATAGTAGAAGGGCAAACTAAGATTGAAGACATGCTGAGGGCTTGCAGGCCCGTCAGAAAAGTTTGAGTTAAAATGTTAGAAAAGTAAGAAGGGTCATACAATCTTAACACAATTGATGCTCGTGAGCATTATGGGATGACATAATCTTATAGCTCACCTATGTCATCTAAGAAGGAAAAAGCTACAAACCATATGATTGGGTAAAGTCAGAAGATGTTGATGAGCTATAATTGCCACATAAAGATTGCTGGATCGTATTGTTCCTGTGTTTGACTTATTCTGAAGCTTTATGGTAATGGACTTGCATGGATTGTTTTTATGTCCTCTATCTTTGAATAGAAGTTTGTGTCCTTTCATGATTGTGATGAACATGTATAGGAATTGGAAGAAGTTTCAAATCCCCTCTTCAAAAAAGAAAAAAAAAAAAAGAAGAAGAAAATAATGAAAAGAAAAAAAAAAGAAAATAAATGGGAGCAAATAAATGAAGGTGTGGTTTTTACCGTGTATTAATTTTGTCTCAAGATTAATTTTTATGTGAGATTAGTAATCTGGATTTGAAATGAGGATTGGCCATCTTTCTCTACCCTCCATAAAAAATCATTTTCCCTTGTTACCCCTGTTGGGCCTTACAAATTCTTTCAAATAACCTTAGACCAGGATCACCCCTACGCTAGGGGTTGGCATTAGTTAACGGTTGATTGAACCAACATCGCGTGAAGGAAAGGAGGGAAATGTGAAAGAGATGCCAAAAAAAAAAAAAAAGAAAAGAAAAAAAGAGAAGAAAAGAAAAAGGATGATAAGGATGGAGTAGATACTAAAAAAGAAAAATTGAAGGATGAAATAAAAAGGGAGAAGAAATGATCAAAAAAGAAAAGAAAAAAAAGGAAGGACTTTTTGGGTTCAAGATAAAACAAGTAATGTCCTTGATGATGCGAAAGTAATCTTACCTTTGTAAGAAAGCCAAAGATCATGAGTCTCATTCACCTTTAAACACTTGTTTGAGCCTCTTATACCTTTCTTTTCTTAAACCCTTAACCTTGGCCACGTTACAACCTTTAAAAGTCCATTCGGATCAATGAGGGGTTACTCTTATTTTCATAAATCTTAATCTTGAGACAAAGACAAAGTAATTACACCTTTTTGAAGTATTTGTTTTTGCTCCATGAAAAAAAGAAAAAAAGCCTGCTAGACCGAAAACCCGCAAGGGCGGTCTAAGCAAAAGTTAGGGCAAACAAAAAGGAAGAGGAAAAAAGAGGGATTTACGCAAGGACAACCTTCTCCATCGTTGAATCCAACCCTCTACTGGGGTAGATCTTTTGGTTGAATGTGGCCCTACACTGGGGCAAATTTTCTCGTTGTTAATTCTGCTCTACACTAAGGCAAGTTTCCGCGATGTTTAAGCAAGCCCTACACTGGGGCAAATTTCTGCGTTGTCTAATTCAGCCTTACATTGAGGTAAAATCTTGTGTTGTTCAATTTCACCATAAACTGGGGCAAATTTTCTTTATTGATCAATTTGCCCAACACTGGAGAAAATTTTCGTGTTGCTCAACCGGCGTAAATTTTCAAATTCGAGTTGGTCTTGGACTAGGGCAAATTCCCCTTTGTTCAATTTCGCCCAACACTGGGGCAATTTTGTTTTACCCTTCAAAGGGTCACATGAGTCAGTAATTCTTGATTTGATTTCTTTGTTGTCCCGCCTTGTATGGTTATTGCACTCAAGCCTTCAAAGTCCTCAAGGAAGCTCTTTTAACTAATCTCCTTCATGAGTCACTTGTCGATCCATGGATATCCATTAGGTAATGCTTCAAGATAAGAGAACATAGGTTCAACAGTATGGTTCAACAATCTAATGGCAATCTCCCCAGGAATCATTCAAGCCACAAGAAGCTCAAAGATCTTAAGTGGAGATGATAGATGATATTCTCATGAAGGAATCAAGATTATAAGGTAGCTTGATGAAGACAAGTGGTGTTTAAGATGTTACATCCCAAGACAAAAGGAACGTGGTTTCACATAGATTCAGCAAGACCCCGAGATAACTGAATAAAGGGTTTGACTGGTCGACGCTTGTCAAGAAGCACCTGGTTCAATTTATCTGCAAGGTTACTCTTCACACTCTTTGTTTCCCTTTTGCAAGTCGGTGTCGAGTTGGCCTGCCATTGCAAATGACCAAAATCTAAGTTTCCCTCTTGTGAGTCGGTGTCCAGTTGGCCCGCCAGCATATATGTTTAAGAAAAATGCAAGAAAGAAAGAAAAATCATGGCTCTAAGTCAAATTGACTCCAAGTTGAGACTTTGTTTTCAAAAATCTCGAGCCCATGTCTAGTTAACTTGCAAATAATAGGAAGAAAAAAGTGTAATTCTGTTGACTTTTGTGGCTCAAGGCCCATTGCTTTTTAAAGGCTCCATTTTCCAACTCATGGCTCACTTGTTTTGGCTTAAGGCCTATTGCATGAAGGTTTCCAGCTCAAGGCTCAGTTGATAAAGTTTTTTGGCTCAAGGCCAATTTTTAAGTTTTTCTTGGCTCAAGGCCTGCTGCATAAGCTCATGGCTAAATTGATAAAGTATTTCTTGGCTCAAGGCCCATTGCATAATTCTCTTTGGCTCAAGGCCACAACATAAAATCCTCGGGTCATAGCCCAATTCATAAAGAGTTTGGCTCATGGCCTAATTCATCATTCTTTGGCTCAAGGCCTATCTCAAAATTTTTTGGCTCATGGCCCAACTCAATTTTTTCGGTTCAAGACCAATTACATAATTCTGCTTTTGAGCTAGGAGGCTCGCTGCATTCTTTTGGAGCTAGGAGGCCCATCACATTTTTTCTTTTTTTTGGAGCTAGGAGGCCCGTCGCATTTATGAATTTGTCCTTTAATTTTTGGGATCAGAGGCCCACAGTCATTTAATTTTCGAGCTCAGAGGCTCATTGTCATTTAATTTTTGGGATCAGAGGCCCACTGTCTTTTAAATTTTCGAGCTAAGAGGCTCATTGTCATTTAATTTTGGGATCAAAGGCCCACTGTCATTTAATTTTCGAGCTAAGAGGCTCATTGTCATTTATTTTTTGGGATCAGAGGCCCACAGTCATTTAATTTTCGAGCTCAGAGGCACATTGTCATTTAATTTTTGGGATCAGAGGCCCACTCTCTTTTAATTTTCGAGCTAAGAGGCTCATTGTCATTTATTTTTTGGGATCAGAGGCCCACAGTCATTTAATTTTCGAGCTCAGAGGCTCATTGTCATTTAATTTTTGGGATCAGAGGCCCACTGCCTTTTAATTTTCGAGCTAAGAGGCTCATTGTCATTTAATTTTGGGATCAAAGGCCCACTGTCATTTAATTTTCGAGCTCAGAGGCTCATTGTCATTTAATTTTTGGGATCAGAGGCTCACTGTCATTTAATTTTAGAGCTCCGAGGCTCATCGCAATTTATTTTTGGGATCAGAGGCCCATTGTACTTTTAATTTTCTATCATTTACTTTCGGGATCAGAGGCCCATCGCAATTTTAAATTCCTGCAATTTATCTTTTCGGGATCAGAGGCCCATCGTAATTTTAAATTCCTGCAATTTACCTTTTGGGATCAGAGGCCTATCGCACTTTTAAATTTTCGTCATTTAATTTTAGGGATTAGAGGCCCATCGCATTTTAAGTATCTGTCATTTGCTTTTGTGTCTACATCGTTTGCATTTAATCCTTTTGTATAGTGGCATGCATTCCCGGACAAAATGCGTGTTCTTTTTCTTTACTCGTCCCTTACTATGATCACATGAAGGGTCACGACCCTTCATGTCTTATAGGAAGCGACAAGTAAAGAGGGGCAACTGTGAACACCCCATTTTGATCGGGTTCCTTTTGCTTTTCACTTAAATTTACCAAAAAATACCAAAAAATTAAAAAAAAATTAAAATCATAAAAATAATGTTGAATTTTGAGAAAAATCCGAAAAAGAGTGGAGTTTTATTTTATTTCTTCATAAAAGTCCAAAAATAATAAAAGGAAAAATCACAAAAATATTTTGAGCTTCATTTATTTATTTTTGCTTGCATTTAAAATATAGTAAAAATCTAAAAATAAGATATAAATCACAAAAATATTTTAATTTCTTGTTAACGCAGTTTCTTTTATAGATGAAGAAATAAAAATGAAACATTTTGTTATTTTTAAGTTGTGTCTTGTTTATAAAAATAAAAATAAAAAATAAAAATAAAAATAAAAATAAAAATAAAAATAAAAATAAAAATAAAAAAATAAGAAGAAAAAATGTCTTTGGGCCAATAAACCAAGTTTCAGCCCATAACCCGTCTATCTTCATAACCTGTCTATCTCCATAGCCTGTCTATCTCCTCCATAACCCGTCTATCTCCTCCATAACCTGTCTACCTCCATGACCTGTCTATCTCCATAACCTGTCTATCTCCTCCATAACCCGTCTATCTCCTCCATAACCTGTCTATCTCCATAACCTGTCTATCTCCTCCATAACCCGTCTATCTCCTCCATAACCTGTCTACCTCCATGACCTGTCTATCTCCATAACCTGTCTATCTCCTCCATAACCTGTCTACCTCCATAACCTGTCTATCTCCTCCATAACCCGTCTATCTCCATAACCTGTCTATCTCCATAACCCGTCTATCTCCTCCATAACCCGTCTATCTCCATAACCTGTCTATCTCCATAACCCGTCTATCTCCATAACCCGTCTATCTCCTCCCATAACCCGTCTATCTCCTCCATAACCTGTCTCTATCCATAACCCGTCTATCTCCTCCATAACCTGTCTCTATCCATAACCCGTCTATCTCCTCCCTCACCCATCAGAAACCCTAGCCTCCACCTCATTTTCGCTCTTCCCCTTCCCTTGAAGCCCTAGCCGCACAACAGCCTCCTCCATGCGACAACTTCCCCTTCAATCACGCCAGCAGAATCCTTCTTCTCTTTATTGGCTGAACACGAATCCTCCCGAATCCGGAAGACTCTCCTCCCCTGGCTGGACATGCATCTTTTCTAATCTCCGAAAATATCTCAAGCAGTTATGCTCGAAAAGATCAAGGAGGGCGTGATTAAGATGTGAAAAGGGGAAGGCGCGATTTCTTTCCTTCCTTGGATGGTTAACGCATTGCAGCACAAGAATTTATGAGGTAAATATCGCCCCTTTCCGTTTTGCTTCTCAATCATGAAATTAATTGGGTTTTGCTGATTTACAGGGGATTGAATGCAGAGGAGAACGAAAATTCTACCCATAAAAACCTAGAGGCAGACATGAAGAAGGGTGGGGGATCCAAAAAAGGCACAAACTCAGAGAGAGGGAGACTTGAAGGAAAATGCAAAAACAAGGGAGAGGAAGAGAGATTTCCAGTTCTGTTTTTTTCTTTTGGGAGAGGGAATTTTAGTTTTGTAACTTTGGGGGATTTTTCGTTTTTTTAAATTCTGAAAATGTAGATGATTTGAGAGAGATGTTGGTAGTTTTCTGAAGCATGTTCCTTTGTATTTCAAGAACAATGAAGAAATATTGATGATGTTCAGTTTATAGAAATGATCAAAATAGTTCTTAATTGTTGCAGATTTGCTCCTCGCTTTGATGAAGATGTAGTTTGATTAAGAGTTTGAATGGTAACCATGAATATTTGAGATTGTTTTCTCGTCAAGAGTATGATGCTGCATTGTTGGTATATTGATGGGTGCTCATCTGGTTTGACTGAATTCATGAGTATCCTTGATGTTTTTTGAAGTGAACTGATGGTGAGTTTCTATGCTATATTATGGGTTTTGTTTGGGTCATGGTGTTGGGCTTAGCTGTTTTATAACACGTTTGGGATTTGTTCTATTGAATTTTGTAAGTTTATTTAGGAGTATTGGTTTGAAGCAATCTTGAATATGTATAACTTGGCTTGTTCCTTCATATTTGTTTACTGGGAAATTGTATTGCATCTCATGCTTTCATGTTTATAAGGAGGGACCTTCATTGTTTCTTTATATTAACAAGACAAAGTGCTATTGGGTATGATTTCATTTATCAATTGCTGATGCTGCCATCAACTATCTTGCATAACCTACATTACTTGTTAATATTTGATTCATCACATTGTCACGAAAAAATGCCCTGTGCAATGACTAGCAAAATTTTCCCTGTTTTTGGTCCCTAATGATGCGCTGATCTTCATAAGGTGGGGTTGTGAGAAAGTTCCTCTAATTTGGTCAAATTATTTTGGTGGTGAGTTTTGTGAATATCTTGTTTCGTTATTTTTTTAATTATGTTCAGCCAAAGGGTAAAATGAATACATTAAAATTCGTCAATTATTTGCACAATTAATTTGGGTAACCGTTTTTTTTTACGAGTGCACTAGGGATGCTATGGGGTTAAGTCCTCATCCTTCCTTATGCACAAGCGACTCCCGAACTAGATTTGGTTCCAATGACCATTTTGAAGGTTTTCCAATTTTTTCCAAGTTAAATAAAATTGGTGGCGACTCTACATGTTTTTTTAATAATATCTCTTTTTTCGTCGTCCTCCTTCGCGATTCCGGTCGCGACAGGTAGTACAGCAAAGTGAAGTCGTAGTCTTTAAGAAACTCCATCCAACGTCTCTGCCTCATGTTAAGTTCCTTTTGATCGAACAGGTTCTTCAAACTTTTGTGGTCACTGAAGACGTCAAACTTGGATCCATACAAGTAGTGTCTCCAGATCTTCAACGCAAAAACCACGGCAGCTAACTCAAGGTCTTGCGTCGGGTAATTCCTCTCATGCGTCTTCAACTGATGCGATGCATATGCTACAACCTTCCGATGTTGCATAAGTACACATCCTAAACCCTGATGCGAAGCATCACAGTACACTTCGTATGGTTCATCCGGTTTAGGTAATACTAACTCTCGTGAGGTTGTCAAACGTTCCTTCATCGTCTGAAAACTTTTCTCACATTTCTCAGTCCATGTAAACGGTTGGTCCTTTCTCGTAAGTTGAGTCAACGGTGCAACAATCTTCGAAAATCCTTCAATGAATCTCCTATAGTAACCAGCCAGTCCAACGAAACTGTGGATTTCTGTCATAGTCTTGGGTCTCTCCCATAGAAGTACTACTACTTTTGTAGGATTGACAGCAATTCCTTCCTTCGTAATCACATGTCCCAAAAAATTTGACTTCATCCAGCCAAAATTCACACTTGGGCAACTTTGCGTACAACTTCTCCTTGTGAAGGATCTGTAAAACTTGTCGCAGGTGTTCCTCATGCTCCTAGGGACTTTTTTAGTAGATGAGAATATCGTCAATAAACATGACAACGAACTGATCCAGAAACGGACGGAAAATCCGGTTCATATAATCCATGAAGATAACAGGCGCGTTCGTCACTCCAAAAGGCATCATGAGGTATTCGTAATGACCATAACGTGTCCTAAAAGCAGTCTTAGGTACGTCCTCGTTCTTTACTCTAATCTGGTGGTAACCAGATCTCAAATCAATCTTTGAAAAGACAACGGCTCCCTGCAGTTGATCCATCAAAACATCTATGCAGGGTAGAGGATACTTGTTCTTGATCGTTATCTTGTTGAGTTGACGGTAATCCACACAGAGTCTTGAACTCCCGTCCTTCTTTTTCACCAATAACACTGGTGCTCCCCACGGGGTCACACTTGGCCTCACAAACCGCTTGGACATCAGATCCTCTAGTTGAGTCTTCAGCTCGGCTAACTCCGTAGGTGACATCCTATAAGGAGCTATAGAAATCGGACCGGATCTTGGAACTAAGTCGATCGCAAACTTGATGTCCCTCACAGGTGGCAAACCTGGTACGTCCTCTGGAAAAACTTCCGGAAAATCTTTCACAACTGGCACATCGCTCAAGACAATGTCCCTCTCGATTCCTAAACAGGATAGAAACATGTATCCCTGAGCCCTTTCTTTCAAAGAAGCTCTTACTTGGTTGGTAGTTAAAAATCCAGAAATCTCAGGGTCATGAAAAACTAGGGTTCTATGTGCACAGTCTAAAAGGATACGGTTGGAAGATAACCAATCCATGCCTAGGATCACATCCAATTGAGTCAAAGGCAAACATATTAAGTCAACAAGAAAGTTCCTATTGTGGACAATAATATGACAGTTCAAACATACTGTATTAACAGTAACAGGTTTAGTAATTGGAGTTGTGACCATCAAATCAAAAGACAACGAAGAAACAGGCAAGTTCAATTGTCTCACACAATTCAAAGAGATGAACGAATGTGTCACACCCGAATCAAACAGTACAGTTAGGAGATTACCAGCTATGATGCAACTACCTTGTATGAGATCATCAGATTTAGAGGCATCAGCGCCACTCATGGTATAAATCCTTCCCCTCGCTATGGGTCTAGAAGTCCACATGTTGTTGACAGTCGGCTCGGGCTTTGGTGTAGGGCATTCCCTCGCGAAATGCCCTATCTTTCCACATTGGAAACATAGAACTCCTTTCAGCTTGCAGCTCTCATTTAGGTGTCCGGGTTGTCCACACTTGAAAAATCTCTGGGCTTGGACTTGGTTCTGGTCATTTCCATTCCCTCCACCGTAAGCAGAAGCGACAGGATGATAAGGTTGCTATTTTTTACCATTCCCTTGCGGTCGGGAATATGGCTTCTTCTGGGACTGCTTCCCTTTCTGGTGCTGGTACTGGTTCGGGTTCCTTGACCTAGACGGTCCTCCTGCAGTACTCTTGTTCTCCCTTCCGCTTCTCATCTTTTCTACTTTCATGCACTTCTCCACCAGAGCTTGAAAGGTACGGATCTCCAGTGGTAACACCGACTCCTTGATCTCGAAGCGCAAATCGCCTTCGAACCTCTCGCACTTCCAGTCCTCATCAGGTTGGGCTTGGAAAAAACGGAAATACTTGGCGAGCGATTCAAACTTCGCCGCTTATTCCCCTATAGTCATATCACTTTGCTGCAGCTTCAGAAATTCTTGCTCTTTCTCGGTCCTAGCACTTTGGGGAAAGTACTTCTCCAAAAACTTGGTGCGAAATACTCCCCAAGTGATCTCTTGGTTGTTGGCTTCCAGCAGTTGTCTGGTTCCTCCCCACCAATACTCTGCATCACCCAGAAATAGGAACGTGGCAGAGTCCACTTTCACTCCCTCGAGGCAGTGCAGAACAGCAAAAATCTTATCTATTTCTCGCAACCACAAGTCAGCCTTTTCCGGGTCACAGTCCCCGTGAAACTGCGAAGGATCATGATACCGAAAATCGAGTAACCCTCTAGCATCAGCAGCAATATCAGCTCTTTGTTGGTTTTGTCGATTCTGTTGAGCCATTGTTGCTGTCTGTTGAGCAACAGCAGCCGCCATATCAGCCATGGCCTGGATAGCTTGATTGATGTTGTTGTCATAAACAGAGATCACACAACACAAACACAACAGACTCACCTCCCAAGGATTCCCGAAAGACTCGACCAGCTCTGATACCACTAATGTAACACCCCCTCGCGGGTGTTACGTACTCGAACTCAAATTGCGGAAAATATCAAAAGAATAAAACGATGGTTGCTTTCGGAAAATAATATAATTATTTAGCTACGTTCGAAAACGCGGTTTCTAAATATTTTCTGCATGCATAGGCAAAACATACTCAAGACGAAGAAATAAACTTCATAACACATGCTAATATTTAATGTGCATAAAACATAAACATAACTTAGGTTCAAGTCTAATATATATCCTATTACAGACTCAAGAACAAAAATTCGACATACATGCAGTAGAATATATAAAAATGCTTCAAAAATAAAAAACTCCTAAGCTGGTCGGCTAAAAGTAGCCATTGGGGTACAACCCAAAGTCAACTTCTTCAACAGGCTTCGTCATCCGAGTCCTCACGTGCCCGCGGGGACATATGAACAACATCTGTACATGTGTTCCAAAAACACAACAGGGGTGTCCAACATGTACAGGCAAAGGTGAGATACTCATATAAAGTTTATCACGATAGCCGCACAGGCGACAAACAGCATAAACATTCACAGATAAATACAGTTATAAGAGCAGTTAACTATATAAGACAATATAATATCTCAAACACCATCATGAGTTATAATAATGCATGAGACTTAAATATCATCTTTCTAATTCATGTACTCCGAGATTCTAACTTCCCAACATCGAGCAGTAGGCCGTAGTAACACCCGTAACATAATTGTCCTCATGAGTCGGCCTCTCAATTTAGGTCTGAACTCCAATTGTTCTAGGGTACCACGTCTCACCATATCATGAATACTCCAGTCTCTGATTGAGTCCATTCGTGTTGGGAAACCGATTTACCACGGCACGGGGTTGCTACGCCTACGGCCACTTGTGGAGTCTCGAACACAGAATGTCCCTATAGACCGAGTGGTCTTAACTGGTCTTAACCATCATTGCAGAGATGTGCAGGGCCTTCCGGCTCAGAGCGTCTGCAACGATATTTGATTTCCTAGGGTGGTACAGCAAAGTGAAGTTGTAGTCTTTAAGAAACTCCATCCAACGTCTCTGCCTCATGTTAAGTTCCTTTTGATCGAACAGGTACTTCAAACTTTTGTGTTCACTAAAGGCGTCAAACTTGGATCCATACAAGTAGTGTCTCCAGATCTTTAACGCAAAAACGATGGCAACTAACTCAAGGTCGTGCGTCGGGTAATTCCTCTCATGCGTCTTTGATAACTCTTTTTATGAAGAGTTAGTTGTACCTTTTTCACTTGTGTTTTTGTGGCCTTTGAGTATTTTGAGTTAATGTTTTTAGTGTTTTAGTGTGATTTTGTGTGAAGTGTGTTTCATAAGAGTCTTTCGTGAGTTTTAGTGTTTTGGATGTCTTTTGGAACTGTTTTTAATATTTGAGTGTGAGTTTTCTGTGCAGGGCATTTTGTGGAGATGTATGCGCTAATCTGGAAACTTTGCTTTGGGATATGCTGTAGCAATCGTAGCTAAAGCTGACTGGGGACAAGGACAAAGGCACAAAACATTCTCTTACACATTGAGTTGTCCTTCGCTGATAAGGACAGCGTCCTACACGTGGGACTGATATTTGGTGCATTGAAGTCAGGGCACTGGGCCAAGGACATTTGTCCTAATCAGTCTTTAGCCCAAAAAGGATGAGAGAGGAGAGGGCCTTAAGATAGGCTGGCAAAAAGTACCCTGAAGGGGGGACAGCAAGAGAGGGACCAGACATCTTCTTCTTCCTCCCTACTGGAGCAAGGACAGCAGCTGCGCTCCTTTCTCTCTCTCTCTCTCCTCTATTGTAATGGCTTCTTCTTCCATTTCTTATTTTTCTCTTTGTTTTTGTAAGCTCAATATGAGCTAAACCTCTTGTAGCTATGGGATGTTGAACTTATAATGGATTTCTAGTGAATGTTATGTTATGCCTTGCTATTGCATTTTCTATAAATCTGATTTGATTGGGTTTTAATTGAGCTTGATCACCTTAGTTAGAACTTGAGCTCACGGCTGCTTGGAAAAGCTAAGTGTAGCAGAACTGTTTTATAGATAAGAGTAAAATCAATAATTGAAAAATTATGATGAAGAGTGATTTAGGAATGAACATTCTAACTCTGAGGCTAGCTAGAACGAGCTTCAATGAGGCGTGAATGTAACAAATATGGACCTAGGAATAGGAGACGTTTAGTGAAGTTCATCTCAGAACTGTTGGAAAACAAATTTTCATTTCCTAGAGCCAAATTGCCGTAGCATTGCAAACGCATAACTGAACTAGATTGAAGTTGCAAGGGACACTTCCCCGTAGCTATCTTACTCATTCTGTTAACAAATCCGTTTTTATTGCTCTAGCATTTATTTTCCCAAAACTGTCCTGGATACACACACACAAATTATTTGTTACTCTTTGTTAATCTTGATTAATAGAGCCATTAATCCAAACATGGTACTTGATTCACCATATAATCCTCGTGGGAACGATCTTTCTTACACTTTATTACTTGTTAAAGGATTGTGTATACTTGCACAAGCACATCAACCATTTTTACAGCAACAAGTTTTTGGCGCCGTTGCCGGGGATTGTAATGGTGTTTAATGAACAAGTTTTAAATTGATAGTTCTATTAGTTGAGACAACTGATCTTTGGAGTGTTTTACTATAGCAACAGGTGCTTTACTCTGTATGCGCAGGCATAGCACTCCTGAGTTCCAACTAGACCCAGAAATCGATAGAACATTCAGAAGGTTGAACAGGCAGAACCAGGGCTTAGTTGAGTTGGGGAGATTGATTCCTGATACCCCTGATAGCCCCACCACTGCCACTAGTTCTGACAATTCTGAAATGGGTGATGAACCTAATAGCATGGCTTTAGCCAATGATAGAACTAGTTCTATCAGAGGTTATGCCCTGTTTGATCCAGCAACAATGAACACAGTCATAGTGGTGCCCGAAATAACAGCTGGGCATTTTGAGTTCAAGCCTGTCATGTTCCAGATGCTTCAAGCAATTGGGAAGTTCAGTGGTGCTCCAACCGAGGACCCTCATATGCATCTGAAGCAGTTCCTGACTGTGGGTAATAATTTCAGAAATCCAAGAGTCACTGAGGATTCCTTCAGATTAAGACTGTTCCCATTTTCTTTGGCTGGCAAGGCCAAGAACTGGCTAAATTCTATGGAGCCTAACTCTGTTAATACATGGAATAGGATGGCTGAGAAGTTTTTGACCAAATTCTTTCCTCCTATGAAGAATGCGAAGCTGAGAAATGATATAACCTCCTTTAAGCAACTTGATGATGAGCCTTTATATGAAGCTTGGGAGAGATTTAAGGAGCTTTTGAAGAGATGCCCCCATCATAGCATTCCAATATGCATTCAGATGGAGCACTTTTACAGTGGAGTGTTGCCATCTGCAAGAATGAAGCTTGATGCCTCTGAAGGAGGCACTCTTCTGAACAAGTCCTATAATGAAGCATATGAATTGATTGAAAGTATTGCTGCTAATAGTTATCAGTGGCCTACTGCTAGGCTTACCTTTGGAAAAAGCACAACTGCTGCAGGAATGCATGAAGTGAGTGGAGTTACAGCACTTACTGCTTAGTTGGCTTCCTTAACTAACATGGTGAAAAACCTAGCTATTACAAATAAGAGTAACCAGACAGCTCAAGCAGCTGTGACTGAACCAGTTCTAAATGAACAACAGGTGCACCAAGCTGAAACTGTTTCTTGTGTGTATTGTGGAGGAGAACATTTGTTTGAGGACTATTTCAGCAATCCTGCATCTGCTAATTATGTGAACTACAGCAGCAACAGGGGAGATAAACCCTATTTCAATACCTACAATCAGGGAACAGGTAACCTCCCAATTTTTCATGGAATAACAATGCTAATGCTCCGCCAGGGAACTCAAACTTTCCTGCCAGATCCACAACTGCTCCATCTGGATTCACAAATCAGCAACCAAGGCAACAACAGCAAGCACAATCGACAAATCAAGAAATGTCCTTGGAAGCTATCTTAAAGGCATTCATGTCAGAAACTAAGGCGCAGTTCCAGAATCAAGGAGTATGCATGAAGAACCTTGAAAATCAGGTAGGCCAGCTGGCCAATGCACTGAACAGCAGACCCAGTGGCGCATTGCCATCTTCTACTGAAACTCCTTCATCCTCAAGCCCTTAGAGTAAGGAGCACTGCAAGGTAATACACTTGAGAAGTGGAACTGAGTTACCAGCTATTGTAGAGAAAAAGTGCAAAGTGCGAACTGAAGAGACTGAGACTATTCCAGCTACTGGTGAAACTGTTGAGAAGAAAGCTGAGAGAACTGCTAAGAAGCCTAAAGTTGTTCCAGAAGCTGAGCCTTTGCCCAAATTTATTCCAGAAAGACCACCTCCCCCTTTTCCTTGAAGGTTGAGGAAAGTACAACAAGACAAGCAATTTAGCAAGTTCATGGAGATTCTAAAGCAGTTGCACATCAATATAACTTTGGTTGAAGCTTTGCAGCAGATGCCTAATTATACAAAGTTCATGAAAGATGTGTTAACAAAGAGGAGAAGGCTTGGGGAGTTTGAAACAGTTGCCATGACAAAGGAATGCAGCCTAATGCTCCAAGCCAAAGTACCTCCCAAGTTGAAAGACCCGGAACTTTCACCATTCCCTGTTCTATTGGAAATACCTACTGTGGCAGAGCACTATGTGATTTTGGTGCTAGCATTAACTTAATGCCTATGTCCATTTTTAAACAATTGGGCATTGGGGATGCTAGGCCTACCACTGTGACACTTCAACTAGCAGACAGGTCTATTGCATATCCAGAAGGAAAGATCGATGATGGGTTGATAAAAGAAGATAAGTTTGTGTTCCCAGTGGACTTTATTATTTTAGACTGTGAAGCAGATAGGGAAGTTCCTATTATTCTGGGTAGGCCCTTCCTTGCTACAGGAAGAACTCTCATTGATGTACAGAAGGGAGAGTTGACCATGAGGGTTAATGAGCAACATGTGACATTCAATGTGTTCAATGCCCTAAGGTATCCTGACGAAGGAGTGGAAGAATGTTCGTTTGTGCAGTCATTCGATGATCTGTTGCAAAGATAGTTCCTGACAAGAAGAACAGAATTGAGTGATGATGAGTATGAATCTGGTACTGATGATCCCTTGTTGGAAGAACTTTCTGAAATAAAGGATTGCACTGCCTGGCAACCTATGTGGGCTAGAAAATTTGAGTCATTGGAAGTCACTGATGAGACTTTCAAGGACCACATACCTTCAGTTGTGAAGCCACCTATTTTGGAGCTAAAACAGCTCCCAGCTCATTTGAAATATGTTTATTTGGGAGCTATGGAAACCTTGCCTGTGATTATTTCATCTTTCCTAACTACTAATCAAGAGAATAGTTTGATAGAAACCTTGAGACGACACAAGAAAGCAATCGGTTGGCAAATGACAGATATCAAAGGCATCAGTCCTACTGTGTGTATGCTTCGAATATTGCTAGAGCCTGAAGCCAAGAATAGTGTAGAGAGCCAGAGGGGACTGAATCCTATCATGAAGGATGTGGTAAAGAAAGAGGTCATCAAATGGCTGGATGCTGGGATTATATATCCCATTTCTGACAGTGTGTGGGTAAGTCCAATCCAGTGTGTACCAAAGAAAAAGGGAATAACAGTTGTGGCTAACAAGAAAAATGAACTAATCCCCACCAGAACAGTCACAGGATGGAGGATTTGTATGGATTATAGAAAATTGAATAAATCCACCAGAAAAGATCACTTCCCCTTGCCTTTTATTGATCAAATGTTGGCTAGACTTTCTGGGAAGGATTTCTACTACTTTTTGGATGGATACTCTGGTTACAATCAAATTGCTATAGCACCCGAAGATCAAGAAAAGACTACCTTTACAAGTCCCTATGGCACTTTTGCCTTTCGAAGGATGCCATTTGGCCTCTGTAATGCCCCAACAACGTTCCAACGATGCATGATGGCCATATTCTCGGATGTTATTGAGAAATCTATGGAAATTTTTTTGGATGACTTCTCAGTGTTTGGAGAGTCATTCCCGGAATGCCTTGGAAATTTGGAACAGGTCTTGGATCGTTGTGAGGAAACTAATTTGGTGTTAAACTGGGAAAAATATCACTTTATGGTTCAGGAAGGAATTGTGTTGGGTCACAAGGTGTCTAAGAATGGAATGGAGGTAGACAAAGCCAAAATAGAGGTCATTGAAAAGCTGCCACCACCTACCTCGGTTAAAGGAGTGAGAAGTTTCTTATGACATGCTAGATTCTATAGAAGATTCATTAAGGATTTCTCCAAAATCTCCATGCCTCTATGCCAGTTTCTAGAGCATGATAGAATCTTTGATTTCACACCAACCTGTTTGGAAGCATTTGAAATTCTGAAGAAGGCCCTAATCACTGCACCAGTCATAACTGCTCCCGATTGGTCTATGCCATTTGAGTTGATGTGTGATGCTAGTGACTTTGCAGTGGGAGCAGTCCTGCACCAGAGGAAAGATAAGGTATTTCACTCTATATATTATGCCAACAAAACATTGGTCGAAGCTCAATTGAACTGTACCACTACAGAGAAAGAGTTGTCGGTTGTTGTGTTTGCCTTTGACAAGTTCAGACCCTACCTTGTTGGGACAAAGGTGATTGTCTATACTGATCATGCTGCCATCAAATACTTGATTACCAAGAAAGATACAAAGCCAAGACTGATTAGGTGGGTGCTTTTGTTGCAAGAGTTCGACTTGGAAATTAGGGATAAGAAGGGAGTTGAGAATCAGGTGGCAGACCATTTGTCAAGACTGCCTGAGGGGAATAAGGCCACAAAGAATTCTGAGATCAAAGAACTATTCCCTGATGAGCAGTTGCTATCTATGGAAGATGCTGAAACACCATGGTATGCTAACTTAGTAAACTATCTGGCCAGTGGAATTGTCCCTGCAGATTTCAGTCCACAATAAAGAAAAAGGTTCTTCCATCAGGCAAAGCAGTTCTGCTGGGACGAGCCATACATGTACAAGCACTGTGTTGACAATTTTCTGAGAAGGTGTGTGGCAGAAATAAAAGTCCCGGATATTCTCTTACATTGTCATTCATCCCCATGTGGGGGACATTTTGGAGGAATGAGGACGGCTGCTAAAGTCCTCCAAGCCGGGTAATTTTGGCCTATATTATTTAAAGATTGGAAGTGGAGTTGTTTGATGTTCGGGGCATAGACTTCATGGGTCCCTTCCCCTCTTCCTTTGGCAATTTATATATTCTGGTGGTTGTAGACTATGTGTCAAAATCGGTGGAGGCTGTAGTTCTCCCTACAAATGATGCTAGATCTGTTGTGAAGTTTGTTCAAAAGCAGATTTTTACAAGATTTGGCACACCAAGGGCATTTATCAGTGATGAAGGTACACACTTCTGCAACAAGCTCTTTGATGAAGTCCTCACAAAATATGGGGTGAGGCATAAAGTGGCTACAGCATACAATCCACAGACCAATGGGCAGGCTGAGCTGTCCAATAGGGAAATAAAAAGAATTTTGGAAAAAGTGGTGAATCCAACTAGAAAAGATCGGTCCCTGCAATTGGAAGATGCTCTTTGGGCATATAGGACTGCCTACAAGACCCCCTTAGGAATGTCACCCTATAGGTTGGTCTATGGAAAGGCATGTCATTTGCCCATTAAGCTGCAGCATAAAGCCTTCTGGGCAGTAAGAAAACTCAATCTTGAGCTAGCCCAGGCTGGGGCAGCTCGAATGCTGCAACTCAATGAGCTTGAAGAACATAGGATTTTTCGTATGAGGGGGCAGAACTCTACAAGGCCAAGACAAAAGCTTAGCACGATCGAAAGATCCAGAAGAGAGACTTTGCACCAGGAGAGCAAGTACTGCTCTTTAACTCCAGACTGAAGCTGTTTCCAGGAAAAAATCAAATCTAGATGGTCTGGACCCTTCACAATAGTTCATGCCTACTCTCATGGAGCCATGGAACTGCTTGACGCAACCTCTGGTATGACCTTCAAGGTAAACGGGCAAAGGGTCAAGCATTACTGGGGTGAACCATTTGCTAAGGCACAGGCTACCACAGTAATGGCTGATCCTTGAATGTTCAACATGCTCTGAGTCAGGCTGAGGACTTATAAACCAAGTGCTACTAGGAGGCAGTCCAGCATTTTATTTTCTTTATTTTTAGCTGTTGTTTTTGTTTGTGATTTATAGTTATCTTTGGCACTAACTCAATAAACAGAAAACAAAGAAGTTGGAGTTGTGTCTGAAGGTGGTAAAACTGTCTCGGTGGTGCTGTGGTTATGCTTTGGGCTGAAACAAGTTGGGGCCCATGTAACTGATTCGGGATTGTGTTGTTTTTTTTTTGGGGGGGAAGAAGTCACGTCAGGGTAAAAGCCAGATAAAACAATCCAAAAGGTTGGAGGGTAACACTCAGATCATTTATTCTCCCTTGGTATCCGCGCCTCTTCCTAGCCACACACTCCCAACCACCAGCGTCAATCACCATCACTCTCCCATCAAATCTCTCCATAAAGCCCACGCCTTCCCCTTCCTTCCCACACACAAACCCACCGCTTCCATTACCCGAGCCCTAACTTTTTCAGTTTTCCTCCAAATCTCTTCCTTTCCCCACCTTCATATCTTCCCCTCATCTTCGCTCAACCATGCCTCGCGTAAAGTATACCGCTATGAAGAAGAGCAAACTCACCTCAAGTGATGAGTCTAAGGGGTATGAAGTGTTTGTTGATGCCGAAGCTGCAGCTCGGTACATTAATGTTACTGCGCTCAGGGAACCTCATGCAGAGAAAGGTTTCACCATCTCCACCAAGGCATCTTATGGCCTCCCTGCTGAAATTGCTGTAGTGATTGACCAGCACAAGTGGAAACATTTTGTTGGCCACCCAACTGGGTTCTGCACTTCTCTTGTTCGCGAGTTCTATGCGAACATTGGAGATGCTGAACAAACCCACTCCATGGTGAGGGGGTGCAAAGTCAGCTTCTCTGCCAAGACCATCAACTTAAAACTGAACCTGGCTGAAGAGGACGATGAGTACCAGCCTTTACTGAAGAAGGCCACTGTAAAGCAACTAACTGATATGAAGGATGTTGTGACTGTCCCAGGGACGAAATGGCTCCCAACTTCTAGCAATCAGTTGAAAATCGCAAGGTCTGCGTTGCAACCCTTCGCCGAGGTTTGGTATCACTTCCTTAGACACAAGCTCTCCCCCACAGCGCACATGGAAACTGTTAAGAAGGAACGTTTGGTGCTCCTTTACTGTATCATGGAGCGAAAGAAAATAAATGTGGGGAGGTTGATACAGCAGGAGATCTCCACTTGTGCCACGAGCACAAAAGGTCAATTGGTCTTCCCCTGCTTTATCACTGAACTATGTAAGCGATGTGGCATCGAGCTTCGAAAAGGGGAAGTGGAAGAGAGAAACGCAGGAAGCATTGATATTGGGTTAATCAATCGATTTATATCCAACTCGGCCAAAGCAACCCAGGCCAAAGACCAAGAGCGGATTATGGAACCAGGGGAGCCCTCAAAGTAGCAGGATCGCTCTGTAGGGCTAGAACAAAAGGTGGAGTCGCTGACTCAAATGCTGCAGCAACACATGCTGCAGCAGCAGTTATATTGGCAATTTGCCCTGGATCAGTTTAAATGGCAGCAACGGGTGCTGGAGCTTAACCAATGGAAGAAGGTGCACCCCATTCCACAATTTCCAATGCATATTCTACCTGATCTGCATCACACCCCTGAGCAGCATAATAGTCCAAGTGCCACAGCAGTCCCGGATGGCTCGGACTCCTCTGACTGGATGCCACCAGCACCTTCACAACATCAATAACCCACCACCACCACCACTGAAGATATCAGAAGCAACAAGAGAAAGATAAGTGCAAGCCCCCTGCCGGACTTGGGGGCTAAGACTGAAGCAGAGCCTGAAGAAACTGAACCCGAAGCAACAACAATAACCCCTACCCCCTCTCACGCTCCTAAGAAGAAAGTTCCAAACACCCCTCTTCGGGATGTGATCACCAAAATAGCCGCTGATTACCCTGCCTCTGATGAGGATGAGGAGGACAATGTGCCTCTTGCCACAAGAAAGAATAGGCTGCCTGAACAAAGTGCCACCAAGGGAAAGGGTAACCAGCCAGCTACAGCAGAAAGTGAGGGGGCAGGGGGAAGTGAAGAAGGCACAGCAGCCTCAGCCACTGATGAATAAGACCAAGAAGACTTGGTCTTTGTGAAAGAAGTGGGGAGTTCAACCCCTACAAGCAAGAAGACCACTACTGCAAAAGGGAGCAGGAAGAGCTCCCGCATCCGGAAGTTGAGCACTTGAGCACATCAAAGCAGGTTGCTGCAACCTATCCCTATCAGGAGTTTCCTTGTTTCCCTTTTTGGTTATTTCTTCTGGTTTATAGTTTAAGTTGTTGTTGCTGTGTTGTTCTGTTCAAATTGTAGCAAGTAGTTGCGAGTGGGGGTCAGCGGACCTTGACCCCACCTGTTCTTTTTGTCAGCTTAGTATCCTGTATGTTTTACTCCACCATGTGCACAACATCCTGGGGTTTTGCTTAATGCAACTTGTCCGTTTTAATATTTCACAAGTGCATCTCTCTGGAAATTTTGACTTGATTATTGTCTTTCTAAGTTGTATGCTTGGATTTAATTGTTTGATGCTCGAGGCACAGGCTGTAGCATTCTGATCTACCTTGTGAGCTTTTGGGCCAAAAGAGTTTTCTCCTTCTTTCTGTGTGAATACCAGTCTTATGCATAATTCTCTGATTTTGACTTACTACTTTCACACTTGCACACATCCCTGCTGCACACGCTTTTGCTAGAGGCACCTTTTGTTTTCATGATCCAAGTATTACCTAAATAGCCTACCCTTGGATACTATCTTTGTGTGAACCCCTTTGAGCCTGCAAGCCCTTTGTTTCTAATAAACCCACATTACAAGCCATATCCTGCAAAACCAATGTCCTAACTAGTTGGAGTGGCTGGTGTGCTTCCTGTGTTTACATGCTGTAAAATAAGTTTGGGGGTCCTCGAGGGCTAGCACAGTTTTAAGTTTGGGGGTGCTATGCAGCTGTTATGTGGCAAAATATTAGAAATTGAATTGTTGTTGGTAAAAAGCAATGGTTTTAAAAATAAAAAATAAAAAAAATTGCTAAAATGTTGCAACAACTGCTCTGAGGATATAAAGGAGGAAACCGAATTCAAAGATGTGTAAAAAAAGGTAAAGGAATCAAACAAAATGAAAAAGATCAAAAAGTCCTCCCTAACTAGTGTGACCTGGACCATGAAAGAAATAGTTGTAAAGCAGCAAAAAGAGGAAGCATACCGAAGCTCCATCTAGTGTAGCCACCTTCCCAGAACTGTTCCTACCTGAACCCAAGCCTCATTGCATCCAAATAAAGCCCTCTAGCAGTGTGCAGTTTTGATTGTGAGTGGTGTGTTTAGAAGCTTGTCAAGGTGTGTTTGAATGTGCATTTGAATGATGATTGAGAGTACCTATCTTAGCTTGAGAAGAGAAGAAGAACACACTGTTTGAGAGTGTAGTGCTATAGCATGTTGCTAAGAATTGATAATGAGGACAACCATGAATGCTTGCTTGATTGTACTTCATGATTGTTGATGCATTGTCAAGTATGCCTTGTGAAGAAATTGGTTTGCAAAGAAGAAAGTTTTATGTTTGAGCTAATTTGAGCACATGTACGTGGAGGGTTAGAAAGCTTTGTGTCTGTTCTTTTTTAGTTTCTTTTGTTTCCATTACTTAAGGACAAGCCATGATTCAAGTTTGGGGGTTTGATAACTTTTTTTATGAAGAGTTAATGTACCTTTTTCACTTGTATTTTTGTGGCCTTTGAGTATTTTGAGTTTATGTTTTTAGTGTTTTAGTGTGATTTTGTGTGAAGTGTGTTTCATAAGAGTCTTTTGTGAGTTTTAGTGTTTTGGGTGTCTTTTGGAACTGTTTTTAATATTTGAGTGTGAGTTTTCTGTGCAGGGCATTTTGTGGCGATCTATGCGCTAATCTAGAAACGTTGCTCTGGGATATGTTGTAGCAATCGTAGCTGAAGCTGACTGGGGACAAGGACAAAGGCACAAAACATTCTCTTACACCTCATCCTCATCATCCTCTGAGGTATCATTGGCTAAGCAAAGTTTAGGAGGGTCGTCAGCTCTAGACTCCTCTTTCTCCATCGGATGCAATAAATCAATCCTGCACAAAGAGTTCTCAAGAGAGGGTTGTTTACAAGGATTATTAAAATCAAAATCTATCCTCTCCTCCCCAACATTCAAAGAAAGCTCCCCTTTTTTAACATCTATAATGGCCCTAGCAGTGGACAAGAAAGGCCTTCCTAGAATGATGGGAAATTTGGAATTCCCCTTCATATCTAACACCATGAAGTCAACAGGAATGCAAAATTTTCCTACCTTAATGGGGACATTCTCTATGATGCCAAGAGGTTTCTTAATCGAACTATCCGCAAACTGTAAAGAGACGTTAGTTGGTCTCAAGTCACCTATCCCCAATCTCTCAAAAATAGACAAAGGCATAAGACTCACAGCAGCACCCAAATCACACAAAGCATCATCAACACTTACATCAACAATTGAGCAAGGAATAGAGAAACTACCTGGATCTTTGAGCTTAGGAGGCAATTTATTGTGAATTATAGCACTACACTCCTCAATTAAAGCTATCGTCTTGCATTCCTCTACCTTCCTCCTATTAGACAAAATATCCTTAAGAAATTTAGCATAGGTAAGCATTTGTTGTAACGCCTCAGTGAAGGGTACATTTATGTACAATTTGTTAAGGACCTCTAGAAACTTCCCAAATTACATATCTAGCTTAGCCTTGGCCAACCTTTGAGGGAAGGGAACCAGGAGTTGGTAAGGTTTAGGGGCACATACTTAGAGACTTTTCATTAGTTTCCTCTTCTTCTAAGGTTTGTGTCTTAGTTGTCTCTTTTTCCTCATTCCCCTCAACTTTGGGATCCTCTAAAGTCTTACCACCTCTTAAGATTACAGCATTGCAGTGTTCATTAATTGGGTTCATCTCAGGTTGTTCAGGAAACTTGCCCGGTTGCCAATTTGAAGTGCCCGCTTGTTGGGCAATTTGAGTTTCTAACATCTTTTTATGGATGGCTAGATTGTCAACCTTAGCCGACAATTCTCTAATGGCTTCAGTTACAACCTTACCATGTTGCCTAAACTCCTCATTCTGCTTAGACTGACTCTCAACAAAGTTCTCAAGGAGAGATTCAAGTTAAGAATTTTATACTTGAGGATACCCTGATGCGGGTTTCATATTACCTTGGCACTCCTGGAATTCATGGTTCAAAGTGTTGTTGTTGTTCCGCCAATTGAGGTAAGAGTTGTTCTTCCTTCCTTGGTTGTAAGAATTTTGGGGAACATAGTTTGGCAACTTAGGGTTCGTGTCATAAAAATTATGACATGAATTTACCTGCTCACCCAAAGCGCCTAATCCAGGAGCACCACCCTGTGGGAACTCCACAAAGTCATGTCCCTGCACTCCACAAATCTCACAAGCAACATTAGTAGCACCTATTGAACTCACATTAGCTTTTTCAATCTTATCAAAGCGCTTACTCAGTGAATCAAACTTAGACAAAATCAAATTAGTATTATCAACTTCAAACTTACCTCCCGAAAGCTTTTTCGGGTTATTACCTCTTTCTGAACCCCATTGATGATAGTTGGTGGCTACATTTTCAATGACATCAAATGCTTCAGTTAATGGTTTATTCATTATTGCCCCACCAGCTGCGGAGTCAAGTGATACCTTCGAAGAGTAATCCAATCCATCGTAGAAGGTATGCACTAATAGCCACTTCTCGAGCCCATGATGTGTGCAAGACTCTAGCAATCCTTAATAACGATCCCAAGCTTCAGATAAGCGTTCTTGGAAAGTGGACAGAATTTTCCGCCCTTTTGGAAGAAATCGGTGATCTGAGTCCGTAAGTAAGCGGTCTTGGAGAGTGGACAGAATTTTTCTAAGAATGCCTGCTCCACTTGGTCCCACGTTGACAAAGTATTAGCAGGCACTGATTTCAACCAACCTCTTGCCCTTCCAGTCAAGGAGGAGGGGAATAACCTTAAGTGAATAGCATCAACAGGGGCACCTTGAATTCTTATTGCATCACAGAACTCCAAGAATGTCTCCACATGATCGGTTGGATCTTTTGAGGCTAATCCTCCAAACTGGTGTTGTCTAATCATGCTAATTAAGTGGGGCGGTATAGTGAAGTTCTCAGCCTCAATTTCTGGCCTAGCAATCCCAGTTCGCAAACCCCTAGCATTTGGGGCTGCGTAGTCCTTCAGTGGCCTATTATCTGCCGGGTTAGCCATGATAAGTGTTGGTTCAAGTGCTTCTCTAGCTCCTTGCCTTTGTTGTCTTCTCCTTCTGCGAAAAGTTCTTTCAATTTTAGGAACTGCTTCAATAAGAGTCCCAGAACGTCTAGTACTTCGCACAAACCAGAGAGATTACCTGCAGCAAGCTAAAGAGCGAACAAGAACATAATATTATGATAATAAAAAAAACTGTTTAAAATAATTAAATTAAAAATTAAATTGATACTCAAGAAAAACACAGTCCCGGGCAACCTGATGCGTGAAATCCGCAAGTGTACGGTTCCGTCGTCAAGTAATAAAAAGATCGAATCCACAGGGACTATGTATATGAATACCAATTAATTAATTAAAACAATTATATTCCTTTTGTTTAATTTAATTGAATTAATTAATTAATTGGTATTCATAAACATAGTCCATGTGGATTCGATCTTTTTATTGCTTGACGATAGAACCGTACACTTGCGGATTTCACGCATAAAAAATACATCGACATCAAAAAGGAAAGCCCTCGGAGCTCACCACCACTGCCCGTCCCCTCTCAAAAAGGTACATGAAAAGCTCTCAGCTCACTACCTAGGACGCAATGGCAAGCTCTTACCATCAATGGTGAGGATGCCCTAACCTACCCTGGCCCTCGCCATGAGTACGCATGTACCGCACTAGAGGCTCATACTCTAACGAAGAGCTGAACACCACGATCCTATGCCTACGGTAGGTACTCAAATACCGCTCCGTCCTCCGGTGCTGTCCTAGGTAGATGTAACTTCTCCTGCTAGTCACAACTGAAGACTGGGGTTCCACCCACATGTAGTCTCGCTCCCTCAACCTCGGAGGTCGCCACATCCTCGGAAAAGGAAGAAACCGGTACACGCGGTAGCGGCCAATGATGTCCACATACGGCGGCATGCTGCTCCGAAAGATCAAGCTGATGGGTCCTGTGGAAACCACCAAAAAGGTCAAGGGGTCCACCCGCCATCCCCTCTCATCATAGTAAACGATCTCAATGTCGCCCAGCACCGGCATCCGCGGTGCCCCCGTGATAAACGGGTGAAGCCTCGGGTCTATCCTATCTCTCAACTGGCTCGTCGTCTTCAGTCGCACCCAAAACAGAACAAGAGAAACAACAACATGGAGATAAGAAACACAGTACATAACAATGTCGGAAAAAAATAGTAATGCAGTAAACACATATAACATGTAGCAGATATCGCAAATATAACAGTTACTGCATTCCAACAAACATCTCTCAAGACAACACATGCAACAAGCATCCATCTCCATGAGTCTCACACTCAGATCAATCCTCTAGATCGAGATACTAGTCCCATGCAGCAAGTCGGCCGAAAACTCAGAAAGCTGGTTCCCACTGGAACGGTTCCACACCCGAACAAGTCCACACCGGAACAGGTTCTGTGTCGGAACGGAGTTAGTTTGTCCAAGAAACCGAACCGATTGCCGTGACCAATAAGAGTGCATCCCCCTTCCACACCAGAACCGGGGTATCTCGGTCACCTCAGAACATTAGCCTGGAACAATGGAAAGCTCTAGGATTAGTCGGGCCAACCGGACTGAATCGGGCGTCACAACAGAATAGGGGCTACGTCATCCATCACTGTAAACTATTCCCGAGATCGGCAACATCCCCAAGGTCACTCACTTGACCGCCCCATCTACTTTTCGTACCCGCACTCAGGTATAACTAACCTCATCTGACGCTGGCAGCCCATACTACCTGTCATACGGCCTCGCCACTTAGCAGCTGATGATGATAAGCAGCAAACATCCTCAACGGGCTTGATACCGGATCTCACGCCTAAGCTCTCAATCAGAAACAACACAATGCCACTGCATCCACACGGCCACAGCCTCAACGCCACGTGTCCACGAGCCACAGCTCAAACAATCACGGCCAAAGCCTCGAAAAGTCAGCATAACAGCAACGACACCATCCACGGTATCAACTCGACAACAACACGGCACACAGCCAAACTTAAGTCTACGGCATTCCGCCACAACGCTCAACACCACATCGTACAGCATGATAACAGCAGCAATAATATCAACAATAGCACATAGCAGCACATCACATACTAAGTAGCATATAGGCACTTAGACATATAACAACAACAACAGTAGCAGCATACAGTCATACGAAGCCAAACATCCTTAATCAACAGTTTACTAGCCTAGGGTTTCCAAACTTAACGGCGATAGCCAAAAGTAAGCTAAACCTAGGGTTTAGCTACTTTATCGGGGCTCAACCACTAGTAGGGTTACGGCTTCCCTACACATAGCACGAAAACATCCTACAGTACTCTTGCCTTCCCGACGGCAGCAGTACTCTTTCTCCCCACCTGAACAATCGTCACGCGAATCCACACATTCACCGGCTCACTCCTTCAAGCTTGGGCTCGCAACTCTTGCCTCCAAGAATAGCCACCACGCATCTCCAAGAACAACTCCCTCAGCCGCGGTCTTAGCACCAAACTTCGTACAATCATGAGCACGAACTTAGCCCTAATCACGAGCACAACACATATGCAATAGTGTTAGTCCTAGGGCAAGCTCAAAAGATCAAAGAAAAAGGTAAAGACTCAAAGAACGCCAAGAACACGAAGAACGCTGTTATCTCCAAAAAAATGTTCACCCGGTAGATGTTGATTAATGGTCAGCTGAGTGAGCATGGTTAGGCAACAGTCGAATAAGAAGAGCCGAATGAGTAAGAATAAAGGCAATCGAGTATATTTTATTCTAGGCAGCCGAAGTAGTGTTATTAATGCAGTCGAATTAATGGTAAAAATTGGTAGTCGTTTTTATACTGGATTGCAATAACAACTGGTTGGTTCCTTAGTTGGTTCAAGTACTCTGATTGGATTATGTGAACAAATTTACATGATTAATATTTGAACTAAGTTGACTAGTGGAAGATCAAGTAAAGCCCGTGTATTTAGGAGTGTTAACCGCTTAGGCCTACAAAAGTGGGATTTGGGTAGAAAGACCGTTTGAAGGCTAAAACGCTGGAGAGTCTGCCGTTTTGAAGATTTGTGTTAAGCTGAGGAGATTGACCAACTAAGATGATCGTGACAATGTGCCTAAAATATAGGAAACCTTGTTGGTCACGGTTAGCCGTTGGTTTTGTAACTGTTTAGTACTAAAGTGTCTTTTGTCAGCCATGATGTATCTTAATTGCTGAAAAATAGGGGTTAGTGGCCAGTAGAAGAGACTTTAGTGTAGAATTGCAATTTTGAGTATATATATGAGTTGTACATTTTGAATTAGACACAATCAATCAAATACAACTTGCAAATTTTACATTATTCATTCCGAGTTCATAGTTTTTGCGCTTAGCTCTTTTTCACTTTCACTTTCACACTAACCGCTCTTTGGAGTAGTTTAGGAACCCACTAAGTTAGGAAACAGAATCCCTTTCCGATGTTTAAAGATCGAAAAAGGGGAATCACTGTTGAAGGATTAGCCGAGTAAACGGCTAAGAACCAATTTATCCTACAACAAAATTGGCATGCTTGGTGGGACCAGCGAAGGTGAACAATTTGGGAGGTTCATTTCTCCTGGTCACGATTATTTTTGGCGTATGCACTTGCGCTCAGGAAGATATCTAGGAAACATGGAGTCACAACCAACTAAGAAAAATGCATCAAAGAAGACACGGGATGGTTCTGTACCTTTGGAATGCCATCTTCTCCACAGGCATCCCTAGCTATCCCTGTTTCCAATGCTGCTACGCCAAGCACTGGCGGGGTTGGAAATTCATCTAGAGAAGAAGGGTCACCACAACCTATTGTGATGACAACTTCCTTGATAAAACAACAGATAAACACGGGACTGAACGAGCTGATGTATCAGATGTCTAGGCAACTGGCTGATATAGTGAAGCCAATGGTACAAAATGAGGTACAACAGGCCCAACAAGCAGAGCCTAGGCAAGGTTTTGTTGAAAACTCTGCAGCTTCGGCTAACCTGGGGCAACCAGGACAATCGAATCATCAGTATACGGCTTTCGCAGGAGGAAGTCACCCTGGCTTTGGTATGCCACCAGTTCAGGCAGGGCCCCTACCCGTGGTCCAACCGAACAACATGCAACAGGTACCATTGCCTACTCCTATTTATTCTAATGCTGTTGATTCTAACCAATATCCTTTATGTTTTCCTGGAACATGTGGTGAATCTCAGTCTAACCTACAGTTTGGGTAGGTTTCTATGGCTAGAAGGCCAGCAGGAACGACGGGACATATATTTGCCTGTGCGTCTACTAACTTCTTTTTGTAGATGACGTGGCACTCTCTTATTCAAAAGTCTTAAATGGTTAAAAGGAAAATATCTTCTTCACATAAAGACAAAAGAAGGTACGAATATCGTACAAAGCAAACCACATAGAGCAAAGAATCACGTAGAGCAAAACGCTTATCGGCCATCAAAACAAAATCAGTCTGCTACCGTTCAAGCTACTACTACCTCCTCATTCTGAAAGGACAAATACACAACGAAGGACAACTGGCAAATGATCTGTGCCTAACGGATATTTGATTAAGTCTAAACGGAAAAGTTCTCCCTATATTTTGAAATCAGAAGGTCAAGACAAAGATATAAGAAGACCACCCTCTGAAGAACAAAACACAGAGATTACACGAGCAAGAAAATATTTAAGAGATTTCATTGTGCAAACAAAAAGCCTCAAAGTTTTCACTCTCAGTTTTTGATCTGTAAACCTTCTCATTCTTTCATTGTAAAGTTGTAAACAGATTGTCAAGAGCTATATCGTGTAATACTCTCACTATTGTGAGTTTGTAAAAAACTCAGAAAATCCCCTCTCAAATCTTAGGATTTGTTGAGCCTGAAGAGGCTTGTCTGTAAAAGAATACTTGCTGCCTGGAAAGGTGCAGAATACTTGGAGTTGTAGTCTTGGAGAGACTTGGAAACAGCTTGTATTAAGTGCTAAGAGTTTTAGTGGAAAAACCTTCTGGAGGAAGGGACTGGACGCAGCTCTTTGTTTTGAAATAGTGAACCAGGATATATCTTTGTGTGAATCTCTCTATCCCTATCTCGTTAAGTCTTTATTTATTACTAACTTGGGGATTGAAAACAAAGTATCTTAATCACTTATAATCGTTTTGGTGTGTTCTTTTATCTTCCTGCTTTAAACGTTTGTTTTAAAAAAAAGGTTTTCGAAAATCGGTTAAGAAACACAATTCAACCCCCCTTCTTGTGTTTCCCTGTTTCACTTTCATCAACAATGTACGAGCTGCTAAACCGACGACAAAGGGAAGAGTTTACACCATGAGTGGTGTTGATGCTTCAAAATCGGATGATCTCATACAAGGTAGTTGAGACATAGCTAGTAATCTTCTAACTGTACTATTTGATTCAGGTGCTACACATTCGTTTATCTCTTTGGATTGTGTGAGACTTTTGAACTTGCCTGTTTTTTCGCTGTCGTTTGATTTGATTGTTTCTACCCCAACTGCTAAGCCTGTTACTGTGAATTCAGTATGTTTGAGCTGTCCTATTGTTATATATGATAGGAAATTTCTTGTTGATTTGATATTTTTGCCTTTGATACAATTGGATGTGATCCTAGGCATGGATTGGTTATCTTCCCACCATATCCTTTTAGATTGTGCACATAAAACCTTAGTTTTTCCTGACCCTGAGATTTCTGGATTTTTAACTGCCAAACAAGTAAGAGCTTCTTTGAAAGAAGCAGCTCAGGATACATGCTTTTATCCTGTTTAGAAGTCGAGAAGGACGTTGTTTTGAGCGATGTGCCGGTTGCGAAAGATTTTTCGGAAGTGTTTCCCGAGGATGTTCGAGTTTTACCACCTGTGAGAGATATCGAGTATTCAATAGACTTAGTTTCGGGATTCAGTCCGATCTCTATCGCTCCATATAGGATGTCACCTACAGAGTTAACTGAGCTGAAGGCTCAACTAGAGGACCTGTTGTCGAAGCAGTTTGTGAGGCCGAGTGTGTCCCCATGGGGAGCACCAGTGTTGCTGGTGAGGAAGAAGGAAGGAGGTTCCAGACTCTGCATGGATCACCATCAACTCAACAAAGTGACGATCAAGAACAAATATCTGCTACTACGCATAGATGATTTGCTGGATCAACTCCGAGGAGCTGCTGTCTTTTCAAAGATTGGCCTGAGATCTGGTAATCACTAGATTAGAGTGAAGGTTGAGGATATACCTAAGACGGCATTCAAGACTCGTTATGGTCATTATGAGTACCTCGTGATGCCTTTTGGAGTGATGAATGCACCTGATATCTTAATGGATTATATGAACCGGATTTTTCATCCGTTTCTAGATCAATTCGTTGTCGTATTCATCGATGATATTCTCATATACTCTAAAAGTCCCGAGGAGCATGAGGAACACCTGCGACAAGTTTTATAGATTCTTCGCGAGGAGAAGTTGTACGCAAAGCTGTCTAAGTGCGAGTTGTGGCTGGATGAAGTCAAATTCTTGGGGCACATGATTACGAAGAAAGGAATTGCCGTTGACCCTACAAAAGTAGAAGCAGTAATTTTATGGGAAAGACCCAAGACTGTGACAGAAATTCACAGTTTCGTTGGTTTGGCTAGTTATTACAGAAGATTCATCGAAGGATTCTCAAAGATCATTGTACCGTTGACTCAACTTACGAGGAAGGACCAACCTTTTGCTTGGACGGAGAAATGCGAGGAAAGTTTCCAGAAGATGAAGGAACGTTTGACCAACTCACCAGTGTTAGTGTTACCCAAACCGGATGACCCATACGAAGTATACTATGATGCTTCGCATCAGGGTTTAGGATGTGTACTTATGCAACATCGGAAGGTGATAGCCTATGCTTCGTACTAGTTGAAAACTCATGAGAGGAATTACCCAACGCATGACCTAGAGTTAACTGATGTGGTTTTTGCACTGAGGATCTGGAGGCACTACTTGTATGGATCTAAGTTTGATGTCTTTAGTAACCACAAGAGTTTGAAATGCATGTTTGACCAAAAAGAGCTTAACATGAGACAGAGACGATGGATGGAGTTTCTCAAGGACTGCGATTTCACTTTGCTATACAACCCTGGAAAAGCAAATGTCGTCGCAGACGCTTTAAGTCGGAAGACCCTGCACATCTCTGCAATGATGGTTAAGGAGTTAGAGTTGATTAAGCAGTTTCGTGATCTCAATCTAGTTATGGAAGTGAATAATGAGAAAATTTGTTTGGGAATGATCAAGGTATCTAGTGGACTGATGGAAATGATCCGAGGACAACAAGCAACTGATGAGTACCTTAAAAAGAAAAAGGAGTTACTTGGACAAGAGAAGGATGCAGAGTTCAGCTTAGGAACAGATGACATCTTGAGATACAATGGACGGGTTTGTGTACCTAGAAACCCAGAGATAAGGAAAATGATTCTAGAGGAAGCACAAAAGAGCAAGTTAAGTATTCACCCTGGATCAACCAAAATGTATCAAGATTTGAAATAGAGGTTTTGGTGCCAGGAATGAAAAAGCAAGTGGCCGAGTACGTAGCATCATGTCTGACTTGCCAGAATGTAAAAGTAGAACATCAACAACCTGGTGGAATGCTTCAATCCTTGGATGTACCCGAATGGAAATGGGAGAGCATCTCAATGGATTTTGTGGTAGGTTTACCAAGGACTTCTAAGAGTTTTGATTTGATTTGGGTGATCATTGATAGACTAACGAAGTCGGCACACTTCTTACCTGTTAAGATCAACTACACAGTATAGAAGTTAACCGAACTGTATATCAGGGAAGTGATCAGACTACATGGAGTACCGTCGAGTATCGTTTCAGAAAGAGACCCAAAGTTTACTTCAAGTTTTTGGCAAAGTCTACATCAAGCATTAGGAACAAAGTTGAGGTTGAGTTCAGCATACCACCCTCAAACGGATGGACAAATGGAGAGAACGATACAATCTATGGAAGATTTGCTGAGAGCTTGTGTCCTAGACCATAGTGGAAGCTGGGATGATCTTTTGCCTCTTATCGAGTTTACATACAACAACAATTTTCATTCTAGTATAGGGATGGCACCCTATGAGGCTCTGTATGGATGAAAGTACCAAACAACGTTGTGTTGGTACTAGGATGGAGAGAGTACGATTTTGAGCCCCCAACTTGTGCAACAGACTACCGAGAAGATTAAGCAAATCTGTGAAAAGATGAAGACGGCACAGAGCAGACAGAAGAGCTACTCTGATAGACGGAGGTGACCACTTGAAATTCAAGAAGGTGAACACGTGTTCCTGAGAGTCACACCCACGATAGGGTTTGGTAGAGCTATAAAGTCCAGAAAACTCGCTCCCAAATTCATTGGACCTTACCAGATTCTTCATCGTATTGGTCCAGTAGCTTACCAGATTGCCTTACCCCCTTTTCTCTCCAATATTCGTAATGTTTTCCATGTCTCACAACTTAGGAAGTATATTCCTAATTCTTCCCATGTAATCGAACCCGATGTAGTACAATTACGAGAAAACTTGTCTTATGAGACATCACATGTACGAATCGATGATAAGAGGATCGAGCAACTCAGGGGCAAACAAATCTCCTAAGTCAAGGTTGTTTGGAACGAAGTGACTGGAGACACAACGTGGGAACTGGAGAAAAAGATGAGATTACAATATCTTGATCTTTTTCCAAGTACGTAATTTCAAGGATGAAAATTTTTTTTAGAGGGGTAATAATGTAACACCCCGATTTTTTACTGCTTTTAATATCGATAATCTATATAAATGAGTTTATATTTTATCAGAGGTCTTAGAAAATGAAATTAAATAAACCAAGATCATATTCATACTCTACGCTATCGTAGAGAGTTACCGTTAAATTTTGGGTCGAAAATTCAAACGAAGCCCGGTCTGCGTTTTCACTGACAGTAAGATTTTAATGATCATAAGACTTAATTTTGACTCGTGAACGAAGCAGTTAGATTTAGAATTTAATTTCCTACAAATTTGATAATGGTTTTTTGCACTAAAAAGTGAAATAATATAAGTTATTCGAGCAAAACCTTGAATCGGGTGAAAAACAGAGCTAAATACGGAATTATCGGGACCCGCTAATGGATAAACTTGAAGTCACATCACTTGGGAAGGCGTGCCACTATCATGATGACGTTTGAAAATATCTGGATACAAAATGACCAAAATACTCCTAACCTTCCTTGTAATTACATTTTTGTCCCTAGATGAAATGACCATTTTGCCCTTAAGTGAAAAAGCTTTTGGACCACCCTTGCCCTTCACGCCTCATGCATAAGGCTAGCTTCATGAAGCCTTCACCCATTTCTTTCCTTCACTTCATCTTCTTCCTTTACTTTCTCTCATTTTCAAGTTTGATCTTCAACCATTTTTTGTGAAACAAGTGTTGATCTTTGCTCATTTCTCATCATCCAAGAGGTATGGCTACTCTCTTGATCCATGAGCTTCAAGTTCTTCTCCTATTTCTTGTTTTCAACCATGTTTCAAAATGGGTTTCAACTTCTAGATCCAACCTTCAAAAATTTCTAGAAAATTGTAGAAAAATCCTTTTAATGTGAAACCAATTTCTATGAGCTAGTTTCATCACCCTCTATCACTATCCAATAGCATGAAATCAAATAACATGCCTAGCCTATTTTGCTAGAGGTGGTTGAACCCTAAGATTTTGGGGGAAAGTGAGTTTTCTTCAATTTTTGTTAAATGACACTTGATTCCTCCTCTTTCATTCTTATGATCATTGAATCCAAGCAATTGGAAAAACCAAATCAAATTCTAGCCATTTTTATCTTTGATGGCCGAAACCTTGAGCATGAAGAACCATGAGTTTTTGTTTCAAATTTTTGAGTAATAAGATTTGATCTAGTGTTGTGTATACTTAAGGATCATCCATCCACGAGATTGAAACCAAATGAAATCCCTAGCCTTATTTTATATAAGATGGCCGAACCCTAACCTAGAGTGGGTGGGTGAGTTTTGGTTGATTTTATTAAGTTTTAGTTGTGATTGTTGTGAAGGATCAAGCTATGATTGATTGTTCTAGGCGGTGCAAAGGAAACCAGAGTCGGAATGGAAAACCCTTCGAGGACTAACTTGGAATCTTCAAGAGGTAAAGGGAGATTACTTATAATGAGTTTGGTAGTCTCAAGAGCTTGGTTGTTAGATGTTGTTTTTGTCTTGATTGGAATCATGTATTTTGTATGTACTTGATTTAATTGGTAAGTACGTGATTGGATGTTTGAAAATGAATTGTGTCATTGTTGCCTTGGATGCGATATACTTATGATGTTGGTTTAAGATTTGATGTTTATATATTTATATCCTGGATTGTGATTTTGACTGTATTGGTTGAGAGCATAGCATCGGCTATAGCTTGATAATGAAGATTAAAACACTTAAAAGCCTTAATCAAAGTTTTAAAGTATTCTAAAATCAAAGAAAAATCTTGAGAATAGTTTTGCCTTATCAATGAAAGAAACTTCCTTTCAAAATGTTAGATCCTTTCAAAAGAAAAAAGTCCTTTTAATGAAAATCCATTCAAATGCTTTCTTTTTAGAAAAATGTTTTCAGACGACGAAACCTTTAGAAAATAGAGTTACAAAGAAAAGAGATTTTCTTGAAAATAGCTTCTTTTGAGAAAAGGTTTTAGTTCATTCCAATGAGTTTTGAGTTTTGTTTTCCAAGTTTTATATACGAAAATAAGACCCGGAAGAAAAATGGTGATTACCTTTTCACTTTGTGAAATCTGCAAACCTAGTGATCGAGACTTCGGGCTAGTATTTTGTGAGTTGAACACTCGGACTATGTGTCCTGTGCTTTGAATGAACAGGCAGAATGTCCTTTAAAACGAGTCATGAGCTGTGAGCCTTGACAAAAAGAATGAACGAAAAAGAAAACAGAAAACCTTCTGTGTACATACATGAATCGGCAGACGTGCCATGAAATCGAGCAACAATCCATTGTGGTTAAGAATATGAGCCAGTTAAGACCACTTGGTCTATAGGGACATCCTGTGTTCGAGACTCCGTAAGAGGCCGGAGACATCGCGACCTCGTGCCGTGGAAATCGGTTTCCCAACATGAATGAACTCAATCAGAGATTGGACTATTCATGATATGGTTGAGATGTGATACCCTTGAACAATTGGAGTTCGGACCTAAATTGAGAGGCCGACTCATGAGGACAATTGTGTTATGGGATTATTTACGGCCTATCACTCAACGAAGGGAAGTTAAGAATCTTCAAAGAACATGAATTAGAAAGATGATATTAGAGTCTCATGCATTGTTATAACTCATGATGATGTCTGAGATATTATGTTATATGACTATCTGTTAATGCAACTATATTTATATGTGGATGTATGTTCTGTTTGTCGCTTGTGCGGCTATCGTGATAAACTTGTGGAATGAGTATCTCACCTTTGCCTGTACATGTTGGACACTCGGTTGTGTTTTTGGATATATGTACAAATGCTGCCCAGAGGTCCCCGCGGACACTTGAGGACTCTGATGACGGGGTCCCATGAAGATGAAGAGAAGGAGGATCCCTCCGAATTCCTCTGGGAATCGGAGCTGACTTTGGGGTTTTTCCTCAATGGCTACTTTTAGCCCACCTGCATTAGAGTCTTGTTTTTTTTGAAGCAGTCGTATCTTATCTGCTGTATTTATATTGACTTAATGTTTTTTTTGAAGTCTGTAATCTGTGATAATAGACCAAAATTCATATTACTAGTTTACATTCTATTTCTATGAAACCTATATGCTCCGGCATTAATACCTTATGTTTATTTTGTCATGGATATTTAATATTGGTGTATGTTACGAGGTTTACTCCATCTTTCCTGTACTTGGTGATTATAGCATGAAGAAAGTTTTAAAACCCACGTTTTTTAATATAGTTATCTAATTAAAGTAATTTTTCGAAAGCAACCAGCGTTTTTATTTGATTATGTTTTTCGCATCGAGTTTGAGAAGTAGCATCGAGGGGGTGTTACACTACGCTTTCTGAATAACGCGCTAATGCTATAATATGGTTAAGGTATTGTTAATAATGTAAGTTGGGACTAATGGGATTATCCTATGTAAGTGGGGTCGTCTCATAATACTTGAGCCTGGAGAGGCTAGGTGTACAAAGAATACTTGTTTGTAATCTGATCAGTTATAGTGAAATCTTGGTGAAGCCAAGGACTGGATGTAGCCACATCAAATTGGTGTTGGTGAACCAGGATACATCAGTGTGTGATTCTCTCTACTCTCTTATTTCCTTATGCTTAAGTGTGTATATATATATATGTTATACTAACTGGTGATTGAGTTTGATTAACTGAAACAAGCTTCACATCTCTTTCTATCTTGTTTCTGTCTAATACATCTCATGTGTCTAATCATTTTATAAGTATAACTCTGCTTATATTTATAAAATGATTTTTTGGTTTGCAAAAGATTTTAGTTAATCACAATTCAACCCCCCTCCTTCCTAGTGTTTATCTTGTTAACCTTCAGTTGGCATCAGAGCTTAACCTCTGGGTTGAGCACTTAACAGTGAAGAGGACAGATCCTGATGAAGCAAACAGAAATGCTAAAAATCAAACATCAAAGGAAAAGTGTATAAACTATACTTTGATGAATCACACAATCTCATTGAAGGCTCAGTGAACAGGAAGATCTTTTAAGAGGACAATGATCGACATGGCATGTATCACATCATCATGAAGGAAAGTTGATATCTGAAATATATCAAGCCCATATCAAGGAGATGCAAAAGCGTGAAAAATCAAAGGAGACAAAATTCAAAAATATGAAGCATTTCTCGTCTACACCATAAGTTGTTTACAACTTATGTTGGTAATGCATTGTCACTCGTCTGATAACATGAAAGGCTATTTTAAATTAATTGATATATGTTATGCATACTTGAGATAAATACAATAGTTAATTTGTTTTTTCTAATCAAATCTTTCAAAAAGTGACATCTATCCTTTTATAAGTGAGACTTGAGTACATCGGCGTTCAAGATTAATTTCCTTTGTTGTGATTAATTGGAGTAACTGCTTACGTGAAAGCGTCTGTCTGTTCCCAATGTCACGCGCCCCTTTGTAATCATGTGACCTTTTCAGATAAGTCATTTCAAATGTCAACCGCCTAAAGCACCCTCTCAAATCCCTCTCTATAAGTACCTTTTCGTACAAAACAGAGAACTTCTGCTTTCATAATCTCTCCCCTACATCTCCTTCTCTGAACCATTAGCCCTCAACCTTTCAGTCTTCTCTCACTCAGAAATGGCATCAAGCAACTCATCTTCTTTTTCAAATGTTCTTGCTGGAATGTTCGTCAATCTCCAAGAACTGAAGGAATTTGGAATGGGTATAATCCCTGAAATAAAAAGTGCAGGCTGGATAAAATTCTTCAACATGTATGAGAGAGTATATCCAGGTGAAGTCCAAATATTCTGGAGAACAACCCTCATTGTAAGGGAAGAAAACGACACTCCTTTCATCACAAGTGAAATTTATGAGGATCTGGTGATTATCTGTGAAGAAATGCTGGAAAATGTAACCGATTGCTCTTCTGATGGAGTAAGTATTGAATCCTCATGGGAAAATACCATCGGAGTGGAAAATGATGACCTTGCTCCCTACGGTAATTCCAATCTTGCAAGCTTTGCTGCCTCTAGAATGAACGCTGTGACACCCACTACCCCGCATATAATAAAACATGAATAAAATCATACATGTCTTTTAAAAAAAAATAACAATTAAAATAAAAACATATCCTCAAGGGTAATGTGCATCACATCATCTATAACGTAAAACATAGGAATCTGAAATAATCAAAATCCTTTAAAAACCAACTGCGGAAAACATAAATAATAAACATAACCCAAGTCCCGATGTCACATATCAGAGCTGGTATATATATACCGATAATACATCGGAATAAACCGAATAACATAAATCATAAATCCTAACTACTGAGAGAGATCTCCTCGGGATCACTCCTCGTCAGCATGCTCACCCTCCTCTGCATATACCACAACATATGCACAAGAATAACAAAGAGAGGGGTAAGAAACACAATTATGAATATATGTAAACGGAATGGAATAGTAATTAAGATGGCATACAACATACATCAATCAACACAGATATAATCAATATATATCAAGGATGCATGTCAATGCGAATGCAACATCACTACTCTGTATGCATGTGGCCAACAACTCTAACTTTGGAAAGACGATTAGGAGTACATGTCCGGTTATCAACGTGGATGATATGCCAGGCCATGGGCCATCCCCGAACACTCTCACTAATCCTAATAACGTATAGTGGCTAGTCAGGGTACTCAAGCTTATTCTTCAGGTCACTCCGACAATAGGTAGCTAGCCCATGTCACCTGGAACTTCCATACCCAACGTACCCGCAAGGTCGGGATAACACCCATTGTGGCCTCCACTATCGCGATTCATCGTTTGCTTTCCACCCAACATAACAACGTCAACGTATGATGCATGCTATGCTCAATAACATGCAAACACATGTCCAACCACCCACCATCATAATCAATCACATTGATTATCAACAATGACCATCAACGATGATCATAAATCAACTAGGCGCTAACCATCGTTATTGCCTTTATCAGCATTGCCAATATTATCATCATAATTAATCACATTGATTATCAACAATGACCATCAACGATGATCATCAAACAACTATGCGCTAACCATCGTTATTGCCTTTATCAACATTGCCAATATTATCATATTGTCATTATTAGAATTAACGTTCTTTTCTATATTATCAACCTTGAATTGTGATCTCACAGTCTTTTTCTCATTACTCTATTCATTATTCAGAATCTGGGTGGGAGACCTAGATTCGCTAGGCGAATCGTGGCTCGCGAGGCGAGCCCAAGAGCTCCTAAACAGGTTCTCAGATTCGCTAGGCAAATCCTGGCTCGCGAGGCGAGCCCGAGAGCTCCTAAACAGGTTCTGTCATTCGCCTCGCGGATTGCCTCGCGGATTACAATCCGCTAGGCGAATCACGTCAGACCACGAATGGTCTCTCTGTCTCGCCTCGCGAATGGATATTCGCCAGGCAAATCATGACAGATGTGGGGATCTTAAGGATTTCTCTAAGTTATCCCTATGCCTATCATCCCATCTCTCAAGAATCATCCCTATGGGTTTCCAAAACTAATCCAATATTATCAATCTCACCTCTCATAAAAACTCATTCATTATGGGGTGCCAAACGTCCCTAAGCTATGTTCTTTCACTAATCCTATTTTCTTTATTGTAACACACATCATCATCAAGTCATCATTATCATTGTACATCATAAAATCTCATCAATGCATATCGTATCTATATTCATCGCACATCATAATATTTCAATCATATCATCAAGACAAACACCCATAATCATAATCATAGAACCATAAACATGTATATTTATACAATATTCACATAGGCATATACATGGCATATACATAACATACACATAATTACACTCATAGCATATACATAGGCATTTACAATGCATATAGACAAACATATAGGGGTCATGGGTTAACCCCTTCATCTTAACCTATCCCAAAACCCACATATTCATGATCTATTTCTTCCCCCCATACCTGGTATGACGATCACAATGAACAAAGGAAGGAAAAAGGTCCGGAAAAGGTTGTGTCCACACGAATGCTCGATCTTACGACGCTTGACTTCACGATCACAGCCCCAAAAGGTTCAAGGGCAGCAACTAGGAAGAGGGCTTGTGATGGCAGTGATGCTCTTCAAGCGAAGGAGACGAAGAACGATGAACAATGGTGCAATCCCTTCAAGAATCCTTGGAAAGGGTTTAGAAATCCTTGTTTGGAGAGGAAGAGGCAGTTTCTAAGAGTATGTTGACTTAGAAAATAGGTTTAGGTCGAGTCTTATGGTATAAATATGAGTTAGGGTCATTATGGGCTGATTAGAAGCCCAAAAACACGATTCTGGTGCGCACAAATTCGCGAGGCGAGTAGCCTTTCGCGAGGCGAACCAAAGAGCTGCAATAATCTGGCTGTTAGGTTCGCGAGGTGAATGTATCCGCGCGACGTGAAACTTTAGAAGCCGAATTTGGCCTTAACACCTGAAATAAGACTTGTAGATAATTCTCTAAGATTTCCAACGCATCCAAGATCACCTCAATCGGATGTCTAGAACTCAAGATATGAACAAAACCGTAAAACATGTTTCTTGGACTTGAATGCATTGACCATTCCTTAAGGCTAAACTACCCCAACTATGAACTTGGACATCAAGAACAATCATAAACAACATATATACAACATATACAAACAAATATTAACACATATAAGCATAGTGTAACAAAAACAGGGTGTTACAATTCCACCCCCTTATAAAAATTTCGTCCTCGAAATTTCTACTCACCTTGAGTAAACATATGCGGATATGACTCCTTCATCTTGCTCTCCAACTCCCAAGTAACACTTTATTCTGTAGCTCCACTCCAAATGACCTTGACCATGGGAATTTCCTTCCCTCTCAGCTGCTTGACCCTTCGATCTTCAACCCGAAGCGGTAACACCTCGAAAGTCAAGTTATCCTTTAGTGGAATGATATCGGGTACTATCACATGGCTTGGATCATGAACATACTTTCGAAGTTGAGACACATGAAACACATTATGAAGATTTGACAAGAACGGGGGTAAATCTATCTGGTAGGCGACTTCACCGACTCTTTTTAGAATTTGGTAAGGGCCAATGAATCTAGGAGTAAGTTTCCTCGCTTTCATTACTCTGCCAACCCCAGTTGTTGGAGTAACTCGCAAGAACACATGATCCCCATCCTGGAATTCGAGCGTTTTTCTTCTTTTATCATGGTAACTCTTTTGCCTACTCTGTGCCACTCTCATCTTTTCTTGTATCATCCTCACTTTCTCTGTAGTCTCTTGCACTACCTCAGGTCCTAACACAACATTCTCTCCAGGCTCATTCCAACACAAAGGTGTCCTACACCTCCTACCATACAAAGCCTCATAAGGTGCCATCCCAATACTGGAATGGAAGCTATTGTTGTAGGTGAACTCTATAAGGGGTAAAAAATTATCCCAACTACCTGACTGCTCTAAAACGCACGCCCTCAACAAGTCCTCTAAGGATTGGATGGTTCTCTCAGACTGACCATCGGTCTGTGGGTGATAAGTTGAACTCAACCCAAGCTTAGTTCCTAAGGCCTCATGCAAACCATTCCAAAATCTAGAGGTAAATCTAGGATCTCTGTCTGAAACTATGCTAAAGGGTACACCATGCAATCTAACTATTTCTCTGATGTACAACCCAGTCAACTTCTCTAATGGATATTCCATGTTCATAGGAATGAAATGGGCAGATTTGGTTAACCTGTCCACAACAACCCATATGGCATCACAACCAGCTGGAGTCCTAGGGAGTCCAGACACAAAATCCATAGAGATACTATCCCACTTCCACTCAGGAATACTCAACGGTTGCAACTTACCCGAAGGTTTCTGGTGCTCTATCTTAGCCTTCTGACACACTAAGCAAGCATATACAAACTCAGCCACATCCTTTTTCATCCTAGGCCACCAAAACATCCGTTTCAGATCCTGATACATCTTTGTGGCTCCTGGGTGAACACTCAAACCACTCCTATGTCCTTCCTCAAGGATCAACTTCCTGAGCTCTGGAACATCAGGTATACAAACCCTATCTTGGAACCTCAAAATTCTATCAGTCCCTTCCTTAAAACTAAGGTTTCTACCCTGAGCAATCAACTCTCTCTGGTCTAAAAGCTATACATCTATCTTTTTCCCTTCTCTAATCTGATCCATCAAACTGCTAGTAATTTTCAACATTCCTAGTCTAATGCTCTTAGGGGTAACTTCCCAAGCTAAACTCAAATCCCTAAACTCCTCTATCAAATCCATCTCTCTAACCATCAAAGCTGAAACATGTAAGGTTTTTCTACTCAGAGCATCAGCCACTACATTGGCCTTACCTGGGTAGTAACTCAACTCAAACTCATAATCCTTAAGAAATTCCATCCACCTACGCTGTCTCATATTCAGCTCCTTTTGGTCAAACAGGTATTTCAAACTCTTATGATCACTAAAAACCTCAAATCTAGCTCCATAGAGGTAATGCCTCCAAATTTTTAAGGCAAACACCACAGCTCCTAACTCCAAGTCATGAGTAGGGTAGTTCTTCTCATGGGTCTTAAGCTGCCTAGAAGCATAAGCTACTACCTGACCATTCTGCATCAACACACCACCTAAACCTTGCTTCGAAGCATCACAGTACACTACAAAAGGTTCACTAGGATGAGGCAACACTAACACAGGTGCAGAGGTCAACCTATTCTTCAACTCCTGAAAACTTTCCTCACACTTAGAGTCTCACACAAAGATCTGATCTTTCTTAGTAAGGCGGGTCATAGGCAAAGCTATCTTAGAGAATCCTTCTATAAACCTCCTATAGTACCCAGCTAAACCCAAGAAACTCCTAACCTCAGTCACTGACTTAGGTGCTTCCCATTGGAGCACGATTTCTACCTTAGATGGGTCTACGGCTATTCCTCCTTTAGAGATGATATGTCCTAAGAAACTCACCTTCTCTAACCAGAACTCACACTTAGACAACTTGGCATACAACTGTTTTTCCTTAAGGGTCTTCAAGACTATCCTCAAGTGTTCGTCATGTTCTTCCCTAGTCTGAGAGTATACTAGGATATCATCTATGAAAACAACTACAAACCTATCCAAGTATGGATGAAAGATCTTGTTCATGTAGTCCTTGAACACAGTAGGGGCATTAGTCACACCAAAAGGCATGACTAGGTACTCATAATGGCCATAGCGTGTTCTGAACGCAGTCTTCGGAATGTCCTCAGACTTGACCCGAATTTGATGGTAACCTGATCTCAAATCTATCTTAGAAAACACACAGGCTCCTATCAGCTGGTCCATAAGGTCATCTATCCTAGGAAGAGGGTACCAATTCTTAACGGTCACCTTGTTGAGTTGTCGATAATCGACACACAACCTCATGCTGCCATCTTTCTTCTTCACCAACAACACCGACGCTCCCCACGGAGACACACTAGGCGTAACAAACTGCTTCTGGAGCAATTCCTCTAACTGTTTCTTCAACTCAGCTAGCTCTAGAGGGGACATCCTATAAGGTGCTATGGATATAGGTCCTGTACCTGGCACTAAGTCTATGCTAAACTCAACCTCTCTCTCAGGTGGCAAACTATAAATGTCCTCTGGAAAAACTTCTGGGAACTCTCTCACAACTGGCACATCCTTAACCTCAGCCTTTCTCTCTACTTCCAGGGAAGATAAGATCATGTATACTTGGGGTTCTTCTCTAATAGAAGCCTTGACTTGGTTGGCAGTCAGAAAACTCGGATCCTTAGGATTGACAGCAGTTCCAAAAACAACAGTTTTATCAAAGCAATTTAAAAGGACATGATTGGCGGATAACCAGTCCATACCAAGAATAACATCAAGTTGTTTAAGGGGTAAGCATATACGATCAACTATGAAATTTCTATCATCAATGACAATGGAACAACCTTTACAAATGTGTGAGGTAACAACAGGCTTATTGGTAGGGGTAGTAAAAACTAGATCATATTCAAGTTGGGCAACAGGTAATCTAAGGTACTCAACACAATCATGTGATATAAAAGAATGCGACGCACCCGAATCAAACAACACTATTAAAGGTGTCCCTTTGATGAGGCACTTACCTTGAATTAGGTCTTCGGATTTTGAGGCTTCAGCTCCACTGAGAGTGAAGACTCTCCCACTTGTCCTCAGTCGATTGGCTTGAGAACTCTTGCTGGCACTCTGTGGCTCCATCTTTTCCCCACTACAATCCTTACTGATATGACCAGGCTTCCCACACTTGAAGCAGATGATGTCTGTCTCCTTGCAGTCCCGAGTAAAGTGCTCCTTACCACACTTGCCACACCTGATTGGCCTAGAAGAGGCAAATCCTCTGCCACTAGCTGGTCCCGACGTATAATGCGGTTTCTTGCCGGCGTGCTTGAACCCACGGCTAACTGGTGCCAACTGCTGCTTCCTTTTATCTGGCTGGGTCATCCTTTTACCCCCTTGAGGACCAGAATTCTTAAACTGGGCAACTCTGGACTTGTAGTCTTCGTCAAAGATCCTGCATTTGTTCACCAAGGTGGGGAAAACACGAATTTCCTGGTAGTTGATGGCTTGCTTAATCTCTGGACGCAAACCATTCTCAAACTTCACACACTTGGAGCGATCATCATTACAATACTGGTAGAGTGGATAGTAACGTGATAGCTCCTCAAACTTAGCGGCATACTCCCCAACGGACATGCTTCCCTGAGTCAAGGCTAGAAACTTCATCTCCTTCTTGTCGCGTATATCAGCAAGAAAATACTTCCCTAAGAATCTCTCCTTGAAGGCAACCCAAGTAACAGTGGCACCCTCAGCTTCCAAACGTTGGTGGCAATTCTCCCACCAATGTTCAGCTTCTTCTACTAACATGAAGGTAGCAAAGGTAACCTTCTGTGCATCGGTGCATGCCATGGCCCGAAAGATCTTTTCAAGTTCTCGGATCCATGTCTGAGCACCTTCAGGGTCATAAGCTCCCTTGAAGGATGGCGGATTATTCCTCTGGAACTTATCCAAACCCTGAAATTCAGCAGGTCCACCTCCGTTGTGATTCTGATTCTGCCCTATGGCATTAGCCAATGCTTCCAGTGCATCAGCAATCGCACGATCGTTTCTACCTGCCATAACTTCCTGCATCATTCAAGCACACTGCTCAATATCGAAAGTCTAGTAAAACAAAACTAAACACTTAATACTCCATACCATCGTTACAGACAATCATATAAGAGTACACAGAAGAGAACACAACAGACACATACCCCGACCTGTAAGACAGACCGGCTCTGATACCACTAAATGTGACACCCACTACCCCGCATATAATAAAACATGAATAAAATCATACATGTCTTTTAAAAAAAATAACAATTAAAATAAAAACATATCCTCAAGGGTAATGTGCATCACATCATCTATAATGTAAAACATAGGAATCTGAAATAATCAAAATCCTTTAAAAACCAACTGCGGAAAACATAAATAATAAACATAACCCAAGTCCCGATGTCACATATCAGAGCTGGTATACATATACCGATAATACATCGGAATAAACCGAATAACATAAATCATAAATCCTAACTACTGAGAGAGATCTCCTCGAGATCACTCCTCGTCAGCATGCTCACCCTCCTCTGCATATACCACAACATATGCACAAGAATAACAAAGAGAGGGGTAAGAAACACAATCATGAATATATGTAAACGGAATGGAATAGTAATTAAGATGGCATACAACATATATCAATCAACACAGATATAATCAATATATATCAAGGATGCATGTCAATGCGAATGCAACATCACTACTCCGTATGCATGTGGCCAACAACTCTAACTCTGGAAAGACGATTAGGAGTACATGTCCGGTTATCAACGTGGATGATATGCCAGACCATGGGCCATCCCCGAATACTCTCACTAATCCTAATAACGTATAGTGGCTAGTCAGGGTACTCAAGCTTATTTTTTAGGTCACTCCAACAATAGGTAGCTAGCCCATGTAACCTGGAACTTCCATACCCAACGTACCCGCAAGGCCGGGATAACACCCATCGTGGCCTCCACTATCGCGATTCATCGTTTTCTTTCCACCCAACATAACAACGTCAACGTATGATGCATGCTATGCTCAAGAAAATGCAAACACATGTCCAACCACCCACCATCATAATCAATCACATTGATTATCAACAATGACCATCAACGATGATCATCAATCAACTAGGCGCTAACCATCGTTATTGCCTTTATCAGCAATGCCAATATTATCATCATAATCAATCACATTGATTATCAACAATGACCATCAACGATGATCATCAAACAACTATGCGCTAACCATCGTTATTGCCTTTATCAACATTGCCAATATTATCATATCGTCATTATTAGAATTAACGTTCTTCTCTATATTATCAACCTTGAATTGTGATCTCACAGTCTTTTCTCATTACTCTATTCATTATTCAGAATCTAGGTGGGAGACCCAGATTCGCTAGGCGAATCGTGGCTCGCAAGGCGAGCCGGAGAGCTCCTAAACAGGTTCTCAGATTCGCTAGGCGAATCCTGGCTCGCGAGGCGAGCCTGAGAGCTCCTAAACAGGTTCTCTCATTCGCCTCGCGGATTACAATCCGTTAGGCGAATCACATCAAACCACGAATGGTCTCTCTATCTCGCCTCGCGAATGGATATTCGCCAGGCGAATCATGACAGATGTGGGGATCTTAAGGATTTCTCTAAGTTATCCCTATGCCTATCATCCCATCTCTCAAGAATCATCCCTATGGGTTTCCAAAACTAATCCAATATTATCAATCTCACCTCTCATAACAACTCATTCATTATGGGGTGCCAAACGTCCCTATGCTATGTTCTTTTACTAATCCTATTTTCTTTATTGTAACACACATCATCATCAAGTCATCATTATCATTGCACATCATAAAATCTCATCAATGCATATCATATCTATATTCATACTATTCATCGCACATCATAATATTTCAATCATATCATCAAGACAAACACCCATAATCATAATCATAGAACCATAAACATGTATATTTATACAATATTCACATAGGCATATACATGGCATATACATAACATACACATAATTACACTCATAGCATATACATAGGCATTTACAATGCATATAGACAAACATATAGGGGTCATGGGTTAACCCCTTCATCTTAACCTATCCCAAAACCCACATATTCATGATCTATTTCTTCCCCCCATACCTGGTATGACGATCACAATGAACAAAGGAAGGAAAAAGGTCCAAAAAAGGTTGCGTCCACACGAATGCTCGATCTTACGACGCTTGACTTCACGATCCCAGCCCTAAAAGGTTCAAGGGCAGCAACTAGGAAGAGGGCTTGTGATGGCAGTGATGCTCTTCAAGCGAAGGAGACGAAGAACGATGAACAATGGTGCAATCCCTTCAAGAATCCTTGGAAAGGGTTTAGAAATCCTTGTTTGGAGAGGAAGAGGCAGTTTCTAAGAGTATTTCGACTTAGAAAATAGGTTTAGGTCGAGTCTTATAGTATAAATATGAGTTAGGGTCATTATGGGCTGATTAGAAGCCCAAAAACACGATTCTGGTGCGTGCAGATTCGCGAGGCGAGTAGCCTTTCGCGAGGCGAACCAGAGAGCTGCAATAATCTGGCTGTCAGGTTCGCGAGGCGAATGTATCCTCGCGATGCGAAACTTTAGAAACCGAATTTGGCCTTAACACATGAAATAAGACTTGTAGATAATTCTCTAAGCTTTGCAACGCATCCAAGATCACCTCAATCGGATGTCTAGAACTCAAGATATGAACAAAACCGTAAAACATGTTTCTTGGACTTGAATGCATTGACCATTCCTTAAGGCTAAACTACCCCAACTATGAACTTGGACATCAAGAACAATCATAAACAACATATATGCAACATATACAAATAAATATTAACACATATAAGCATAGTGTAAAGAAAAACAGGGTGTTACAAACGCCAAGTGCTGATGTTTGTATGTCATTCTTCTAAAGTGCATCCTACCCAGAAAGGGGTCAAGGGAAGTCGTAACCCTATCGGAAAGTTTTCTATCTTTTATCTTATTCGTAAAGAAAAGATAAATCTTCCAAGCCTAATATTCAAATACATGGAACAAGTTGCCATAAGCAAACGGGTACTTCCCTATGGAATGCTACTTACAAGATGCATTCATTTTCATGACATTGCTGTGGAAGAAACATCTTACTGCAAGTGAATCATTTGCCTTAGAAATATTGGAATTTTTAAGTATAGATGATGAAGCTGTTTCAAGGCAACTTGAATTGATCTCAAGACGTCTTGCAAATCAATCCACTGTTCATATGTCTGAACAATCTCTTGAGGTTGTATTTGAAAATGTTATCTGCTTGGATGAGGGTCTCAAGCAAAACAATTGTCACCTCGGGTAAGAGTAAGACTTCCTTTTAAAAGAAGACAGGAAATGATCTCTGCCAGAAACAGCAGAAGAAGAACTGCTTTGGAAGAAGAAGAAGAAGAAGAAGAAGAAGAGAATAGAATTATGGCCATTAATGCACGAGTTCAGGGGGAGCCCCTACTGTTTGGAAGAATTCCAAGGAAACCTAGGACAGGTTGCCCTCCTAAATGAAAACAACCCGAAGATACTGACAAAATTGATCAAAGGTCTAAAGCACGGGCTGTGACTAGAAGACCCGAAGCCTCTGTAGAATTGATGGACCATCATCTCAAGATGGTATTGGTAAGGTTATGAGGAGACTCGAGTTACTATAGGATTGTTTCTATGAGCTTGGAAGAGAGGATAGGATAATGGTTGGACGTCTGTTAGAGGAACAGTTTTTGGCGGAGTTGAATGAAGATCTGAGGAATACACCAGACTATATTCCAGATCCCTTCATCATAATGAAGCCATCTGCTGTAATTAAAATGGTGCCTGACAGGATAGCACCCAAAATTCCTCCAAGGGATATGGAGAAGAAGAAAAGATCGATGGTTGACAACACCAGAGTTTTATCAAGACAACCCCTGTCAATTGAGACCAGGGAGCATATGAAGAACAGATTTCTGAATCAGAATGATCTCATAACTCCTAACGAGTTCAGAAAGCTTCTTGAGGACATTCATGCAATGTGGGGTCAAGAAGCCTCAACTTTCATTTTGATAATCTCTCAGAAATGGAGAAAATATCTCTTGAAAATAAAATTGAGTCTCCAACAAATGCCACTATCTGATGAGAAAAACTTAGCCATACCTTTTCTTTGGTAACTCTACCTATCCGATAATCTTCTTTAACCTTTATCCTTACATTATTGCTGCCTTTGGGTCAAATGAGTTTCTGGATATGTTATTTGATTTCTTTGATCATCTTCTGTGTTATCCTGAGAACTTCAGATCTACTCACTCTCTCTTTCGACGAGAAGTGACTTCATCCTTGAGGTCAAGAATCTTCATTGGTTTTCAACCAACCCCAGAAGACCTTGCTCCTCAAGAGTGTGATGCATCTACCTCCGCTTTCAGAACCATCCGTTGTTTGCATCTGTTGATAGCCTTCCCATTGTCCTACCAAGAACTCTGCTTTCTACAGCCCCTCCTGCACCAAATCTTGTCTCTAAACCTAACCATGTCTTAGCTGGTAATGAAGAAGCTAATCCTCATAATAATCCTCATGTTGAACATGAAGTTTTTACTCTTGTTATACCATCTATTGATCCACTGGCCTGAGATGAGATTGTGTCTCTAAGAGGCCGAGTGAACAATAGAGATGAAATGCTAAGAGAACTTCTGAGGAGGATATAGGAAAAGAATTCTTCTTTTTAAGCTTTTTGTTTTTGAACTTATGATGTACAATGAAAGCCCATGATGTATTTAAATACTAATCTATAAAGAAGTTTCTTATCTATGATATGTTTGGACTTGTCTTATATTACTCTGCATATGTGTACATTGCTTACGTATTGATCTTTTCTTTTATGCCCTTCCTTTTTGTTTTTTTTTTTTCACGACCACACTTTTATTCATTGAAACCAATAGAAAGTGCAATTTCACGGCACAGAATGTACCATGTACAACATCGTTTCCATGACTAAAATGGTAAAAACTAAAAGGAAAATGAAACAAACAAAATATATCACTGGTAGCACTAGGACTCGAAACTTAACAACTACAAAACATAACACAAGTCATAAACACATACTCCTCCTAACTACACACAAATGGACATTCAAACCTTAAATAATTATTCAACGGAATCCAGGCCCACTTCTGTAACACCCCGATTTTTTAAGCTCTCTAAAGTTAATAAACAATATTTATGTGTTTGTATTTTATTGGAGGGTCTAGAGAGTGAATTAAAATAATCTGAGACCATAGTCACGCTCTATGCTATCGTAGGAAGTTACGGTTAAATTTTGGGTCGAAAACTCAGACGGAGCTCGATCTACATTTTTCACTGACAGTAGTATTTTACTACTCATAAGACCTAATTTTGACTCGTGAACGAGACAGTTAGTCTTAGAATCGAATTCTCTACAATTTTGCTGAAATTGGTTTCGCGCACTAAAAATTGGAATAATAATAAACTATTCGGACGAATTCTCAAACCGGGTGACGAACGGAGCTAGATAGGGTTTTATCGGGACCCACTAACGGATAATCTTAATGTCACATCAGGTCAAATCACATTAGGAAGCTTGCCATGTGTCATGATGAATTTCAAAATATCTGGACGCGAAATGACCAAAATACCCCTGACCTTTTTCAGAATTACCATTTAACCTTGTGTGAAAAGTCTATTATGCCCCTTAAGTGAATTTTTGTGGACATATTTGCCCTTCCCTCTATGCCTCACGCTCCCACCATCATAAGCTTTCTCCTTCACTTCTTTCTCCTTCACTTCAACTTTCTCCTCCATTTCTCTTACGATTCTTCAAGGAAGTTGTGAAGCAAAGTTGATCCTTTGCTCATCCTCATCACCAAGGAGGTATGAACTCCATTCTTAAGCTCTCAAACTTCATCTTTTCTCCATTGAATCATGTGTTTCAAGCTATGTTTAAGTTTGAAGCCTAAACTTCATAAATTCATAGGAAATTGTAGAAAAATCCTTTTAATGTCAAACCAATTTCTATGAGCTAGTTTCATTGCCCTCTCTCATAATCCAAGAGCTTGTAACCAAAAGAGCTCTCTAACCCATATGGGTATGAGTGGCCGAATCTTCCCCTTTTGGATCAATAAAGTTTTGTTCAATTATCTTGTTTAAGAATTGTTGATTTAGTTCTATCATGCTTAGTGAGTCTTGAATCCAAGAGTATGTGATCAAAGAACTTCCCTAGCACCTTTAATTAAGGAGTGGTCGAACCCTATATATTGGGGAAAGTATAAGTTTTGTTTCAATTTTTGGGTAATGACACTTGATTGGGTGTTAGGAGTACCTATAGATCCTTCATCCAAGAGATAGGAATTTTTGGACATCCCTAGCTATTTTTATAGCTCCATGGCCGAACCCTATATAGGTAGGATTAGGAGAATTTGTGTTGTTTAATGTTAATGTTTGAATGGATTATGTGTTTGTAGTTGTGATTGGGTAATCGGACGAGTAATCAGGAAAGTTCGCGGACCGATCGGATGACTTTTCGCGGAGTGGAAAACTTCAAGAGGTAAAGGGAGTTTGCCTGAGGGATTTTTCTGATAACTATATGTTATCCGTGATTAATCTGTTTAGCTCTGTTTGAGCCTCGTTGTGATTGTAATAATGTTCCATGCTTTAGTATAAGTTATAATGATGTATGCTTGGATGGAAAATATTTTCATGTATGTTGAAAACCATACTTTGATCTCTAGATCAAGTAAGGATTTTATGCTTGTTTATGATTGAATGATGCATGATTATTGTTCATCATTATATTGTGAGCTTTTGAGCTATTACTTGACAAGTTGGTGAAGCAAAATCTTCACATCCCATGTAAGGGAGCATCCGGCCATGACCATAAGAAAAAGGAAGAACATGAGTTGCTCTTGAACATTCAATGTTTTTGAAAAGTTAGAAAGTGTTTTAGTAACTTATATTTCAAAACAAAACAAGAAGTGATTTTGATCCAAAGATCAAATAGAGTTCGACCTTCAAGTGTTTTTACAACGGTGAAAATGTCTTTTTACTTTAGTCATAGTTTATCCAATTAACTAAGTGTTTCAAAAGTAAAATGATGAAAGTGATTTCATGGAAGTAAAAGTAACATGAAAGTTACCTTAGATTTTAATAAGATATCACCTTCATATTAGAACTAAGTTAACATTCAATCTACAAAGTATAAAGAGGACCTTGTCCTCAAGTTTGAACTAATTGAATCATAGTTTGAAAACTAAATGAAATTCTATTTTCTTTTACACTAACTTAGATCATGGTTTTACACTAAGTTAGTAAGGAAAACCTTTTTCAAATTAGTTAAGGTACTTTACCTTAATCAAATAACAAAGTTCTTTCAAGTCAATGAGTTTTCAATTAGGAAGGTTTTGGTTTACAAAGAGAGTTTTCAACTCTAAATCGTAAAGTTTTACACATGAAAACCTAAGTTAAAGTAATTAACTTAGAGTTGAAGAAAAGAGATAATTAAGTATAGCATATGGTGGAACAAGACCATGCACTATACCATTGATGACTTAGTTCATCAATGACTTAATAAAACTTAAGTGAATCAATCCTTATTTCATTATTCGAAATCCAAGGAATTAATATCTTAGAAAGGATCAAAGACTTATCTAAGAGGATTCTCAATCCTTCTTCATAACACTTAGGACTTGAGATGTAATTCATAAGACACAAACACAAACGTGAATTGTTATGGGTTTTGAAACAGTAGTTCGATAATGGACCGGTAGTCCGGATCCAAGAAAAGTCGTTCAATTGTTTCAGTCTTGTGATGACCGGAACGAGAGGGATCATATGGCTGTGCAGGTATGGGATTGTATAGTTGAAGGAATCCTAAGGCCGTGCAGGTATGGGACTGTACAGTTGAAGGAAGGCTCATAAGAATTGATTGGTACAACCTATACCAACAAAATTCATCTTCTTTTTGGAAGCCCAGAACATAAGAACTCCATAATTAAGCGTGCTTGACTTGGAGTAATTGTAGGATGGGTGACCTTCTGGGAAGTTTACTAGAAAGCGTGTAAGTGAGGACAAAGCATGCTGAAAAGACCCGTGTTGGTTTATGGGGACAGACAGCAATTCTGAAAGCAGTCCGGATCGTTACAAAGGGATCACGAGATTTATCCGATAGATAAAAGATTTATAATAAAAAGACACGTATAGTTCCTAAGTAAGAGAACCTTAGAGAACCTTGAGGTTTATCCGGTGGATAGACATTGCTTTATGGCATCTGCTTTGTGTAAGCATTGGCATTTCATTGCATGAGTTTGTAAGGCCTTGAGCCTAGGAGTTGAGCTTACACCTAGATGCTGGTGCGAAACTTATGGTGACGATCTTAAATGGACTTTGGAGGTATCAAGGTTGGAAGGGCTGACATGATACCAGTTGGTGATTCTTCTGTGTCGTGGCGAATCTGAGCAATACACTGATATCCTCTACTAGATGCCGTCCTTTTCATGTTTGGTCGAGAATGTTTCCGTAAATCCAGATACGTGCACATTACGAATGTTGTAGCATCTTGCCTATGGCTGACAATAACTGGAACATGTCCTCCCATTCACTCTCTCTGATGTTTTGTTAGCTCCATGGAGTAGGGGTCAGAGTTTACCCTTGTGGCATATGGCATTGAGTCATGTACCTCGCATTGCATTGCATGGCTGTTGATGATTACATTTACTTACTGTACATCACTATTTTGCTTTCGAAGACGTCTTATGCTGCTTATTGATTAATATGACATATTATGATTTATGGTATGCATGTTGGACATGTTGTTACCTAGTGTGTTGTCCTGTGTTACTTCTGCTGTTGATACTACATATGTTCATATGTTGTCTTGTATGTCATGCATGTAGTTATCGTGTTTAAATCCATATATTGGTTACTCACCCTTGCCTGTACATGTTGGACACCCTGTTTTGTTTTTGGATACGTGTATAGATGCTTCTCAACGGTCATTTGGGTCACTTCGGGACCCTGTAGCTTGCGTTTCTTGATGTCGAAGACAAAGATGTGTGGACTGCGGACGACGAGGCCCAGTCTCATTGGTACGATGTATGTTGGTACGATGTATACTAGGTAGTAGGCTCTATTGTCCATAGAGTTCTTTTATCAAACCAGCTCTTAGGATTTTCAATGTTTAAATTGCGAAACTCAGTATATGTGGTTTTGAAAACCTCTATATAGTTTGGAACTTCTGTATGAAAAACAATTTCAGGAAAACTTATATGTGATGGTTTAAGGTTTGTGAATAAACCCAGTTTATGTGTGTGGTTAACTATAATGTGATTTGATTATGGTGATGTGTGTGTTACTTTTCTGAAGTGTTATGCCGGAAATTTTTATACCCAAGTTTTCCAACTTAAAGTAAATTATCCTTTTTTCCGAAAGCAACCAGCAATTCTCTTTTAAATTTAATTCCGCATGTGTATAAGATGTAATGCCCAAGGGGGATGTTACAACTTCCAGAGGCAGTTCCACCCGCGTGGGTATTATGGGTCGTTGTCCTACCTATCCCAGTGTTCGTTCCAGTAGGATGTGAACTCATCATTTCTTCAGCAAGTTCTCCAAACCCATGTCCATGTTCACCGGTGGTTAAGTATGTGGCATCGGGCCCAGTGGTGGTGTATCGGTCCTCCATGTGGGCCTTCGTGGTAGACTGTCCAGGTCCATGCCCAAGACCATGTTGCTCAAGCATTGTTGACATCTGGTCAAACCCAATTGGTTGTCCATATTCACCAGCGACCAAGTTTGTGATAGTCCTAGGCCCAGGCCCAGGCCCAGTGGCAGTGTATTAGCCCTCTGCCATGTGCCCAGCCGTTGCGGCCTGTTTAGCCTCAGAGTTGTGCTCCTGCACCTCCTGCTTCTCCAGCTCTTCCTGGTTGATCATCTCCTATTTCTTTTCGGTTATGATATCCTTTTAGATGGGATCACATGCAGTCATCCTCTCAGTCTTCTCCTGGGAAGTGGCCTTGGTCTTCTCCAAACCAGACTTAGCAGAGGCTTCAATGTTGGCTGCAGTTTCCTTAAAATATATGCTTAATATTTATTCTCCGGATAACTTCCTTGTATGTCTTTATGCAAAGTTCATTTAATCATATGTATTGTTTGTCATCATCAAGAGGGGGAGATTGTTAAGTCCCCATTTCACCAAGGTTTGTTAAAACAAGGTTTTGTTGAAAGAAAACAACACAAGGATAATTAAATGAACCTGATGAATATTGATGATGAGCTACTTTAAGTGTGCAAGAGATTGGTTTAATCAACTAATATCAATATAAGTAATGATTTACTTATATATGTTTGAGTTAGTTTAAACCAAGCCAAGATAAAATATAAGATACTCGTCTTATAGCTTCGAGACTCAGCATTAAAAAAAATTGGTTTAAAGTCAAGTCAGCTGAAGGAGTCTGCTTAAGTCACTCATCTTACCGGATGCAGAGATCACTCTCTTACACATGTCTGAAGGTTAAAGCATTTGTTTGAAGATTCTCAACAAAATGATCACATGTCCAAATAGAATACATCTGTAGATACTAACATTGATGAAACGTCTGATGAGTGCAAACAGTTAGAGCATAAACTAGTATCGTTTGAAGACATTGTGGGTCAAAGCTAAAAGACATGTCTCAATGTATATTAGAGAAGAATATTACTCAAAAAGTAATATATTCAAGTCTCTAGACAAGCGTCTGAACTAAGTAAACAGATAGTCTAGTACAGCTCTCTCATCACATTGCCTTGTCCAAGAAGAGTACAAGGCAAGCTACAGTTATACGCCAAGCATTTTTAGAATGCTCTGAAGAACTTTTAGGTGGAAGCGTGTCTAATTCTAAACGACTGCTTTATCTGAAGAAAGTAGGCTAAATGAAAGTCAAAGTTTGATAAAGCAAACTGTCATCCTCAAAGATTGAAATATTTCTCTGGATATTACAAAAAGACTTTTCTCGGCACTATCTACGGCTTACACCAAAACAGCAAAAGAGTCTACTGCCACAGTAAAAGTATCTCTTTCCCTCTGATAAAACAAGACCAACAGAACTCTTCATTAGAACTTACTAGAACGGATCTATTTTGTACGAGAATGTAGAAGCCATATCAACCCAACGACTATTTTTCAACTGTCTCAAATCTTGACAAGACTATATTGAAAGTGAAATAGGGAAACATAAGAAGGGGGTTGATTCGGGCGACTGTACGGTTTCGCCCTCGGTTGGAGCTTTCTTCCTCGGCCCTTCTGACCAAAGCTCCTGGTTGGTCCACCGCTTGTTGCTGGAGTTTGTGTAACTCTCTCTTGGTCGTGTCCTTCTAGTACAGTACATTTTTCCACTAGCTCAGGGAATGATCAGACGCTCAATGGCAGTATAGCCTTCTTCAGTTCGAGCCTTAGTCCGTCTTCGAACCTTCTGCACACCCAGTCTTCGTCCGGGTACACTTGGTAAAACTGGGAGAATTTCAGCAGCGCCTCGCACATCATGGCGTATTCTCCCACCGACTTCTGGTCCTGCTTCAGGTTCAGGAGTTCTTTTTCTTTCTCTTAACGAACACTCCGTGGGAAATATTTCTCCAAGAAGCTCTCACAGAATACCTCCCAGGTCAGCAGTCTTCCTTCAGCCTCTAGCAGTCTATGTTTGTTCTTCCACCATGCTTCTGCTGCTCCGACTAGCATGAAAGCAGCGTAAGTAACTTTCCTATCCTCTCTGCATTGGATAGCAACAAAGACCTTCTCAATTTCTTGCAGCCATAGCTCAGTGGCTTCCGGATTGTACTCCCCACGGAATTGGGGAGGATTCCCCTTCATAAAGGCATTTAGGCCGGTGTTTACCACTTCACCTCCTCCGACCGGATTCTGCTACTATCTAGCATCCCTCTCTTCTTGTCGTTGCATGAACTGAGCATTCTACGGTGTTTGTTGCAGCATTGTAGGGGCCAAATCCCTCATGGCCCTCATCGTTTCGTTCTGATCTCCACTATTCCCAATTCCTGAGGTATCCCCACTATTGTCGGGGCTCCCGGTTCCAACTAGTGCTCCCCTTCCTCTACCACGTCCTCTGGCCATTCTTTCCTGGTAAAGGAAGCATTAGTTTCAATCCATAAGACATACAATATCAATCAACAGATATACATATCATATGCGTCACGAATAAAACAGTTATCACACTCGATAACTCGCGCATCGGACACACTAACCTTTTTCTAACACAGTTAGTACCCAATGTGGATGTAAATATCAACGCTGGTATACTTCCTAAACCACACACTCTGATATTAGAATCGAACTGCTCTGATATCAATAAATGAGATGACCCGCCGTCCCATCAGTAGAACCTAAGATATTAACTAACCTTAATCGCATAATAATCGTTAGCGCGCCTTAATAATACGAAGCGATGCGGAAAATTAAGCGCGGAAGCAAAACAATTTTACGGCACGCAACGACTCAGAGTACACAGCTTTAAACTATAAAGAAATATATCACATACATCAGTTGCCCCGTCAGTAGGGCTACAGTAATAAAGTAATACATAAAGAGTGCGTTAATACAGACGGTAATCAAAATGCGTAACTAAGCCAAAAGACAACTCTCTGGCTAACCACGATCACTGCCCAACCTCTCGAGGCTAGGTTCTGTGGCACGTCCTCCGGCATCAGGCTCTTAAGGACTGTCGTCCAGCTCCTAAGCAACTGGTTCCTCCTCGAGGTCTTCCTATAAAATAAAGTAACACATATAGAAAATAAAGGGAGATAAGAAACATATATCATCAATATGGGAGAGGGGCATCAGTACAGCATATATAGGCATGCATCGCACATCACATATAAATTATACCACACAACATCACTCATCTCTTAAGTCACCCATCACAATCATCTCAAAAGTCATTCTCTCAGATAATCCTATAAGAGGAATACTAGTCCCTACGTATATGCTGACTTCCCTATATGCATGTCGACCAATACATCACGTCCCCAATTGGACATCCCCGTCGGGATTACATCACATCACGTCCCCCATTGGACATCCCGCCGCAGGATTTAAACATCACGTCCCCAATTGGACATCCCCCTTTGGGACAAAATGTTGTGGTATGAAGTGATATGCTATGCAACAAACATCCATCACAGGTTGATACCGGTATCTCACGCCTACGCACTCGACCACGACCACGACACATCGCATCCACATCAACATCAACATCAACATCAGCATCAGCATCAGCATCACGAGGCCTTGCGTCTACGAGCCACAGCTCCATGGTCGGAACCACAACGGTATCAACCCGAACAATGTCAACACTCACCATACTCTCATCAACACTCAACCAGTCAAATCACAATAAACATCGCAACAGAAAATCTTTCCAGTACAGTTATCATCACAATGTCAGACAATAGTTTATCACATAGACAGTTCAACAAAATAAGTAAACAGATAATCAATGACAGTTCAAAAAAATAAGTAAACAGATAATCAATTAAATAATTCAACACAATCCATCTCAATCAATCACATCATCCATAATGTCAACTTAGCGGTGATAGCCCAAAAGTACCAACACCTAGAGTCCAGGCATTTTATCCAGGGCTCAACCTCTAGTAGGGTTTAAGGGTTCCCCTACACACACACACACACACACACACACACACACACACACACACACACACACACACACACATATATATATATATATATATATATATATATATATATATATATATATATATATATATAGATATATTCTATACTAAGCTTGCCTTCCTGAAGATAAAGTTCTTTCTCCCCACCTTAGTAAAGTTCCTGGTGCAGCCCTAACTTTAGCTCATCAACTGTCAATCGAGTGCGTTGTCGAACGTTCGAACACCATCGGATCCTTTATAATAAAGCACAACTAGAATTCAATATAGTTCAATCAAAAATTCCCTATATTTTGAGTATAGGTTGAAATGAAGATGACTTAAGAAAGGAAGTAAAACTAGCAGAAATCCGCTAAGCGATTTGATTTCGCTAAGCGAAAATTGAAAGGAAGTAAAGCTGGCAGAAATCTGCTAAGCGATTTGATTTCGCTAAGCGAAATTTCCCCAGAATGTCATTTTTTTGCCCGACCTGGAATCGCTTGGCGAAATACTTGCGCTAAGCGAATGATGTTTCTTTAGCATGAAAATTTTCGCTTTAGCAAAGCGATTTTCTTGCGCTTAGCGATTCTTAAGCATACCTAAGACATAATCCATGATCAATTCTCAAAGATTTGAACCAAAACCCTTTAAACCAAAAACCTAGGGTTCGGCCCTCATGGATAAAAATAAGCTCAGATTTTGATTTGGTTTCCTAATCACTTGGATTACATGATTAAGGAATGAAATAGGTGAAATCAAGAATTATTTCACAAAAATTGAAAAAGAACCCATTTTCCCCAAAAAAATGGACCTAGGTTCGGTTCCTCCAAGATAAATAGGTTAGGAAGATTATTTGATTTCATGCTTTTAGACAGTGATAGTAGAGGATGAAACTAGATCATATAAAGTGATTTGGCATTAAAAGGATTTTTCTACAATTTTCTAGAGATTTTTGAAGTTTAAGCTTCAAAGTTCGAAAAGCTTGAAAATGCATGAATCAATGGAGGAAACATGAAGTTTAAGAGCTCAAGGATGAAGTTCAAACCTCCTTGATGCTAAGGATGAGCAAAGGATCAACTTTGCTTCACAACTTCTTTGAAGATCTTAAGAGAAATGAAGAGAAAATGATGAAGAAAGATGAAGAAATGGAGAAGAAGAAAAGGAAGAAGAAGAAGAAGAAGAAGAAGAAGAAGAAGAAGAAGAGAATGGAGGAGAGAGAGAGAAGCTCGAAAATGAAGAGAGAGAAAGAGGGGGTGAGGTCACTTTTTAGATATTTTCACTTAGGTAACTTACGAGTTAAGAAAAGGGTAAAATGGTCATTATGTAAAAAGACCAAGGGCAATTTGGTCATTTTGCGTCCAAATATTTTGAAAATCATCATGACACTGGCACGAGTCCTCAGATGACTTGACACTGGCACGAGTCCCCAGATGACTTGACACTGACTTGACATGAAGATTATCCGCTCGTGGGTCCCGTAAAACCCTTTTATGGCTCCAATCGTCATCCAGTTCGATTATCGGCCCGAATGTAATATATTATTTTCATTTTCGAACGTTAGCACAGATTTTTTTTGTCTCAAAAGTAGTAAAGCACTACTGTCAATGAAAAACGCAAACCAGGCTCCATCTGAGTTTTCGACCCAAACTTTAATTATAGTCTCCTACGATATCGTAGAGCTTGACTATGGTTTTAGTTTATTTTATTTTATTTTCTAGACCCTCCAATAAAATGCAAGTCCATAAATACTAATTAATTAAGAAAATCTTGAAAATCGGGGCGTTACACAGGATACATCAGTGTGTGATTCTCTCTACTCCCTTATTTCCTTATATATTTATAAAATGATTTTCTGATTTGCAAAAGGTTTTAGGTAATCACTATTCAACCCCCTTTCTAGTGTTTATCTTATTAACCTTCAGAGGTGACACCAGAACCAAGGAGAGGAGAGAGAAGCGAGCACCACAAGGCAGACGGTGACCGAAGAGCTCATCAGAAATGCTGCCACGTGCATCTAGAAGCGACGCATGTGCATCGGAACTGCAGAGACGCCGCATCTAGAGGCTGCTTGCGGGAGTGTCCGGACAGTTGGACAAATCGCGGACAGCGATTCTGGTGGTGAGGTCGTCGACTGGAAACGTCGTCGGACGGCAGCTGGCAGCGGCGGAATGGACAGCGATGGGAGGCCGAAAGGAGAACCCGACCACAAAGAGGCTGCAAAACCGAAAATAGAACATGAGTTTGTAGGAAAAAAATTCACTCATGCGTAGTAGGTCCACTAGGGTTGTAGAACATTAGGGTTGCCTCTTGTTAGGCTCTAGATATCATGTAAAGATGAGAGAAAACAAGAGAGTATTTGGTATAACCCATGTGTCTCAACTACACAATGGAGATTGTATTATATACACTATGAATGAATCAATATACAATCATGGTAATAATGACTAATTAATACTAAATAAACGTGCTATTCTGATTACCTAATTTTCCTATAATCAGGAGATACTATTTACATTTTTACCATAATTATAAACAAAGGTGTTTGATGTATTGTTTGATTAATTAATCAGATGCTTAATTTGATTTTTCATCAATTCATAGTTTGCTAGATCTTCATCTTGTGGAGAATTTGTGGGTCATGTTAAGGCTTCTTAATGTGATCTAAGATCAAGGATAAGTTAACATGAAAATGGATCTTTAGTGATTAATGATGGATTAATCTCGAGTTGTCGGCCCCCTCGGATTGGTTGTTTTTACATCATTGTTTTCTGTTTTTATTTGTTACTGTTTTGATTAATTTTGTGTGTTAAATCTGCAACCCTCCCCCCAAACATTTAATTTTATCCCTAATTGATTGGATGATTCAGAGTTGGTCATTGGGAAATGAATCCGGTTGATACCTTTGCTACGAGTAGCATTTTTGGCATGGTTTTGTAATGTTCGTGGACTTGACACCCGTCAGTTTCTGATAAGCATCTGTTAGAGCTATTGTTGATCAACTTATATCTTTTGATGCATGACTACAACTGTTGTTGATGCTCTGGGTATTCTAGCTCTTGCATAGCCTTTTGAATATTCAAATACCTTCTTCATGGTCTTTCTAATTAAATCAACCTTTCCATGTGCTTATGTAACACATCTCCAATACAACCATCGATCCTTCTTTTTTTAGGACACTTAAATTTGCTTCAAAAGTTGGTTTCATTAAAACATAGCTCAAGAGGATTTTGTCTCAACAAGAACCATAGTGGATCTTCAGAAACAAGCTAGACGAAGGACACATCATCATAAACAAAGCCGTGTTAGTTGCCCAAGGGTATAATAAACAAGAAGGTATAGACTTCACTGAAACCTTTGCTTCAGTAGCTAGATTAGAAGCTATTCGGAATCTACTAGCTTATTCTGCACAACATGACATTAAATTATATCCAATAAATGCAAAAAGTGTCTTTCTAAATGGTATAATTGAAGAAGAAGTATATGTAAAACCATCCCCTGGTTTTGAAGATATCTTTTTTTCCAAATCATGTATATAAGTTAAACAAAGCTTTATATGGTTTAAAACAAGCACCAAAAGCATGGTATGAAAAATTTAGCTCATTTGTATTAAATAATAGCTTTCTGAAGGGAAAAGTAGATACAACCATATTCAAAAAGAATTATGGTAATGATTTCCTATTTGTAAAAATATATGTTGACGGCATAACATTCAGTTCTACTAATGAATCTCTTGGCAAAGAATTTGCTAATTTAATGTGGGGAGAGTTCGAGATGAGCATGGGAGATTTCAAGTTTTTCCTTGGATTGCAAATAAAGCAAACAATGGACGGTATCTTTATCCACCAGCAGAAGTACACCAAGGAACTCTTGAAAATGTTCAGGATGCTAGATGCTAAGCCAATGAAGACACCAATGCATCTCTCAACAATGCTTTCACTGGATGAGATGAGTAAACATGTAGATCAACATGTCTACAAAGGTATAATAGGCTCTCTGTTTTATCTTACAACAAGTAGACCTAACATTGTGTTCATTATTTGGTTGTATGCTAGATTTTAGTCAAACCTTAAGGAGACTCATTTTAAAGCTGTTAAGAAGGTTTTTAGATGTTTTCTAAATACTACAAACCATGGTTTGTGGTATGAGAAGGCTAGAAATTTTGAGCTTGTCTGGTTTTGTGATGCTGACTTTGTTGGAGATAGAGTGGAAAGACAAAGTAAAAGTGGAGGTTGTCATTTCATTGGAAGCTATCTAATCTCATGGACTAGTAAGGAGCAAAGCTCCATAGCCCTATCAACAGCAGAAGCTAACTGTCGCATCATGCTAGTCTCAGCTACTCTGGATTAAATATCAACTTGATGATTATGCTCTGAAATTTAACAACATATCTATTTTTTGCAGTAATACAAGTACTATTATCTTTCTAAAAATTCAATTCAACATTTTAGAGTTAAACACATAGAAACTAGACAACATTTTATTAGGAATTATGTGCAAAAAATGCATTTTCAAGCTAGATTTTATAGATACAATATCAATGGGAAGATATTTTCACCAAATTGCTACCTGAAGATAGATTTATTTTCATTGGAGATAATTTAAATATGTCTATTCAAGGTGATTCACTCGAATGATTGAATTATCTATTATATGCCTTAAATAATTCTTTGATTTTCATTACTTGGTAATATATGTTTTTCTATAGTCTGGGATGGTCAACTTGACTAAGGACCAAACGTCTAACTCAAATGACTTAAAGTCTTTTAATGTCAAGCTTGACTGACACTAGTTGCTTGAATATTCTAGAATCTTGAGAATTTAAAATGTTAGCAGATGTGCCGTGGACGGTGACACGTTTTTGGATAATCAATCATCTCAGCATAATATCATATTCACTACTTTATTATTTAATCAATTTCATGCACTTACAAATTTACCTATCAAGTTTTTGTGGCAATTTCCATATTGCAATTTTACTAATATCAAAACTAAATAACTTTATTGTTAATTTAAACACTTATTGCTTATTTTATTTTAGTTTAGTTTATTTTGATTTTTTAATTTAGTTTCACTCTGTCTATTCTAATTGTAATTTACTTGTGTATTATTTGAGTACTTTAGTTTATAGTTATTTTATATTATTTTATTTGTTTTTATTTTGTCTTTTTATAGTCGGTTCTTTTGTTTCTGTTGGTGCATTAGATGTTCAAAATATATTGATCGTATGCCCTTTGATCCTGAAATCGACCGTATTTGTAAAAGGGTACAAAAGAAGAGGAACAAGAATTAGAACCGGCAAATGGTCAAGACCAGTGAAAATACAAGAGTTTTAGACGACTATACTATTCTATCACTTAGTGATGCATTCTCAAATATCATTAGAGCTCATTAACCACCTGCCATTCAAATTATTACAACTTCACTTGAATAATCATATGCAAAACACGTGACCAGTTCTGTTATCATTTGACAAAGGGACAAGTTTTACCTTTTGGAAATGTTAAAAAGTAAAATTACACATTTTTAAAGGGTAGAGACTGAAGTGCTCATGAGCCCAAAAATAAAAATCAGGAGAATAAAATCCACTTTAACCTTTTGCAAATCGTAGTTAATCTACTTTCTTGTCTGCTACAGGCATGACCATCAATTAGGGTCAGAAAAATTAATGGCTTCCAGCAAGAGGATAGTAAAAGAACATCAAAAAAGGATGACAGTAAATATTAATTCTCTTTGATTGTATCCAACAGTAATCATTGAACCATCCGTCATATGGCAACGCGGTGCATCCTCGTATATACATACACTCATCAGTGACTGTACAGACTAGTCAACGCCAACAGGGTGTTCAAATACAAATCTATTCTACCTATTGTAAACAGAAATTAATTGAAAATCATTCACCATGATCTAGCAGACTGTACATCCCCCCTCAAAAAAAAAAAAAAATTTAAAAGGGGGAAGAGTGGAACCACAAAATTTTTACAATTAATCTACAATCAATTAATCAATCTTCAGGGCGTTGAATCTCACCCATCATGATCCGGTTGCTGGAGACCTTGAAACCAAGAAGAGAAGGATCTATCTGTTTTCCTTTTTTCGCCTTCTTCTTGCCACTCCGCCCTGCTTGTGCTCCACCATCAGATGGCTCCATGCCAGTTCCACTGGCTGCATCCACCTCAGGAAGAACAGGCTTTTTAAGCATGTCTATAAAAGATGTCTCTGACACTGTGCCTTCACTGCAGGAAGTTCTTCTAAACTGGACCTCTTTCTTTCCGGAAGCCTGAGCATCAGTCATGCTACTGATTGATGGATTTCTGGCGGCTTCACGTCTCCCTAACCATAGAACTCATATTTCACCTTGACTGCTGAGATACTAAAAAAAACTATAAAATAAAGCAGGAAGTTAAAAAATAGCATACCTTCGCCGGATACAAGATTTATTAAATTGTTCTGATTGACATGGGGAACGGATGTTTGGTCTGACAGAACATCAGGGGAGGATAAAACCCGAGATACAGGAGGGCGCTTATGTAAAGCATTATCAAATCCTTTTATTGAAGGAAGCATCCTGTCAATAAAAGAAAATCAAACTTAAGTGACAAGATGAAAATAATAATTTTTGTAGCAGTATTAGTCAACTCATACCAAAACATCCAACAATGCACATAGGTTAGACCGATGCATGAAAGTTGGATATATGCAAACTTATCATTTTTTACAATAATTATTCAGCATGAGTTACATGAGCAGTGTGATTAGTTCAGCTTTTGGATAATTTTATAACCAATGAAATTCTTCACAGATGCATTCTGGGTAGTGTCTAATGATATGGAAGCATCCCGAATGAACTAAAAGATATTGTTGTAGTAAGCAGTGTGGAGGGTGCACAGGATAAAATGTTTATGGACTGAACCAGACAATATTCCTTGACGACCCAAGATTACAACCCTGTGCCATACGTATCACATCATATAACCAAAATGAATGGCACCATGAACGGTCGATAAAGAAACAAATGAACCATATAGAACTTCTAACTCAACAGAAGTATCTAATGCAATTCTTAGTTATCAGCCAAAAGAGACATCAAAACATTTGGTATAATGACCCAAATAATCAAATTTCATATAGTCAAATTGGATTACTTATGATGTGAAATATGCATAAAGTATCTTACCTGTCACTAGAGAGCTCATCTACACATGAATTATTCAAAACCATATCCCAACCATATGAGCCCGCATCACCACCTATAGAGTAAAACTCATTATATTCAACCACTACATGCAAGCACAATATTAACTGAAGAAAGTAGTTTTGCGGTATATTACCAGCACTGCTTAGTGAGCTATGTCTACTATGAGTAACAGCAGGCAGTTCCATGGGATTCATGGTGATATCTACTTGCTCTAACAGGTCTGAAATCCCTGGAAATGACTTGCTCATTGTGCCTGTAAACTTATGCCTCTGCACCTTATTGGTCTCCAACTCGACTAAGTTTTTTTCCATAGTTGACTTACCTATCATTAGAGGATTTCTGTAACTGGGATGTAAAGTGTCTTTACTAGCCGATAACAGTGACCGCTCCTCCACTAATGATCGAAGAGGCATTCTTTCATTATTCCCTAAATTGTTGAATTGCTCAGTAGCATGCATGCTGATAAAATGATCTTGCATTAGAGCATTAGAATTGGTGCTTTGAGTCCTTTCGACAAATTGGTCATTCAAATCAACTTGTTGGTCTGATGGAAGCTCAAAAGAATGAATTAATGAGCCAGCCTCAGAAACTTGCCAAGATGTGTCCTGACTTCTTGATGAAAAAAGATGCCACCTATCAACATTTGATGGTTGTGTAGATTGAATACCCAGTTTTTGATGAAGTAGGTCCATAAAACCTTGTGTTGAACACTCTTCATGAGCTCCAGAAGATGCAGAAATGTTTAGACCTGCCGATGTAACAGTACCCACAAACTCTCTTCTCTGCCTCCCAGCTTCAAGATGATGTAGTTGCACCCGTGGGTCAGTCCATCTATTTTCAAAATGCCCATTGTTCCCGGAGAGCGAACTCTTGAATGCATCCGGGTGGTGAGCAAGAAGTTCATCAGACAATTGTGATTGGTGAGAGGATAAAGAACTCAGTTTTTCAGTTGGGTGCATATATAGAAGACGTTGGTGTAACTCCCTTACTTGGACAGAAGTATTTACACTATCAAAATTCATTGCAGGAGAACCAACAGAAACAGGTGTAGACCTCTCAAACATCATAGAATTAGGCTCATAGATTCCTCTCTGGTTCTGCTCAGCAAAACTCCTTCCTAGATAAGTTAATTGCCCCTCTTGTGGCAAAAGCCTCTGCTGCTGTTTGTTGATATCCAAAACATTAAATCCTGCTGAGTTAGCCAGTTGAAGAGCTGCTGGGTTTCTTACTGACTGTCCAGTTTCATTAATTGACCAAGACCTACCAAAATGCCTTTCCCCGTCCAACCCCAACTGCTGTCTAAGTGCCAAAGATATATGCTGTGCAAGTGATGGATCTTGCTGAAAATTAAGCTCTTGTTCAGAAGGCAATATATTCCCATGCCTTGCTTGCAACAAGAGGTCAGGCAAATCAGCTTGCCTTCCTTGGACAGCATTGAGCCCAATATTTGCTTGGATAAACTGCTCCATTGATGGATCAAGATGCCTTAAAGAATGAGCGCTCTGCTGCATGTCATGCAGATGTCTCCTCAGTTGAACTTGATCAAACAGGTTATCCCTACTAAGATCAAGTTTTGACTGCCCGAAATTGGGATCAGAGATCTGCTGATGCATATATTGTTCAAGAATCAACTTCTGAACTTGAGACTGTTGTTGCTGCAATTTCATTTGTTGGTGAAGAAGCTGTTGATGGTGCATATCTTGCTGTTGTTGAAGCTCAAGCTGGCGTTGAAGCTCAAGCTGGCGTTGAATCTGAAATTCCAGAAGAAGTTCCAAATCTGACCCTGAATTCTGAATCATCTGCTGGACATTGTGATTCTTGGGAGAAAAACCTGGAAATCTCTCCAAATCTGACCCAGTAAGATGTGCAGGAAAAATATTAGATAGATTTTCCTGCTGCTTCAGCCTTTCCTTCTGCAACTTCTGCAACATGAGATGCTCTTCCATATCAAAATTATTAAAGTTTTGTCCCATGTGGGACAAGAACTGATCATCTAATGAATCTACACGTGCATTAGGACTAAAATGCCTATGTATCCCATATTCGTCAGGCCATTTCTCCCCATAAGGCTGATTAACCACGCCACCCAGAGTGCTTTGATCAGCAAAAGGGGCATCTCTAAGAATTAATGGATCTAGAAAATGACCATGATCACCCAATCTTGAAGACATATTGGAAGATTGTGAACTCCTTAAATGAGAGCTGTCACTGAGCTCAGACATCAATAAACCAAAGGGATGCAACTTATCAGCCTCACTATTATGAGTATCAGTCCTTGAAACTTCATTTGCAACATGTTTTCCAGTAGGATGGGAATATGAAACAGTGACATCATCAGGACTAATCAAAGGGTTACCATTGCAGCTTACAGCCAATTTGGACAAGGCGGTATCTACATAGATAGAAACAGATAGATGAATAGAGTTTAGAAATGAATGCATAACAGACATGGACTCACAAATTGAACAGAGACATAACTAGACATATATTACAATCGCAGAATGAGAAATATTACCCCCATCTTGTGCAACAATATTCTTGAAGCGCTGATTGTCAGAAAACTTCATTTCAGGATGAAAACTTTGATTAGGTACTTGAGACTGAATACTAACACTTGAGGTAGCATCAGGTAGGGATGAAGACCAAGGTTGACTATCTATAACTGCAGACTCATCATAGTTGAGACATTGTACATTTACGTTTAGGTTCCTTCCCGTGGCATCTGAAGGTTCTGACTGAGTAATCAGGTTACTACCAGAAGCTGATGCAGATTTTACTTTCAGATGAGGAATGATGTCACCAAGTTCATGAAATGGCGACCCTTCAGGGGCACCAGACAAGCAAACTGGTAAGTCCAACCCAAAAAACCCCTGTTCCAACCACAGAATGATGTCAATCCCAAGAAAGGGTCCTTGAATTACCCCTTGTGGATCCAGATAGCATAAACTCAACTCTTCAAGAGGGTTAACAATTTCAGATGGATATGTCTTCTCATTAATATTCAACTCTTGGTGATTAATGCTTGGAGTTTGCTGCAGAGATGAAAATTCATAAACAGAGCATGAATCATCAGGTGGGTTATTACTGATCTCCGAAAAAGCCGTTGATTCAACACCATCCCAATTAGCATGCTTCTCAATGGAAGATCCTGATTCAGCAACTTTGTTCCCGGGGCTGCTTCCCTCCCAAATGTTGCTGCCAGAGCACTCATCCCCCCCATATACAACGCTTGTTAGCATATGTGTCAGTTTGCCTTCTTGAAAAGTTGCAATTTCTGAAAGGGCACAATAATTTGTATACAACCATTATATGTAATGAAATCAAAAGATCGTATTTTCACATGATAAGGACAATAGAAAGTAAAGAATAACAATTTTCCTTACCCTTGACTACATTTCGCAATGATCCACCAGCATTTGAGGAAGTATCGATAAAAATTTGATCAGAATCATTCAAGATATCATTTCCTGAAATAATCTTTCCTCCCATGCCAATTAAAGGTTCTTTTCCTTCACTTAAAGTAACATCAGGACCTGAAAAAAGCAAAAGGAGACCACAATCAGGAAAAAAAATTGAGTTGAATAATTAGCCAGGATTATCTAAAATATGTGCAAAATTAGTCACCTGAAATATCACCATTTCGTCCTCCATCCTTTCCTCTGAGCGAATAGCCTGAGACTTCACTGCCAGTAATTTTTCCCTTCCATATATCTCTAAGGACAGCCTGCAATAATAATGCAAACACCATAAATATCAACGGTAAAAGTGCCAGTGAGGCCAGTGACTACTCAAGTAGCCCTTCTAGTACACATAAAGTTCAAAAGGTCACATAAAAAAGGAATAACAGAAATATTTTTATCCTTTATATTCTGAATACCTCTTCCTCAGCAGCAGGAGCAACAAATGCTAATGGCTCAACAGAATCAATTTGTGTTATTGGTGACGTATGCTCCATCTCAGCAGGCATACTTTCCAAAGTTGGATCAACCTTTTGTTTGCGATACATGTCAAGAAGCTTACCCCGAGGGTAGCAATATGAAATAACCCCACTAGACTTCCCTAACATGGCTTTATCCTCATCTATAACAGCAATCGCAACACTAGAGCCCAAGACAGGCCTTCCAATTTGCAGGTTTCCATTGATATTTGCTCTTCCTCGTCCAGAGGAAAATCGAACATTTGATCCCTCTGTGCGTCCTTTCTCCAGCCCAAATCCTGGTGCAGCACGGTACGTGGCCACACCACCTGATTGAGCTTCCATTCGATGCCGTGGCCTCCATTTATCACGAGCATCTGAGTCGCGATCAGAACCTGTACGATTACTAACACCAGAAGATTGCTTTTCAATGTGACCATTTTCCTTCTCGACATCATTCTTTTTGTCACTTCGAGAATCTTTCTCTTTATCTTCAGGACCCCATCTTAATGACCATTTGTTCTCCCTCCGAGAGTCATGGCCCGAAGCACGGCTATCTGGCCAGCGATCAGAAGACAAGGCTCTATTCTCAGAGGTTGTAGTAGTCTCTGAACGACGATCTTCTTTTCTGCGATCCCTTCTGCCTAGTAAGCTTGTTTCTCTCTCCTCTTCACGCCAGCGGCGACTCATCTCAATGTCTGGAGCAGTCCTTCTCCAATCTTTCTTGTCCTGAGATCCATCCAAACGCCAACTATCTTTCAGTAGGAGATCAGTGGAATTCACCTGAGGCAAATAACCAAACAGATGGATCTCCTATAATTTTCCCGTGATTGGCAAAATATTTATGAACAAGGAAAAAAGATTATGCCTGGATCCTGATATAAGAAATATGGGTATTTAAAAAATGTGAATTACCAAAGTTTACAACGTGAAGAACCACTATTTTAAACTTAAAAATAATATATTTAAATTAAATATTTAAATTTTAGAAGACAAACCTGATTAATCAATAGAATAGATATAAATAGGGAATAAAGAAACTTGAACTTTTAGATCCTTGCGACACAAAGATCCTTGTTTTCTATAATTTTTAGAGAAATCTCGCTCTTTCAAATATAAATGCATAATAGATCTTACCATGCTGATTGAGCATTTAAATCATCAAGTCATTATTAACAGTGCTAGACTATAAGCTAGCTACAAACTCAGGTGCTTATGAGAGAATTTTAAACTTAAAGGGATCAACTAAGACTCAGAAAGGATAACATGCAGATGCATTATTACTGCTTTAGTTAAGTTTTAGTACTCTGAAAAATTGCAAATAAAAATCCCTACTTGATGCGCATGATAGACCTACTCATTCATTTACTCATTCTGAAAGAGAAATTATATCTTAAAATCTTATGCGCACGATAGACCTACTTTTCATCTATTCATACTATGTGGTGGACCACACTCCCCCTTCCACCTTGGTTGTCTCTTGTCTGATACATCCTAGGTATACGAATAATTTCCATAACATACAGAGAAGGTGGGAGCTACCAATATGGTGAGCCGCAGCATTGTAAAATTAAAACACCATACAAGCTTCCATGCACAACACCGCCATGATAAGCTCTCCAAACTCCAAAATTATAAACAGAGAATCCACAAACAGATAGATCTTGTGAAAGAAAAGAGATATTCTGACTTCTGATCATGAAAATTAATTCAAAACAGTAAGTGTTACATACCCCTGCGGGGTTCATATTTGCCCTTGCTTCAACAGGTTTGGAATACAGCCACTGTGGGGATAAGGGTATGCTTCCCTCAGATGACACTTGATCTGAAAGTAAAATCAGTTTTTATCAACAAAAACCACTATATATGCATAAATGAGGAAACATCACTAAATGTCTAAATGTTAATTTTTTTGATAAAAGAAACACAACTAAATGTTTGCTTTACAAGATAAGCTTCACTTCTACAAAGATTAACAAGATACCTTTCGAATCATCAAGTAGCCCTGACATCCCTTTCCCCGCACCATGTCCACCTGATGATTCATCTAACATAACACAAAAGGAATGTGAGCCAGGTGATTCAATTAGTAAGAAATAAAGAAGAAATTTACATTCTAAACAAAAGAAGAAAAATCCATAAACTACATTGTGAAAAAAATCCTCCAATACTAGCAATTACAAAATGTGATCAAAACATAAATATCAATATGCAAATCAACTCATCGACCTATGTCATTCCTGCTTAGAAAATAAAAACAGTCCTGATTCAGATCAAATAAAACAAATGATATCATAATACAACAAACTTAACTTCACTCCTTGACGGAAAAAATGAGGGCACGTCATAAATCATCATACCAATATCAATTAAAGAATAGATGACATCGTGCTACTGAAATTAAATTATCATACATCTCACGATAGAAGCACTCCTACTTCAATCTTCAATCTCAAGTCAACACCCCAGAAATTAAAAAAAAAATAAAATAGATATACCAAATAAACATCCAAGTGTGAATAAGCATGTGTTATTCGATTCAGACAACTAGACACATTGCATATAGAGATTCAACCGATCCAAACAAAGTGAGAAAACAATTGCGAACAAGCAAATAAAACAATGAAGATTGCTATAAACAAGATTTAAGAAACAAAAGCCCTAAAGATAAAAAATGAAACTAAAATCACCTTTGACCAAGCAGTGTGAATCGGACGTTTTGGAAGAGAAGAGATCATCGGGAAGGTTAACTTTAGCGTCGGCCATGGTATTGGAAGTGAGGAAAAGTAATTGTTGCAGATTGTTTAAATTAAGGGAAAAGAGATCCGAACTGTGATTGAGTGGAAGCAGAGGAATGATAAGAGGTTTCGTTTTGATGCAAAGAGACAGGTGAAGGGTGTTAGAAGGTTGAGAGAGTTATAGGGTTTGCGAATGGCCGGTGAAAGATATAGACATAGAAGGAGGGAACACTCGGAAGAGCAGAGAGAGCCAAATGGAAAAGCAAAAGAGAGAGGCAAGGGTTTGGGGATCAGGAAGTCTCGTCAGAACAAACCACAGCGAGTGTGTGTGATATTTTTCATTTGTTTCTTTTTTTTAATATTAGTTAAAATATTCCTTCAAAAAAATATTAGTTACAATATTTTTAAGCTCTTCCTTAATCCTACGAAGGAAATAAGAAATATAGTTGTTTACTTTGTTTACTATTTGTTGTTTTCATTTTTTATTTTTATTAATAATTACATAAATGTTATCTAATTTTCATTCTTTTTTCTTTTGATTAATTAAAGTTTACATTAGGGAAATACATATCCCTTGCAAGATCAGAAAAATTCATCAACCTCAGGAAGGATTTAAAGTGGAATTTACATAGCGCTTACTAACAAAAGAAATCTGATAATCAAAATCAAGCCACAGCGAGTGTGGACGGAAGACTTGATAAGATGTATCAACACCTATTTACACGTTATTTTCATTCTATTTCTTATTTTTAAATATTTGTACATGAAATAGTAAAAACGACGTTACTGTTATAATTAAATAAACTTTTCAATATATTAAATATATTGTTTTTTAATGTCTATAAAATACATTACTTCTAAATAAAAAATTTGTTTTTTATTTCTTAATCAATATTTTCACAGCACTAGTTAGAACTTATTATAATTTTATATCAATAATGAAATTCATTTATAGTTTAGTTTTTATAAGAAAAATGTTTTTAATTCATTTTCTATCCATACATATTTTTTTGTGTTGCCATCACCTATTACTTTATAATACAACTAGCATTAGTTTTGACAAAGCGGGTCAACCTATCTCGTCCGTCACTAACCCATCGAAAACGGGATAGGGTGCATTGGCCTATTTTTAAAAGTAGTTTGAAAATTTTAACTAACCCTGCTTTATGGCGGGTTAGTGGATCAACCTGTTTAAATATAAAAAAAATTAAAAAATAAAAAATAATTTATACAACTAATTTTAAATACCTTCAAGTCAAAATTTAATAATTCCAAATATAGTACCAACCATATAATCTCAACCGTTAAAATGTTAAACTACAATTACATAACAAATAATTTAGTATCTTAGTGACTTAGTTCACAAATCACAAACAACTATAAAAAAACAAAAATAGTATTATATAATACCAAAGTCAAACATGAAGAATAAAAAATATAGTTTGAAACTTTGGGATATAGGGGGTCCGACCGATCAACCCGTCCTATCTCGCTTAACTCGTGGGTTATGCGAGTTGGCAGGTAACTGTCGCCAACTCAACCCGCTAAAAGTGGTGGTTTAAACGGGTTGACCAGACAAGTCAAACCTAAAATGGTTCAAACAGTAACAAGAAGGGGGTTGAAGTGTGATCGTTAAAAATTTCCAACATGTACAATTGAAAACTCTTCGGATAGTTTGCTCAAGCACAAAACTTGGCACTTAGAATATAACACTCTTTCTGGGGCCATCACACTTACGGATGTAAAAAAAAAAATAGAGATAATAATAGTGAGGAAAATTACAGAGTTTTTGGAAGGTTTAGAATTCATGTTTTAAGCCCTTGAAGTAAATAAAAGTGATTGAAAATAATTAAAAATGGTTAAGTGTGATTTTCTGAGGGAAATGTACTTCATGACACATGAGCACGCCTCGTGCTCATTTTTCAGCATGCCCGTGCTCATATAGAGCACCCTTACTTGTGAGTGAGACAACCCCTTCCTCGGAGGTCCCATTAGTAACCCTAACTCGTATTCTTAGCGTTACAGCGTAGCGTAGCGGTATAAATAGTGGAAATATCAAAACATTTAATACATTGATACCATAATAATATATACAAACATAATAGTACTAGCTCCATTAGTAGAGCCTACAACAACTGATACCAACTTATAAAAGACTTCAGAGCACACAACAAATAAAAACTGAAAGCATAGCAGCAGAAATAAAGATACATCAGACTTTCTCTCCTGGCCCCAAAAATACATTTCACTCAACCCATGTACTGGTCATAATAACTTCAACTACTAATCCCCAATATCTAAAGTCCTCCAGCATCAGGATCCAGGGCTATCCCGCCGGCATCAGGTTCCACCAGTATGCCATCAATCTCCTTTGGCAATTCCTCAACAGGATCTTCTCATACAATCGAGAATAAATAAAACACACCATAGAGAAATATAGGGGATAAGAAACAGTAATATGTTATAAATGGGAAAACAGCTATATAAAATAATTCATATAGATAGCAACACTCAGAATCACAACAGTGACAACCAAACAACTCCCGGATAATTTTCTCTTAACTATTGTCGATCACACTCATGCAACTAACGACTATATGGACGCGATCACGACGCGACATCCCCAACAGATCAAGGTGTCCCATTCATCACTATGCCACCCCCACATAAGGTAGGGTTCGGTCAAAAGCCCGCAGGCTCAACTCGTCTCATGGGTACGACATATTCCCCCGCCCGTAGGCCAGGTCGAAATATTCATCCGTCAACAATGCAACTTACGGCAACGGCATATTCCCCCACCCGCAGGCTAGGTCGGAACATTCGCCCGTCCGTTAACAACTCGACTTATGGCAACGACATATCCCCCCGCCCGCAGGCTAGGTCGGGACATTCATCCGTCCGTCTACAAATCAACCAATTGGTACGATCATCTCCCCGCAAGCAAGATCGGAATCGCCCCTATGCCAACACAGTGATAAACAACAACTATGCAACATGAATCTCACCGAATCATCTCAAAATCAACACTTAGTGCCTTAACCACGACTTATAAACGACCACGACCAACTTTTCTCCGGCTTAACCGGGTATCGACTTTATATCACAACATCAACAGATCAACCGTATCTCTAGGTTGAGCACTACGGCATATCTAGATATATATATATATATATATATCCTCGACTTTCTCACCACACATTCATCTCCCAACTCATCAGAAATTATTGTCTAGCTCTACTCAGACATTAGCAGTCACAACAGCACATAAATAACAACCAGCAACAACCAGTACAGATTCAACAGTAAAATCAACTTACAGATCAATAATATTTAGTTAATCATAAAACATAATACACATATCACATATAATATATTAAACATCCACTCACAGCACATACATCCTCGACATATAGTAAATATCAACATATCGGTCAAACGACCTCTAATAGGGTTTGGGTCGTCCTACGCATACCAATATATATTATTTAAAGCTTGCCTTCCCGACGATATTATGGTTCTTTCCCCCACCTTAGTGATGTTCCCGTGCGGCTCCGGCTGCGGCTCCGCAACTGTCAATCGGATGAGCGATCGAACGTTCGAACACCGTCGGATTCTCTACAACAAACCACAACCAGAAATCAATATAGTTAAATCAAAAACCCTTTAGTCCAAATGACCAAGGTTCTGCCCCTATTTAATTAAATAGGCTAGGGATGTTGAAATTCTACCAACTCTTGGATCAATGATCCTTAAGCATACCTAAGACATAATCAATGATCAATTATCAAAGATTTGAACCAAAACCCCTTAAACCAAAAACTTGGGGTTTCGGCCATCTCCTCTAAAAAAATAGGTGAGAGTTTGATTTGGCTTCCTAAGCACTTGTATTACATAATTAAGGAATGAAATAGGTGAAATCAAGAATCATTTCACAAAAATTGAACGAAACCCATTTTCCCCCCAAAATAGCTAGATTCGGTTTCTCATAGATAAATAGGCTAGAAGGATTATTTGATTTCATGCTCTTGGATTATGATATTAGAGGATGAAACTAGATTTTAGAAATTGGTTTGGCATTAAAAGGATTTTTCTACAATTTTATAGATATTTTTGAAGTTTGAAAGCTTAAACTTGAAACTCATGGATTTTAGTGGAGAAAATGAAGATTGAGAGCTCAAGAATAAAATCTATACCTTTTAGGTGATAGAGGAGGATGAGAGGATCAACTTTGCTTCACAAATCTCCTTGAAAATTCTTGTGGAAATTGAGGAAAAATGGAGGTGAAGTTATGGAAGAAAAGAGAAAATGGAGGAAGAAGAAGAAGAAGATGGAGGCGAGAGAGAGAAGTGAGGGCTCGAAAATGAAGAGAGAGAATGAGTGGGTGAGGTTGCTTTTTAGATATTTTAGGGAATGGATGTCCTTTAGGAAAAAGACCAGGGCATTTTGGTCTTTCGCGTCTAGATATTTTCGTTTGTCATTATGATAGTGTCGAGTCATGACACGCTTCCCGAGATGATGTGACTTGATATGACATCAAGTTTATCCGTTAGCGAGTCCCGGTAAATCCTTTTACAGCTCCTAACGTCTCCCGGTTCGAGTTATCGCCCGAATATTTTATTATTATTTTCATTTTCGAAGGTCAGGATCCATTTTTTTCGAAAATGTAGAAAACATGATTCTAAGACTAACTGTCTCGTTTACGAGTCCAAATTAGGTCTTGATAGTAGTAAAACACTACTATTAATGAAAAACGCAGATCGGGCTCCGTCTGAGTTTTCGACCCAAAATTAACCATAGCTTCCTACGATATCGTAGAGCTTGACTATGGTCTTAGTTTATTTTATTTCGCTTTCTAGACCCTCCAATAAAATACAATTACATAAATACTGATTAATTAAAAGAAACTAGAAAATCGGGGTGTTACAGTGAGAGTACGCCCTTACTCGGGTAAGCACGGTCGTGCTCGAAGGGAGCACGCCCGTGTCAGAAATCATGGTAAAGTGACGTTTTTAGTGCGCCAGTGCTCAGATCAGTACGCCTGTGCTGGATAGGAGCACACTCGTGCTGAATAGGAGCACACCCGTGCTCAACGTTAGAAACGTCAAAACGTGAGGGTTTTAGAGGGGAACAAGTGTAACTCTTATTTATACCATCTTATAACACCCTAGTGCGGCTAGAAACCCTCTTTACACTCTAAAATAGTCTCTTGCTTGCCTTTGAGGATTGAAGAGCTTGGAGAAGGCGATACTAGAGTAGAAGGAGCCTAAAGAAGGAAGAAATGGGAGATTTCTTGAGGGCATTCTTGAGGACATTCTTGGCACGTTCATGAAAAACGTTTGGAGCTTCTTGGAGGTCTTCAAGAGGTGAGTAGAAATACTTTTTCTCACCCTTTCCATGGTGCAATTTTTATTGGGGTTGGAGTATGATCCCAAAACATGGTTTTGGAAAACATTGTTTTGTGTTCGGTCAAATCCTAATTTCAAAATTTGAGGGTTTTTCCTTTAAAGTGTTCATACCATGTGTTGTGTATTTATTCTTGAGTTTGATGGTATGATAAGTATGTTTTACACATGATTTGGTTAATTGACATGTTATATTTGGATTATATGATGATATATGTGGTATTGGCATGATTAATTAACTATTATATGTTATGGATGTTGTTTGCTGCAATACCACCTATGATAGGGGTATCGAAAGTAACATCACCAATGAATTGGGATGTCGAAATTATGAAATACCACCATAATGGGGTATCGAAAGTAACATCGTCACATGTTGGGATGTCGAAATGAGTAATACCACCAGTGTACAATGGTTGTTATAAAAATGAGTAATTTCACTAAAGAGAATGTGATATCGAAATACCTTCATGAGTAAAGGTAAGCAATGAGACGTCATTGTTATGTGAAATTTGATAGTCATATGACATATGTGGTTTATTGGAAGTATCTGATATTCGAGATTTTTGACATATTTGAGTTATGATGTGTTGTTGATGATTTGTTATTGTCAATAATAATTTATATTATTATTATCATTATTATTTTATTATTCATGATTTTAGAAATAACGGGTACCATGAAACAGTTTTTCCGGTTACCGCACCGACTGAGAACAATACCTTTGTGAAAAACTCTTATAATTGTATTTCTGTTCACTAAGATTTTATATCTCATTAATAGTATTGTTTTTAGAGCCTGAGAATGACCCTATTGAGCATCCAGATGAAAATGTAATAGGGAAACATAAGAAGGAGGTTGATTTATGTTTCTTAAACTTTTTCGAAAAATCCTTTTTTTCTAAAAACGTTTTAAGCAAGCAGGAACAAAGAAAACACACAGGAAAGAGGTTATTTGATAAAGATAAGAAACTTTATTTTCAAGCCCCAAATTAATAAATAAATAACTTTGAATAGAGTAGGGATAAAGATATTCACACGAAGATTTATACTGGTTCACTCTTGCGAATCCAAGAGCTACGTCCAGTCCCTTCTACTTGAAGGTTTTTCACTAAAACACTTAACACCAACGACAAGTTGTTTCCTAGCCACTCCTGACTTTATGTAATACCCGCGAATTTTTTTTAAATAAATTATGATACATGTTATATAATAAAATATAATTATAACAATAATGTTTCTTGTATAATTAATGTATTCAAAAATTTTCCTAAGAAGACTTTAAATAAATGATTTTGTTATAAATTAATTTTTGATTGTAACATCATTTATAAACTAACAAAAACAGTTTATGACATACATCTGGTAGTGTATAGTTTGACACACCCTCAATAACTCAATTAAAATTTTAATGTTCTAAAATAATTAGGCATTCCCTAAATAATTTTGAAAGTAAAGATAATTTTATTTAAGCTTTAGGAGTGCATTTAACTAAGGAAGAAATTCTCTTTTACTTGCATTTTAATTCGGTGGTCCCTTTTTAGAGGGTTCTGGAACCCTTGGTAGAAAAGAAAGAAGAAGAAGAAGAAGAAGAAGAAGAAGAAGAAGAAGGCAGCAATGGAGTACCAAAAGTTGAGGGATTTGTGATTTATTTCGGGTAATTTTCGTGGGTATTAGTGTGGTATGTAAAAGGGGTTGGTGATGGTTGAAATAATGATGCTTGTGAGTTGTTTTGAGTGAATTCCTTCCATGAAAATCATTTGGAACATGTTTAGTTTGATTATTCTCTGATTTATATATTGTTGATGAGTTGTTATAGTTGTTTGTTGGTTGAAAAGCATGAAAATGGGGTTTTGGGGGGTGAAAATGGAGAAACAGCAGCGTTCTACTGCGTTTCTGAGATTTCTATCCAGCGCTGGGCGCCTAGTGTGCAGTGCTGAGCGCCTAGTGTGCAACACTGAGTGCTGGAGCACTCAAAAAGGGGTTTGGGAAGGTGATACCAGCACCGGACGCTGGTAACAGAGACAACAAACGTTAAATGTGCATATCATTTTTATTTCTTATCCGTTTTGGGTAAATGACATCTTGTTGGAAAGCTCTCTAAATTTATTTTCATATGCAATAAGTTTCAGATTAAAAGGCTATGTATTTGGAAGTTATGGTATAAATGGTGATCAAAGGTTAGGATTTTATATTTTAAAAAAATGATGGTTTATCATAATTTATGATGGTTACACTCTTTTACCTTTTTAAAACATGGCTATTGGGTATTTTGAAGTATTCAAAAACCTTTTTGCATACTTTGATGTTTGTCTTGCATTATGGAGTATTTATAGGTGAATTGATGTATATATACATGATGATGATGAGTTGTTATGTGAGTGTTTGTTATGAGATTGAGGTATTGAATTATACCTAAGATTGCATATCGAAAATATTGTGTAATGGATTGAGTTGATGACTTTATTAGTAAGTTTGATGGTATGGATTACGAAAAAGCTATAGACATGATGGTGTATAATTGTGATATAAATGATGACGTGATTATTGCTTTATGAAGGTTTATGGTGATAGTGAAATGTTGTTGGTTATGTGTATACTCATGTTGTAATTTTTGAAATGAACTGATCAAGTGATGATAGCATGTGATTTGTTGTTATGAAAGGAAATATATTATGATGGTATTGAGAATATGTATTTAAGATTTTTAAGATGGTAAAGATTTATAAAGTTGGTTGCAACACCATTTCCCGAGTGTCACATTCCCGAATGATTATAAGGCCGAAAATAATATTAATGCGAAAAATACGGTTTTTTTTCTTTCCACAATGATGTAATGGGATTAGTAAAGGTAAGTAATAATAAATGAACTTAGGTTCACCATGTATTTCTAGAAGTCATACAGAATTACATATAGAAATAGAAACAATACTGTATACAGATATAGGTCCAAGCCTAACTGATAATAAGTATATAATTAAGTACTAGGAGTCATAGCTCCCCAAAAGGTACAACTGACACTTGGACACAGCCTGGCCAAAACTAAACAGCAAAGGGAGTCCCCCCGGGTGCTGAACTGAATTGTCGTCGCGCCCATCTTCTTAAGCAGAAACAGCAATACCAGCAGAGAAAATATATAGATATGAGTGAGATTCCGAATCATTAACACAGCAAGATAGCATAAGTAAAAACGGGACAACGCACCAAGTAATAACATACTTAACATGCATACCATAATTCTCAATATATCATGTTAATCAATTAGCAGCATAATATAAGGCATCCTCGAAAACAGAATAGTGATGTACAACAAGTAAATGTTGTAATGCCCCGATTTTCACGTTTTCTATTTCTTCATTATTTTAATGTCCTTATTTTATTCGAGGTCTTAGGAATAGAAATAAAATATTCCGAGACCATAGTCATGCGCGACGATATCGTAGGAAGCTACGATTAAGTTTTGAGTCGAAAACTCAAACGGAGTCCGGTCTGCGTTTTTACACTGACAGTATGATTTTACTGCTCAGAAGACCTCAGATGGACCCGTGAACGAGACAGTAAGTCTTAGAATTCGATTATCTACGTTTTGGTTAAATTTCCTAAAAATTTCAGAAAAATCACTTCCTGACCTTCGTTCGGGCGGAATCCTCAATCGGGTGACGAACGGAGCCACATATGGATTTACCGGGACTCACCAACAGATAATCTTGATATCACATCATCCCAGGACACTTGGGAGAGTATTCCGGAGTCGTCATGACATTCGGAAATATCTGGACGCAAAATGACCAAAATGCCCCTAACCTTAGTCTTTTACACTTTTACCATTTTACCCTTTTGGCAAATGACCTTTTTACCCTTAAGTGAGCTCTTAAGAGGCTGAACTCAGCCCGTCACTCTCTCATTTTCGCACAGCCCCTCACCCTTTAGAGCTCCATAGTTGTTCTTGAGAGAAAACACCATTGTTGGTCTTGAAGCTCCTTGATTTCTTGTTGGAATCACTTAATTCCTTGAGCAATCTTCCTTCATTTCAAGGTAAGATCACTTCTATGATCTCTTAGCTTCTTGAATCTTTCTTTATTTCAAGATCAATCTTCATTTTCATGAAAAGAATTTCTTAGATCCAAAACTTTGAAAATCCATAGGAAATTATAGAAAAATCCTTTTGAGGTAAGACCAAGTTCTTTAAACTCACATCATCAATCTCTACCTAAACCCAAGAGCTTATGCTTCAACTCTCATCATAGCTCAAAAAGCATTTTTGGCCGAACCCTACTTGAAGATGATGAATAGTGTTTTCATCAATTTTTGATTTTTAACACTTGATTTCATCCTTAGCTTTCCTAATGCCTTTGAATCCACGAAATGGAAAACCAAAACCAATTCCTAACCTTTTTAACCTAGGGTGGCCGAAATCCTCTTTGTTAGAATAGTTGAGATTGGCTTTGATTGTTGTTTAATGTTGGATTGTTGTGTTGTGTAGTTGTTGACGATTGCCAGGAGGTTCACAAACCGATCAACCGACTTTGATCCGGGAATCTGCTCATCAACAGGTATGGGGAGAAGAACCTCATCACACCAAGATGGTGGTAGTGAAGATGGTTGTTTAAGTTTATGTGTGGGTGAAACCCTTTAGTTTGGGTTCACTTTTATGTGTTAAGTTTTGTTAAGTTCTCTTGGAGAACAAGATTGTCACGATGATGATATGATTAAATGAAAATCATTTCCATGTATGTTGAAAAACCTACTTTGATCACTAGATCAAGTATGGACTTTTATTGTTTGATTATGAGACCATGATGTGTGATGGACTCGGATGTTTGATTATGATGTAGTAATGTGTATTGTGGTTTATCATAATTGTGTGAGCTTTTGAGCTACATTTGCTTTGTTGGTGAAGCAAAGTCTCCATTTTTCATTGGAGTCGGCTTGTGGCCTTAGTAAGAGGAAAATATAAGAACATGTGTTGTTCTTGTTTTGGCAAAGTTTTGACGCAACAAAAACATGATTCCCTAACCTATGTTTTCAAAGAAAAACAAAAGTGATTTTTGATCCAAAGATCAAATGAATTTTATTTTTTTTAACCTTTAAAGTGTGTCACTAAAGTAGGAAAATGTCTTTTCTTTAGCCATAGGTCTTTTAATCAAACTAAGTGTTCCCAAAGAAGAATTAATGAAGGAGGTAGGAAAAATGAAAAACAGGGCACTCGCCCAGCGAACCCCGTCTCGCCTCGCGAGACAGAGGGAAGACAAGGCATTCGCCAGGCTAACATTGCCTCGCTTCGCGAGACAGTGGGCTAGCCCGAGCAGCAAAGATGCAGCTTCTCGGCCTCGCGTGGCGAAGTCGTCTCGCCTCGCGAACCGCCTAAGTAGCAAAGATGCAGCTTCTCGGCCTCGCGTAGCGAAGCAGTTCTCGCCCCGCGAAACGCCTAAGTAGTGAAGATGCAGCTTCTCTGCCTCACGTCGCGATATAATCCTCGCCTCGCGAAGCAAAAAGACTGTCTAAACAGTAAGATAACTTCTCTGCCTCGCGTCGCAATACAATCCTCGCCTCGCGAAGCAGAAGGACTTTCCAAGCAGTAAAGATAACTTCTCAGCCTCGCGTCGCGACATAGACCTTCGCCTCGCGAGAAATGGTTTGGTTATAAAGAGTGTTTTTCAACTCAAACTGTAAAGTTTACACTTTTTAAACCTAAGTTAAGTAATTGGCTTAGAGTTGAAGACAAGGGATAATTAAGTGTAATATGTGGTGAAACAAGACCATATATTATACCATTGATGACTTAGTACATCAATGACTTCATAAGACATAAACACAAACATGAAACGTTTTGGGTTTTGAAACAGTAGTTCGATGACGAACCGGTGATTCGGACCCCGATCAGTCGTTCAATTGTTTCAGTCTTGTGATGACTCGATCCGGGAGGGATCACGAGATTTATCCTGTGGATAAAAGGTTTTGTTTTTCAAAGACACGTATAGTTCCTAAGGAAGAGAACCTTAGTAGACTTCGAGGTTTATCCGGGGGATAGACATTGCTTGATCGCATCTGCTTTGTGTAAGCATTGTCATTTCATTTGCATAGTTGTAAGGCCTTGAGCCTAGGAGTTGAGCTTACACCTTGATGCGGGTGCGAATCTTACGGTGACGATCTTCAATGGTCTTTTTGGAGGTATCAGGGTTGGAAGTGCTTACATGTGACCAGTTGGTAGCTCTTCTGTGTCGTGGCGAATCCGTGCAATACACTGATATCCTCTACTAGATGCCGTACTTTTCATGTTTGGTCGAGAGTGTTACCGTAAAGCCAGATACGTGCACGTTACGAATGTTGTAGCATCTTGCTCATGGCTGGCAGAAACCGGAACATGTCCTCCCATTCACTCTCTCCGAATGTTTTGTTAGCTCCATGGAGTAGGGGTCAGAGTAGTACCCAGTGACATTGACATTGAGTCATATACATTGCATTGCATGGCTATTGGTGTTTACATTACTGTTATACATCGTTGTACTGTTTAAGAGTACCTTATTTTATGCTGTTAACTACTTAACATGATATTATGCTGTCAACTGCTTAATATATTTGACATTGAGAATTTTAGTAAGCATGTTGGGTACGCTATTACCCGGTGAGTCGTCCCGTTTTTACTACTGCTGTTTTGTTGTGTTGATGAACGGGAATCTCACCCATATCTATATGTTTTCTGTTGGTACTTGCTGTTGCTGTTTGAACAGATGGACGTGACGATGGTTCAGTCCAGTAGTTCCTTTGAGCCGGAGGAGGACTCTTTTTGTGGTTTAGTTTTGTTGTCGGCTAGACTATGTTAGTTTTTGTAGTACCTTTTGGGAGCTACGACTCCTAGTACTTATTGTATCTTTTTATGTCAGTTATACATTAGACCTATGTCTGTATATAGTATTATTTCTTTTCTGTTTATGTCCCTGTATTTATTATGCATTATGTTCTAGAAATGCATGGTGAACCTAAGTTCGTGTATTAGTATTATTTACCTTTACTAAATCCCATTATCTTTGTGTGAAAAGAAAAAAAAGAAAACCGTATTTTCCGCATTAAGAAATATTTTCGGCCTTATAAACGTTCGGGAATGTGGCACTCGGGAAAGGGTGTTGCAAATGTAATCATCAACAGCCATGCAATGCAATGTACATGACTCAATGCCATATGCCACAAGGGTAAAACTCTGACCTACTCCATGGAGCTAACAAAACATCAGAGAGAGTGAATGCGAGGACATGTTCCATATATACCAGCCATGGGGAAGATGCTACAACATTCGTAACGTGCACGTATATGGCTTTACGGAAACACTCTACACCAAACATGAAAAGTACAGCATCTAGTTAAGGATATCAGTGTATTGCTCGGAGTCGCCACGACACAGAAAAGCTACCAACTGGTCACATGTCGGCCTTTCCAACCCTGATACCTCCAAGATTATTTAAAATGTCATCGTAAGATTCACACCCGCATCAAGGTGTAAGCTCAACTCCTAGGCTCAAGGCCTTACAACTCATGCAATGAAATGCCAATGCTTACACAAAGCAGATGCGATAAAGCAATGTCTATCCACCGGATAATCCTCAAGGTTCACTAAGGTTCTCTTCCTTAGAAACTATACTTGCCTTCGTATTACAAAACTTTTATCCACCGAATAAATCTTGTGATCCCTCCGGGATCGAGTCATCACAAGACTGAAACAATTGAACGATTGACCTGGATCCGAATCACCGATCCATCATCGAACTACTGTTCCAAAACCCAAAACGTTTCATTTTTGTGTTTATGTCTTATGAATTACATCTCAAGTCCTAAGTATTATGAAGAAGGATTGAGAATCCCCTTAGATAAGTCTTGTTTCCTTTCTAAGATATTAATTCCTTGGATTTCGAATAATGAAATAAGTATTGATTCACTTAAGTTTTATGAAGTCATTAATGAACTACATCATCAATGGTATTGTTATGTATGGCTCATATTCTGTTATAAGCGGATAGTCGCTGGAGCGAGTAAAGCGGAGTGGAGCGAAGCAATAGCGTCTGTCCTTACGAGCTTGGGCCTCTCTTAGTTCGGTTATCATGATATGGGTTGGGGTGCGGGGGGCGAAGCCCCCCGGGGTATAGTACAGGGTTAATTGTAGACTGTATTGAGATATAAATAGACTCTATAAACCCTATTGTGATTATATCTAATAATATACACAGCCGCTCAGCTCCCGGGGACGTAGGCACAATTGGCCGAACCTCGTTAACAAATTCTTTTGTCCTTGTGCGTTCACTATTTTCGTTATTACTTTTGATTGCTTGTTACCAACAATTGGTATCAGATGGCTCTTAACCCTGGTACGAAATTCGAGGTAGGGAAGTTCGATGGAACTGGCAATTTCAGATTATGGCAAAGGAGGGTTAAGGATGTGTTGGCACAACAAGGTCTGTCGAAGGCGCTACGCGAAAGTAAACCAGATGACATGGCTCAATTAGATTGGGATGAGTTGAAGGAGAGGGCTGCAGGAACCATACGTCTCTGTTTGTCAGACGAGGTAATGTACCACGTCATAGATCTAACGTCCCCAACAGAGGTATGGAAGAAATTGGAGAAGCAGTACATGTCGAAGTCTCCGACGAACAAGCTATACTTGAAACAGAGATTGTAAGGATTGAAGATGCAAGTGGGTTTTGATTTGCAACAACATGGCAATACTTTCAATCAAATAATCATTGATTTACAGAGGCTTGATGTGAAGGTTGATGACGAGGATAAGGCAATAATTTTGTTGTGCTCTTTGCCTAATTCCTACGAACACTTGGTGACTACCCTTACCTATGGGAAAGACACTATCAAACTAGATGAGATTACTGCTGCACTTATGTCTCACTATCAAAGGAAACAAAATGCAGGGGAAGGGTGTCAGGGCGAAGGTCTGTATGTCAAGAGGGATCAAGAATGTGGGAGGAAACAAGGCCGAGCAGGTTCTGCAAAGGGAAAAAGGTCGAGTTCTAAGGGCAGAAAACAAACAACACATTGCTTTAGGTGCAAACAGGCCGGGCATTGGAGGGAGGACTGTCCAAACAAGAGTGAGGGATCATCTAGCTCTGTGAATGTTGTTCAGACTGATGATTCTGTCTACAGTGAAGGAGACTTACTCTTTGTCTCATCCAGTCAATTCACAGATGCATGGATACTTGACTCCGGTTGCTCTTATCACATGACGCCGAATAGGGACTGGTTCACCACATACAGGTCAGGCAATTTTGGTTTTGTTTATTCGGGTGATAATAAAGCTTGTGCTATCGCAGGAATGTGAGATAGCAGAATTGCAATGAATGATGGTGTTGTGAAGACGTTGTGTGAGGTTAGGCACATACCTGCTCTGAGGAAGAACTTGATATCCTTGGGGACTTTACAGACCAATGGGTTCAGTTATAGAACTGATGGGGACAGTGATAATCTCTGAGAATGCAAGGGTGCTTTGACTGTGATGAAAGGAAAAAGGAGTGCAGGGAACACTTACAAGCCGCTGGGGAGTACAGTTGTAGGTGGAGTTGCTTCTGTAGAATCTGATGATGATGCCACAAAACTATGGCACATGCGTTTAGGTCATCACAGTGCACGTGGTATGACAAAATTGCATAAGAGAAATCTGTTGAAGGGTGTTCACAGCTGCAAGTTGGATCTGTGCAAGTATTGTGTGCTTGGGAAACAGACTCGAGTTAGTTTTAAAGCTGCAAAACATAGGACAGAGGGTATCTTAGACTATGTGCATTCTGATGTTTGGGGGCCCACTCAGGAACCATCTTTAGTTGGTTCTCGGTATTTTGTGACATTCACTGATGATTATTCGCGCAAGGTCTGGGTTTATTTTCTGAAACACAAATCACAAGTCTTTGCCAAGTTCAAGGTCTGGAAGGTAGAGGTAGAGAATCAGACAGGCAGGAAAATCAAATGTCAGATAATGGTACTGAGTACACCGACTCAAAATTTCAAAATTTCAGTGAAGAACAGGGTATTCAGAGGCACTTTTCAGTTTGCAAAACACCACAGCAGAATGGTGTTGCAAAAAGGATGAACTGGTCTCTTACAGAGAGGGCCAGATGTCTGAGATTGAATGCTGGACTTTCAAAGGGTATCTGGGCAGAGGCAATTAGTATGGCATGCTATATCATCAATCGATCACCACGGGCTTCATTGGATGGAAAAGTTGCAGAGGAAGTATGGACAGGCAACCTAATTGATTTTAGTTCTTTACGCATTTTTGGTTGTCCTGCTTATGTGCATATATCCAGTGATGAACTATCTAAACATAATCCAAAGTCGAAAAAATGTATTTTCGTAGGTTATGCCAAAGGTGTGAAGGGGTTTAAGTTCTGGGATCCAGTTTCAAAGAAGATGGTGATCAGCAGAGATGCAGTTTTTGATGAACAGTTCATGCTAAAGCAATCAATCCCGATAGTTGTACCCGAGCCCGTATCAGTAACAGATGGAGATCCTTCGAGCTCCAAGTTGGTGCAGATAGACATTGAACAGGTACCCGTGATCAATGACAAGGAACTGTGTTCTAGTCCAAGACCAGAATCTGAATCTCCAGCTGAGAGTTCAAGTCAGCAGCAGCAGTAGTATACTCTTGTCAAAGATAGAGAACGTCGCGCCATTAAGCCAGCAACCAGATATGGGTTTGAAGATTTGGTCTTTGTTGCTCTTCATTTCAGTTCAGGAGATCCGTCTAACTTTCAAGAGGCTATTAACAGCTAGAAGAAAGAAAGATGGATGGGTGCCATGATGGAGGAGATAGAGTCTTTGCATAAGAACCAAACTTGGGAGCTAGTTCAGCTGCCTCCAAACAAACGTGCTATTGGGTGCAAATGGGTGTACAAGAGGAAGCCTGCAGTATCAGAAAAAGAAGGGTAAAAGTTCAAGGCTCGTCTCGTTGCAAAAGGGTATTCGCAGCATAAGGGGATTGATTATGATGAGATTTTCTCTCTAATCGTGAGACATACTTCTATCAGATCAGTGTTAGCATTGGTAGCCAGTCGGGATATGCATTTAGAACATATGGATGTGAAGACAACTTTTCTTCATGGTGAACTAGAGGAGCAGATTTACATGAAACAGCCAAAAGGGGTTCAGTAACGCTGGACAGGGTCACCTGGTTTGTAAATTGAAGCAGTCTCTGTATGGGTTAAAGCAGTCTCCAAGACAATGGTACAAGCGTTTTGATGATGGTTCTTTTCTTTTTCTGCTACTTTATGTTGATGACATGTTGATTGCTGCTAATCATTTGAGTGATGTCAATGAGCTGAAAATCTTGTTGGGAAAGGAGTTTGACATGAAGGACTTAGGTGCTGCTAAGAAGATTCTTGGAATGGATATTCACAGGGACAGGGGGCTAGAAAATTATGGCTCTCCCAGCAAAGCTATGTTCAAAAGGTTCGAGACAGATTTGACATGAGTAATGCTAAGACCGTGAGTACTCCATTGGCGAATCACTTCAAGCTTTCATTGGATCAGTGCCAAAGACAGATGTAGAAGCTGAGTACATGTCAAAGGTTCCCTATGCCAGTGCAGTTGGTTGTCTAATGTATGCTATGGTTTGCACTAGACCTGACTTGGCAAATGCTGTAAGCCAAGTTTGCAAGTTTATGTCAAAACCAGGAAAGCAACATTGGGAGGCAGTCAAGAGAATTTTCAGGTACTTAAAGGGCACTATAGATCATGTTATTATGTTTGGCAGTCAACAGGGTGATCCTTCAGTTGTAGGTTATATGGATTCAGACTATGCAGGTGACTTGGATGATAGGGGGTCTACAATAGGATATGTTTTCACCCTTGCAAGAGGGCCCATTTGTTGGAAATCATCAGTTCAGTCTATTGTTGCTATGTCCACAACTGAAGCAGAGTATATGATAGTTACTGAGGCTTCCAAGGAAGCTCTGTGGCTTACAGGGCTGGTAAAGGAGTTAGGCATTGAGCAAGGTGGAGTTCAGTTGCATTGTGATAGTCAGAGTGCTATCTATTTGGCAAAGAATCAGGTGTACCATGCTAGGACCAAGCATATTGATGTGAGGTTTCACAAGATCAGAGAGTTGATTGTGTCTGGGCAGATTCTACTTCAAAAGTTTCACACTTCTGAGAATGCAACTGATATGTTAACCAAGCCAGTTACCACAGACAAGTTCAAGCATTGCTTGGGCTTGTTGAACGTTCGCCAATGCTAGACTTCGCAGCACCTCCCAACCCGAGAGAGACCTGGTGTAATCTTCTAAGGAGCTTGATATTCGCCAAGGTGGAGATTATTGTGTATGGCTCATATTATGTTATAAGTGGACAGTCGCTGGAGCGAAGCGGAATAGAGCGAGTAAAGCGGAGTGGAGCAAAGAGATATCGTTTGTCCTTATGGGCTTGGGCCTCTTTTATTTCGGTTATGATGATATGGGTTGGGGGTACGAGAGGCCAAGCCCCCCACAGTATAGTATAGGGTATAGTACAGGGTTAATTGTAGACTGTATTGAGATATAAATAGACTCTGTAAACCCTATCGTGATCATCTCTAATAATATACACAGCCGCTCAGCTCCTGAGGATGTAGGCACAATTGGCCAAACCTCGTTAACAAATTCTTTTGTCCTTGTGCGTTTACTGTTTTCGTTATTACTTTTGATTGCTTGTTACCAACAGGTATAGTGCATGGTCTTGTTCCACCATATACTACACTTAATTATCTCTTTTCTTTTGCTCTATGTTAATTACTTAACTTAGGTTTTCATGCGTAAAACCTTATGATTTTGAGTTGAAAACTCTCGATTTGAGACTTTGCAAACCAAAACCTTTCTAATTGAAAACTGATTTGATTTGAAATAACTTTGTACTTGCTTAAAGTAAAGTACCTTAACTATGTTGAAAAGGTTTTTTCCTTACTAACTTAGTGTAAAACCATGATCTAAGCTAGTATAAAATAAAATGGAATTTCATTTAGTTTTCAAACTATGATTCAATTAATTCAAACTTGAAGACAAGGTCAGACAAGGTCCACTTTATACTTTGAAGATTGATTGTTAACTTTGTTTTAAAATGAAGGTGATATCCCATCAAAACCTAAGGTAACTTTATATTACTTTTACTTCGATGAAATCACTTTCATCATTTTACTTTTAAAATACTTAGTTACTTGGATAAACTATGACCAAAACAAAAACACATGTTCACCTTAGTAAAAACACTTGAAGGTTGAAACTCTATTTGATCTTTGGATCAAAATCACTTCTTATTTTGTTTTGAAATATAAGTCACTCAAACATTTTCTAACTTTCAAAAACATTGAATGTTCAGGAACAACTCATGTTCTTCCATTTTCTTAAGGTCAAGGCCGAATGCTCCCTTACATGGGATGTGAAGATTTTGCTTCACCAACTTGTCAAGTAATAGCTCAAAAGCTCACAATATAATGATGAACAATAATCATGCATCATTCAATCATAATCAAGCATAAAAATCCTTACTTGATCTAGAGATCAAAGTATGGCTTTCAACATACATGAAAATATTTTTCCATCCAAGCATACTTCATCATAAACAAATTCTAAACATGGAACCATTATTACAATTATGTTCTCAATGAGAACTTAACAAATAAAGTAGTGAACCCAAGCAAAAGGGTTTCACCCAAACAATCATAAACAACCATTTTCACCTTTCACCAATTTTGGTTTGATGAGGTTCACTCCCCATACCTTTTGTGAAGTAATCCTTCGGATGAAAAGTCGTCCGACCGGTTCATGAATCTCCCGATTACTTGCTCGAAAACTCAACACCAACTACAATCACACAATCCAATCAAACATCAACATTAACAACACAAATTTTTCCAATTCCCTTAGACTTAGGGTTCGGCCATATATAGAATAAAAAGCTAGGGATTTCATTTGTTTTCAATCTCTTGGATGGATGATCCTTAGGTACACCTAACACTAAAACAAATTTCATTACTCAAAACTTGAATAAAAAACTCAAGCTTTTTCGACCTATAGGTTTCGGCCTCGTCATAACCATATGGGTTAGAGGACTCTTTTTGTTACAAGCTCTTGGATTATGATAGAGGGCAATAAAATTAACTCATAGAAATTGGTTTGACATTAAAAGGATTTTTCTACAATTTTTCATGGTTTTATGAAGTTTATGCTTCAAACTTAAACATAGCTTGAAAATGAAGTTTCAATGGAAGAAAATGAAGATTGAGGGACCAAAGGAGAAGTTCATACCTCTTGGAGGATGAAGACGAGCAATATGATCAACTTTGCTTCACAAAATCACTTGATAAATTCTTAAGAAATGTGAGAGAAAAGGTGAGAAAGTGTGAGGAAATGTGACTTATGAAGAAAAACGGTTGGAAGGCCTTCATAAAGGTGAGAGCATGTGAGATGAAGTGAAGGGCAAGGGTGTTCAAAAAATTTCACTTAAGGGGCAAAATAGTCTTTTCACACAAGGTTAAATGGTAATTACGAAAAATGTTAGGGGTATTTTGGTCTTTTCACGTCCAGATATTTTCTAACGTCATCATGACACTGTCACGCTTTCCTAGGTGATGTGACCTGATGTGACTTCAAGATTATCCGTCAACGAGTCCCGATAAATCCCTATCCAGCTCCGCTCGTCACCCGGTTTGAGATTTCTCCCGAATAACTTATATTATTTCGCTTTTTAGTGCGAATAACCAATTTTAGCAAATTTGTAGGAAATTCAATTCTAAGACTAACTGTTCATTCACGTGTCAAAATTAGGTCGTCTGAGCAGTAAAACCATACTGTCGGTAAAAAATGTAGAGCGGGGTCCATCTGAGTTTTCGACCCAAAATTTAACTGTAACTCCCTACGATAGCGAAGAGCGTGACTATAGTCTTAGTTTATTTTATTTCATTTTTTAAACCTCAGATAAAAATATAAACTCATTTACACAGTTTACTGTTCTTAGAAAGCATGAAAATCGGAGTGTTATATTACTACCCCTCTTTAAAGAATTTCGTCCTTGAAATTTAATGTACCTCTTAAAATAGACTCGGATATTGTCGTTGCATGTCTTCTTCTCTTTCCCAGGTAGCATCACCTGAAATCTCGTTCCAGATAACTTTGACCAAAGATATCTCCTTCCCTCGCAGTTGCTTTACTATCCTGTCCTTGACCTTAACATGCAGTGTTTCATAGGTCAGGTTATCCTTTAGCTGTACTGAATCAGACTTTATGACATGACTGGGATCCGAAATATATTTTCGCAATTGCGAAACATGAAAAACATTATGAAGGTTGGATAGAAAAGGCCGTAAAGCTATTTGGTAAGCTATTGGAACTATCCGACGAAGAATCTGATAACGTCCGATGAATTTTGGAGTGAGTTTTCTGGACTTAAGGACCTTGCCCACCCCAGTAGTTGGTGTGACTCTCAAAAACACATGATCACCTTCTTCGCACTCAAGGGACTTATGTCTTTTATCCGCATAACTTTCCTATCGGCTTTGTTGTCCTCATCTTTTCTTGAATCAGTTTCACCTTTTCAGTTGTTTGTTGCACTAGTTCAGGTCCTAATGAAGCCCTTTCTCCATCTTGGTACCAACATAAAGGTGTTCTGCATCGTCAACCGTATAAAGCTTCATAGGGTGCCATCCCTATGCTTGAATGATAATTGTTGTTTTAGGTGAACTCTATCAATGGTAGGAAACTCTCCCAAGTCCCGGCATGTTCCAACACACACGCCCTCAACAGGTCCTCTAAAGTTGAATCGTTCTTTCTGATTGTCCATCTGTTTGAGGATGATAAGCCGAACTTAGCCGTAACTTCGTTCCTAAGGCTTCATGCATGGATATGAGTGAATGCTTGCGTGATTGGGTGCTATTGTTTTATTCTTATCTTGCACGCCTGCATGTGCTTGGGGAAATTCCCTCACTGAGTCAATGGACTCACCCCACGTTTAACATTTCAGTTGCAGGTATTTGCGAAGCCGTTAGAAGCCTTGGATGTCATGTGGATGGTTTTGATGGGTTGTACCCTTAGTTTTAAAGTTCTTTATAGTTTAAAGCAGGACTTTGTAATTTATGTGTTGTTAATCACTCTGATGTATTATATTCCTTATGTAATTAATGAATATAATCTTTTACTTTGGATGAAACGGATTTATGTATGCTTGTGAGGCTGCGAAGGGGAAAAGAGAATCTTTCCCTTTCGATCGGTCATGGCTACGAAATTCGGGTTATGACACTTTACAACTCCAAGTATTCTACACCTCTCCAGGCTCCCAGTATTCTTTTACAGACAAGCCTTTTCAGGCTCAACCAAATCTAGGATTTGAGGAGACTTTTGAGCTTTTTACAAACTAATTATATGTGAGGAAATTACAATGTTTAGCTCTTTGAAACTTTACAAAGAAAGAATATGAAAGGTTTACAGATTTTTGACTGGAGGGTTTTGATAGCTTTTTGAATGATCGTTGAATCGCGTGTGTATTCTGCTACGTATTTCTTCAAACGATGGTCTTTAAATAGTCTTGACTGTCTTTCAAATTTCAAACGGTATAAAACATGTCCGTTTAGACTCAATGAAATATCTGTTAGACACATTGATAGCACAACCACACACAATCATTACAACAACCATCCTCAGGGTTCATTTGGACTTAACTACTCATCTCACACTCTCATGCACCTAGACCTTACATGAAGACGCGGCCACATTCCTATGTCACAACGTATCCCCTACCAACCAGGATACTCATCCCCTACCAAGCAGGATGAAAGTCAAACGTCATCCGAGCAACAAGTTCCGTTACACTCATGAGTACATTACATCCCCTACCAGGCAGGATTCTCACCCCTACCAAGCAGGGTGACACTATTCCCCATTCCCGATAGGAATAGTTGTCCCGGTGTCGAAATGCACATCGGAGATCTCAGAAGCTCATAGTAGACCTACCAAGCATCTATCTGTAGTTCCAGTTGGACGTCACGTAATCCCAGATCTATGCGGCTGTGACATCACCACTCAATGCAATCTAGCATGAATCCTCACGACTCATTCCAATCAACAGCTTAGTAACTCAACCTCATCACTTGACACACTGAACACTAACACTCCTTACCAAGCAGAGTGTTCACGACTATCCATAGTCCTCAATCTTCTCATCATGTTGAGTACAGTAACTCATTTCCACCAAATGATCTTATCTCACACATCACCTAATTCACAATGATCATCGCTTAGCTCTAAGCATACCAAAAATCACCTATGCATTGTGATGTGACACATTGTCATATAATCACATCGCATGTTCTCATCATATCATCAGATGAGGCAAATAAGCATATTATCACAATATCACCAATTAAGACAATAAAGCACCTTATCACAATCATGGTAAAATGCATATCCACAATCATATCATAGTAATCATATATGCATGTTACGCATACGACCTCGATTAATATAATATCAACCTATGGTGATAAACCTACAATGCCTAACCCTACATTGGTAACACACGGTAGTCGCCAATGTGGACTTAGGTGTTGTCGGTTACTCAACCACTAGTAGGGTTTAGGATCCCCTACGCATATCAACGTATTCTACTCTACTCTTTCCTACCCGATGAGTGTGATTCTTTCCCCCACCTTAGAGCAATTGATGCAAAGATCACGAACACAATCACGGCCACAGCAACACCACCACCACCACCACACAGTTCTCTCACTCAGCCACCACCACTAGTAGCTGTATCACCCCACTTTAGGGGTCACGATTATTTAACACAAGACGAAAATGAAATGCGGAAATATGTATATAATATAATGAGCTTACCGAAAATATGGGTTTTTCTTTCTTTTTTTTCTCTTTATACTCAAGTTCCCAAAACATATAAGTATACTTGTACTCATAAAGATAATTATACAAAATCATAAACAACATCGAAATAATAAAAGCTTCCCACAAGAGTATATATAGATAGTAGTTCTCAACATCTGACTACAAACGAATACAGACATTGGGAGGCAAGAAAAAAACACTGCACTACTCGTTGGAGTAGTACTCCTCCTCCTCCTCCTCCAAGGGCTGCATGTCATGTCTGCTCATGATCTGCTCTGTGTACCATAGCGTCTCCTCATCAGTCGTCATCCACCACGCATCCTGACTCGTGCTGGCAGGGGCTACCTCAGGTACGTCCTCTGGTATATACTCTGGCATTTCCTTCTCCTCCTCCTCCTCCATCTCCTCATCATCAGACGAGAGCATAACGAGGGGAGCGGAGAAGAATACTTTGGTATAAGTCGGTGTGCTCTTACGAGCAGTCATCCTTAAATTCGCCCGCTGGCGAGGAATCTGAGGGTGTAGCTCGGAAGGAACATAAGTAGGCCCTGGGGGTGGGACTACGGGGACGGACGGTCCGGCAGCTAGTACAGGTAAGGCAGAAGTAGACGGTGTCGTAGGTGGAGGTGGCATGGAAGATGGGTCAATGTACACATCTCTAGGCTCCTCCTGGTGAGCTGCAGGTTGGGAACTAGGCAGGCATGGATGATCAACAGGTGGTGGTGGTGGCTGGCCGATCCCCGAGCTACCCCCACCACTGACATGCAGGGTGCACACTCTCTCAGACAAGCTCGTCATGGAAAATGGTGACTCTCTCCTACTCGTGAGACTCACAGCTCCAGTGTATGTGCGACGTCCGTCTGGATGGATCGTCCAGGTGTCCTCCCCATCATGGAGTGTCAGGTCCAAGGTCAGCCGGGATGGTGGATCGCTCGCCATGACTACTCACCAGAGCAAGATGAAACCACGTGAGCAGCATAACAACAAAAGAAATGAGGTGAGATTCCACACATCGCACAACCAGAACAGTAGTGATAAAAGTCATGCACACACGCACCTATGGCATACAGCGCATGGGCATTCACAGCATAACAGCTAATCATATGACATCACAGATAATATAACAAGAATGATAATATGGGTCAGACATCAATTAAGTATGCAATGACACAATATACAACATGACTCAGACCCCTACTCCATGGAGCTAAACATAACAAGAGTGAGTGACTGGGAGAACACTGTCTGCGTCATCTAAGCCCACAGTGCCACATCCAAAGATTGCAATCATTATAACGGCTCATGCCAGACGTTCTTTACCCAAATCATGATTTGTCCGATGTCCAGTCTGGACGTCAGCGTTTTTCGACAGGTAACCCACGACACAGAGGAGCTACTCTCTGGCCACATGTGGTCTTCCCAACCCCAACGTTCTCAAGATCTCCATGATCGTTACCTCCAACAATCGTACCCGCACAAAGGTGTAAGCTCAACTCTCGGGCACAACGCCCAACTCGTGCACATATGCGTATGCATGTCAAGAAATGCCACAACACAACACGTATTACTCTATAACTGTAGTACCATGTTCATTTCTTGATAAACCACAGGGCACCCCTACAGGAACCACTTTCACACGACTTGCCATCAGTCGCCCGTTCTTGGTTCCGTTCCTTGCAGTCACGTACCACCTCGTCGTTCGTAACATGATGTTCATGTCTTATGATATATTATTCCATAACCTAAATGCATTATGGAAAACAAGATCCATAAGGATCCCCTTCATCATATCTTCTTACTTGTCTATCAAAGAAACGTTATATATTCTATATACGTAACTCTTTGTGATTAAACATTATGGATTCCTTAGATGACCTAAATCATCAAGGGTGGGAGACATGATTTTGTCATGACCACAAGATATTAGTGTATGTCTTTTACTTAATCTTTGTGAGTCCTTTGTGGAACTCATGTAATTTCTCTTAGAAGATAACACGCGTTTACACTACTATAGTAAAAAGCTTCAAAGTACTATCCTTGTAGTAAAGTAGTTGACGAAATCTCCTTGATTAAGTATAGTTTGAAAAACTCTATTCAATTGCCCATAAGGCGCCTTATTTAGTGTAAAACTCTTTTGAATTGGTTTCCTAGTTCTATTACTTAGTGTAAAAGAAATATACTTCTTACTTGAGATCACCATTTCATCTTCAATTGAACTATAACTTAAATAATTTTGTAAAGTTCTAAAATGGTAATAGTAGTGTAAAAACTCTTTGTTTTTAAAAGAAAAGCTTTGTAAGAATCCTATTTTCTCAAAGAAGACTTACTAACTAAAAATCCTTGAAAACCATCTTAACTAACTATGAAACTCTTGGTTCTTGAAAATCTTTTCTTTAAAACAACTTATTAAAGTAATGGTTGATTAACATCATACCAACCTATTCTTAAAATAATTTTCACATGAAATCAAAAACACTTATTTCACAACTAATGGTTCTTTGGAACCAAAACTTGATTTCTTTGGAAACCTCTTCAATTTATATGACCCTTATACTTTAGTATGAACATATTAAACCGCATAACATCAATATTTTAAGTTCCTAACCCTTTTTAACAAGACAAGGCCGAATGCCCACAAGTAATAAGGGTAGGTTTTCTTTTAATTATTTTGCCTTCTTGGAACCATTTTAAGTCTATTACATCATCACTTAAACATGGAAGCTTTGGCTTCCCTCATTAATCACTACATGGCAAAACCTTACATGCTATTTTCCAACCAAAATGAAGTCATCCAACAACATCCAAAGTAGCTAGAAAATCATACCAACATATGAGCATGTTATCAAGGCAACTTAAAACATAAACAAGTTGAACATTCTAAAATCCTATCCTTAGGTCCTTGGACCTAAGAATAGTTTTTCACCATGCCAAAATGATTTTCTAATAACACATACAAACACAATCACCATAACAACACAACAACATAATACATCATGACAACAAAGTAATGAACTTTATAAGGAAACCCTAGATCTAGGGTTTTCCTTCAACAAAACTAGGAGGCCTTTATCACCACCATTAAGGTGTGATATGGTTCACTCCCCCATTACCTCTTTGAAGCTCCTTTGAAGAAGATGAAGAGAAAACTTGGTCATCAACACAAGCCAAAACCGTGGCCTAAAAGGAAAGGAAACAAGTTCAAAAACTTGATTTTCAACCTCAAAAACATGATAAAACAAAGTGTTCCCTTAGAGTAAAGATATGAAGGAACCAAGTTTAGGAACTTAATTCTTCAAAGAAATGTTCTCCACAAGTCCAAGAAGTTTGAAACCTCCTTGAATGATTCTTGAATAACTTTAAGTAAACAACTTCAAATGAAGAAATTCAAAAGATGAAAGTTGTTTAGATGAGTAAGATGAACAAGAATATGAAGTTAAAATGATAAAATAAAATGAGTGTGAGCACTCACCAAGGCTGGCCAAAACTAGGAGAAAAAGAAAGAGAAGAGAGAAAACTTGAGAGCTTTAGGTTTTTGAGTGAGAAATTAGAATGAATGGAATAGTGTAATGTTAGGGTATTTTTCCTTTGAATGGCCGAATGCCTTGGCCTTGGGGACACCAAATCTTTGTTCAATTTTGGTCATAGAGAATGGAAGGCTTAGATTGCACAAGGACAAGTGTCGTCAAGTAAGGGTGAGACTTGTACAAGATTAACTAGATTTGGTTAAAACAATTTTTCTATTCAAGGTTAGTGTCATAACCTTTTCTTGGATGAAGATAAAGGGAGATTTTGGCTCTTCCCTAAGCAATATGGCCGAATGACCTTCCTGTAACGCCATTTGTTACATTAGTTACCCAAAATAATAATTTAAATAAAAAAAGGAAAATAAAAATTTTCTTAAATAAATACTGAATAAATTCATAATATAATAATATTCCAAAATAATTGTTTATACCAATCCAATAAATGAAAATACATAATAAGTTTTAAACCACAAAATCGGGCGTCTTTTATGTAACGGCACGACCCCGCTTACGCAGCATAATCCCATTAGACTTAGAACCCACTTATAACATTAACTATACCCTAGCGATATTATTACACGCTTATAAGACGAACGACAAACGATAAAACATTCACTGTAAGCACGTAAAATAAAGCATGCATCAGAGTAAGGCACAACGGGAAAGATAAAACATATACATGCATTATATAAGTATTTACGTGGTTGCCCCTTCAGTAGGGCTACTATAATACATACATCACTGTACAACTGAAACTGAAAGATAAAACATATACATCAGGACTCCAAAAGAAAGAACAAGCTCTCAGACATCCTCACCAGCGCTCCCCAGCCCTGCACTCAAAATGCATCAGCCTCTCCACTCAGTCCTAGAAGAAGACGCACTGGCTAACCCTCACCATCAGTGGTAGGGATGACCTGAGCTACCCTGTCCCTCTCCGTGTGTACACCTATAAACCCACACAGGCTCGTACTCGGGGGAGGAACTCGACACTAATATGCGGTGCCTCAGGGCAGCCCTCATGTACCGGTCTGAACGTCTCCTCTGGCCTCTATACGCGAAGCCCCTCCTGCTGGATACAGCTGAAGTCTGTGGTGCCACCCATCGGTAGTCCTGCTTTCTCTGGCTCGGTGGCCGCCACATCCGTGTAAAGGGAAGGAACTGGTAAACTCGGTAGGGTCCAATGATGTCTGCGTATGGTGGAGTACCTCTCCTGAAGATCAAGCTAACTGGTCATGTGTATGCTACCAAAAAGGTCGAGGGGTCCACCCGCCATCCCCTCTCGTCGTGGTACACGATCTCAATATCCCCTAGCACCGGCATCCTCGGTGCTCTGGTGATAAACGGGTGTCTCCTCGGATCCATCCTCTGGTACTGCTGGCTCCTCGTCTGCTCGTAGAACGAACATACATATACAAAGAAAAGACAGGGAGATAAGATATACAACACATCAAATATAGGGATGATGCAATGCAGCCTATATAGCAAACACAACCAGCTCTCAGTGTCTCGACACCACGGTCGTTCCTTAGCTAGATGTGACACGTACTCTTTCTATGCATGCCGGCCGGTACTAGCACCCTACTAAGGGCAACATCTCGTCCGCTCAACGGACCATAAGTTGATTTGTTCCGGTAATCCGTTTCGCTCGTCATGACCCATAAGAGTGCATCACCGCTCAACTGTCCCAGACAAAGAGGGCTATCTAGGCCTCCTCGGAAGATCCACCGGCAACTGGAAAGACTCAGGGTCCAGTCTGGATAGTAGGACGTGCCCAGGACCGCCACGACACAATAGAAGCTACCTCATCGGTCTCTTGTGGGTACACCTGTGTCCATTATATCCCCGAGGTCACGCAGACCTTCCCTTCCGTTTTCCGCACCCACACTCGGTGCACCAACCTCGTATACCTCACGACATACGGCTCGCCACTTGGCATCATATGCATATGCTATGCATGTCATCCATCTTCCTTGAGCTGATATAACGACACATGCAACTTTGCTCTCAGCAACACGAGCTCCAAGCTCCAAACTGTAACCATACGAGCTCCAAGCTCCCACTGTACCGTATGAGCTCCAAGCTCCAAATTGTAACCATACGAGCTCCAAGCTCCCACTGTACCGTATGAGCTCCAAGCTCCCGTCATAACTTACGAGCTTCCAGCTCCAACTATAACCTCAATCTCAACTATCAACGCAAACGTCCACCTTGAGGCCAAAGCCCTAATCAGAGTAAACCTCCGATTCTCATGCATACATGCATTTTGAGATACATACAGCAATTCATCAATATTAGCATGTTCAATGCAGTAGTAAATATCTTATACAACAACATGCCATCATCTCATGCAGATATACTACATACCACAGTCAGTAGATAAGCAGATACTCACAAAGCAGCTATACATACATCACGCCAGTCAACATAAATCTGCTAACCTAGGGTATCAACATAGCGGTGCTAGCCCGAAGTAGACTAAACCCAGGGTTTCGGTACTTCGTCAGGGCTCAACCTCACGTATGGTTTAGGGTTTCCCTACACACACAAAACATAAGACAGAACTATATAGTCTAGCTTGCCTCCCCGACGTGTGTAACTCTTTCTCCCCACCTGAACAGCTGTAGCACGAACTTCCATGCGAACACAAGTGCGATGATCCCGCTTCTCCTTCCTTAAGCTCGCGGTCTCTCTCCCAAGACAGCCAAGAACAGCCACTCAACCTCCTCACAGCCGCGGCCTCAAGCTCAGAATCACGAGCAATCACGAGCACGGACTCTGCTCTAATCACGAGCGCAATACATACACAACAGTGTTAGCCCTGAGCAAGCTCAACAGATCAAAGAAAAAGGTAAAGTCTCTAAGAACGCCAAGAACACGTGTTAGGGATTCGAGTTTACTTGGGGTGAATCGAGAAACTAATCCGCTGGAATCGTATAAAACTTCGACGCGATTGCAACCGTGTATTTGTAATCGCGTTCCGGCGGCTCGATCACCTCTAACCTCAAGCTTCCTCTCTCTAAACTCAGAGCTTCTCTCTCAAACTTGCAGAAAGCTCACCAAGTTCGTGCAAAATGAGAAGATGAAAGTGGAAGCTCCACTTATGGTTTCTGCTGTCCACACTTAAGCGTGGTTCACTTTGCACGCTTGAGCGTCGCCACGCTCTAGCGTGGGCTCTCTCCACGCTCGAGCGTGGAGCCTCGTCCACTCCGCCTGTTCCCTGGCCTGATATGTGTCTCACACGCGTCCAAACTCAGAACATCTGCATAGCGCACTCAGTACGTTGAGGCATCCTCCTATTCCACGCTTAAGCGTCACAACGCTTGAGCGTGGATTCCTCCCACGCTTGAGTGTCAAGCTCAGCGAGAGAAGAATTTTCAGCCTTCTGACTTCCCCAGTTTCTCGTGTTAAACCTTGGGCACTTCCAACCTTCTTCAAGCCGATTCCTAAACTTCCAACTAGGTGCCAAACTAACACACAAGCAATCACACAATCATACGAACACCCGATCAAGGTCATCTACCTTAATTAGGGTTACAGAAAACAGGGATGTTACATTTTACAACTCGCATAAATAAATAACTAAACAATAATAAAGGTAATCCTGACATATGACGTACAATACTAACCAAGTTCTAAAATTAAAGAGATAGTTTCAAAATGTCTGGCTGCTCAATAGGGTCATCCCCAGGCTCTGAAAATAATACTACTAATGAGATATAAAATCCCAGTGAACAAAAATACAGTTTAAAAGGTTTTCACAAAAGCATTGTTCTCTGCCGGTGTGGTAACCGGAAAAACTATCCATGGTACCCGTTATTTTCAAAATAGTGTATAATAAAATAATAATAATAATAATAATAATAATAATAATAATAATAATAATAATAATAATAATAATAATAAAAATTTATTATTGGCAATAAACAGTCATCATCAACACCTCATCATTCAAGTATGTCAAAGTCTCACATATCAAATAATCTTAAATATCCTCATATGTTATATGACTTCTAAACAACACATAACAATTGCGTCCCATTGCCTACCTTACTCATGAAGGTATTTCAATGTCACCTTCTCTCCAGTGACATTACCCTTTTTGATACCAACCATTGTACACTGATGGTATTACTCATTTCGACATCCCAACGTGTGGCGATGTTGCTTTCGATACCCCATCATGGCGGTATTTCATATTTCGACACCCCAATTCATTGGCAGTGTTACTTTCGATACCCCTATCGTAGGCGGTATTGCAGTAAACAGCATTCATCACATTTAATAGTTATTGAATCATGTCAATATCACCAATATCTTCATATAATTCAAATATAGCATGTCAATCAACCAAATCATGTATACAACATACATAATAGAACATCAATCTCAAGAATAAACATTTAATTCATAGCAGAAACACCTTAGAAGGAAAACCCCCAAATTTAGAAAATCAGGATTTGACCAAACACAGGATTATTTTCCAAAACAACATATTTTGAAAGCATAACCCAAACCCAAGACAATTTGCACCGTGGAAAGGGTGAGAAAGAGTATTTCTACTCAACTCTTGAAGACCTCTAAGAATCTCCAATCGTACCCCATGGCGAATCCTAGATGTCACCTTCCTCAACCTTGAATCTCCTTCTCCTTCTCCTTCTCCTTCTCTTCTTCTTCTTCTTCTTCTTCTTCTTCTTCTTCTTCATCTTCTTCTTCTACCTCTTCTTGTAATTGTGGTTGTTGTTGTTGTTGTCGTTGTTGTTCTCCTTCCAAACTCATTGTTTGTTGCCGCCCCATCTCCCAAGCATGAGGATGCTCCACAACCGTTACTAAGGTGTTTTAGGGTGCAAAAAGGGTTTCTAACCGCACTAGGGTATATATAGTGTTGCACTGGTTCCCTATTTTTAAATCTATTTTAATGCATTCTGACATAGAGCACAGGTGTGCTCTCGATTGGCATGACCGTGGCAATCAACGTCAAAATTTGCATGATTTCGGACACGGGTGTGCTAATAGGTAGCACGGTGCAGCTCAGACTGTGCTCCCTTTTGGCACGGGCGTGCTAACATTAGCATGGGCGTGCCAAACAACGTCAAATTTGTCCATCTTCCGACACGACCGTGCTAACAGGTAGCACAGCGCGGCTCAGACTGTAATCTATTCAGCACGGGCGTGCCGAAATTGAGCACCGACATGCCAACGCTACAGTGACAGATTTTCAAATTAAAACTTCTCTTTTTTTCTTCTTCTTTTGGTCAACTCATCACCCTTAAGGTTCAAAGTCAACCATTCTCGGCCTCCTAACACTTTATTAACTTTATTTGCTAAAGTTTAAATCTCTTATACTTTTATTTAATTCTTGGGATGTTACATTTTCTCCCCTCCTTTAAGAATTTCGTCCCCGAAATGAACTCCATACATTCTTGCTCAAAACTTTACATATGCACAGAGCAACACGTTTAAAGTATTTGGGCTGATAAGATCTGGATGCAGCGCATGATATCCTCATCAAGTTCCCAAGCAGCTTCCTCAGGAGTTAATCCTTCCCAAACTACCTTCACCAAAGGAATTGTCTTGTTCCGCAAAGTCTTAGTGCTCTTATCGATGATCTGACTAGGCCTGGCTTAAAGATTAAGTTATCCCACAATTGTATTGACTCAGGAGCCATCACATATGAAACATCTGATACGTACTGACATCATGAAGATTAACAACGACATTGCAAAGCCAATTGGTAAACATTAGGCCCGACTACACTTTTTTAGAATTTGAAAATGACCCAAGAACAAGGAATTGGTTTTCTCACTGACATTGACCTCCCCATCCCAAACTTAGGAGTGACTCTTAGGAATGCATGTTCCCCTTGCCTAAATTCTAAAGGCTCTCTTTTCTAGTCGGCACAACACCCTTTACCTAATCTGCGCAGTGCGCAACTTTCCCCTCTAAATTCTAACTGTGGTCTCTTGAATTAAATCTAGTCCTAGCAAGATCTCCTCACCTACTAATTACTAACATAAAGGGGACCTACATATCCTAACCACACCATCAATATACATATAGTCATTAACTATTTCACCACATATTAAGTGTACAATTCATGACACCTTAAATATAAACATAATTTTTAAAAAAATCAATGAAAACATTTACAGACTAAAATCATGCATTTAAACGTTTGTTTCTTTCCATCAAACTAAAATCATAATATCTTCACTTTCATTTCATCATTATAAGCATTCTTAGAAAAGATTCATAACAAACTATTCACAAAAGAATTTGAAGTTAAGTTTTATACCATCCTTACGTAGATCTTATAGTCTCTTATATATATTCCACACCAAAACTATTATATTATTAGTAGCACAGAGATTTTTTTCATAATTAGATAAACAAATAAAATAAAACAAGGAAAGAAAGGAGAACAGTAAAGACATCCACATACTAAGTCTTATTTAGTCCAAGTTATTAATTTCATTAGAAAAGAAATAGTTTCACTTTCTGTTAAAGAGATGATTTTATTAAAAACAAAATTTGGTAACTAAAGGAGAATAAGATTTAATTAACTTGTAATTAAACTGTACAGTCATTGAGTAGGTACAACTTTCAAAATAGACTTTATCAATAAATACCATAGTAGAACTAAGAAACCAATTCCATTTTGATCTTTGAGTAAACACATGCAAATAAGAAATAACATTTTCTTTTTAGTTTTGACAAGAAATATGTGTTTGTTAAGATTAAACATGTCATTAATCTATATGGATAATAAGTCCAAGAGGTATATTAATTGCAATAATTGTTTGGTCACTTGAGAACAATTAAATATTCAAGCAAGTCGATTTTCAAAAAAAGAAGTTATATAACAAAATTATAACATAAATTAACATTTAAGCATATATATATATATATATATATACACATTCTTTAATAGCACATCCATTTTTATTCATAACCCCCAATACACTATCTTTAAATCTTGATACATCATAGTTATTCGTGGATGCATGGGTAACTTTCCTTTATATGCCTCTTTTAACATTTTTTTTTCCTAACACTCCCCTCCTTAAAAATAACGATCCTATTCATCAGCAACAATAGACCATCATCACATAATTCTCTTGATCCTAAAGAGATTGCAATTCCTAGTCTAAAACTTCTCTCGGTTAATCTGTTTTCTAAGGTCATTACAAATTCCAACCTATTCAATTTCAAGCTTAAAGCACTTAAGGTTACATTGAAATTCATGTCCATAAACCCTTCTAAGATATTCATCTCTAGCACTAATATGCAAGGATTTTCTATTTAGAGCCTCTACCACTGCATTAGTTTTTCCTAAACTCTACTTCAACTCAAATTCATAGTCCTTAAGAAATTTCATCCACCTTCCTTGCCTTATTTTTAATTCTATTTTTTTAACAATTATTTAAGGCTCTTATGATCATTAAAAACTTCGATTTTATTTCATATAAGATATTGTCCTTTCCTAGTCAACTTGATCAGAAGTAAGGCTAGCCTAAAGAACCCATTTATAACTTCATATAATACACTTTCAATTCCAGGAACTTCTTACACCTGCCACTTCTTAGGCTGCTCTCATCCTATCGCTACATCTATTTTACTTGAATCAAACGCCACTCTACTCAAATGATCTAAGGTCATTTATCCTAGGAAAAAGATATTTATCCTTAATGGTTAGTTTGTTCGATTATCTAATGTCTACACATAGGTTCTTACTCCCATCATTCCCCCCCCCACTTCAAGCACTTAAAACTTATTACAAATTTAAACATATTTCTTAACAATAAAGTGGGATTTGATGTACACTGTAATCAAGTAATAATGAATTAGATTCAAATAATAATAATAATAAAAACAATAGCAATTTCGAATAGATGGTGTAACAATGCATCAGGGTAAGTAATTTTAATTCCAAATTAATATGGTTTTACTTAAAAAAAAAAACAAACACTGACACAAAAAAGATATTCCCATTTATAAATTGAAAATTCATTAAAGCAAAAGGAAGTTAAAAACGTGAATTTACATCAAGTGAGACTTTCTTTGATAATTTTGCTTTCAAGAAGAATATGCAAACAAAACAATAAATAAAAGTAAAACTATTTATTTTATTTTATTTTATTTTAAAATAAAAGGAATATACATCTACCAAACGAATTCATCAAACGCAATAAAAATATATTTTAAGATTATAATGTTAAGAATTAACAACCTTAAAATTCCAAGTTTTTTGTTTTGTTTAATAATTATAGACAAATTCACATGTAAAAACTCATTCTCTAGCTACTCTAATTGTTTCTTAGGCTCACTTAACTCTAGGGATGTTATCTATAAGGCGCTATTGACTCTGGTCCACTTCTAGGCACTAACTCTATGTTAAACTCAACCCCCATATTTAATTTAAGGTAGAGACCTCTTCAGGGAACGCATTTAGAAACTAACAGACAATAGGTAGTGCCGCTACATCACTTTCAGTCCCTATCTTAACGAAAAATTACAGTATGTATCCTTGAGTTCCCTCAACTAAGAAACTTTCACAAGGAAACGAATATGATATGGTTCGACATAAAAGAATCATCAAACATTAGTTGTGAAGTACATAAATATTTCTATTTGGACAACATTTTTAGATGATACCGAAACCATACTAAGAATGACATCCAACCCGACATATGTAAACATATCAAATCATAAAATAAATTTTGATGTATCAAGGAACATTTCAAACAGGCAATAGATGTAACCAGTTTGTCTTTGGCAGGGGTAGAAACGCACAATTCAAAAGGTAATTTAAAAATAGGCAACTCCAGATTTTTGACACAACTAAGAGATATGGAAGAATGGGTTGCTCTTCAATCAAACAACATGATAACCTCTTGTTATAAGCACAATTTCTCTTCGGCTTCTCTAGCTTCTACAGGATTTGAGGTATCCCGGAAAGATAGTGGATCGTCCTCCAAAAAAATAGTAACCCCACGTATTGAAGTTCTTGAGGTGCTATCACCCCATATCTCCTCATATGACGGAGAGTCTCCGTCTGCTTTTGTACATCTATGGTCACACGATCCATAGCTTTTACAAGCGCATCATTCATCCCTCGCCTATTAGTCGTCATAAATCCGCTCACTACCAATGAAGCACTGAGTTAGCTAGGCTCAATATCCCAAAACATAGTATGCAGCATCTACAACTCTAACAAGCATCCTATGCGTCCAAGTTTTGATTCTTGAAAAACCCATTACCACAATCCAATATAGGATTGAACTGCTTTGATACAAAAAATGTAACGCCTTTCGTTACATTAGTAACCCAAAATAATTAATTTAAGTAAAATATAGTAAATAAAAATTTTCTTAAATAAATACTGAATAATACGGAATATAATAAAAATCCAAAATAATTGTTTACATTAGTTCAAAAATCGAAATAAGATAATAAGTTTCAAAGCCTCAAAATCGGGCGTCTATAACATCTCGCATAAGAAAATAACTAAAGAATAATAAAGGTCCACCTGACATATGCCATACAATACTAACCAAGCTCTAAAACTAAAGAGATAGTCTTCAAAATGTCTGCCTGCTCAACGAGATCGTCCTCAGCCTCCGAAAACAATACTACTAATGAGATATAAAATCCTAGTGAACAGAAATATAGTTTAAAAGGTTTTCACAAAAGTATTGTTCTCAGCTGGTGCGGTAACCGGAAAAACTATCCATGGTACCCACTATTTTCAAAATAGTGTATAATAAAATAATAATAATAATAATAATATAATTATTATTGGCAATAAACAGTCATCATCAACACATCATAATTCAAGTTGTCAAAGTCTCACATATCAAATAATCTCAAATATCCTCATATGTTATATGACTTCCAAACAGCATATAACAATGGCGTTTCATTGCCAACCATACTCATGAAGGTATTTCGATGTCACCTTCTCTTCAGTGACATTACTCTTTTCGATACCAACCATTATACACTGTTGGTATTACTTATTTCGACATCCCAACGTGTGGCGATGTGGCTTTCGATACCCCATCATTGCGGTATTTCATATTTCGACACCCCAATTCATTGGCAGTGTTACTTTCGATACCCGTATCATAGGCGGTATTGCAACAAACAGCATTCATCACATTTAACAATTATTGAATCATGCCAATATCACCAATATCATCATATAATCCAAATATAGCGTGTCAATCAACCAAGTCATGTATATACATACATAATATAACATCAATCTCAAGAATAAGCATTTAATTCATAACAGAAACACCTTAGAAGGAAAACCCCCAAATTTATAAAATCAAGATTTGACCAAACACAGGATTATTTTCCAAAAAAACATATTTTGAATGCATAACCCAAACATAAGACAATTTACACCATGGAATAGGTGAGAAAGAGTATTTCTACTCACCTCTTGAAGACCTCCAAGAATCTCCAAGCGTACCCGATGGCGAATCCTAGATGTCGCCTTCCTCAACCTTGAATCTCCTTCTCCTTCTTCTTCTTCATCATCTTCTTCTTCTACCTCTTGTTGTTGTTTTTGTTGTTGTTGTTGTGGTTGTTCTCCTTCCAAACTCATTGTTTGTTGCCGCTCCATCTCCCAAGCATGAGGATGCTCCACAGCCGTTAATAAGGTATTTTAGGGTGCAAAAAGGGTTTCTAGCCGCACTAGGGTGTTATAAGATGGTATATATATAGTGTTGCACTGGTTCCCTATTTTTAATTCTATTTTTAATGCATCCTGACATAGAGCACGAGCGTGCTCTCGATTGGCATGGCTGTGCCAATCAGCGTCAAAGTTTGCGTGATTTCTGACATGGGCGTACTAACAGGTAGCACGGTGCGGCTTAAACCGTGCTCCCTTTTGGCATGGGCGTGCCAAAAAGTGTCACATCTGTCCATCTTCCGACACGGTCGTGCTAACAGGTAGCACGGCGTGACTCAGACCATGCTCTATTCAGCACGAGTGTGCCGAAATTGAGCACGGGCTTGCCAACGCTACAGTGACAGATTTTCACTTAAAACTTCTCTTTTTTTTTTTTCTTTTTTTGGTCAACTCATCACCCTTAAGGTTCAAAGTCAACCATTCTAGGCCTCCTAACACTTTATTAACTTTATTTGCTAAGGTTTAAGTCTCTTCTACTTTTATTTAATTCTTGGGATGTTACACTTCCAATGTAACTAGGATAGTTACATTTTTCCATTTGGTTAGGAATAAGGTGTTTAGGGTTTTTACCAAAAATGGATATCGATTATTACTACTTTTAGTAAATTTTTGGATTTTATGAAAACTAATTCTCTTCATTAGGAATAATCAACAATGTAATGGAAAATTTAATTCAACATTACATCTCACTCAATTCCCCGTTTCCCGGCCTTCGACACACGAAACGAGATATTACCTGATACCGGTTAAAACAGAACTTTTTCCGGTTTTCCTCTTAAAACGACAGAAGAAAACTTCATCCCCACAACATCTTGGATATAAGACCATCATATAAAACATAAAGGTAGCAATCACAATGTTAAAGTGATTATAATCGGTTACAAAAAATAGGGGTGTTACAGCAGCTGCGGTTGCCTCCTCCACCACGAGCATCGTTACGACCTCGAACTTTGCCCTAATCACGAAAACAACGTATAACGACATTGTTAACCCTAGGGCAATACCAAAACCAAGAAGATTCAAGGGAGAAGCTCGAAGAACACTAAGGTCGACATGTTATAGATTTGAGTTTACCTTCAAGAAATCGAGAAACCAATCTGTGGAACTTGTAATACTCGAAGCCCTGATCAAAATGGTGTAGTTGGAATCACGATCCGATGCTCCAATCTCACTCTAGCTTCACTTTCTCTCTCAAGATCGACTCTCTGCCTTCTCTCTACCTTCTTGACTTGGCAGTTTTTGGAACTCAAATTCGTGCCAAGTGAAAAGAGAAGAGAAAAGTTAAGTAATGTTGTCAAGCTGTCCACGCTTGAGCGTGGGAAAACTCCATGCTTCAGCGTGGATACACTCTAACGTGGGAAAACTCCACGCTTGAGCGTGGCATGCTGATTGCCACATCTCTGTCACACGTCGCGTGCGCGCTGACACGTGCACCTCCACGCGTCCCCCCTTCCACGCTCTGACGTGCAACTACCTACGCTCTGACATCAATGGTCAACGCTTGAGTGTGGGGTTTCTCCACGTCTAAACGTTGGACGCTGATTTACTCTGTTCTTTCACATTTTTCCACTTTTTGGACTTGTTCCAAGGCCAAATTGTCCAAAATTTGAATCATGGCTTCCTCAACACATAAGGAACATAATTAAGCCCTTAAACATGCTTAATTAATGTCCTATACGCTAATCAAGAAACCGGGGTATTACATTACCACCCCAATTAAAAGAAATTTCGTCCCCAAAATTTAGCATACCTTAGAATAGATGAGGGTATTGCTCTTGCATATTAGCTTCCCTTTCCCAAGTTGCATCATCTGTAACTTCATCCCAAACTACCTTCACTAGCGGAATGTGTTTACCACTGAGTTCCTTAACTCTTCGATCCATGATTCTCACTGGTAAGGCTTCATACTCTAGGTTTTCTCTTAATTGTATAGACTCAGGTTCGATGACATGAGAAAGATCGAGATAGTACTTTCGGAGTTGTGACACATGGAAGACATTGTGAAGGTTGGACAGATTTGGAGGTAAGGCAACATGATAGGCTACTAGACCAATTCGACGAAGAATTTGAAATGGCCCAATAAACCTTGGAGTAAGTTTCATAGACTTGATAGCTCTGCCAATACTTGTTCTAGGTGTAACTCTCAGAAAGACGTGGTCTTCCTCTTGGAACTCTAGAGGCCTTTTCCTCTTGTCACTGTGAATCTTCTGCCTATCCTGAGCTGCCTTCATCTTTTCCCGGATCATCTTCACTTGTTCCGTTGTCTGCTGAATCATGTCCGGTCCTAGTATTTGACTTTCTCCTATTTCATACCAACACAACGGTGTTCTGCACTTCCTCCTATACAGAGCTTCAAATGGTGCCATAACTATATTTGTGTGGAAACTGTTGTTGTACGTGAAGTCTATCAGAGGTAAGGACTCGTCCCAACTCCCTGTATGCTCAAGTACACAGGCTCTTAACAAATTCTCCAATGATTGGATCGTCCGTTCAGATTGACCATCTGTCTGGGGATGGCAGGCTAAACTCAACCTCAGTTTGGTTCCCAATGCACTGTGCAGCTGTTTCCAGAATCTTGATGTGAACCTCGGGTGCCTGTCAAATATGATACTTGCAGGTACTCCATGCAACCTCACTATTTCTTTGATGTAGATCTGTGTCAGATTTTCCAATGTGTAACTTTCACCAATAGGCAAGAAATGGGCACATTTCGTCAGCCTATCAATGATTACCCATATTGAGTCATGCCTCTTCTAGGTCCTTGGTAACCCTGTCACGAAATCCATTGCAATCCCATCCCACTTCCACTCAGGGATATCCAGTGACTGTAGTATTCCTCCGGGCTTCTGATGTTCAATCTTCACCTTTTGACATGTCAAGCACGACAGCACATATTATGCAACTTCTTTCTTCATCTCCGGCCACCTGAACATCTTCTTCAGATCTTGGTACATCTTGGTCGCCCCCGGATGAAAACTTTACATACTTTTATGTGCGTCCACTAAGATCATCCGTCGGATTTCCTTATCGTTTGGTATACAGATCCTATCTCTGAACTTGATGATTCCATCTGCATCCACCTTAAACTCTGAATTTCGCTGACTGAGAACTAAATCCTTCATCTGTTGAAGATATTGGTCCGTCTCCTGCTTCTCCTCAGCTGTCTTGAGAAAATCAATGGAGATAGTGAGTCTTCCCAGACACATCCTATCCTTGAGCCATTGTCCCCCCAGATTCAAGACTCAGAACTGCTCCACCAACTCTAACTCCTTGATCATCACAGCAGATACATGCAGTGATTTCCTACTCAGGGCATCTGCTACCATGTTAGCCTTTCTTGGATGGTAAAGCAGCTCGAATTCATAGTCCTTGATGAATTCCATCCATCGCCTCTACCTCATGTTTAGCTCCTTTTGGTCGAACATGTATCTTGGTGTAACGCCGTTCGTTACATTGGTAACCCAAAACAATTAATTTAAGTAAAACATAGTAAATAAAAATTTTCTTAAATAAATACTGAATAATACTTAATATAATAATAATACAAAATAATTGCTTACATCAGTTCAAAAATCGAAATAACATAATAAGTTTCAATGCCTAAAAAGCGGGCGTCTATAACATCTTGCATAAGAAAATAACTAAATAATAATAAAGGTCCTCCTGGCATATGCCATACAATATTAACCAAGCTATAAAACTAAAGAGATAGCCTTTAAAACGTCTAGCTGCTCAACGAGGTCGTCCTCAGGCTCTGAAAACAATACTGCTGATGAGATATAAAATCCTAGTGAACAGAAATACAGTTTAAAAGGTTTTCACAAAAGCATTGTTCTCAGCCGGTGCGGTAACCGAAAAAATTGTCCATGGTACCCGCTATTTTCAAAATAATATATAGTAAAATAATAATAATAATAATAATAATAATAATAATAATAATAATAATAATAATAATAATAATAATAATTATTATTATTATTATTATTATTATTATTATTATTATTATTATTGGCAGTAAACAGTCATTATTAACACATCATAAATCAAGTATGACAAAATCATATATATATCAAGTAATCTCAAATATCCTGATATGTCATATGATGACTTTCAAACTGCACATAACAATGGCGTCCCATTGCCTACCATACTCATGAAGGTATTTCGATGTCACCTTCTCTTCAGTGACATTATTCATTTCGATACCAACCATTGTACACTGGTGGTATTACTTTTTTCGACATCCCAACGTGTGACGACGTTGCTTTCGATACCCCATTGTGGCGGCATTTCATATTTCGACACCGCAATTCATTGGCAGTGTTACTTTCGATATCCCTATCATAGGCAGTATTGCATCAAACAACATTCATCACATTAAACAGTTATTGAATCATGCCAAAATCACTAATATCCTCATATAATCAAATATAGCATGTCAATCAACCAAATCATGTATACATCATACATATCATAGTATCAATCACAATAATAAACATATAATTCATAGTAGAAACACCTTAGAAGGAAAACCCCCAAATTTAGAAAATCAGGATTTGACAAAACACAAGATTATTTTCCAAAAAACGTATTTTGAAAGCATAACCCAAACCTCAAGACAATTTGCACCATGGAAAGGGTGAGAAAGAGTATTCCTACTCACCTCTTGAAGACCTCCAAGAATCACTAAGTGTATCCCAAGGCGAATCCTATATGTCGCCTTCCTCAACCTTGAAACTTCTTCTCCTTCTTTTTCTTCTTCATCTTCTTCTATCTCTTGTTGTTGTTGATGTTGTTGTTGTTGTTGTTGTTCCACACTCATTGATTATTGCAACCCCACCTCCCAAGTATAAGGATATTCCACAACCGTTACTAAGGTGTTTTAGGAGGTATTAGGATTCTTTAATTTGCACTTAGGAGTCATTAGTTTGTATTTATAGGCCCCCCAAAGTTAAAATGCTCGATTACAGTGTTTTACGAATTCTTCCCATGTACATCGATGTATTACATTAGTGTATTGATATATTTAATTCGTCTTACGCATTTTGACCCCTGTACATCGATGTATTTGAGTTATACATCAATGTACTTCCAATTTTATCACTGTACATCGATGTAGAGACATAGGTACATCGATGTATCCTTCAAAAGCAGCAGAATAGACATTTTTATTAATGTATATCGATGTCCATTTATAGTAAATTGATGTACCATCTTAAAAATGCGTTTTTCACTTCTTTCAGACTGTTCTCTTATTTTTGTACATTGATGTACACTTGTTGTACATCTATGTATTTCTCGTTTTGATATTTGTACATCAATGTATGATTCTAATACATCAATGTATCACCCTTTTTATTTTAGTACATTATGTATCATTTTAATACATCAATATATCACCCTTTTTTATTTTGAGATTTAGGATGTTACACTTAGGCTCTTATGGTCACTGTAGACACTAAACTTGGCCCCGTAGAGATTGTGATATTTTCAGAGCGAATACTATCGCTGCTAACTCCAAGTGTGAGTCGGATAGTTCCTTTCATGAATCCTCAACTGTCTTGAAGTATAAGCTACAACTCTCCCCTCTTGCTTGAGCACACATCCCAAACCTTGATATGATGCGTTACAATTCACCTAGAACTGCCCCAGAGGGTCAGGTAACACCAACACTGGTGACGTAGTCAACCTCTTCTTCTAATCCTGGAAACTGGCTTCACATTTCGCTGTCCACTCGAATGTCTTGCCTTTTCTCGTCAATTGCGTCATAGGTAGTGCAATCTTCGAGAACCTTCTGTGAATCTTTTGCACTATCTAGCCAATTCAGGAAAACTTCTTACTTCACTGACCGTCTTCGGACTTTCCTATTGGACTACTGCCCCTACCTTTATCGGATCCACTGCTATACCTTCTCTATTTATCACTGTTAGGGTAAGCCCTAGTGGCCAATCTATTTTGAATAGATAATCATTTGTATCATGACTTTGATCATATATTTGATATATGTATAAGGCATTTATTTATTATGTTATATTTGATGATCAAAGTTATGGCATAATAAAGTCCTTAGAATAAGTAGTTCATTTAATAGAATGTCAAGTATGACAAACCGTGAGATGCCATTATATTATTGAACACTATTCTTAAATATCCATAGTCAAGTGTTATTATTAATAAGGACAATAATAATACATTGAGACTATTATGTGAGTGTACTGATGACCACATTTCACGGGTCATAGATATAAGATATCAAGTCTTCACATAGGTATAAATATTAGTGGAATATTTATACTGGAGTGACCCGCTATGAGAACGTTGCATAATAGTTATGTAAGTGTCATAAGCGATTCTCATGGTGACCATAGTAAAATAGTCCTTCGACTTGAAGTCACTACGATTCCTAACATATGTAGTTGTAGGCTTTAATACTATTAAACGTTGTCTATAATAGGACAACTATAAAGATAGTTATTGGGCCTGCAATGAAACATGTGGAGGAATGTGAATGATGTAGATAAGAGTCGTCCCTCTTACATAACAGGGGTAATGTCTACTGGCCTCTTGATGGTATGCGACGTAGAAATGCATAGCCATGCCAAGGTGGACAATATGAGATATTGGGCCCACATGATCGTACGTCAATTAGTTGATCAAGAAATAAATAATTGAACTTAACAAGGATGACACATTTATGCCTTGTGTTCGACTAAGACATTGAGACGAAAGGACGTTGACTGCACATTCTATATGGTTACAATAAAGTTTTAATTGTATCACCAATATTCTAATTAATTGGGTAACAATGATGTATTGCTAGATGCTGCTTATTGTTTATAATATTAATTGATTATTAATATGATTAATAATAATTAATATTATTGCCAATTAATTGAGAGCCTATAGGGTCACACGCATAGAGCAAATGGTCAGGGAATTAATCTAATTGATTAATTAAATATGATTTAATTAAATAATTAAAATGGTATCAGTTTAATTATTTAATTAAATATGATTTAATTAATAATTAAACATTGGGCCTGCAGCTTATAGTAGCTCAAATGGGTTAGGTTAAGTGAGTGACAGTTATTAGTAAGTTGTGCACGTCACATAAGGTACACACAATATAGAGCACTCATAACGGCCGCTGTACACCCTTGACAGGCGCGCCCTCTTTTCTCTCTCTGTGTGCCGTGTCTCTCCCAATCCTGATAGCTAGCACTATGTTATCTTTAACGTTGGTTTGCTCGGGTGGACTGAGTAGAGGTGTTGCTACATTGCAATACTGGCGATAGAGAAGAACCTCTCCCTTTGTGGTGATAGCAGCAATGTTCCTCGGATGTGCTGCTCTGTAGCTGTGTAGATCAAGTTGTCATTCACACCATAGTAGTGTTCGTGATTTACCAGTGCTGCTGACGTGCTCACAGTGTTTGTGGTAAAGCTACGCTTCAAGAGGTAAACACAATATCCTTGTAATTCATGTGCGATACGTGGCCCTTTAGTAAAGGGGTTTTTCCGCTCAAGAGGTTTTATAAATTTTTTTTTTGAAAATTATCGCTCTTGAAACCCAAACAGTGGTATCGGAGCGTCTGGTTAGTTTGCCATGCATCCTAGGATTATTTGCCATTGTATGATAACATGTTTATAGCTTTTAAATATGATTTGTATGTTTAAAAGCATGTTTCTATGATTTGTATGTGATATAAATCTCTATGGACATGTTTTGTGTACTTGGTTGTGCTCTTGACATAAACAAGAATTCGCTTCTGAAATCCTGCTGCGCCGTTTGGCAGGGTTGTGCTCCTTGTAGCACGGCTGTGCACGTTTGAGTTAGCATTAGGGAACGCGTAGCACGGCCGTGTGCCGTTTGGCACGGCCGTGCTGATGGACAGAATGTGATTTTGTCCCCTTTTGCATATTAATAAATTGTTTATTAAATGTGCAGTATATGGTTATGCCCTTAGTTTTGGTGTTTAATTTTATTTGGTAAATACGACATGCGTGTCGTGATTTATTGTATTTATTTTATAAATACGGCCTGCGTGTCGTGACATTTACTTTATTTATTTTATTTTAAATTTTGTAAATTGTTCGGGTTGATATGGAGGCAAGACCAGATCATGACGCCAGTGGGAGGAACTTTGGAAATTTGCTCGAGAGTCAAAGATTGTAATAATTAATTTTAATTATTGCACATTAGGAGGCCATAATCATAATGCCTTTTATATGTCTTGAATGTTTATATATGTGATGCATGGAATGTATGAGTTGTATGATTTAAATTTGAAATTTAAATTGTATGATAGTATGTATGTCATTGCATGCTTAATATGTTTTGAATGTATGTAAGCTAATATGCCATTATGCTATGAGAGACGTTTATATGATAAACAAGCCGATGAGATCACTTAATTATTAAATTCCCTCAATAAATAAAGTTATTAAATGCCTCCTGATGAGTGGCACTCGTCAAGGCCAGAATCATTTAAGTGTGGGTCATGCTACAGCTAAGCGCCTTAATATATTCCGATGAGACGCGAAAGGTGAAATAATCTACTACCAACTATTAGGTTGAACTTAACTAAGTGTATTCAATAGAATTGAAATGGCTTAGAGGCATGGGGTTTGGCATTACTCCATATGATGGATTAGAATAAGGAGTTATTCACCCAATTAGTCCAAGAATTACATTGGATGTAATTTGGAAAGGAGTTTCCTGTAACACCCCGGTTTTTCACCGTCTTTATAAATCAATAAGAGAATAATTAAGTTCATATTTTATTCGAGGACTTAGAAAATGAAATAAAAATAAACCAAGAAAATGAAATAAAAATAAACCGAGATCATATTCATGCTCAACGTTATCGTACGAAGCTAAACGGAGCCCGGTCTGCGTTTTTACACTGACAATAAGATTTTACTGCTCAGGAGACCTCAGATGGACCCGTGAACTAGACAGTAAGTCTTAGAACTTAATTCTCTACGTTTTGGTTAAATTTCAAAAAAAATCACTTCCTGACCTTTTTTCGAGCGAAATCCTCAATCGGGTGACGAACGGAGCCGCATGCGGATTAACCGGGACCCGCTAATGGATAATCTTGATGTCACATCATGTCAAATCACATGGGAAGGCATGCCAGAGTCATCATGACGTTTGGAAATATCTGGACGTGAAAAGACCAAAATACCCCTAACCTTTTTCACTTTTACCATTTTACCCTTTAAGGAAATGACCATTTTGCCCTTAAGTGAGTTGATTTAAGGCTGTCCAGCCCCCCATTTTCATGCCCTAACCAGCAACTTGAGAGCTGAAGACACTTCTTCTTCCTCCTTGAACCAAAACCTCCATTTTCTTCTTAAGAAAAGCTTGAAAACTTAAGAGAAAAGCTTGAATCTTTGATCAATCTTCATCCTTTCTTAGGTAAGATCACTTCTATGATCTCTTAGCTTCATGAATCTCTTCCTATCTCAAGTTCAAATCTTGTTCTCATAAAAATCAAGTTTATGATCCAAAACTTCAAAAATTCATAGGAAATTGTAGAAAAATCCTTTTAATGGAAAACCAATTTCTTTGAGCTCACTTCATCATTTTTTTTTTAAAACAAACAATAGGGCCTCATTAAAACCTAAAGGTGCAAAACCCTCCTTAGGGATAAAAACACCAAAAGGGAAAAAGAGTACCCATATTGCCTAATTTATTAGAAAAAAAGAAAAAAAATAATACAAATAAATCATGGGGGGCTTAAACCAAACCCATGAAAAAAATTAAGAGAACCTGTAGTTAGGCAACCCTAATCTATTTCTAAGGAAAGGCTCAAAAACATCATTAGGAAGAAAGTCCATCCATTGAAATCCAGAAATAGCTAAACCATGAGAAGCTAGTCTATCAGCACAATCATTGCCGTCTCGGAAAATATGGGAACATATGAATCTCATTCGGGAAGTGAAGTGCATGCAATTATTCCGTTTGTTTCTAAGCCTCCAAGGGACCAACTTACAATCACTAAAAGCAGAAATGACTAAGGATGAGTCACATTCCAACCAAAGAGTATACCAACCCTTTCCAAAGGCTAACTCAATAGCCAACATGGCTCCAATTGACTCAGCTTCAAAAGCAGTATCGATGACCTGGACACCCCTTGGCAACTCCATCCGAGTTGCATTTAATCATGTTAGCCAGGGGAGGCTTCCATAAAACCTCTCTAATTTTAGGAGCAGAATGGAAGTGAAGAGGCACTGAGAAAGCCTTCAATAGAGACAATTCATCAACATCATTCCGCATAAAACCTTGACTGAGATTACCAGCAAGAGATACACCAGCAATGATCTCATTAATAGCATGAATCATGCTGAAATCCTTATTGTCAAACCGCGCCTTGTTTCTGTTAGACCAAATAACACAAAGAACAAACACAATGCTAGCTGCAACCACATCCAAAGCTTGGGAACTCCAACCTTTAGTACAAACTTGAAGAAGGGTAGTAAAGTTGCTTGTGTCTATAGGACACCTCAGGAAATTGCTAAGCCAGTTCCACAACTTTTGAGCCATTACATAGTGCAAAAAAATGTGACTTGCAGTCTCACAATCCTGACAGTAAAAGCTACACCTAGAAACCACAGTGCAATCCTTAGCCATTAGATTCTCATCTGTTGGCATTTTACCATGCAAAATTCTCCAAACCACAAAAGACTTTGAAGGTGGAATGTTATTCCTCCAAATAAACTTAGACCAAGGTTTATGCTGGCCATTTGAAACCTGAAACATGTAAGCATCCTTAAAGGAGAGACCACCTGATTTAGAATTTTTCCATTGAAGCTGATCCTCGCCAGAAGAGATAGGGATGATAGTCTTGTGAATATCCTCGGTAATAGCAAGGAAAGTAGTCATAAACAGCTCAGGTAATTGCCAAGCACCATCAACAATAAAATCTTTTAACAAAGCCTCTTCAGTATGCTGCAGCTCAGGAGGGATGACCATAGAACTCAGAGAATTAGTGAGCCATATGTCTTTCCAGAACCCGTTTCCCTTGCTCCATAGCCTGGTTCCCTCATCCCTTCCAAGCCAGTACCCTAGCCATCGCGCCTTTCCTCTCCTCTCCTTCCGTCCCATTTCGTTTTTTTTGCAACCCAAATCTTTCCTTCCTAGATGCCACTCAATGGCTAGCAGTGCGAAAAACTCGCAACAATTTTGGATTGAAATGAGGATCTGATCTGGATTTCTTTTGGAGCCATCAATCGCATACACCCAAGATCAAGATAACATTGTTTCTTTCCATTTCTAACGCTAATATGAGATTGCGCCTACAGCTTTCACACATAGACCATGAGGTAAATATTGTTTGTGACACCCACTACCCCGCATAAAATAAAATATAAATAAAATCTTACATGTCTTTAAAAAAAAGTAATAATTAAAATAAAAAACATTTCCTCAAGGTTAATGTGCATCACATCATCTATAAATCAAACGTAGGAATCTGAAATAATCAAAATCCTTTAAAAGCAAACTGCGGAAAACATAAATAATAACATAACCCAAATCCCGATGTCACATATCAGAGCTGGTATACATATACCGATAATACATCGGAATAAAACTAAACAACCGAAGGTAAATCCTAACTACTACTACTAAGAGAGATCTCCACAGGATCACTCCTCATCAGCATGCTCACCCTCCTCTGCATATGCAACATCATATATATGCACAAGAACAACAAAAGATAGGGGTGAGAAATACGATCATAAATATATGTAAACGGAATGGAATAGTAATTAAGATGACATACAACATACATCAATCAACAAATGTATAATCAATATATACATATATATATATATATATATATATAAGATGCATGTCAATGCGAATGCAACATCACTACTCCGTATGCATGTGGCCAACAACTCTAACTCTGGAAAGACGATTAGGAGTACATGTCCGGTGATGAACGTGGATGATATGCCAAACCATGGACCATCCCCGAACACTCTCACCAATCCTGATAACGTACAGTGGCTAGTCAGGGTACTGAAGCCTATTCATTAGGTCACTATGACAATAGGTAACCCCTATGTCACCTGGAACTCCCATACTTAATGTACCCCCAAGGCTGGGATATCACCCATCGTGGCCTCCACTATCGCGATTCATCGTTTGCTTTCCACCAACATATCAACTTCGACGTATGATACGTCCAATGTTCATCAATATGCAAACACATGCCAACCGTCCATCACCATAATCAATCACATTGATTATTAACTATGATCATCCAAGATGGTCATCAACAATCATCACTAATAATAACTTCTCGTTACTATTATCAACAGCAACTTTGTTATCATCTTTATTATTTCATGACGTTCTTCTCTAACTCATTCTATTTTAAACCATGGGGTTACATCCTAGTGTTAAGTAAGATCAAAGATCAAGTGTTCTTAAGCTCCTAAGGGTAACTTAGAGTCCTTAGATCATAACAAGTCTACATAACACTATCCATCAAGCATAAGGGGTCAAAACTGCTTCTATCACGTGAGAATCGATTTCGAATCTCTGGAATCGATTTCTCAAGTCTTCAAATCGATTTCCAATCTCTGGAAATCGATTTCAACATGTTCAAATCGATTTCCTCAATCGATTTTGAACAATGAAAATCGATTCTAGAAATCAATTTCTACAAGGCCAAATCGATTTCCACACCTTGGAAATCGATTCTTGGTCGATTCAAATCGATTTCCATGTGCTGGAAATCGATTTCTGGGTGTCAGATCATGCAGCAGCGGGTTTTCTCCGCTATCGGACCAGTCTACGTTCTCTAATTGACATATTATTCGAGCCTAAGTTATTTATCACCAATTTGATTAGTCCAACACTCATAAATCATAACCTAAGGGTTCTCAAACTAATCCTTGGTCATCAATCTCACATTACCAATTTATTTTCTCCCTATAACTATGTTCTGACAACCAAACACCATATCATGGCATAAACAACATGTTCATCATCATCAATTCATCAACAATCATATAAATCATGAAATCATAGTTATAAACATGTTATAACATCAAATTATTCATCAATCAATACTCATATAGCCAGAAAACAACATAACAACATTCATAGGCATACGCAGGCATACATAGGGGTCATGGGTTAACTTCTTCATCTTAACCTATCCCAAAACCCACATATTCATGACCAATTTTCTCCCCCCATACTTGGTATGACGATTCACAGCCTAAGGGAAAGAGAACAGAGCCAAGTTCTGCTACGGTTCCTTCTTACTGGTTTAGCACTTGATCACGATCGCAACACTGGAAAGCAGAGTCGATCTTTAAGTTAAGGATTGAAAGGGAAAACAAATCTAGGGTTAGAAACTTACCTTGGTTTCTAACTTAGGAGATTAACTCTAGTAGCAGGGATAGACTAGCCAAACAACGGCGCGTTCTCGACGAAGAACACAAAAGCAGTATTCGTTCTTTTGGGTTTTCTAGAGCAAGAGATCAGTGAGCTCCTAGGGATGAGGAGAGGCAAAAAGTGAGTACAGTAGGGACGTTTTAGGACGAATGGGCCGTACACAGCATAGCTTGGTAACCCAAACGCGTCAACAAGCTCTGACACGCATGGGAATCGATTCCACAACCATGGAAATCGATTTTCCATTGGCCAAATCGATTTTCTTATCAAAGAAATCGATTTTGCCCTTTAAACAATCGATTTCCACTTTCTGGAAATCGATTTCTTCACCTGGAAATCGATTTCCCAAATCGATTTCCCTTTCAGAAAACGTGTTTTTGGCCTCAACACCTGAATAAGACTTGTAGATAATTCTCTAAGCTTTCCAACGCATCCAAGATCACCTCGATCGGATGTCTAGAACTCAAGATATGGCCAAAATTGTGAAACAGGTTATTTAGACTCGGATAGATCGATTATTCTAAAGGCTGACCTATTACAACTATGAACTTATGCATCAAAAACAAGCAAAAACAACGTATGCAAACATCTATAAGCAAGTATTAACACATATATACATAGAAGTGAAAAAGCAGGGTGTTACAATTCCACCCCTTATAAAAATTTCGTCCTCGAAATTTCTACTCACCTTGAGTAAACAGATGCGGGTATGACTCCTTCATCTTGCTCTCCAACTCCCACGTAGCACTTTCTTCTGTAGCTCCACTCCAAATGACCTTGACCAAGGGAATTTCCTTCCCTCTCAGCTGCTTGACCCTTCGATCTTCAACCCGAAGTGGTAACACCTCAAAGGTCAAGTTATCCTTTAGTGGAATAACATCGGGTACTATCACATGGCTTGGATCATGAACGTATTTTCGAAGTTGAGACACATGAAACACATTATGAAGGTTTGACAAGAACGGGGGTAAGGCTATCTGGTAGGCAACTTCACCGACTCTTTTTAGAATTTGGTAAGGGCCAATGAATCTAGGAGTAAGTTTCCTCGCTTTCATTACTCTGCCAATCCCAGTTGTTGGAGTAACTCGCAAGAACACATGATCCCCATCCTGGAATTCGAGAGTTTTTCTTCTCTTATCATGGTAACTCTTTTGCCTACTCTGTGCCGCTCTCATCTTATCTTGTATTATCCTCACTTTATCTGCAGTCTCTTGTACTACCTCAGGTCCTAACACAACATTCTCTCCAGGCTCATTCCAACACAAAGGCGTCCTACACCTCTTCCCATACAAAGCCTCATAAGGTGCCATCCCAATGCTGGAATGGAAGCTATTGTTGTAGGTAAACTCTATAAGGGGTAAAAACTTATCCCAACTACCCGACTGCTCTAGCACATACGCCCTCAACAAGTCCTCTAAGGATTGGATTGTTCTCTCAGACTGACCATCGGTCTGTGGGTGATAAGCTAAACTCAATCTAAGCTTAGTTCCTAAGGCCTCATACAAACTATTCCAAAATCTAGAGGTAAATCTAGGATCTCTATCTGAAACTATGCTAGAGGGTACACCATGCAATCTAACTATCTCTCTGATATACAACCCAGTCAACTTCTCTAATGGATATTCCATGTTCATAGGAATGAAATGGGCAGATTTGGTTAACCTATCCACAACAACCCATATGGCATCACAACCAGCTGGAGTCCTAGGGAGTCTAGACACAAAATCCATAGAGATACTATCCCACTTCCACTCAAGAATACTCAAAGGTTGCAATTACCCGAAGGTTTCTGGTGCTCTACCTTAGCCTTTTGACACACTAGGCAAGCATACACAAACTCAGCCACATCCTTTTTCATCCTAGGCCACCAAAACATCCGTTTCAGATCCTGATACATCTTTGTGGCTCTCGGGTGAACACTCAATCTACTCCTATGTCCTTCCTCAAGGATCAACTTCCTAAGCTCTGGAACATTAGGTATACAAACTCTATCCTGGAACCTCAAAATTCCATCAGTCCCTTCCTTAAAACTGAGATTTCTACCCTGAGCGATCAACTCTCTCTGGTCTAAAAGGTATACATCTATCTTCTGCCCTTCTCTAATCTGATCCATCAAATTGTTAGTGATTTTCAACATTCCTAGCCTAATGCTCTTAGGGGTAACTTCCCAAGCTAAACTCAAATCTCTAAACTCCTCTATCAAAACCATCTCTCTAACCATCAAGGCTGAAATATGTAAGGTTTTTCTACTCAAAGCATCAGCCACTACATTGGCCCTACCTGGGTGGTAACTCAACTCAAACTCATAATCCTTAAGAAATTCCATCCACCTACGCTGTCTCATATTCAGCTCCTTTTGGTCAAACAGGTATTTCAAACTCTTATGATCACTAAAGACCTCAAATCTAGCTCCATAGAGATAATGCCTCCAAATTTTTAAGGCAAACACTGCAGCTCCTAACTCCAAGTCATGAGTAGGGTAGTTCTTCTCATGTGTCTTAAGCTGCCTAGAAGCATAAGCTACTACCTGACCATTCTGCATCAACACACCACCTAAACCTTGCTTCGAAGCATCACAGTAAACTACAAAAGGTTCACTAGGATTGGGCAACACTAGCACAGGTGCAGATGTCAACCTATTCTTCAACTCCTGAAAACTTTCCTCACACTTAGAGTCCCACACGAAGATCTGACCTTTCTTAGTAAGGCGGGTCATAGGCAAAGCTATCTTAGAGAATCCTTCTATAAACCTCCTATAGTACCCAGCCAAACCCTAGCAACTTCTAACCTCGGTCACTGACTTAGGTGCTTCCCAATGGAGCACGGTTTCTACCTTAGCTGGGTCCACGGCTATCCCTCCTTTAGAGATGATGTGTACTAAGAAACTCACCTCTTATAACCAAAACTCACACTTGGACAACTTGGCATATAACTGTTTTTCCTTAAGGGTTTCCAAGACTATCCTCAAGTGTTCCTCATGTTCTTCCTTAGTCTTAGAGTATACTAGGATATCATCTATGAAGACAACTACAAACCTATCCAATTATGGATGGAAGATCTTGTTCATGTAGTCCATGAACACAGCAGGGGCATTAGTCACACCAAAAGGCATAACTAGATACTCATAATGGCCATAGCGCGTTCTGAACGCAATCATTGGAATGTCCTCAGACTTGACCCGAATTTGGTGATAGCCTGATCTCAAATCTATCTTAGAAAACACACAAGCTCCTATCAGCTGGTCCATAAGGTCATCTATCCTAAGAAGAGGATACCTATTCTTAATAGTCACCTTGTTGAGCTGTCGGTAATCGACACACAACCACATGCTGCCATCTTTTTTCTTCACCAACAACACTGGCGCTCCCCATGGAGACACACGAGGCCTAACAAACTACTTCTGGAGCAATTCCTCTAACTGTTTCTTCAACTCAGCTAGCTCTAGAGGGGACATCCTGTATGGTGCTATGGATATAGGTCCTGTACCTGGCACTAAGTCTATGCTAAACTCAACCTCTCTCTCAGGTGGCAAACTATAAATATCCTCGGGAAAAACTTCTGGGAACTCTCTCACAACTGGCACATCCTTAACCTCAGCCTTTCTCTCTACTTCCAGGGAAGATAAGATCATGTATACTTGGGCTTCTTCTCTAATAGAAGCCTTGACTTGGTTGGAAGTTAGAAAACTCGGATCCTTAGGATCGACAGCAGTTCCAAAAATAACAGTTTTATCAAAGCAATTTAAAAGGACATGATTGGCAGATAACCAGTCCATGCCAAGAATAACATCAAGTTGTTTAAGGGGTAAGCATATAAGATCAACTATGAAATTTCTATCATCAATGACAATGGAACAACCTTTACAAATATGTGAGGTAACAACAGGCTTATTGGTAGGGGTAGCAACAACTAGATCATATTCAAGTTGGGCAACAAGTAATCTAAGGTACTCAACACAGTCATGTGATATAAAGGAATGCAACGCACCCGAATCAAACAACACTATTAAAGGAGTCCCTTTGATGAGACACTTACGTTGAATCAGGTCTTCAGATTCTGAGGCTTCAGCTCCACTGAGAGTGAAGACTCTTCCACTTGTCCTTAGTCGATTGGCTTGAGAACTCTTGCTGGCACTCTGTGGCTCCATCTTTGCTCCACTACAATCCTTACTGATATGACCAGGCTTCCCACACTTGAAGCAGATGATGTCTATCTCCTTGCAGTCATGAGCAAAGTGCTCCTTACCACACTTGCCACACCTGATTGGCCTAGAAGAGGCAAATCCTCCGCCACTGGCTGGTCCCGATGTATACTGCGGTTTCTTGCCGACGTACTTGAATCCACGACCAACTGGTGCCAACTGTTGTTTTCCTTTGTCCTGTTGGGTCGTCCTCTTGCTACCTTGGGGACCAACACTCTTGAACTGAGAAACTCCGAACTTGTAGCCTTCCTCAAAGATTCTGCACTTGTTCACCAAGGTGGGAAAAACACGGATCTCCTGGTAGCTGATGGCTTGCTTAATCTCTGGACGCAAACCATTCTCGAACTTCACACACTTGGAGTGATCATCATTACAATACTGGTAGAGTGGATAGTAACATGACAGCTCCTCAAACTTAGCGGCATAATCCCCAACGGACATGTTTCCCTGAGTCAAACCAGAAACTCCATCTCCTTCTTGTCGCGTATATCAGCAAGGAAATACTTCCCCAAGAATCTCTCCTTGAAGGCATCCCAAGTAACAACGGTGCCTTTAGCTTCTAAACGTTGGCGGCAATTCTCCCACCAATGTTCAGCTTCTTTTACCAACATGAAGGTAGCAAAGGTAGCCTTCTGAGCATCGGTGCATGCCATGGCTCGAAAGATCTTCTCAAGCTCTCGGATCCATGTCTGAGCACCTTCAGGGTCATAAGCTTCCTTGAAGGATGGCGGATTATTCCTCTGGAACTTATCTAAACCCTGAAATTCAGCAGTTCCACCTCCGTTGTGATTCTGATTCTGCCCTATGGCATTAGCTAATGCTTCCAGGGCATCAGCAATCGCACAATCATTTCTACCCGCCATAACTTCCTACATCATTCAAGCAACTGCTCAATATCGGAAGTTAAGCAAAACAAAACTAAACACTTAATACTCTATACCATCGTCATAGACAATCATATAACAGTACACAGAAGAGAACACAACAGACACATACCCCGGCCTGTAGGACAGACCGACTCTGATACCACTAAATGTGACACCCACTATCCTGCATAAAATAAAATATAAATAAAATCATACATGTCTTTAAAAAAATAATAATTAAAATAAAAAACATTTCCTCAAGGGTAATGTGCATCACATCATCTATAACTCAAACGTAGGAATCTGAAATAATCAAAATCCTTTAAAAGCAAACTGCGGAAAACATAAATAATAACATAACCCAAATCCCGATGTCACATATCAGAGCTGGTATACATATACCGATAATACAGCGGAATAAAACTAAACAACCGAATGTAAATCCTAACTACTACTACTACGAGAGATCTCCACGGGATCACTCGTCATCAGCATGCTCACCCTCCTCTGCACATGCAACATCATATGCACAAGAACAACAAAAGATAGGGGTGAGAAATACGATCATAAATATATGTAAACGGAATGGAATAGTAATTAAGATGACATACAACATACATTAATCAACACATGTATAATCATTATATATATATATATATATATATATATATATATATATATATATATATATATATATATATATATAAATATATATATCAAAGATGCATGTCAATGCGAATGCAACATCACTACTCCGTATGCATGTGGCCAACAACTCTAACTCTGGAAAGACAATTAGGAGTACATGTCCGGTTATCAACGTGGATGATATGCCAGACCATGGGCCATCCCCGAACACTCTCACCAATCCTGATAACGTATAGTGGCTAGTCAGGGTAATCAAGCCTATTCATTAGGTCACTCCGACAATAGGTAGCTAGCCCATGTCACCTGGAACTCCCATACCCAATGTACCCCCAAGGCCGGGATAACACCCATCGTGGCCTTCACTATCGCGATTCATCGTTTGCTTTCCACCCAACATATCAACTTCGACGTATGATACGTCCAATGTTCATCAATATGCAAACACATGCCAACCGTCCATCATCATAATCAATCACATTGATTATTAACTATGATCATCCACGATGGTCATCAACAATCATCACTAATAATAACTTCTCGTTACTATTATCAACAGCAACTTTGTTATCATCTTTATTAATAATAACTTCTCGTTACTATTATCAACAGCAACTTTGTTATCATCTTTATTATTTCATGACATTCTTCTCTAACTCATTCTATTTTAAACCATGGGGTTACATCCTAGTGTTAAGTAAGATCAAAGATCAAGTGTTCTTAAGCTCCTAAGGATAACTTAAAGTCCTTAGATCATAACAAGCCTACATAACACTATCCATCAAGCATAAGGGGTCAAAACTGCTTCTGTCACGTGAGAATCGATTTCCAATCTCTGGAATCGATTTCTCAAGTCTTCAAATCGATTTCAAATCTCTGGAAATCGATTTTAACATGTTCAAATCGATTCCAATCGATTTTGAACAATGAAAATTGATTCTAGAAATCGATTTCTATAAGGCCAAATTGATTTCCACACCATGGAAATCGATTCTTGATCGATTCAAATCGATTTCCATGTGCTGGAAATCGATTTCTAGGTGTCAGATCATGCAGTAGCGGGTTTTCTCCTCTACCGGACCAGTCTACGTTCTCTAATTGACATATCATTCGAACCTAAGTTATTTAGCACCAATTTGATTAGCCCAACACTCATAAATCATAACCTAAGGGTTCTCAAACTAATCCTTGGTCATCAATCTCACATTGCCAATTTATTCTCCCTATAACTATGTTCTGACAGCATAAGGTTAACCAAACACCATATCATGGCATAAACAACATGTTCATCATCATCAATTCATCAACAATCATATAAATCATGAAATCATAGTTATAAACATGTTATAACATCAAATTATTCATCAATCAATACTCATATAGCCAGAAAACAACATAACAACATTCATAGGCATACGCAGGCATATATAGGGGTCATGGGTTAACCCCTTCATCTTAACCTATCCCAAAACCCACATATTCATGACCAATTTTCTCCCCCCATACCTGGTATGATGATTCACAGCCTAAGGGAAAGAGAACAGAGCCAAGCTCTACTACGGTCCTTCTTACTGGTTCAGCACTTGATCACGATCGCAACACTGGAAAGCAGATTCGATCTTTAAGTTAAGGATTGAAAGGGAAAAAAAAACTAGGGTTAGAAACTTACCTTGGTTTCTAACTTAGGAGATTAACTCTAGTAGCAGGGATAGACTAGCCAAACAACGGCGCATTCTCGACGAAGAACACCAAAGCAGTATTCGTCTTTTTGGGTTTTCTAGAGCAAGAGATTAGTGAGCTCCTAGGGATGAGGAGAGGCAAAAAGTGAGTACAGTAGGGTGTGGATACTAGGTTTAGGTCATACGCTATGTATATATAACTGTTAGGGACGTTTTAGGACGAATGGGTCGTACACAGCATAGCCCGGTAACCCAAACGCATACACAAGCTCTGACACGCATGGGAATCGATTCCACAACCATGTAAATCGATGTTCCATTGGCCAAATCGATTTTCTTATCAAAGAAATCGATTTTGCCCTTTAAACAATTGATTTCCACTTTCTGGAAGTCGATTTCTTCACATGGAAATTAATTTCCCAAATCGATTTCCCTTTCAGAAAACGTGTTTTTGGCCTCAACACCTGAATAAGACTTGTAGATAATTCTCTAAGCTTTCCAACGCATCCAAGATCACCTCGATCGGATGACTATAACTCAAGATATGGCCAAAACCGTGAAACAGGTTATTTAGACTCGGATGGATTGATTATTCTAAAGGCTGAACTATTACAACTATGAACTTATGCATCAAAAACAAGCAAAAACAACATATGCAAACATCTATAAGCAAGTATTAACACATATATACATAGAAGTGAAAAAGCAGGGTGTTACATTGTTTCCTTCCCTTTTGCTATCAATCATGATATTAATGGTGATTTGTTCCTTTTCTTGGCAGGTCGTGCAAATTGGAGTCTATAAAGGGGACGAACTGAACCAGAAAAGGGGACAACGACCACTAGTTGATGCAAAGCACAAACACCCACTGATAGAAGCATACATAGAGCGAAAATCGGGGGCTCTTTGCGGATACTCACATAACACACCAACCGATAGAAAAAGACAGAGAGCAAAAGAACGAGGGGGATACGAGCAGATTTTCATTTCTCATGCTCAAATATGCGTGCTAGCATATTAATGCAAAAAGGACGGCGCGACTTCAGGTTTTGTGAAAGAGGAAATTGCATTTGAGGCAAGGAAGGTGGCTGTAGCAGCAAGCTGAGCCAGAATCCGTGAGCACAACGAGATCAATATGTAGAAGAAATAGAGGGAGAAGATGAAGAGAGCAATCCTGGTTTTAAGAAGAATTCCACAATTTTGCATTTGTTTATTAAGATCGATATTGGTAAATTATAATGCTATCTTCTCTCATTTGTTTCTTTCTCTCCTTTACATCAGATGTAATTTTTGTTTAATATTGGGAATTAAGAAGGGTCGTCATTAGTGTTTGCACACCACTTGTTCGATGAAAAGCTTGAACCATGATTTACTCTGTAGTTGCTGAAATGTTATTGTTTAAAGCAATAGTTCATGGTCTAAAATGTTATTTGCTCTGTATTTGCTGATAGCAGCAGTTTATTCCTTAAGCGCATTGTTCCTTTTGGGATTGTGTTACTAATAGTATGAGAAGATATATTAGCTCCTTAATGATCTGATTTTTCTTATAAGATAAAATGCTATTTGATGCATAACCTCTATGCCCAACTTAGCAAAAATAGAAATACTGTCAAGTTGTTCTTCAATCTTCATTCTAAATCACATTACTTTGCTTGCTAATTTTGCATCTTCCAGTGAGTCTATTTTGATCTATTGCTATCCTTGCAATTGCTTTTTGGACGATATTTTATTTAGAGTTGTTCTATAAGCATGAGTTTGCCATATTATTTTTCGGTGTATCAATAAATTTGACATGGGGCATGTTAATATCCTTGGATTGCATTAGAATTGTAAGGAAATGTAACACCCGGGGCTGACGAGGGTGGGGAGTGACCGTCAGTGCATGAGGCACGGACAAGGAGTGGCTCCTGTCAGGCTTCTAGGCGGAGGGACACATGAATGAACCGATTCACACCGGAATGAGAGGGATCCTGAGACTGTACAGGTATGGACTGTGCAGTTGAGGAAAGCTTAAAGGAATTGATTTGTACTACCTATAGTTAAGCGTGCTTAACTTAGAGCACTTGAGGAATGGGTGACCTTCTGGGATGTTTCCCAGAAAGCGTGTGAGTGAGGACAAAGCACGCTGAAAAGATCCGTGTTGGTTTGTGGGGATAGTCAGCAATTTTGAAAGTAGTCCGAGCCATTACAGGAAAAGTAATAATGAATAAAAAATAATCAAATAAAATGATTGAACTTTTGTTATTTTGGGGGTTGTTCTATGAAAAGTGACATGTTCAATCCCTTAGACTCAAGGTTGCTCTGTGGACCTGTGTGCCACGTTCAACCTCGCATAGGACTTCTAAAATAAATGAAACAAAAACAATCACAAAACAAAATTTCTTCTTTTTTTTTTTTTTTTTTTTTTTTTTTTTTGTAATTCTTTACTTCAATTTATTTTTGTGAATAATTAACTAAAATAATTGAATTTGTGTTATTTAGGGATGCCTTATGGACTTGAGTGCCATGTTCGATCCCATAGAAGTGAGGTTGTCCTATGGACTTGTGTGTCTATATTCAACCTTGTTTAGGATTTTTTTTTAAAGCATTTAACATTTAGAACTAAAATAATTTAAAACTATAAAATCAGGAAACAAAATCTCATTTTTTTCTTATGTTTTTTGTTTTTGCGAATAACTGTTTAAAAATTGAACTAAGGTTATTTTGGGATTGCTCTATGAAATATGTCATGCTCAATCCCTTAGACTTGAGGTTATCCTATGGATTTATGTATCATGTTCAACCTCATTTAGGACTTGCTAATATTAAAGTTTTAAAATACAAAATCAACAAAGTTACAAAATATCCCGAAACAAAATTTTTCTTTTCTATTAAATTTTTTTTTTCCTTTTGTGTAAATATTAATTCCTAATCTTTTCATCCTGGTAAATAATTTTTGGGGTAAAATAAATATGTTAAAGTACATTAATTATTTGCACATTAATTTGGGTAACCGTTTTTTAACGGATGTACTAGGGGTGTTGTGAGATTAAGTCCTCATCCTTCCTTATGCGCAAGCGACTCTCGAATTCAGTTTTGGTTACAAAGACCATTTTTAAAAGGTTTTCCAATTTTCCTACATTAAATAAACTTGGTGGCGATTTTACATGTTTTTAATACTAGCTTCTTTTTTTCGCCATTCCTTCGCGATTTCGGTCGTGACAGATGGCGACTCCACTGGGGATAGTTAGAGAGTCAAGCCAATTAAAATTAGTTGTGCAAATTTTTTTTTAATCAGTTTTAACTGATTTGTTTGACCCCTTTTGGCTAATTTTGTTTTTTTTTTTTATGAAAAATGAAAAATAACATTTTTTTTTTTGTGAATTTAGTTAGCCTTATTCTGTTTTAGTTTGATTTATTTTTTTTTTGTTTTTTTTTGTGTGTTTTATAAATGATTTTTTCCACTTGCTATTTCAACCTTAGGGTAGATAACATCTGGTCTTTCTTTCCATATTTTATTTTAACCTTAGGGTAGATGACCTCTGTTTTTTGTATATCTTATTTCAACTCTAGAGTAGATGATCCTTTTTTTTTTTTGTATATATATGTGTGACTTTGTTTTGCAGGTTTTTTTTTTTAGTTTTAGGATTTTACAGGTTTGTATGCTCTTATGCACACACGTCACTATCACTTATTGCACACACTTTTCAGCTCTATACCTAAGCTTGTGGAAAATCGAGGATTAGGCGGTGCCTCAAAATTATCATTGAACGGCCTTGTGCCCCTCTGATATTTGCTGATTCACCACTCAGATTGTTACTGGCATCATGGACTAGGCATCCTGTAAGGGTTTATCCCTACTTGCGGCTTGGATCATGAGTTGGGTCCCTGCCTTTCGAGACAGGGGCAATCTGGGGACTACAACCTTTAGAAGTCTAGACCTACCTTGAAGTATGCACTAATAGATCGACTTAGTGGCTATCTCACTTAGAGTCGTGACCCTAGGACCCTTTTATAGGTTGTCCCTTTTAGGACAAATGGGAGCATACTCTTTTCTCTTCTCTCTTAATACTCGTTTTCTTGTTTCTGCCTACTTATCTTCTATTTTGGATCTTACAAAAAGGAAAAAAGTGAAAAAGGGTAAATGGGATCCATAGGTTTTCAGCTAAAAATTTCGCTTTCGGCCCGAAGGATCTATTGGAATAGATAGCACGGAAGGCCATTCATTAGAGGATTATCCATATCCTTTGGGTTTATGACCCTATAAGGGTCCCTTTCGTGTTGCATTGTTTCTTTGAATGTGTTAGGTGAATTATTTTGTGAAGAAGATACCCCATTATCATTCGCATAGTAAGAAATGAAACTGACTCTTTGAGAAGAGATCTAATAATGCAAGCAACTCGAAGATGAATATTAGAATTGACGTGAAGGTCAATGAGGTAGAAACTATGATGGAAATAAGCGATGCAAACCACTGAGGGGCAAGTACTCCTATAGATCTGTCATCAACCACGCACAACCTAAGGGGGACGTGCCCCTAGAGTTGGGCATGAGAAGAAATTTCTTGCTATAAAGGTAGACTTTCCTTGATAAAAAGATTTCCTAAGTGTGAAGAAGACGATCTTTCCCTTAATTTTATTTTTTTCAATTTAAAAAAATCGAAAAAAGATAAGAAAAAGAGGAGTAAGTTCATCCTTTTAATGTGGATAAATTGAACAATGGCGCTTTCAAGGAAAGTTGATACCAATCAAACCTTGGCTCATAACACAAAAAATGGAGGTAGATGGACAAAGAGTTGAAGGAACCTTGAGTCATGAGGTGGAGGGAATGAAGGAGCAGGTGGACGAGATAGCTTAATCACAAGCGAATATTGAAGACATATTGAGGATACGCTTGCTGGCCTATCAGAAAAGTTTGTGTCAAAAATTGGAAATGCAGGAAGGGTTGTATAATCTCCTAGCACAATTAATGCTCAAAGGCAATAGGGGGTGATACAAACCATATGATTGGGTAAAGTCAGAAGATGTTGAGCTGCGATTGTCACACAAAGATTGTTTGATCATATTGTTTCCTGCGTTTGCTTCATTTTGAAGCTTTATGGTAATGGACTTGCATGGATTGTTTCTCTGTCCTCTATATTCGAATAAAAGTTTGTGTGCTTTCGTGGTTGTGATGACCATGTACAATCATTGGAAGAAGTTCCAAGTCCCCTCTTCAAAAGAAAAAGAAAAAATAATAAAAAAGGAGGAAAAAAAGAAAAATAAATAAATGGGAGCGAATAAATGAAGGTCCAGTTTTTACCATGTATTAATTTTGTCTCAAGATTAATTCTTTATGTGGAATGAGTAATCAGGATTTGAAATGACGATTGGCCATCTTTCTCTATCCTTCATGAAAAATCATTATCCCATGTTACCCCTGTTGGGCCTTAGAAATTCTTTGATATAACCTTAGACCGGGATCATCCCTACATTAGGGGTTGGCACTAAATAAAGGTTGTTTGCAACAACAATATCCGGGGGGAAAGGAGGAAAATGTGAAAGAGATAGAGGAAAGAAAAAAACAAAAAAGGGAAAAGAGGATGATGTTGATGATGATGATGACGATGGTGGTGGTGGTGATGGAGGTGATACTGAAGAAGGAAAAAGAGAGAAAATGTGAAAGAGATGATAAGAAAAAGAAGAAGAAGAAAGAAGAAAATAAAAGAAAAGGAAAAGTGGATGGTGAGGATGGAGGTGATATTGAAAAAGAAAAAAAAAAGGAAAAGAATAAGAATGTTGGCAATGATATTGGAAATAAATTGGGAGAAAGAAAAAAGAAAATAGAGTTTTGGGTTCAAGATAAGTCAAAGATCTTTGGTCTCATTCACCTTTAAACACTTTTTTGAACCTCTTATACCTTTCTTTTCTAAACCCTTAACTCTGGCCACATTACAAGCTTTAAAAGTCCATTCTGATCGATGAGGGGTTACTCTTATTTTCATAAATATTAATCTTGAGACAAAGACAAAGTATTTACACCTTCTTCTCAACTCAAAGTATTTTGCTCCACGAAAAAAAAGATAAAAAAGAAGAAGTGTAATACCCTATGTTACATTACTACGTAAGACATAAGTATCACATGATGGTTAGACATAAGTAGATAACAACAGAGTGGCGGAAGCCATAGTCTCTAGTTTGTACAAATTTTGTCCATAATAAAATAAACAAACGAAACTGAGTTTTGAACTAAGGCATTAACCAGTTAATAATACATACTAAATCTGGCTTATACAAGGAATTTTTACAAAGTCCTCAATGCCTGCCGTCCTTGGGGTACAATGATGCGCTACTCTTTCTTATCTGAAACAACAATATGAGTAGTGAGATAACTAATCTCAGTGAATTTCCTGCAAAGACTCAGTTTCATAAATACTTGTAAGTAGATTAACAATAACATCAATAAACAATATAAAAGTAAACTCTATATACTTGGACATCCCTTGGGATTTTTTATCAGTGAAAAATGTCGCTATCCCCTCCTTGTACGCTACGGTAATTAGAGGAAACAACTCTATACTTGTAAGGCAGGACATACGTCTATGACCACAAGTGGCGTCCCACTTGTTTGCACTTACCTATTTGCCTTCCTAACTGAAAGGACTTCTGTGATTTCCTTCCAAACGGGAAGGACTCTATTCTCGACATCTGAAATGTCTCTGACCTCCATTCTAACTCGAATCATATCGGATAGAGGATGGTCGTCATTATTGGATGCCAAGCTATAGTTTACTTTTATGCACTATTGTTACAGCATGAAACATTTTAAATCAGCCCAAATAACCTTCAAACAAATGCTTATCAAGAATTTAAAACATCAACAGCATCTGCAGAAATTTCCAGTTTTCAGCCAACTTCTTTGAATTTATTAAAATTTCAAACGATGTCGGATTTGGGAAAACGACCCCTCTATGGAAAGCTTAACATGTTTAGTTTATAAATAAAATTTCATTTTTGAGAAGAAACTGCTCAAAAAGTGTAGTTTTAATCAAAAAGTCACTGCATTCGAAAAATAGGACAGCAATTGTCCTCTGGCTTGTAACAGGTTTTTCTCCATCAATACTCAATGAAAAACAGAAAAATAAGTGTCTAAACCGTAGAAAATCGAGTCTAGTTTCCATAAAAATAAAAATCGTACCAAACAGAGCCCCATAGAAATAGTTATAAGTAAAATACTGCACATATGTCTATACGGATTTCTGGCCAGCAACTTCATTTGGGGCTTTTCACAAACAGAACACATGCATGCAAGATAAATAGTTTACAATAGCCATCTGCTGTCACTTTACTTCATATAATTAACATGGAAGCATGAAATCAAACAATAAGAGCAAGAATCAAAATTCCTAAGCTTGGGTTTATGATTACCAAGCACTAAACTAAGGAAACTCACATAAGCAAAGGATGAAGCTAGTGCAATGGAGGTTGAGTTCCTTAAGATTCTCTCCCTAATCTGACTTTGCTCCTCCTTGCTATCAAGTGTGGCTGCTCCAACCTAACTTCATAGAGAAAATTGATGTTTGTTCATGTTGATTTTGGAAGAAAACACAAGAAGAGAAGAGGAGGTGATGGTGTGGGTGTTAGGGTTGAGATGAATGGAGGGAGTTTGATGCAATATGAAACAAGAAGGAGAGTCTCTCCTTCTCTCCTTGTTCTGGCCGAAAATGTGAGGGGGAGGGGCTTAAGTGGAGAAAATTTAATTTATCTAATAGGGCTAGACTTCCTTGAGAGGCATTGGTCACTTGTAAAAAAAAAAAAATACTATGATTTAAATTAAGGAGTGTACTACTCATATTTATGTATAGAATGAGAGGAAATATGATTGTTCTTGTAATAAAAATAAATCTAAGAGAGGGTGATATATGACCCTAAAATATTTCTAGAGTACTACTAATTAACCCAATGCATTTGATATATGGATACATATATATAAAAGAAAATTTATTACTTCACTAATCAACCAATTATAGATTATACACTTATGATATATATATATATATATATATATATATATATATATATATATGGATTCAAAACACCCAAGATAAAGTCGTTGAAGCTAGAATACTCTTGAGAAAGGATATTACATTTCTAACCCCCTACAAGAAATTTTGTCCTCAAAATTTAAGTTATAACATACTTGTGGAAAAGGTAGGAGTATTCTTTTCTCATGTCCTCCTCAAGCTACCAAGTTGCCTCTTCAGGAGTTGATCCTTCCCAAATAACCTTCACCATTGGAATGGTCCTATTTCTTAATGTTTTCAGGCTGCGGTCAACAACTTGAACCGGCATCGGTTGGAAGGTTAAATTGGGTCTTAAAGGAATTGTGTCATAACTCAAAGGTTGGGATGGATTAGGAATGTACTTTTTGAGTTGTGACACGTGGAAGACATCATGTAAACCAGACAAGGAAGGAGTTAGGACTAATTGATATGCTACAGGACCGACTCGATGAAGGATCTGAAAGGGTCCAATATAACGAGGACTTAATTTCTTAGCCTTTACAACCCTCCCAATGCCTATTGTGGGGGTTACACGTATGAACACATGGTCACCCTCTTCAAATTCTAAAGGCCTTCTTCTTTGATCGGCATAACTCTTTTGCCGACTTTGAGCAATTCGTAGCTTATCCCTTATTATTTGAATTTTCTCCGTAGTTTCTTGGATTATTTCCGGTCCAAGGATTCCCTTGTCTCCTACTTCTGACCAGCATAAGGGTGTTCTACATTTGCGACCATAGAGTGCCTCATATGGTGCCATGCCTATGCTGGAGTGGTGGCTATTATTATAGGCAAACTCTATCAATGGTAGATGGTTATCCCAACTCCCGCCACCTTCCAATGTGCAAGCCCTTAGCATATCCTCTAAGGTTTGAATGGTCCTTTCTGTCTGACCATCTATTTGAGGATGATAAGTGGTGCTAAGATTCAGCCTCGTCGCTAAGGCTCGGTGAAAAGCTTTCCAAAATCTGGAAGTAAACTTAGGGTCTCTATCTGACACAATACTTGCTGGCATCCCATGCAACCTAACTATTTCTCTTATGAACAACTTAGCTAATCTGGTTGTGTGGTGGGAGGCTTTAACTGGTAAAAAATGGGCTGACTTCGTCAAACGGTCTAAAATTACCCATATGGAGTCATAACCCGATTGTGTACGAGGTAAACCCATAACAAAATCCATGGATATGCTTTCCCATTTCCAAACGGGCAATTGTAAGGGTTGAAGCATGCCCGAGGGTCTTTGGTGTTCAACCTTGACCTGTTGACATACTAGACATTGAGAGACAAACTCTGCTATATCCCTTTTCATACCTGGCCACCAATACATTCATTTAAGATCTTGATACATCTTGGTGGAACCAGGATGCACTGAGAAATCGCTTTTGTGTGCTTCCTCCAAAACTTGTCTTTTCATTTGTCCATCATTGGGAATGCACACCTTCTCATGGAAGAGGATAACTCCATCTCTGGCTTCTGAGAAACCAGGATTATATTTTTTAGATTGCAACTTCTCATCCACTAGTTGAGCCTGCTTAACTTGAGTTCTAAAATCGCAAGAGATTTCAATGTGGTTCAAAAAGATGCTATCCCGTCCTATTTCCACATTCAAATTCAAATTACGGAAATCTTCCAACAATTTCATCTCATGTATCGTCATGAAGGAAATATGAAGACCTTTCCTACTTAGAGCATCTGCTACCACATTCGCTTTCCCCGGGTGATACCTTAACTCAAAATCATAATCTTTAAGGAACTCCATCCATCTCCTTTGCCTCATATTTAGTTCTCTTTGATCAAAGAGGTATTTTAAACTCTTATGATCACTAAACACTTCAAATCGAGTTCCATAAAGGTAATGCCTCCATATCTTTAAAGCGAATACTATGGCAGCTAATTCTAGGTCATGGGTAGGATAATTTTATTCATGAGGTTTTAGTTGACGAGAAGCATAGGCTACCACTTGTCTATTTTGCATTAGTACACATCCCAGACCCCTTAAAGAGGCATCACAGTAAACCTCAAATCCTAAGGCCGGGTTTGGTATAGTTAGTACTGGTGCAGTAGTTAAACGGGTCTTCAATTCCAAAAAGCTCTTTTCACACTCTGTAGTCCACGCAAAAGGTTGATCTTTACGTGTTAAACGGGTTAAGGGCAAGGCCAACTGAGAGAAACCCCTAATAAACCTCCTGTAGTAACCAGCTAGTCCTAAGAAACTCTTGACTTCGGTAATGGTTTTAGGCCTTTCCCAATTCAGAACAACATCCACTTTACTAGGGTCCACCGCTACTCCTTCTTGTGAAATTACATGACCTAAGAAATTCACCTCTGTCATCCAGAATTCACACTTTTCTAGTTTAGCAAACAACCTTTTCTCCCTTAAGATCTGTAACACTATCCTAAGATGACCTTCATGCTCTTCGGGATTATTAGAATAGATTAGGATATCATCAATGAAGACAACTACAAACTTATCTAAGAAATGCCTAAATATCCTATTCATATAATCCATAAATACTGCAGGAGCATTAGTCAGACCAAACGGCATAACCAAATATTCATAATGTCCATACCGCGTCCGAAACGCAGTCTTTGGTATATCCTCAGGCTTTATCCTTATTTGATGGTATCCTGACCTCAGATCAATTTTAGAGAAGACTCCTGCTCCTCTAAGTTGATCCAATAGATCATCTATTCTAGGGAGTGGGTACTTATTTTTGACAGTCACCTTGTTGAGTTGTCTGTAATTTACACAGAGTCTCATGCTCCCATCCTTTTTCCTAACCAACAGTACTGGTGCGCCCCACGGGGATGCACTCGGTCTGATAAATTGCTTGGCCAACAAGTCGTCTATTTGGGTTTTGAGTTCCTTTAACTCTAGGGGTGACATCCTATAAGGTGCTATAGATATTGGTCCCGTGCCAGGAATCAAATCTATGGAAAACTCAATCTCCCTCTTTGGTGGTAAGGAAACCACATCTTTCGGAAATATGTCCTTGAATTCATTTACCACGGGGATATATGCTACATCATTGCTTGCCTTAGAACTTGAAGAAAGTGAACTGATAAAACCTGGGTCCCCACTTTTTAGGCACTGAGTTGGGTGTGACTCACTAACCACTGACAAGGAAGTTGAATCATTATAGTCCAGGTTGGTGGGAGGAAAGGTAATGGTTTTGTCTAGGCAATTTAGGGTGACCTGATTAGCAGAGAGCCAATCCATCCCTAGGATGACATCTAGATCACTTAAGGGTAAACAAATTAAGTCAACATGAAACAATTTATTTAAAATCACAAGGGGACACTTCTCACAAACTAAAGAAGTTTCTATGTTACCTTCCGCTGGGGTGGACACAACTAAGGGACATGACAATGAAGATAAGTACAAATTTAGACGCAAGGCACACTCACATGAAATATAAGAGTGAGTGGCACCAGAATCAAAAAGTACAACTAAAGGTTCTTGATTAAGGAAACACATACTGGTAATCAAGTTGTCTGTACCTTTAGCCTTCTTACCATTGAGTGTGAAGACCCTTCCTTTAGTCGGCTGTTCTGAAATAACCACTCCTTTTTGTTTTCGAGCTGGACAGTTTGGAGACACATGTCCAGCCTGTCCACAGTGATAACACACATTCTGACCCATGCGGCATTCTCCTCTATGATTCTTACCACACTTTACACATCCTATTCCCTTTGGAGGCTCTGAAACTTGCACTTGTTTTCCTCTTCCTAGACTTCCCTTTACCCTCAACTGTTGAGAATGTTTGCCTTCCTCCTTTTTCTTCTGCCACTTTAATTGACGGTCCTCTTGCATAATCATTAGGTTTGCTTCAGCAATTTGACATTTTTCTACCAATGTGGCATACTTAGTTATTCCCAGTTGTCCAACATAGCATCTGATCTCAGGTCGCAACCCTAATTCATATTGGGTTACCTTCCATTCCTCGTCTGGGGCATATCTCAAGTGTGGGGAGTACTTAGCCAACTCTTCAAACTTAGATGTGTACTCCGCAATAGACATATCACCTTGCACCAGGCGAGTAAACTCTAACTCTTTTTGCTTCCTCACACTTCTAGGAAAATACTTCCCAAGAAAGACATTTTGGAAGTTTTCCCATGTCAAGGGTGTTCCAGTTGATAGCATTCGCTCTCTAGCACCTCTCCACCAACTTTCGGCTGCTCCCTTCAAGTAATGAGTGGCAAAACAAGTCTTTTGTTCTTTAGCGCACACCACCACACTAAAGATCTTTTCCATTTCCCTTAACCAATATTGTGCTTCTGCAGGATCCGGTCCTCCAGCAAAAGGTGGCGGTTGATTCTTTCTAAACTCATTCCAACTATGATTGGGATCTTTAGGAGGTTGTGCTGGGCTTGCTCCCAAATTTCCAAGTCCCCCCTGAGCCAACTGATTAATAAGATGAGTGGTGGCATTAGCTTGTTCTCTCATGGCATTTACCATAGCCATCCAATCAGCATTACCAGGTCCAGGTTGATACTCATGAGATTGATTCAAAGGTGGTCTACCATGGCCTCTTCTTCCAGCTCCACGTTCCATTGTCTGCATACATTGCATAAAACATTAAGTTGATCAGGCTTAATGCTTTATATCAAAGCAATAAGATTATGGAAAATGAACTAAAAGTAAAGAGAAACTAAAATACTTAATCACAGCCCAATTGGATTGAACTGCTCTGATACCATAAATGTAATACCCTATGTTACATTACTATGTAAGACATAAGTATCACATGAAGGTTAGACATAAGTAGATAACAACAGAGTGGCAGAAGCCATAGTTTCTAGTTTATACAAATTTCGTCCATAATAAACTAAACAAACGAAATTGAGTTTTGAACTAAGGCATTAACCAGTTAATAATACATACTAAATCTGGCTTATACAAGGAATTTTTACAAAGTCCTCAATGCCTGCTGTCCTTGGGGTACAATGATGCGCTACTCTTTCTTATCTGAAACAACAACATGAGTAGTGAGATAACTAATCTCAGTGAATTTCCTGCAAAGACTCATTTTCATAAATACTTGTAAGTAGATTAACAATAACATCAATAACTTATATAAAAGTAAACTCTATATACTTGGACATCCCTTGGGGTTTTTTATCAGTGAAAAACGTCGCTGTCCCCTCCTTGTACGCTCTGGTAATTAGAGGAAACAGCTCTATACTTGTAAGGCATGACATACGTCTATGACCACAAGTGGCGTCCCACTTGTTTGCACTTACCTGTTTGCCTTCCTAACTGAAAGGACTTCTGTGATTGCCTTCCAAACGGGAAGGACTCTATACTCGACATCTGAAATGTCTCTGACCTCCATTCTAACTCGAATCATATCGGATAGAGGATGGTCGTCATTATTGGATGCCAAGCTATAGTTTACTTTTATGCACTATTGTTACAGCATGAAACATTTTAAATCAGCCCAAATAACCTTCAAACAAATGCTTATCAAGAATTTAAAACATCAACAACACTTGCAGAAATTTCTAGTTTTCAGCAACTTCTATGAATTTATTAAAATTTCAAACGATGTCGGATTTTGGAAAACGACCCCTCTATGGAAAGCTTAACATGTCTAGTCTATAAATAAAATTTCCTTTTTGAGAAGAAACTGCCCAAAAAGTATAGTTTTAATCAAAAAGTCACTGCATTCAAAAAACAGGACAGCAATTGTCCTCTGGCTTGTAACAGGTTTTTCTCCATCAATACTCAATGAAAAACAGCAAAATCAGTGTCTAAACCGTAGCAAATCGAGTCTAGTTTCCATAAAAATAAAAGTTGTACCAAACAGAGACCCATAGAAATAGTTATAAGTAAAATACTGCACATATGTCTGTACGGGTTTCTGGCCAGCAACTTCATTTGGGGCTTTTCACAAACAGAACACATGCATGCAAGATAAATAGTTTACAACAGCCATCTGCAGTCACTTTACTTCATATAATTAACATGCAAGCATGAAATCAAACAATAAGAGCAAGAATCAAAATTCCTAAGCTTGGGTTTATGATTACCAAGCACTAAACCAAGGAAACTCACATAAGCAAAGGATGAAGCTAGTGCAATGGAGGTTGAGTTCCTTAAGATTCTCTCCCTAATCTGACTTTGCTCCTCCTTGCTATCAAGTGTGGCTGCTCCAACCTCACTTCATAGATAAAATTGATGTTTGTTCATGTTGATTTTGGAAGAAAACACAAGAAGAAAAGAGGAGGTGATGGTGTGGGTGTTAGGGTTGAGATGAATGGAGGGAGTTTGATGCAATATGAAACAAGAAGGAGAGTCTCTCCTTCTCTCCTTGTTCTGGACGAAAATGTGAGGGGGAGGGGCTTAAGTGGAGAAAATTTAATTTATCTAATAGGGCTAGACTTCCTTGAGAGGCATTGGTCACTTGTAAAAAAAAAAAATACTATGATTTAAATTAAGGAGTGTACTACTCATATTTATGTATAGAATGAGAGGAAATATCATTGTTCTTGTAATAAAAATAAATCTAAGAGAGGGTGATATATGACCCTAGAATATTTCTAGAGTACTACTAATTAACCCAATGCATTTGGTATATGGATACATATATATAAAAGAAAATTTATTACTTCACTAATCAACCAATTATAGATTATACACTTATGAATATATATATATATATATATATACATGGATTCAAAACACCCAAGATAAAGTCGTTGAAGCTAGAATACTGTTAAGAAAGGATATTACAAGAAGAAAGAAAAATGAATGAAAATGAGAAAAGCCTGTTAGGCTGAAAACCGGCAAGTGCGGTCTAAGCAAAAGTTAGGGCAAATAAAAAAAAAAAAAGAAAAAAAATGAGGGATTTATGCAGGGACAATCTTCTACATAGTTCAATCCAACCCTCTAATGGGGCGGATCTTTTGTTTGAATGTGGCCCTACACTGGGGCAAATTTCTGCGTTGTTAATTCAGGCGTACACTGGGGCAAATTCCCCTGTGATTCAATTCACCCCTACATTGGGGCAATTTTTCGTGTTGCTCAATCAGGGCATTTTTTTTCAAGTTCAAGTGGGCCTTACACTAGGGAATTTTGTTTTGGCTCTCAAAGGGGCACATCAACCAGTAAGTCTTGATCCATTTGTTTTCCTTGTTGTCGCACCTTGTATGACTCTTTCTCTTCTTCTCTATTCCTTGCATTCAAGCATTCAAAATCCTCAAGGAAGTTCTACTCAATCTCCTTCTTGAGACAATTGTTGATCCATGAATTTCCATTAGATAATGCTTCAGGATAAGTGAACAAAGGTTCAACAATATGTTTCAACAATCTAATGCAAATCTCCCCAGGAACCGTTCAAGCCACATAAGTTCAAAATCTTCAGAAGGGGGTGATAGATGACATTCTCAAGTAGCGATCAAAGTTATGGGGAAGCTTGATTTTCAATCTGAGGCTTAGAAATGAAAAGAAGAAAAAAACAAGTGGTGTTTAAGATTTTACATTCCAAGGCATCAAGAACATGATTTCACATATACTCACCCAGATTCATCATTTGTAAGTGAAAAAGCAAGTCACAAGGTGTCCGCATATAGGTTTGATTGGTTGATGCTTGTTAAGAAGCACAAGATTCAATTTATCTATAAGGTTACTCTTTACACTCACAGGTTTTGTTTTTGTGAGTCGGTGTCAAGTTGGTCCACCGTTGCGAATGATCAAAATCTAAGCTTCTTTTTTGCGAGTCAGTGCCGAGTTGGCCCGCCATTGCAAATGGTAAAAAAATGATGAAAATAAGAAATAAAAAATAAAGAAAGAAGAAACTCTGAGTCTGAGTCAAGTGGAATCCCAAGTTGATAAGGTTTTTTTTGGCTCAAAGGCCAACTGCAAATGTTTTGGGCTCAAGACCCACTTCATGAATTTTTGGCTCAAGGCTCAATTCATAAGTCTTTTGGCTCAAGTCCCATTTCATAAATTGGCTTATGGCCCAGGTCATAAAATTCATGTTGGCTCAAGGCCTCTTATGAATAATTTTCGGTTCATAACGTCAAGAATCTGCAAGATTCAATTTATTTACATGGTTACTCTTCACACTCTTAGTTTCCCTTATGCAAGTCGGTGTCGAGTTGGTCCGCCATTGCAAATAACAAAACAATCTAAGTTTCTCTCTTGCAAGTAAGTGTCGAGTTGGCTCACCATTGCAATTGATGAGAAAAATGAAAGAAAGAAATAAGAAACCATGAGTCTCATTCAAGTTGACTCCATTAATAAGGTTTTTTTTTCTGGCTCAAGGCCAATTGCACAATTCATTTTGGCTCAAGACCCCCTACATAAAGTTTTCAACTCATGGCTCAATTGATAAAGTTTTTTGGCTCAAGGCCAATTGCATAATTCTTTTTGGCTCAAGGCCTACTACATGAAGTTTTCCAGCTCAAGGCTCAATTCATAAAGTTTTTCGGCTCAAGGCCAATCACATGATTCATTTTTTGAGCTAGGAGGCTCGTCGCTTTTCTTCGATCTAGGAGGCTCGTTGCTTTCTTTTTCGAGCTCAGAGGCTCATTATCATTTACTTTTTGAGATCAGAGACGCACTGTTATGTATTTTTTTGAGCTCAGAGGCTCATTGTCATTTAAAATTTTGGGACCAGAGGCCTACTATTATTTAATTTTCGAGCTCAGCAGAGGCCCACTGTCATTTAATTTTCGAGCTCAAAGGCTCATTGTCATTTTTTTTGGGATCAGAGGCCCACTTTCATTTAAATTTCAAGCTCAAAGACTTATTGTCATTTAATTTTAGGGATCAGAGGCTCATTGTCATTTAATTTTCGAGCTTAGCGGCTCATTTTCGTTTAATTTTCGGGATCAGAGGCCCGCTGCACTTTTAATTTTCTGTCATTTACATTTTCGGGATCAGAGGCCCATCGCACTTTTATTTTCGGGATCAGAGGCCCACTGCACTTTTAAATTCTTATCATTTAATTTTCAGGATTAGAGGCCTACTGCACTTTTAATTTTCTATTATGTACTTTCTGGATCAGAGGCCCACCACACTTTTAATTTTCGGGATCAGAGGCCCATCACACTTTTACTTTTGGGATCAGAGGCCCATCACATTTTTAAATTTCAGTCATTTAATTTTCGGGATCAGAGGCCCGTTGCACTTTTAATTTCCTGCAATACTTTTCGGGATCAGAGGCCTACTGCACTTTTAATTTCGTGCAATTTAATTTTAGGGATCAGAGTCCCATTGCACTTTTAATTTTCTGTCATTTACTTTTTGGGATCATAGGCCCATCGCAATTTTAAATTCCTACAATTTACCTTTTGGGATCAGAGGCCCATCGCACTTTTAAATTTCTGTCATTTAATTTTCGGGATCAGAGACCCATCGAATTTTAAGTGTCTGTCATTTGCTTTTGTGTCTGCATCGTTTGCATTTAATCCCTTAGTAAAGTGGCATACATTCCCGGACAAAATGCGTGTTCTTTTTTTTACTCATTCCTTACTATGATCACATAAATGGTCACGACTCTTCATGTCTTATAGTAAGCAACAAGTATAGATGGACAACTGTGAACACCCCATTTTAATCGGGTCCTTTTTGTTTTTCACTTAATTTTACCAAAAATATAAAAAATTCGAAAAAAATCAAAATCATAAAAATATCTTGAATTTTGAGAAAAATCCAAAAAGAGTGGAGTTTTTTTAATTTTTATTTTATTTTTGTATTTCTTAATCTTAATAAAAATCCAAAAAAAATGATAAAAGGAAAAACCACAAAAATATTTTGAGCTTCATTTATTTATTTTTGTTTGCCTTAAAAATATAGAAAAAATTTGAAAAAATAAAAATCACAAAAATATTTTAATTTCTTTTTAATGCAGTTTCTTTTATAAATAAAGAAATAAAAAATGGAACATTTTGTTGTTTTTAAGTTATGTCTTATTTATGATACTAATAAGAAAAAAATAAGAAGAAAAAATGTCTTTGGGCCAATAAACCAAGTTTCAGCCCATGCCCTTTCTCCAGAACCCGTTTCCCTTGCTCCATAACCTGGTTCCCTCTTCCCTTCCAAGCCAGAACCCTAGCAGTGGCGCCTTTCCTCTCCTCTCCTTCCTCCCGATTTCGTTTTTTCTGCAACCCAAATCTTTCCTTCCTAGACGCAACTCAATGGCTAGCAGTGCGAAAAACTCGCAGCAATTTCGGATTGAAATGAGGATGTGATCTGGATTCCTATTGGAGCCATCAATCGCATACACCCAAGATCAAGATAACATTGTTTCTTTCCATTTCTACCGCAAATATGAGATTGCGCCTACAGCTTTCACACATAGACCATGAGGTAAATATTGTTTCCTTCCCTTTTTGCTATCAATCATGATATTAATGGTGATTTGTTCCTTTTCTTGGCAGGTCGCGCAAACTGGAGTCTATAAGGGGGGACGAATTGAACCAGAAAAGGGGACAGCGACCACCAATTGATGCAAAGCACAAACACCCACTGATAGAAGCATACAGAGAGCGAAAATTGGGGGCTCTCTCAGGATACACACATAACACACCCACCGATAGAAAAAGACAAAAAGACAGAGAGGGATACAAGCAGATTTTCGTTTCTCATTCTCAAATATGCGTGCTAGCATATCAACGCTAAGAGGAGGGCACGATTTCAGGTTTTGTGAAGGAGGAAATTGCATTTGAGGCAAGGAAGGTGGCTATAGCGGGCACAACGAGATCAATATGCAGAAGAAATATAGGGAGAAGACAAAGAGAGCAATCCTGGTTTTAAGAAGAATTCAACAATTTTGGCATTTGTTTATTAAGATCGATATTGGTAAATTATAATGCTATCTTCTCTTATTTGTTTCTTTCTCTCCTTTACATCAGATGTAATTTGTGTTTAATATTGGGAATTAAGAAAGGTGGTCATTAGTGTTTGCACACCACTTCTTCGATGAAAAGCTTGAACCATGATTTACTCTGTAGTTGCTGAAATGTTATTGTTTAAACCAATAGTTCATGGTCTAAAATGTTATTTGCTCTGTATTTGCTGATAGTAGCAGTTTATTCCTTAAGCGCATTGGTCCTTTTGTGATTGTGTTACTAATAGTATGAGAGGTGATATTAGTTCCATAATGATCTGATTTTTCTTATAAGATACAATGCCATCTGATGCATAACCTCTATGCCCAACTTAGCCAAAATAGAAACACTGTCAAGTTGTTCTTCAATCTTCATTCTCAATCACATTACTTTGCTTGCCAATTTTGCATCTTCCAGTGAGTCTATTTTGATCTATTACTATCCTTGTAATTGCTTTTGGACGATATTTTATTTAGAGTTGTTCTATAAGCATGAGTTTGCCATATTATTTTTCGGTGTATCAATAAATTTGATGAGAGGACCCGCCGCCCATTGGAGAACCTAAGATATTAACTAACATTAATCGTATAATAAACGTTAGCGCGCCTTATTAATACGAAGTGAAGCGAAAAATTGAGCGCGGAAGCAAAACAATTTACGGCACGCTACGCCTCAGAGTACACAGCTTTAGATATAAAGAAATATACATACATCAGTTGCCCCATCAGTAGGGCTACAGTATTAAAGTAGTACGTACAGAGTATATTAATACAAACCAAAATAAAATTACAAAAGGTAGGCCGAGAGATAGCTCTCCTGCTAACCACGATCACTGCCCAACCTCTTGAGGCTAGGGTCCGTGGCCCGTCCTCCGGCGTCAGGCTCGTACGGAATACCGTCCAGTTCTTCAGCAGCTGGTTCCTCTTCGGGATCTTCCCATAAAAGTGAAATAACACGTACAAAAAATAAAGGGAGATAAGAATCATAATTCATCAATATGGGAGAGGGGCATCAGTACAGCATATATATATGCATACATCACACAACACAATTAAATCATAGGACACAACCTCATCCATCTCTTAAATCACCCATCACAATCATCTCAAAAGTCATTCTCTCGGATAATCCTATAAGTGGGATACTAAGCCCTATGTATATGCTGACTTCCCTATATGCATGTCGGCCGATACATCACGTCCCCAGTTGGACATTCCCATCGGGATTACATCACATCACATCACATCCCGCCTCAGGATTTCATCTAACGTCCTCAATTGGACATCCTCCTTTGGGACAAAATGCTGTGGTATGAAATAATATGAAAATGCAACAAACATCCATTGCAGGTTGATATCGGAACCTCACGCCTAAACACTCGTCCACGACCACGACATATCGCATCATATCAACATCAACATCAACATCACATCAGCATCAACATCACAACGCCATACGTCTACGAGCCACAGCTCCACGATCGGGACCACAACGATATCAACCCGAACAACATCATCACTCACCATACTCTCATCAACACTCAACCACCAGTCAAATCACAATAACATTACAACAATAATTCATTCCAGTGCAAATATCATCATAAAATCGAATAACAGTAAATCACATAAGCAGTTCAACAAATTAAAGCGATAGATAATCAAATAAATGAAACAACACATCAACCTCGATCAATCACATCATTTACAATATCAACTTAGTGGTGATAGCCCAAAAGTATCTACACCTAGGGTTCAGGCACTTTTTCCAGGGCTCAACCTCTAATAGGGTTTAAGGGTTCCCTTACACACACACACACAGATATATATATATATATATATATATATATATATATATATATATATATATATATATATATATATATAGATATAATATACTAAGCTTGCCTTGCCGACGATATTAGTTCTTTCTCTCCGCCTTAGTGATTTCCACATGCAGCTCCGGCTACGACTCCGCAATAGTCAGTCGGGTGCGCGATCGGATGTTCGAGTCCTATCCGATTTTATACAACAAAAGACAACCAGAAATTAAAATAGTTAAATCGAAAACTCCCTAATTCCTTAGGATTAGCTACTGCCCCTATTTAATTAATTAGGCTAGGGATGTCTAAAAATTCCTAACTCTTGGATCAATAATACTTAGGTATCCCTAAACATAATCAATGAAGGCATTAATCCTTAAGTCTCCTTCTCTTGTCACTGTAGCTCTTTTGTCGATCCCGGGAGACTTTCATCTTTTCCCGAATTTTCTTAACTTGCTCCGTCGTTCGTTTTACCATCTCTCGGTCTATTAACTGATTCTCCCCGGTTTCATACCAATAGAGCGGTGTTCTGCACTTTCGTCCATACAGTGCCTCATATGGCGCCATGCCAATACTCAAGTGGAAACTATTGTTGTACGTGAATTCGTTCAATGGAAGGAATTCGTCCCAACTTTCTGTGTTTTCTAGAACACATGCTCTTAAAAGATCCTTCAATGATTGAATCGTCCTTTCTGACTGACCAACCGTTTGTGGATGATAAGCTGAACTCATTTTGAGCTTCATTCCCAATGCACTATTTAGACTCTACCAAAACCTGGAAGTATATCTCGGATCCCTGTCCGAAATTATACTCGAAGGTACTCCATGTAATCTCACCACTTCTTTGATGTAAATATGGGTTAATCTTTCCAAAGAATACTTTTGGTTGATCGGCAAGAAATGAGCACATTTTGTCAGCTTGTCAAATATTACCCAAACTGCATCGCATCTCTTTTGCGTCCTTGGTAGTTCGGAAACAAAATCCAATGCTATCCCATTTCCATTCTTGGACATCCAGTGATTGCTATAACCTTGTTGGTTTCTGGTGTTCAATCTTTGCCTTTTGACACACCAGACAAGATTGGACATATTCTGCTACTTCCTTCTTCATCCCAGGCCACCAAAACATTCCTTTTAGGTCCTGGTACATCTTTGTAGATCCGGGATGAAAACTCAGCTTGCTCTTGTGTGCTTCTTCTAAGATCATGTTCCTAACTTCGCTATCCTTAGGCACACATATCTTGTCTCCAAACTTCAGGATTCCATCAGTACCTTTCTTGAACTCTGAAGTCTTTCCTTCTTCTACCATCTGATTCTTTTCCTGCAGGTACTGATCTTCTCCTTGCTTTTTCCAGGTCAAGTTCAGAAAATCACTAGTAATAGTGACCATTCCTGAACTTATCTTATCTTTGGATAACTTCACGTCAAGATTCAGATTCCTGAACTGTTCCAGCAATTCCAGTTCCTTCACCATCATCGCGGACATATGCAGAGATTTCCGACTCAATGCATCTGCCACTATGTTGGCCTTTCCTGGGTGGTACTGTAGATCGAATTAATAATCTTTTATGAGTTCCATCCATCTCCTCTGCCTCATGTTCAACTTCTTTTGGTCGAACAGATACTTCAAACTCTTACGGTCGCTAAAGACACTGAATTTAGCGCCATAGAGATAGTGTCTCCATATCTTCAATGAAAATACTATTGCAGCCAACTCTAGGTCATAGGGTGGGTAATTCCGTTTGTGTACTTTCAGTTATCTGGAAGCATAGGCTACCACTTTCCTCTCTTGCATGAGTACGCAACCCAAACCTTGATACGATGGGTCACAGTACACATCGAACGACGTTGATGGATCTGGAAAGACTAGTACCGGAGATGTAGTTAGCCTCCTTTTCAGCTCTTGGAAACTAGCCTCACACTCTTCTGTCCATTCATATCCTTTTCCTTTCCTCGTTAATTGTGTCAGAGGTAACGCAATCTTCGAGAATCCCTCGATAAACCTCCTATAGTACCCTGCTAGCCCGAGAAAGCTAATGATCTCGCTTACCGTCTTATAAGGCTTTCCCACTTTGCCACAACTTCTACTTTTGCAGGATCTACTGCTATACCATCCTTGTCGATCACGTGTCCAAGGAATTGTACCTCCTCCAGCTAGAACTCGCACTTTGACAACTTGGCATAGAGTTGTCTATCCTTAAGAACTTGAAGTACAACCCTCAAATGCTCTTGATGTTCTTCCTTGTCTAAGGAGTAGATAAGGATGTTGTCGATAAAAACAACGACAAACTTATCAAATTACGGTCGGAAGATCCTGTTCATGTAATCCATGAACACTGCAGGAGCATTAGTCACACCAAAAGGCATAACTAGATACTCGTAGTGCCCGTACCGACTCCTGAAAGCTGTCTTTGGTATATCATCTTCCTTCACTCTTATCTGATGATAACCGGATCTCAAATCAATCTTAGAAAATACCGTTGCTCCCCTTAATTGGTTCATAAGATCATCAATCCTTGGCAACGGGTATTTATTCTTGATTGTCACCTTGTTGAGTTGTCTGTAGTCCACACACAACCTTGAACCGCTGTCCTTCTTCTTGACGAACAGTACAGGTGCTCCCCATGGTGAAACACTCGGTCTGATAAACTGCTTTTACATCATGTCGTCTAGTTGCTTCTTCAGCTCTGCCAACTCCGTTAAGGACATTCGATAGGGTGCTATCGAAATCGGTCCGGCTCCAGGTGCAAGATCGATCGCGAACTCTACCTCCCTCTTGGGTGGTAGTCCTAGCACATCGTCCGGGAAAATATTTGGAAACTCACGCACCACCGGCAAAGCATCCAGACTTGGAGTCTCCTCAGCTTCTAAGGAAAATAGCACCATGCACTCTCCTGATTGTATACCTCCCGACACACTATCACTGGCAGGCAATGATCCAGATTGCTTGCAAAAACAGAGGGTTTTATTTGAACAGTCTAGTACTACATGGTTGGCCGAAAGCCAATCCATGCCTAAGATAATATCAATCTTCTGCATAGGCAGACAGACAAGGTCAACAAGAAAAGATCGGTTTTCTAACATAACCGGGCATTTTACACAGACAAATAGAGTTGTCAGGGAATCACCCGTAGGTGTAGAAACAGTCAAATCATATGGTAAGGTTGAAACAAGCAAATTCAAATGATCCACATATGCTAAAGAAATAAAGGAATGTGTAGCCCTCGAATCAAATAAAACAGATAAGAGTCCCCTCGCAACTAGGCACTTACCTTGTATCAGATCGGGAGATTGAGAGCTTTAGATCCTTTCACGGCAAACATCCTTCCACTACTATGTGGCCTATTCGGTTGGCTTGCCGCTTGCTATCTTACTTCTGCACCCATTAATCTTTCGCCTTGTGGTTGGCTCTAAAGCCTCTCGAATCGCGAATTGGTCCACCACTTGTTTACTGGAGTTTGTGCGACTTGCTCTTGATCGTGCTCTCCCAGCACGGTACATTTCTCTACCAGCTCGAAGAATCATTGAATGTTCAATGGCAGCATAGTCCTCTTTAGCTAGAAAAGGCTAGGAAATTGAAGAAAACTAGGGGAAAGGCAAAACAAGGTTTCGCTTAGCGAGACTCCATTCGCTTAGCGAAATTGAGGCAGTGATACCTAACTTGGAATTTCTCTGTATCGCTTAGGAGGTGCATTTCGCTTAGCGAATTTGGTAAAATTTTCTCTGAAGCGCTCAGCGAGATCAGTTTCGCTTAGTGATACCCATTTCGCTTAGCGAGACACATTTCACCTAGCGAAATTCCCCAGATTTTGAATCCTTCAAACAATAATGAAGCAACATTCAATATAAATCAGCTGATATATATGCCATGTGCCCTACGAACAAAACAGTTATCACACTCGATAACATGCGCATCGGAACACTACCATTTTTCTAACACAGTTAGTACCCAATGTGGATATAACTGCCAATGCTAGTATACTTCCTAAACCACGCAGTCCGATATTAGAATCGAACTGCTCTGATACCAATAAGTGAGACGACTTGCCGTCCCATTGGAGAACCTAAGATATTAACTAACCTTAATCATATAATAAATGTTAGAGTGCCTTATTAATACTAAGCGAAGAGGAAAATTGAGCGCGGAAGCAAACCAATTTACGGCACGCTACGCCTCAGAGTACACCGCTTTAGATATAAAGAAATATATTTACATACATCAGTTGCCCTATCAGTAGGGCTACAGTATTAAAGTAGTACGTACAGAGTATATTATTACAAACCAAAATAAAATTACGAAAGGTAGGCCGAGAGATAGCTCTCCGGCTAACCACGATCACTACCCAACCTCTTGAGGCTAGGGTCCGTGGCCCGTCCTCCGGCGTCAGGCTCATACGGAATACCATCCAGTTCTTCAGCAGCTGGTTCCTCTTCGGGATCTTCCCATAAAAGTGAAATAACACGTACAGAAAAATAAAGGGAGATAAGAATTATAATTCATCAATATGGGAGAGGGGCATCAGTACAGCATATATATATGCATGCATCACACACACAATTAAATCATACGACACAACCTCATCCATCTCTTAAATCACCCATCACAATCATCTCAAAAGTCATTCTCTAGGATAATCCTATAAGTGGGACACTAATCCCTATGTATATGTGATGACAACCAAATGGTGAGGTTGCCTTTTGAAGATCTTATGGTTGAATTCAAAGCATGATAATTTCGTGCTCTTCTTATATGAATAAAATGAATCAACATAAAAGTGAAGAAAGTAAGAAAATGGAAAGAAAGAGACGATGAAGGCGCCATAAACCAAGAAGGTTTGATAAGCCAAGTGATGTTCGCCACTAGAACCTTGGATTCTTGATAAGAACTAAGTTTGGTTCACCAAGAACCTAGGAGAACAATATTCTCACAAATGGAATTAATCCAAATTCAACATCCAAGTTGTTTTATTCCATGTTTCTAGGTGAATACATATAGTAGTGGAAGGCATGAAGATGCCATCAAAAGGTCACCATAAAGTGACTTGACCCCACTCATAACATAGAATCATTCCTACTAATAAACTAATTAAAAGAAAAGAACCATAACCATCAAATAAAGACTCACTAATGTGTGGCTATTAACTCCATAACCACCACATAATGACTCTCCAATAAGTGGCCAAAGATTCCATAACCTCCCAAGGTTACTAAGGCATGCAAGCCAAAAGTTAACCTCCTTTCTTATCATAAAATTCGACCTCACCTTCATACAATAGCCACATAACATATTGAAATAAAAACTAAATACAAGCCTAAAACAAAATGGGTCAAATCCGTCCAGAATTTCGTGCATAAATTCTAGCCCTATTTTCTTTATGATAGAGATCAAATTAGGTCCTGATGATAGAAATACAACTTGTAGAAAATTCCCTTAGCTTTCCAATGCCACCAAGAACATGGAAATCAGATTACCAGAGAACCAGTTATAATCAAAACAAGGCATAAGGTCACTTGGCCTTGAATGGTTTGACCTCCTCTTGTTGCAAACTTGAATTGTCCCCCGTTGGCTCATATCATTCCCTCCATCTTGGAAGAAATTCGACCTCGAATTTATTATCTCTATACCTACATCAAGAGAAAGAACTAAGTTTATGGAAATTGAAAGTAAATCAAACATTGGATTTCCTTGAGTAGGAATCCTTTTATTTTTCTTATGTGCAACACCCAATCCTCCAGTGTCAAACACAAATTTAAAGAACTCACCACATGTGTCAAAGATGTTAGGAAATTTTTCATTATGCTCATACAACACCTTAAGATTTGTGAAGTCTAGAAATTGAAGTTCGAGGCGAGTAGGAAAGTTATACCTTTGAGTATTTACATTGACCACCATATTTACCTCTCTATGCTTCGGCATGATGACATTTGAGAGTATTGCATCCTCTTTGGAATGCATCAAGTTATTCTCAAAGGTGGAATATACAAGTTTGGACCCATTGTACTTTTCACCCAAATAAACAATTGGTTGTCCTTTTTGAAGTAAAACAGCCCCATGATCACATTAGATGCATCACATTCAATTCGAAAGGACTTTGCAAGAATAGGTAAAGCAAGAATGAATGCACTAGTGAGCCTATCAAACAAGTCCACATGCAATTCTTGAGAACTTACATTAAACCCAAGAAGGCCAACATGATTTGTGCAATATGAATTTTTGTCAAAATTAGCATAAAAATTCCCTACCCTCATATCACGATACCTACTTTTCAAATCAAACTTAGAAAGATGGCAATAGTCATGCAATTCATTAAGCAAGTAATCATACCTATTCAATGTAGGAAAGTAGCAAGACCCATGCAATTTACCAAGCACGTTATGAAATATAGGGGTAGAATGTTCATGATTTTGGGGAGCTATGCAAGTAATCAAACCATGGGGTGTTTCCTTTGGACACACTTTTTCAAGTGCGTTGGTTGTCTTGTAAGCTTCCTTTGAAGGCACATCCTCAGCTCTCTCATTTTCTTTTACCTCTTTTTCTTTAGCATCACTCTCTTTTGCATTCACCTCCCCCTCAAGTTTTCTCTCAACATGGACCTCAGTCTCTTGTTTTTCTTTTTCTCCCTCTTTCTTTTGTATTTCGTCTTCAAAATTTGAACTCTTTCTTTTTAATCTCTCCTCTTTTCTCTCAACATTTTTTTCACTTTTTTCCTTACCATTTGGGCATTGATAATCCAAATGCCCCCATCCAAAACACACAAGGCACCTCATATCCCTACTTCTAGTTGTAAGAGTTGGAGTAGAAAGGACATTGCTAGATCTTTTTCTAGTAGTGCTCACAGCCTCTTTGACCCTTGAATAGGAACCCTCCTTCTTTTGATTGATCTTTGTTCTTTCATATCTCTCATTTACAATCCATTTCTCTTTGTGGTACTCATCCACACTCTTGGTTTCTTATGTCAATCTTTGCAATTTGTTGTGAAGATCTCTATGGTAATGGGATGGGACAAATCTCTTTCTCAAGACATACTTCATCTCCTCCCAAGTGTCTATGATCTCTCCTCCATGTCTCCTCCTTTCTTTTTGTAATTGGTCCCACCATATAAGGGCATATTTTTTGAACTCAAGGGAGGCTACTTTCACCTTCTTACCTTCACTGTAAGAATTACAATCAAAGACTTGTTCTATTTTTAACTCCCACTCCAAGTAAGCCTCCGGATCATTCTTCCCAAGAAAGGGTGGAACTTCGATTTTAACCCCTTCAAGCCTTTCATCACGCCTCCTTCCCCTATGTCCTCCTCCTCTAGGCCTTCCTCTTTCACTTTCATTGCCACTAGACTCATCATTTTGAAGGTTGGCAAGTTGTTGATCATAGTTGGCTTGCATTGTCTCCATTTGCCTTTGAAGGGCTTGCATTTGAGTAGTCATTCATGCAAGAATGACTGCGGACCTTGGTGAAGGTGGTGGACTTTCTCCATTATTTGCCATGATTTATGTTTCCTCACAACACTCCCTCACTTGTCACACAAATGAATTTCACTCTTTTGGCTTTTTCCACACAAGAAGTAAATTTGCACTCTTGTCTTTTTCCTCTCAAATGTTCCCCTTTAGTTCTTAGAGGAATCAAACACAAAACACAAAAATACCAAAATTCAAGTAACAAAATCACAAAAACTTATCAAAACAAAGAACAAAGGCTAGAAAAGAAAAGGTTTAGAAAAAAGAAACAAAGGAAGAAGGGAACAAATATTTTCAACACACAAATTGCTTAATTGAATTTTTCTCTTCTTTTTTTTTTTACTATTCATGATTTTTTTTTTATACTTGTTGAAGAGAATCACCCTTGAAAACTTTGTTTTTGGAGCAATACACAACAACCACGAAACTTCCCTTCTAGAAAAGAATCAAAGTAAATTTTGTTTTAGTTTTTGGAAAGAAAAGAAGAAAGAGTAGAAGATGAAGAACAAAGATAGATTCAAGAACACAAACACAAATTCAACCAAAGCCTAAGCTTTGATACCACTTGATGACAACCAAATGGTGAGGTTGCCTTTTGAAGATCTTATGGTTGAATTCAAAGCATGATAATTTCGTGCTCTTCTTATATGAATAAAATGAATCAACATAAAAGTGAAGAAAGTAAGAAAATGGAAAGAAAGCGATGATGAAGGCGCCACAAACCAAGAAGGTTTGATAAGCCAAGTGACGTTCATCACAAGAACCTTGGATTCTTGATAAGATCTAAGTTTGGTTCAACCTAGAACCTAGGAGAACAATATTCTCACAAATGGAATTAATCCAAATTCAACATCCAAGTTGTTTTATTCCATGTTTCTAGGTGAATACATATAGTAGTGGAAGGCATGAAGATGCCATCAAAAGGTCACCATAAAGTGACTTGACCCCACTCATAACATAGAATAATTCCTACTAATAAACTAATAAAAATAAAAGAACCACCACCAAATAAAGACTCACTAATGTGTGGCTATTAACTCCATAACCACCACATAATGACTCTCCAATAGGTGGCCAAAGATTCCATAACCTCCCAAGGAGTTACTAAGGCATGCAAGCCAAAAGTTAACCTCCTTTCTTATCATAAAATTCGACCCCACCTTCATACAATAGCCACATAACATATTGAAATAAAAACTAAATACAAGCCTAAAACAAATGGGTCAAATCCGTCCAGAATTTCGTGCATAAATTCTAGCCCTATTTACTTCTTGATAGAGATCGAATTAGGTCCTGATGATAAAAATACAACTTGTAGAAAAATCCCTTAGCTTTCCAACGCCACCAAGAACATGGAAATCAGATTATCAGAGAACAAGTTATAATCAAAACAAGGCATAAGGTCACTTGGACTTGAATGGTTTGACCTCCTCTTGTTGCAAACTTGAATTGCCCCCTGTTGGCTCATATCAATATGCTGACTTAACCTATATGCATGTCAGCCGATACATCACGTCCCCAGTTGAACATCCACGTCAGGATTACATCACATCACATCACATCCCGCCTCGGGATTTCATGTAACGTCCCCAATTGGACATCCCCCCTTTGGGACCAAATGGCAACAAACATCCATAGCAGGTTGATATCGGAACCTCACGCCTAAACACTCGTCCACGACCACGACACATCGCATCACATCAACATCAACATCACATCATCATCAACATCGCATCAGCATCGACATCACAACGCCTTGCGTCTACGAGCCATAGCTCCACGGTCAGGATCACAATGATATCAACCCAAACAACATCATCACTCACCATACTCTCATCATCACTCAACCACCAGTCAAATCACAATAACATTACAACAGTAATTCATTCCATTGCAGATATCATCATAAAATCGAATAACAATAAATCACACAGGCAGTTCAACAAATTAAAGCGACAGATAATCAAATAAATGAATCAACACATCAACCTCGATCAATCACATCATTTATAATATCAACTTAGTGGTGATAGTCCAAAAGTACCTACACCTAGGGTTCAGGCACTTTTTCCAGGGCTCAACCTCTAGTAGGGTTTAAGGGTTCCCTTATATATATATATATATATATATATATATATATATATATATATATATATATATATATATATATATATATATATATATTCTATACTAAGCTTGCCTTCCCGACCATATTAGTTCTTTCTCCCCACCTTAGTGATTTCCACATGCAGCTCGGCTACGACTCCGCAACAGTCAGTCGGGTGCGCGGTCGGATGTTCGAGTCCTATCCGATTTTATACAACAAAACACAACCAGAAATTAAAGCAGTTAAATCGAAAACTCCCTAATTCCTTAGGATTAGCTACTGCCCCTATTTAATTAATTAGGCTAGGGATGTCTAAAAATTCCTAACTCTTAGATCAATCCTTAGGTATCCCTAAACATAATCAATGAAGCCATTAACTCAAAAAAACAAAGATTTCTCCTATTGCACCACCCCTAGGGTTCGGCCCTATTGAATGAAAAATAGCTAGGGAGCTCCAAAAATTCTCATTTCTTGGATAACACCTTAACTAAATGTAATAACCCTAGATATCAACTCAAAACATCAAAAACCAGCCAAAAACCCTACCCTACACTAAAGGGGTTTTCAGCCTCTCCATAAAAAAAAAATAGCTAGAGAGATTTCATGGCTCTAATCTCTTGGATCATGCAAGTATGTCATGAACCTAGGCCATAGAAATTGGTTTGGTATTAAAATGATTTTTCTACAATTTTTCATGGATTTTTGAAGATTTAGCGATAAAAGCCCTAACATTTCTAATCATGAAATTTAGAGGATAAAAATGAGGGATTGAGAGAGATAGAGATGAGGATCTACCTCCTAAGAGATTCTCCTTCAAAAACTAGTGAAGGTTGCTTCACAAAAGCTCAAAAATCAAGCTCCAAAAATGGAGAAAATGGTGAGAAGAAAAGAGAAAGAAGAGAAAAGGAAGAAGATGGGTTTGGAGGGGGGCTGTTCTGCCGAAAAAATGAGAGAGTGAGGGTGAAGAATAGGATATTTATTTAGTAAACTTTGGAGTTAAGAAATAGGTAAAAGTAATAAAAGGTAATTAGTAAAAACTAATCAAGGCCAATTTGGTTAATTCACGTACCGACATTTTGAAAATCCTCACGACATTGGTAGGAGTCCCCAAATGATTTAACATAGCCCTGGTATGAAAATTATCGGCTCAAGGTTTTCGAAAAACCCTAAGACAGCTCGAATTGTCTCCCCGATCGATTTTCGGCCTGAATATAAAATATTATTTATATTTTTGGACGTCAGGACACATTTTAGCAAAATGGTAGAGGATTGAATTCTAAGACTAATGGTCCTGACTGTTAGTCAAAAAGAGGTCTTGATAGTAGAAAAACACTATCATTTGAAAAACATAGATCAGGCTCCGTTTGAGTTTTCGGCCCAAAACTTAACCATAGCCTCCTACGATGGCGTAGAGCGTGACTATGGCTTCGGAATAATTTATTTAATTTTCTAGACCCTCCAATAAAATATAATTACTTAATTAGTGATTAATTAAAAATATTGAGAAAAATTAGGGTGTTACATTTGATGTGGGGCATGTTAATATCCTTGGATTGCAGTAGAATTGTAAGAAAAAGTAATAATGAATAAAAAATAAAAAAATAAAAAATAATCAAATAAAATGATTGAATTTTTGTTATTTTGGGGTTGTTCTATGAAAAGTGACATGTTTAATCCCTTAGATTCAAGGTTGCTCTGTGGACATGTGTGTCACGTTCAACCTCACATAGGACTTCTAAAATAAATGAAACAAAAACAATCACAAAACAATTTTTTTTTTTTTTTGTAATTCTTCAATTTATTTTGGTGAATAATTAACTAAAATAATTGAATTTGTGTTATTTAGGGTTGCCCTATGGACTTGAGTGCAATGTTCGATCCCATAGCATTAAGGTTGTCCTATGGTCTTGTGTGTCTATATTCAACCTTGTTTAGGATTTTTTTTTAAAGCATTTAACATTTAGAACTAAAATAATTTAAAACTATAAAATCATGAAACAAAATCTCATTTTTTTTTTCTTATGTTTTTTGTTTTTGCGAATAACTGTTTAAAAATTGAACTAAGGTTATTTTGGGATTGCTCTATGAAATGTGTCATGCTCAATCCCTTAGACTTGAGGTTATCCTATGGACTTCTGTGTTATGTTCAACCTCATTAAGGACTTGCTAATATTAAAGTTTTAAAATACAAAATCAACAAAGTTACAAAATATCCTGAAACAAAATTTTTCTATTCTATTAAATATTTTTTGTCCTTTTGTGTAAATATTAATTCCTAAGCTTTTCATCCTGGTAAATAATTTTTGGGGTAAATTAAATATGTTAAAGTTCATTAATTATTTGCACACTAATTTGGGTAACCGTTTTTTAACGGGTGTACTAGGGGTGTTGTGGGGTTAAGTCTTCATCCTTCCCTATGCGCAAGCGAATTTTCAATTCAGTTTTGGTTATAAAGACCATTTTTAAAAGGTTTTCCAATTTTCCTACATTAAATAAAATTGGTGGCGACTCTACATGTTTTTAATACAAGCTTCTTTTTTTCGCCATGCCTTCGCGATTTCGGTCGCAACAGGAGCACAACCCAGGGATGTTCCTCATGTTCCTCTCGGTTTGTTGAGTAGATGAGGATGTCGTCGATGAACACAACCACGAACTTATCCAAGAATAGTCGGAAAATCCTGTTCATGTAGTCCATAACCACTGCTGGAGCATTTGTTACGCCAAAAGGCATAACTAGGTACTCGTAATGTCCATATCGAGTCCTAAACGCCGTCTTTGGTATATCTTCTTTCTTGACTCTGATGTGATGGTAGCCAAAGCTCAAGTCAATCTTTGAAAATGTGGCTGCTCCCTTCAATTGATCCATCAGGTCGTCTATCCTTGGCAAAGGATACTTATTCTTGATGGTCACCTTGTTCAGCTGTCGGTAATCAACACACAATCTTGAACTTCCATCCTTCTTCTTAACAAACAGAACGGGTGCTCCTTATGGCGAAAAGCTTGGCCTGATGAATTCTTTTCCCATCATATCATCTACTTGCTTTTGCAATTCTGCTAACTCTGCCGGCGACATTCTGAATGGTGCTATTGAGATTGGTCTGGTACCAGGTACTAGGTCTATTGCAAATTCGATTTCCCTCTCAGGTGGCAACCCCGGAAGATCATGTGGAAATAACTCCGGAAACTCTCTCACCACTGGCAAAAAACTTGTTTTAGGAGCCTCTTTCACTTCCATGGAGAATAATATCACGTATTTCTGAGATCCATTACCTCCTTGACGATTCTCACTATTGGCAAGCATCAAACTAGGTTGCTCGGGGAATACTAAGGTTTTTCTAGCACAATCTAACTGTATATGGTTGGCTAAGAGCCAATCCATACTTATGATAACATCTAATTGTTGCATAGGCAAACAAACTAGATCAACAAGAAAAGACCTATTTTCTACAACGATTGGACATTTTAAGCAAATAGACATGGTAGTCAAGGAATCATTTGTAGGAGTAGAAACACTCAGATTATATGGAAGTAAAGACACAAGCAATTTCAAGTGTTTCACACATTCAAGAGACACGAATGGATGAGTGGCTCCCGAGTCAAATAGCACGGACAACAGTTTACCCGACACTAAGCACATACCTTGAATGAGATCATGGGATCGAGAGGACTGATCTCCTCTCACGATAAACACCATTCCGGTAGCTTGTGGCCTTGCCGCTTGCGATCCAACTGCTTGCGGTCCTTGTAACACCCCGATTTTTTGTTGCTTTCTAAGGTCGGAAATTAATATAAATAAGTTTCTATTTTATCCGAGATTTAGAAAATGATTTTGGATAAACCGAAGGCATATTCATGCTCTGCAGTATCGGAGGGAGCTACGGTTAAATTTTCGGTTGAAAATTCAGACGGAGCCCGGCCTGCATTTTCACTGACAATAAGATTTTACTGATCAAAAGACCTAATTTTGACTCATGAACGAAACAGTTAGGTTTAGAATTGAATTTCCAACAATTTTAATAAAATAAGTTTTTGCACTAAAAAGTGAAATAATATAAGTTATTCGGGTGAAACCTTAAATCAGGTGAAGAACGGAGTTGAATACGGATTTATCGGGACCTGCTAACGGATGAGGTTGAAGTCACATCACCTAGGAAAGTGTGCCATGACTCACCATTGTAATGATGACGTTCTAAAATATCTGAACGCGTTCACACTGAGGAAAGACCAAAATGTCGTTGATCTTTTCTCTAAATGACATCTTTGTCCCTAAAGGAAAAGACCGTTTTGCCCCTCGGAGTTTATGAAATGACCCTTTTGACCCTGTGACTCACCACCCTCATCATTACATTCAAAAAAAATATCTAGATATTTATGAAGTTAGAGGTGACATGACCATTTTACCTTAACCTTTTGTTTATTTCCAATTTTGTCCCTAGGTGAAAAGACTATTTTGCCTCGTAAGTAAACAAATTTGAACACCCTTGTCCCCTCTTTCTCCCTCACGCATAAGGCTAGCTCGATAAGGCCATCCACCATATTCTCCTAACTCCATTTTTCTCCTAAACTTTCTCTCCTTTTCTTAAGTGAAACTTAAGCAATTTTGGTGAAGAAAGTGTTGATTCTTGCTCATTTTCAGCACTCAAGGAGGTAAGATTACTCTCCTTGATCCATAAGTTTCTTATCCTTCCTTTAAATCTTGTTTTCAAACTATGATCATGATGTTTCAAGTTCTAAGTCCAATCTTCAAAAATATATAGAAAATTGTAGAAAAATCCTATGATCATGAAACCAATTTTTATGAGCCCTCCATGATGTGTAGATTGTGTATCTAGAAGCTTGAACACAAAAGAAATTTCCTCCCTATTTTTCTAAGCTTTGGCTGAAACTTATAGGGTGAGGAATCTTGAGTTTTTGATTCAAGTTTTGGGTAAAAAGACTTGTTTTGGTGTTAGGTATACCTAAGGACCATTCATCCAGGAGATAGGAAATTTTAGACATCTCTAGCTATTTTTGAAGCAAGAGGCCGAACCCTAGATCAAGAAATTTAGGGAAATTTATGTTGTAAAATGTTGATATTTGAATTGATTGTGTGAAGGTAGTAGTTGTTGATTGTTCGGGTGATTGATCGGAGGACTAGCAGATCGAGGAGGACAACAGGCATTTAGAAAGTTGTCTTCAAGAGGTAAGGGGAGATTAACTCTAATAAGTTTGATAGCCTCATAAGGTTGATTGTTGTATGATTGTGATGATATTATTGAAGTGATGTTGATGATTCTCTGGTGATGTAAATGTTTGAATTATATGGTGAATATGTGATAGGATATTGAAGCATGAATTGTGGCATTATTGCCTTGGATGAGATATATGTATGATGTTGATTTTGAGATTTAATGAATATATATGTATATATTGAATTGTTATTTCTTTGACTGGATGGGTTGAGAGCATAGCATTAGCTATAGCTTGATAATGAAAGATTAAGCTACTTAAAAGTCTTAATCAAAGATTGAGAAGGGTTTTGGTTTGAGAAATGAAAAGCTTTTAAGTTAAATGGTACAATGACCAATTTTACTAAAAAGGCACTAAGTCAGGAACTCAAAAGGAATTTTGAATAAGACTTACGAAGTTGAGAGTTGGTGAGGAAAATAGTGAAAAGTTCCTTTAATCATTACTTTCTAAACATATCTTACAAAAAGAAAGCCTTGAAAACTATTTAGTTTTGTCAAAGAAAGAATCTTCTCAAAGTGTTTGACCTTTCAAAAGGAGGAAGTCTCTTTCAAAAAACAGATACTCCAATGAAAATCTTTAGAAAAATGTTCAAATGATGGAACCTTTAGAAAAGACATTTTCAAGTCAAAATCCTTTTGAAAAGGAGTATTGAGGATTTAAGCTTTTAGAAATAGCTTTGCAAAGAAAAGATTTTGCGGAAATAAGTTTTAGAGCGAAAATGAGTTTTGGTTTATAGCAAAGAGATTTTGAGTTTTGTTTTCAAGATTTGATCAACGAAAATGAAATTTTGATGAAACTGGTGATTACCCCTTCATGCATGTGAAGCACATGAACCTAGTGACCGAGACGTCGGGCTAGAGTTCTATGAATTGAGCACTCGGACTACATGTTCTATGTTTTGAAATGAACGGACTTTGTGTCCTATATGCGAGTCTAGTGTCCGCGACGTCGGCCTAATACTTCATGGTTTGAGCACTCGGACTACATGTCCTGTGTTTTGAAATGAACAGACTTAGTGTCCTATATGCGAGTCTAGTGTCCGCGACGTCGGCCTAGTACTTCGTGAATTGAGAATTTGGACTACGTGTCCTGTATTTTGAATGAATGGGCTAAATGTCCTTTAAAATGAGTCATGAGCTGTGTGCCTTGACAAGAAAGAAAGAACGAACGAAAAAGAAAATAGAAAACCATGAGTTGCATACATGAGTTGGCCGACGTGCCATTGGAAACGAGCTACAATCCAAGTGGTTGAGAATATGAGCTAGTTAAGACCACGAGGTCTATAGGGGCATCCTGTGTTCGAGACTCCCCAAGAGGCCGGAGGCATCACGACCCCGTGCCGTGGTAATCGGCTGCCCAACACGGATGAACTCAATCAGAGACTGGACTATTCATGATATGGTTGTGACATGATACCCTTGAACAATTGGAGTTCGGACCTAAATTGAGAGGCCGACTCATGAGGACAATTGTGTTATGGGAGTATTGCGGCCTATCGCTCGATGAAGGGAAGTTAGGAATCTCCGGAGAACATGAATTAGAAAGTTGATTGAAGTCTCATGCATTCTTTTAACTTATCTTGATGAATGGGTGTGATCCCACAGAGTGACATTATCTTGTTGTGATATTATGCTGAATGTTGATATTCTATAGCATTTCTGTGTTGTATATCGATGTATTAGTTGTACTTGTTTTACTTGTGAGGCTATTATGATAAACTTGTGAACGAGTATCTCACCCTTGCCTGTACATGTTGGACACCCTGTTGTGTTTATGGAAACGTGTACAGATATTTCTCAACGGTCCTCTGGGTCACTTCGGGACCCTGGAGCTTGAGTTTCTTGAAGATGACGACAAAGATGTGCGGACTGTTAACGACGAGACCCAGTCTCATTTGTACGATGTATGTTAGTTAGTATGCTCTCTTGTTCTTAGGGTTCTTTTATCAGACCAACTCTTAGGATTTTTGAGGTTTAAGTCAGGTCTTTCAATTGTGACTGATTATGTTGTATATTAAGAGATTGAAAAGATGTACGCCTTATGGTGAAGTTGAATTACTGTTATAGATGATGAGTTTCAATTTGTTTCATTCTAGTTGTTAAAGTTTTTCTTGGTATCAGATTTCCGCAACTACTCTATTGAGTTAATTTCGAAAAAGTTTTAATTAACTGAAAAGGATAATTTGGGTTATGAAATGTGACACCGGGTTGGGGTGTTACAGTCTTGCCCTTGCTCCTCGATTACCGGCAACAGGTTACTGTTGTTGAGCCCGTTGTCTGCAGTCTCTGGCAAAGTGGCCCAACTTTTCACAGTGAAAATGCTACCTGTCCCCAGTCTCTGATCAGATGCAGACCCCTACACCTAAAACATCTTTGCGCTATTAACTGCACCGCTCCCGTTCCTCTAGTCCCTTCCCCTCCGGTGGCGACTGGACAATTATACGGTCTTCCACCATGTTGGGGTCTACCCCCTCTTCCCTTACCTTTCTGACTAGTGTTGCTTCTTATGGGTCCTCCACTCCTTGGCTGTTGCTGCGATTCCCTTTTTCTGTCTATGTTCTAGATCACAGAGCATCTTTCTAATATCTCTGGAAACCTGGAGATGTTCAGCGGCGCTATCATCCTTTGTAGTTTATACTTCAACCCATCCTCAAATCGACGACATACCCATTCCTCTTCCGGGTATCTTTGGTAGAACTCAAAAAACTTGAGTAGTGCTTCAAACCTTGCCGCATACTCTCCCACGGACACGCTTCCTTGTTTCAAGCTCATAAATTCCTTTTCTTTCTCTCTCCTCATTAGTCGAGGAAAGTACTTTTCCAGGAAGCATTCTCGGAACAACTCCCAATTGATTATTCTACCCTCTCCTTCTAGCATCCTTCGCTTTCCCTTCCATCATAGCTTGGAACTTTCTGATAGCACAAACGATGCATATGTCACCTTACGGTCCTCCCAACAATGCATAGTAGCAAAGATTTTCTCTAGCTTTTGTATCCAGAGCTCTGCACCCTCCGGATCGAAGTCACCATTAAACTGCGACGGCTTCCCTTTCAGAAAAGTTGTCAGTCCGGCATCTTCTGCATCCACATCATGTCTCTGATTCTGTCTCTGTTGCTGTTGCATGGTCATCTACAAAAATTTAGCGTTCTGGTGCGTCTGCTGCAGCATAGCGGTTGCCAACTCCCTGACTGCCCTTAGGGTGTGTTTGGTTCAAATGAGGGGAGGGGAAGGGAGGGGAAAGGAGGGGAGGGATTTTAATTAGCTATTGTGTTTGGTTGAGAGCAGGGGAAGGGAGGGATTTTAATGGAGGGGAGGGAAAGTAACACTATTTGTGTTTGGCTCACAAGGCGAGGGGAGGGATTTTAAAACTGCTTACTTTTATACCCTTATAATTTTAGATTTTAAAATACATAAGTAGGGTTATTTTAGTCATTCCATTCAAAATGTTTTAAAACCCCTCCCCTCCCCTCTCCTCTAAATCCCCCCACTTTTGGAGGGAGCCAAAACTGGGTGAGGAGGGGTTTTGCTCCCCTCCATTCCTCTCCCCTCCTAAAAAATGAACCAAACAACAAATGTTTAAAAAAATCCCTCCCCTCCCCTTCATTTCCTTCCAATCAAACACTATGTTAAGGTCTCAGTGGATTCCTCCCCACCACCCGTGTGGGAAGTCTCTCCATGTCCATTCCTTGGTTCAGTTGTTCCCTTTGTGGCCTTTCCGCCACGTCCTCTACCTTGGGCTCCTCTACCGCATCCTTGAGCCATTTAATTTCCGGTAAAAGAAATTATTAGCTCAGATTCATAAGGCATACAATATTACCGGAGAAGTAAACTTACTATATGCCTTATGAGTAAAACAGTTATCACGCAAGATAACTTGCCCACCGGACACCCTACCCCACCTCTATACATAGTTGGCGCCCGTTGTGGGTCCAACTAGACACGGCCAGTAACAACCTCCAAGACTCGCAGTTATGATTCCAGACTCCACAGTCCTTGTTAAAACCAAATTGCTCTGATACCACCAAATGAGACGTCCCCTTGCCTCATTAAAGAACCTAGTTAACTAATCCTGATAGCGTTATAACCGTTAACGCGGTTATTACACAAACGAGGTATTTAAAACTTTAAATATACACACATACTATATATATATATATATATATATATATATATATCATTATCAGAGTGCACAAACTTCAAGAAAAAAGCATGGCATAAAGAAGTACAGACGACTTCCTCTCCTCGCCCAAAATACATTTAAAGATAGACTCACTGGCCATACATTCTTAGTACACTAATACACTCTGCTTCAGCCTGCATGATAGATACTCCTCGCTTGTTCTCGTTGTACAGCCACTTAGAACCTTCCAAGATTGGGGTTTGTGGTTCTTCCATCAGCATCGGGCTCTTACGGGGTTTCATCCAGCTCTTTGTCGTCTGGCTCTGCTACCGGTTCTTCTTACCATTTTAAGAAGATATACAGTATAGAGAAAACAAGGGATAAGAACTATATCTCACCATAAATAGGGATAAAGGTAAAGAAGATAGCATAGATAGCACAACCACACACAATCATTACAACAACCATCCTCAGGGTTCATTTGGACTTAACTACTCGTCTCATGCTCTCATGCACCTAGACCTTACATGAAGACGCGACCACATTCCTATGTCACAACATATCCCATACCAAGCAGGATGAAAGTTAAACGTAATCCAAGCTGCAAGTTCCGTTACACTCACGAGTACATTACATCCCCTATCAAGCAGGATTCTCACCCCCTATCAAGCAGGGTGACACTATTCCCATTTCCGATAGAAATAGCTGTCCCAGTGTCGGAATGCGCATCGGAGATCTCAGAAGCTTACAGTAGACCTACCAAGCATCTATCTGTAGTTCCGGTTTGACCTCACGTAATCCCAGATCTACGCTGCTGTGACATCACCACACAATGCAATCTAGCATGAATCCTCACGACTCATTCCAATCAATAACTTAGTAACTCAACCTCATCACCTGACACACTGAACACTAACACTCCCTACCAAGTAGAGGGTTCACGACTATCCATAGTCCTCAATCATCTCATCAGGTTGAGTACAGTAGCTCATTTCCACCAAGTGATCTTATCTCACACATCACCCAATTCACAATGATCATCGCTTAGCTCTAAGCATACCAACCATTACATTTGCATTGTCATATAATCACATCGCATGTTATCGTCATATCATTAGATGAGGCAAATAAGCATATTATCATAATATCACCAATTAAGACAATAAAGCACCTTATCACAATCATGGTAAAACACATATCCACAATCATATCATAGCAATCATATATGCATGTTACGCATACGACCTTGATTAATATAATATCATCCTACGGTGATAAACCTACAATGCCTAACCCTACATTGGTACCATTTTACGGTAGTCGCCAATGTGGACTTAGGTGTTGTCGGTTACTCAACCACTCGTAAGGTTTAGGATTCCCTACACATATCAATGTATTTTACTCTACTCTTGCCTCCCCGACGAGTGTGATTCTTTCCCCCACCTTAGCCCGATTGATGCAAAGATCACGAACACAATCACGACCACAGCAACACCACCACACAGTTCTCTCACTCAGCCACCACCACTAGTAGCTGCGTCTGCCTCCTCCACCACGAGCACCGTCATGACCTTGAACTTTGCCCTAATCACAAAAATAACGTATAAACGACATTGTTAACCCTAGGAAAATACCAAAACCAAGAAGATTCATGGGAGAAGCTCGAAGAACACGAAGAACACTAATGTCGACGTGTATGAGATTCAAGCTTACCTTTGAGAAATCGAGAAACCAATTTGTGGAACTCGTAGTAGTTGAAGCCCTGATCACAATGGTGTAGTTGGAATCACGATCCGATGCTCTAATCTCATTCTAGCTTCACTTTCTCTCTCAAGACTCTTTGCCTTCTCTCTACCCTCTGGACTTGGCAGTTTTTGGAACTCAAATTTGTACCAAGTGAAAAGAGAAGAGAAAAGTTAAGTAATCCTGTCAAGCTGTCCATGCTTGAGCGTCGGAAAACTCCACGCATTAGCGTGGCACGCTCTGACGTGGGAAAACTCCACGCTTGAGTGTGGCATGCTGATTGTCACTTCTTTGCCACGCGTCGCGTGCGCGCTGACACGTGCACCTCCACGCATCCCCCATTCCACGCTCTGACGTGCATCTACCCATGCTCTGACGTCAACGGTCACCGTTTGAGAGTGGGGTTTCTCCACATTTAAACGTTGGACGCTGATTTACTCTGTTCTTTCACGTTTTTCCACTTTTTGGACTCGTTCCAAGGTCAAATTGTCCAAAATTTGAACCACGGCTTCCTAAACACATAAGGGACATAATTAAGCCCTTAAACATGCTTAATTAATGTCCCATACACTAATCAAGAAAACTAGGTGTTACAGGCAGAATAGCAGTGATAGCAGACGGTAGCAGGACGAGCAGAGTAGATTGTCTTTTTCTTTTTGCTGCCATGCTTTTTGCTTTTCGTGGCTCGACGTGTACTACGTTGTACCTTGTTTTGTCTTTATCGAAAGAAATACTTATTTTATGATTATCAAAGACTTTCGAAAACATGTGCCACATCATCTGCAAAACAAAGTTAGTGGACGCACAAGTAATATAACAAGATTGGACTCAATGTAAAACTTGCTTGTGACTACTGGACACAAGGAACTTATCCTTCAAAGATAAAGTCCAAGGACTAGTTGGATAATCCACATGATTTTATTTGGACTCATCTTGTTTGAGAACCAATTTGTACCATTGGACGTAGAAAGCACTTTGAGCTTTCAGTTCAGTATGAACTTTATATAACTTTGGACGTTGAAACTTAGTGTACATTTGTGAGTCCATCTGAAGTCAGAAACATAGAGAAACTTAAACTATTTTCATAACCAAATAATAATTTTGTTAATCATTAAAACTTTGAGGGGTCATAAACCATAACTGTTTTGGTTCTAACAATCTCCCCTTTTTTTATGATGACAAGCATTATTACAAAAAGTTTTGAAAAGGTTTTCTGATGAGCAAAAGCTCTCCCTAATATTATGCAACATTTAGAAAGACATTAAAGTCAGCCTAAAGAGAAAAAAGGGAAAGAAAAGACTTAAGAGGATGGAGGGGGTGGAGGAGGGAATGTGAGGAAAGGCTTAGTGAAGATAGTTGAACAAATAATCCATCCTTCGATTCATCTCTTGAGAAACTCGTGCGAGCAAATAGTCAGCAAATTCCTGATAAAGCCCTTGTGGTAGAGGAGGCACAAAATTGAGCAGGAGGAACTCCTTCAGCTACTAAAATGCTGACCTCTTCATCTTCATCATCCAGATGCAGTTCCACAGTATGATCAGATAGGGTGTGGTCGTGATCGAGTTGAACTGTACGCTGGATGGAGCTTGCATCTGCTTGATCTTCAGGGGCAACATAGTCTTCACATCTTACATCTGCTTGAGGTCCAGTAGACTCAGCGTAGAAGTCTTCAGCAGACTGAGAGAAATGAAGAGAAGCTTGTCCAAAGGCTTTCGTAACAGCTTCAAGAACTTCTTCATGTTCTTTAGTGACTTGGATATCTGGAGTTGAAGCTCTGGTCAAAGTTTCAGCTTCTTCATTGGAGTACCAAGGTAATAGAAGCACAGGAGGAGGAAAGGGTGATGATTCTAGGACCTGTGGAGGTGGGGTAGGGGGTAGGTCTTCACTGAATCCTTTATGTTCATTTGAGGATAAAGCGATGGGTGAGGAGTTTGGTGGAGGTGTAGGGTCGGAAGACTGAGTTTGGGTTGGGGTAGGTTGTATGGAAGGGGAGGTAGGATGAGTGTTTGTTGGTTGATGGAGTGGTAGAGGATGAGGTGGACTGAGAAAGATTTATCTGAGAGGATCTTTCAAGTCTTGTTCTAGATGTAGTCTTAAATCTCATTCTTCTGGGTGGTGGAGGTATGGACGGAGAAGAAATTGGGACAATGTTTTGAGGAGGGGATAGATCTTCAAGTGAGATGGAGGGTGCAGAGGTGGGAGGAGGGGTGCGAGGTCAGGTAAGGTTGAAGGAGATGGTGCTACCTTATTTTTCTTGGACAAGAGTAAGGAGATTGGAATATGATCATCCTCATCGTCTTCCTCATCGTATTCTTCCTCAAGAATCTTCCTTTTCCGATACCTTGTCTTGGACGATTCAGCTGCCTGAGTCTTAGACGGTTGCTGAGCTTGTGTGGATGCACTAGCTTGAGCAGGCTGTTGAGAAGTTGAACCGAAATTTACTTTGAGCAAAGGATTGTCAACCTCTTCAACAAAAGGTCTGACAACACCGTTGACCTTGATGAAAGTTTCTCCATTAATGTTGTATGCAATTCCTTTGATCATCATGGCAAACTCTAGATTTGGCTTCACCTCATATTCTTCAAACACATCTTGAGTCTAAGCCTGAGGTTGTTCCGAGAAACCTTCCAACGATGACGATCCAGTAGAGGCTGGAGGTTGATTGCCAGCGTTGGATCTTTGACTGTTTCTTCCTTGTCTTATTTGAAGAGCTTGTTGGCGTTGAGTCTGGGCTAACTTGGACTGAGCTCGTTCAAAAGCCAGAACAAATGGAAGTTACATCTTTGAGAGATTTCCCCTTCCAAACTATGAGCAACCGATCCTCTGGTAAACTTGCTTTATGCTCGGGTGGACTTTACTTAACATCTGATAAATCCCTTGATTCTCAAAGACTCGTGAAAGAAGAGTGGCATAAGTGATTGTTTTGACAGAGGCAATATATATGCAATTTTCTTTGAAACGATCAAAGAGAAGAGATGGTAGATTTACCTTCAAGCAATAGAGAAGATGAGTGAGGAGGAAAGCATGCAAGTCAGAAATTGAGTCCTTAGACCCACCTTTGTGCAAAACGGCCTTGTTTAGGATCTGATTCAGAATCTTAGCATCGTTCTTCATGATAGCAGCTCGGAAGTGGACGTTAGATGAGCATCGGGGTGTTTGAGAAAGTTGAAGACATTATCTTTTTCTCCAAACTTGTTGTGCCATGATTTGGAGAAGGTGGCTCCAAACGATATGCAGCCGATTGCAGATGCGATCTGGTCTTGGAGACGACGACTTTCTGCATTCCCAAAACATATCCTGTGATTTCACCTTCTTTCTTCATGTGAACGGTCCTCCAAAATTCAATGAGGAGCCTTGGATAGATGTCTGGGTAGTTTGAGAAGAAGTGATCCTATCCAGGACTAACAATGGAGTTTCTAACATCTGCTCCCAGTCTAGCAAACAGATCTAAGTCGATCAGATTCACAATATTGATTGGACAGTTGTTAGGAACATCACGAGTTGGGTGAACCAGAGGTGATATACCTTCGCGAGGAACATTGCTGCTGCCCTCACCAGTTGAACGAAGATTTCTTCCCATTTTTCAGAAGAGATGCTCGAAGAAGATGAACCGTTGAATGAGAGAGGGAGGAAGGTTTCAAAGAGAGACTTGTGGAAATGATGTTTGGTGTGACTTTAACTCACAGGTTAAGCTTATAAAGAGAGTGAGTGGGGGGTTAACCAATCGTCAGAAGTTACCATGGTTAATAAGTCATGATGACTTGCGGTTATCGAGGGTGGCTACTTAATAGAAGAGTAACAGACGCACGACGTTTGAAAGACCGAAGGTACTGACTCAGCATTGGAACGTGTGAGTGCCAGAGTAAATTCAAAATATTAAAAAAAATATTTCTAAGGCAATAATTGTTCAGGGTATTCAAGATATTCATTATAATAAATGATGCAAGCATGTATTTGATGAAGAGCAAGGCAAACAATTGGACGCAAGCGTTCTGGATGCAAGGTTACTCAACACAGTACATGTTGAGTTGTTTTCTTACAAAAGAAAACCTGTGCTCTGCAAGAGGTTTTGTTTGTAAAGATATATGCCCATTGATGGTCAGTATCAACAAATTTAATATCAAACACACCTTTTTGAATGTAATCTCTAATGAAGTGATGTTTGATTTCTATGTGTTTAGCCCTTGAATGCAATATAGGATTTTTTTGATAAATTAATTGCAACACTATTATCACAAAATATTGGAATCTTAATATCATAGATGTTATAATATTCTAGTTGGTGTTTGATCCACAAAAGTTGTGAATAGCAACTTGCGGCAGAGATATATTCAGCTTCTGCAATTGATAGAGCTATGGTGCTTTGTCTCATGCTTGACCGTGATATTAGGTTTGCTCCAAGATAATGACAACCACCACTTGTGTTTTTTCATTTAATTCTATCTCCAACATAATCAACATCATAGTAACCAATTAATCTGTACTCGTTAGATCTTCTCTATCTCTTGGATCCACAGCTTTGCTCCTTCTGGATTGTACTCGCCATGAAACTGAGGTGGCTTTTCTTTCATGAATGCAACCAATCTTGCATCTACTACTCCTTCTTCTCTTCCCTGATTCTGCGCCCTCAACAGAAATTCTTATTGTAGTCGCATCAGCTGCGTATTCTGTTGTGACCGCTGCAACATAGCTGCTGCCATGTCCCTCAAAGTGTTCATAACTTCAGAATCTCCTCCTCCAGCCCTAGGAGATCCATTGATCTCAATGCCAATATCACTTCCTTCACTGTGAGTCCTTCGAACCATCGCTTCCTGGAAAAAGCAATCGTTAACTCATATTCATAAGGCGTATAACATAGCCAACATGTAAATACAGGTTTTAAGAATAGTTGAGACAATTATCATTGCTTCTCAACCTAGAAACAATTGACAACTCGCGGGTCGGACACTTTACCCCAATTTTCAAACATAGTCAATACCCTGGGCAGGTTCAACTAGACACGGCTAGTCCCAACAACACTACCTCACAGTCCGGATAGAACCGAACTACTCTGATACCACCTAATGTGATGCCCCAAACACTTAACCTTCCTAGGTCTAATACCAAAAACATACAAATTTGACTTAATTGAAATTTAAGCATATAAACACTTATTACACATCAGAGTTCTGCCTGGAAGCCATAGCGTAAAAACAACAGCAACAGTAAAAACAGACATCGCACTGGCCGTGGTACAAACTCACAAGAGACTCAATGATACCTCTGAGGTCACTCTCTCTGCACGAGAAGCGTTGACTTCAAACTTGTTGCTCACGATGGAGTCCACCTCAACCCAGCTTCACCCACTGCATCACTTCCGACAACCAACCAGCACCTCCGCCTTCGGATCACGACCCGATCAACGACAAATATGTAAACATAGGGAAGCATGCACAGGAGGTAAGAAACGCTACAATATCATGCAAAGGGAGATCACGTAGCATATAACACATCAACATGCACAACAACAAGCACAACTAGCAAACACATTCATCTCTCGAGTTCACCACAACAGTCAACCTTCAGGTTATCACAGCTAGGGATCACCACTTACTCTACATGCATAACTGAGTCTATATGATTGGCCAATTCTACAATGGCCACTCTTACCATGGGAATACAACAGTCAACCTCCAACTACGAGGAATGACAATCCAATCTCCAACTGTGAGGGTGGATGTTCATCAGGTAAGAATGGCTCCTCCAACTGCGAGGACATTGAGTCGGATGTTCAGGTAACTGCTTCCTGAGTTTCCAAGACAGTGTAACAGTGGTTCCTCCAACTGTGAGGAGCACTGCCTCCTGGAGCCCCTCCAACTGTGAGAACACAGCGAACACAGCCCTGACCCTCAATCTCACGAACACAACGAACACAACCACGACAACCATGAGCTCACCACGCAGCTCCCCAACACAGCCAAAGGCACCCCCATCATGCACGTTGGGCCAACCATCGCCCAGAGTACACGCATGGGGTCCAGAAAGAACCAGAAACTCAGAAACGACAACTAATTCAACAACAAGCAATCGAATAATGACGAATCAAAGTAAACAAGAGGCAGCCATGAAAATCAACAAGGGAGACTCACCAAACATCTGCTGTCCTTGTAGCTTCCTCGAACGATTACTCGGGCAAAAACACCTATAAAACCCTAATGCGTTAGCAGAACATCATTAGGTTGAAGTAGGTGTAAGAAAAGACTAGAAATCAAGGAAAATACCAAAAAGAACTTAGGGTCGACGATGTCAGCACATAGGTTTACCTCAACGAAGCTCGAAACCAAAGCCGTACCTTAGGCAAGTCCGAAGCTACGATCACGAACGTGTAGTTGGAATAGGGTTTCGACGAACGATCGAAGTTGAATCACTCAAAGACTCAAAGAACTCTCTCATGCTCAAGGACGCGGAGAACTCAAGAAGTTTTCGTTTGAAAATGAAATGAAGTGAAACTTAGCATTTTAGAAAACTGATCAGAACGCTAAAGCGTGCAAACTCCCCATGATTGAGCGTTCCTATGCTCTAGCGTTGGCTCTCTCCACGCTTGAGCGTGGAACCTCGTCCACACTGCCTTCACCTTGGCCTGCCACGTGTCCCACACGCGTCAAGACTCAAAACAGCTGGCAGCGCACTCAGAACTCTTGAGCATGCAAGTTCCCAACGTCCAGCCTTTTGATCTCCCCCGTTTCTCGTGTTACATCTTAAGCACTTCCAACTTGATTTAAGCCTAGTCCTAAATATCCAACCAGACTTATAACCAACACACAACCTATCACACACCTTAAGCGAAGACCTGATTAAGATTATCCATCTTAATTAGGGTTATCGAAAACAAGGATGTTACATTAAATGACTTTCACAAGGATCAACTTGAAAACGTGCACAAAGACATACACTATACATTATATCAGGTCTGGATGCAGTGAGATATAAGAGAGATCCAATCATACCTCTGTATACCTTTTGATCTACCTTTATATCTTTGTTGTCTTTGGTTAGAATGGACGTTGGATGCTTGGGTGTGCTCATTGGCTTGCAATCGTCCATTTGAAATTTCTTCAGAAGATCTTTAGTGTATTTGGTCTGATGAATATAAACACCATTGGAGGTTTGTCTCACTTGTAGTCCCAAGAAAAACTTGAGTTCTCTCATCATGCTCATTTCAAATTCTTTTGTCATGAGGTCAGAAAATTCCTTGCATAAAGATTCATTAGTAGATCCAAAAATGATATCATCAATATAGATTTGAACTAATATTAAATTATTCTTATTTGATTTCTTAAACAAGGTAGTATCTATCTATAGAAACAATTTTCGACAAGGAATGAGCTAAGTTTCTCATACCAAGCTCTAGAAGCTTGCTTGAGTCCATATAATGCTTTCTGAAGCTTGTATACATACTCAGGAGGGAATGATCTTCAAACCCTGGGGGTTGCATTACATAGACTTCTTCATTGATTATTCCATTTAGAAAAGCACTCTTAATATCCATTTGATATAAAGTCATGTCATGATGAGCAGTAAAAGAGAGTAATATACGTATAACTTCTATTCTAGCAACAGGAGCGAAGGTGTCAGTGTAATCAATACCTTCTTCTTGAGAATAACCTTGTGCTACTAACCTTGCTTTGTTTCTTACCACTTTCCCATTTTTGTCCATTTTGTTTCTGAAAACCCATTTCGTTACAATTAATTATGGATTTATCTTTGGGTTCTTGAACTAAGGTCTAGACTTTGTTTCTCTCAATCTGTTTAAGCTTCTCTTGCATGGCCAAGATCCATCCATCGTCCAAGAGAGCTTCGTCCACTGTTTTTGATTCTAACTCAGAGATGAATGCTGAGTCAGCTTGATTTCTGAAAGTTGACCTTGTTCTAACTTTGTCACTTGGTTAACCAAGGATTTGATTTTCAGGATGGTAGGTTTTGAATTGCCAAGCTTTTTGACTATCTTTCGATGATTCAGAAGTGGACTCATCAACTTTGACTTCATTGATGAGTTCCTTGTCTTTGTTGGCTGGACGGAGATCATTCAGATCAAGATCTGCAAAAGATTTGTCCAGCTCTGATAATACTTTATCAGGCTTCTTGTCATCGAATTTAACATGAATTGATTTTTCAACAATTCAAGATCTGCGGTTATAAATCCCGAAAGCTTTAGATATTTCTAAGTAACCTAAGAAAATACCATTATCAACCTTGGCATCAAACTTTCCTAAATGATCCTTAGTATTTAATATAAAACAAGCACATCCAAAAGGATAAAAATATGATATGTTGGGTTTTCGTCCTTTCCGCAATTCATATGGAGTCTTTTTCAGTATTGGACTTATATATATTCTATTTTGAATATAGCATGCCGTGTTAACAGCTTTAGCGCAAAAGTTCTTAGAGACAGAGTTATCATTAAGTAATGTTCTTGCCATCTCTTGAAGATACCTATTCTTTCTCTCAACAACCCCATTTTGTTGAGGTGTTCTAGGAGCAGAGAAATTGTGAAGAATAACATTTTCTTTACAGAATAGTTGGAAGTTTTTATTCTCAAACTCTCCTCCATGACCACTTCGGATTGAGTTTATACATATACCTTTCTCATTCTGAATTCTTTTACAGAATATTGAGAATACTTCGAAAGACCCATATTTGTTAGCTAGGAACATTACCCATGTCCATCTAGAATAGTCATCTTTAATGACAAGCCCATATTTCTTACCACTTAGAGAGGTAGTCCTTGTTGGACCAAACAAATCTAAATATAGCAATTCTAAAGGTCTAGATGTTGAAACAATATTCTTTGAATTGAAAGAATTTTTAACATGTTTCCCCTTTTGATAGGCATCACATAGAACATCTGATTTATAGGCAAGCTTTGGTAGACCTCTTACGAGGTTATGCTTTTGTAGCTTGGAGATTAATCTCAAGCTTGCGTGACCAAGTCTCTTTTGCCAAATCCACTGTTCATCATTTACAGACATTAGACATGATACATTTTGATTAGAGAGGTCTTCTAAGTCAATTTCATATACATTGTTTTGCCTCTGACCACTGAATAGAGTGGACCTATCTGCATATTTGACCATACACTTTTATTTGTTGAAAGAAACCACAAATACACCATCACACAATTGGCTTATGCTAAGCAGATTGTGTTTTAACCCTTCAACTAACAACACATTATCTATAGAAGGGGAGTTGTTCTTACCAATGTAACACCCTTTTCGGGGGCATCATATTTACGGACATTTTATAAAATTATAAGGCCGAAAATGGGTTAATTAAAATCATTTAAGAAAGATGGGGTAAATTTTTCCTTTTCACAAGGCATAATTATAAAAGTTTGTAATCGTTTATGCGTGTAAGGTAAACAGAAACATTTTAAAATATAAGGTCATAAGTTCATAAAGGTTATACATAAAAACCCAACCCGACTACAGAAAGAGAACAGAAAGATACAAACTCAACATAAAAGATTGGAGACGCAACTCCTAAACATAATATACCGGGGGATGCAGCTCCACGTAAAAGACAGATTTGGCAGGAGTAAAACACTCTAAGCTGACCACAGGGAAAAACACCGCTCAGAAGGATGCTTTCCAGACATCTATACAACTCACAAGAGACATTTGCCTAAGAAGAAACACTGAATGCACAGGTGGAAAGGTCCGCCTAGCGTTCCACTTAAACCACTACACAAACGACGAACCAAGTGAAAACGCATCGTGAGGCAGGTATAGCTCCTCCATCCATGATCCTTGCAGGTGGCGATCATGACACTTCCAAGGTACGTTGCTAACCGATCTCTGTAGTTGGATATCTCAGCACTTGCACCGTCGTGAAGGTCCACATGAAAGCCCATCCACAACGTTGAATGAAGTCTTAGCATGACAATCTTTATGGAGACGAATGGAAAAGCATCCTATGATGCAAAGAAAGTAATGAGGTGAGATTCCCGTTATCAACACAACTTACTGTAGCTGAGAAATGGCGAGACTCTCAAGTATGACTCGACAGATAGCATGTTATCAAACACATAATTAAATAATAGTTATACCCTTCATAGGTAGAACACAAAATCGAGGTATATATATATATATATATATACCCACATACGCATATACACATGTTATCAACGATACATTACATACGACAACAAACAATATATATCAATCAACCATTCAAATCAAAGCCACGCGGTATGATGTCATGATGCAATCCAACATGCAGCTAGTAAGACATCAAGTGCAATCCTAACATGCAACTTATACCGCTACAGGGCTATCAACCTGCAACTGGTAAGATGTAGACCCCTACTTCGGAGCTAAAGGACGTTCAGAAGGAGTGGTAGGCAGTACATGTTTCACTATGCCAGCCTTGGGCATATAGGTGCACACAATATTCATAGTCACATGTGAACTTAGGCTACTTGTGAAAACACTTCTACAAACCGTGGACTGGCTAGCATCTAGTTGTAGATGTTAGTGTAGTGCATGGAACGCCACGACCATGAGGAATCACCAACTGGCCATAAGTGGACTTTCCAACCCTAACATCACCAAGACCATTTAGATCGTCACTAAGCAATCCTCACCGGCACAAGGTGTAAGCTCAACTTCCTAGGCTCAACGGCCTTACTGACAACGTCATGCATAATGACTAAGCCTGACAAGGCGTATGCATTCATATTTTTCCACCAGATAAATTTCGGAATTTCCTTCGGAAATCAAATGCCATCAAGGTAGATAGTACCAAACTATTGGGAATCACCCCTCATTGGACTATCAAAGTTATAAGTTGGAGACACGGTAGTTTGGACCAAACTGTTGGGAATCACCCCTCATTGGACCCACTACGTTTCTAAACGATTAGGTATGTTATAAAGGTTGGCTATCACAACCAAACATTAGTATCTTTAGATCCTTCCCGACGTTGATTTCTTGCCGTGCAAGCAATCTTAGAATACTTTTGGTTATTAAGTATTATGGATTCTTGGATGAACTTAATCATCTAGTGTGTGTAAATATAGTCTTGTTCCACTATATTCCATACTTAACATTCTCTATCTTTTAACTCTAAGTCCTAACATTTGACTTAGGTTTTTGAGGTAAACATTTGTTTTGTTTGTAAAATCCTTTTACTTGAAAACAAAATGTTTAAATCCTTTCTTTTGTAAATACATCACCTAGGTACCTTAGTTCAAGGAGTTTGAAATTGAATTCTTTACTTAAAAGCAAAAGTAGAGTTCTAAAGGTTTAATTTCTTTTTCATGACTCTTAAAACTCCAAATGATAGAATTCTTGTGGGCCAACAACTGTCAACCAATGAATGTCACATGAAAACTTAACAAGAAGTCCCTCATTTAAGTGAAGTCATTCAAAGCCTAAACCATGGTGCCACCTTTCATTCATTTGGGTCTGAAATCCATTTTTGGAACTTGTAAAGCCACTAAATAGCATCTAGAGCCATAATTCACTCTAAGTTCTACACTTATTAATATCATTTGAATATAATTAATTGGTGACTCAATTGAAGTCAATTAATTAGTGAACTAGGTATATAAAATATTTTTCTTATCCAAAAAGGAACTTATAACCCGAATTGGTGTACACATCCTTTGAGATGGTTTTGCTTCATGGAACTTACACTAATTGATTTCCAAACACCAGTTTAACTGAACAATTATCTTGATTGAAAATCAAAACATTTTCTAAGTGAATATACTAAGTAAAACCGAACCTATGCATTCACTTAGGGTAGGTTTTAGTTCAAAGCTTTCTTGGATTAATCACTTATTACGTGAGCTTTCGAAAGAACATTTCCTCTCTTACTTTCACTCTCAAAACTGAATCCGCATATATAGTTTAAGTGAAGATTTTGCTTCACTAAACTAATCCGAAAACAAGCATGATCATCAATGCATCCAAAAGTACAATAATAATACATTCACTTCAAGAACAAATCCAAAAACCCACATACACAATTTTCAGCAATACAAGCACCAACTTGTGTCAAGCATTTGATAGACCAAACGAACTCGGATTTGAGTAAATGAGGACTCATATAAAAGATTAGGATGTCTAATTTTAGTCTATGAAATTAGTTTTCACAAACCGTAGACCAATGGGTACATTTTCACGAAATAAGTCACTGTAGTCAAAATCCAAGACAGAAAACATATGCTTAGATTGAAACAGATATTCAAGGGTCAAATCTCAACGACACCAACCTACATTTGTTAAAAAAATGAAGCCTAAGATGTCTAGTTTCAGGATCAAAAATAAATTTTGAAATACGAGGCCTAAGTTGAGAGAAAAACAGAGATTACTCACACAATTTCAGATATGAAACAGATTCTGGATCACGTATTGAAATAGATTTTCAGGGACCAAAACTCGATGAAACCACATGAAGTTTATGTTCAAAATGAAGCCCCATAAGTCTGTTTTCAAGAGCAAAAATAATTTTCACAATCGGAGATCTATGTAAAGAGAAAACCAAAAATAGTAACACATACTCAGAAAATTCGAAAATGAAAATATTACAAACCAAATCACCAAACATCAAAATAGAGAACCCTTTTCGCACATAGGGTTTTATAACAACAAAAGCCATAAACAATCACACAGAAGGTGTGATATGGTTCACTCCCCCATACCTCTTGTAGATCCACTAAAAGCTCCTTGAAGTTGAAGTTGTGAAAGTGCCTAGAATAGGCGATCCTAACATAAAATCACTTCAGCTTTTAAGGAGACATACTCAAAAATCACTTGAAGTAAAAGTGATTACTTTCAAAAGCTTAAAGAGGGAAAATGAAAGATGAAGGTGAATGCAACAACTTACCCTTGAAGAGCTTAATGAAAAAGAGAAGTTGTAGGCTTTGAAACTCCAAGAAATAATGCTCCAACGAAGAAACATCCTTCATGAAAGTTGCTTAGAATGATGAGAGGAATACAAATATGTAATTTATTTGGTGAGAAGAATGGTTTCCAAGATCCTACTAGCCATGGCCGAACCTTTCTCCTAGAAAGAAGGAGGAGAGTTTGAAATTTTGCTAAGTTAGAGAGATAAGTGTTTTTGTGTAAATGAAGATTGGTTTAGTGTGTATGAGAGATTTTGTGAGTAATGGAGAAGGGAGGGGACGGCCAAGTGTGTGGAAATGGTGAGAAAAGAGTTGATGTGAGTGAATTGTGTCAACTTGACACATTACCATAAATGGTAAAGGTCCAAAAAGGAGGCAATACCATAAAAGGTAAGGATGAAGATATTTTGTAATTAAAAGATGATAGTTAGCAGTGTATTTGTAATCTTGATTAAACAAGAAGAGAATTAAAAGAATTCAAGTTTAATACTACACTTCAAAACCGTGTAGCATTAAGTAGTGCACGTAGGATAAGAATTTTGCTTCATCAAATTAATCAAATTTGTATGACACTTTCATTCGATTAATTGTAAGAAAAGAATGACAAAGATTGATTCAAGGACAACACTTTTTGATCATAGAATTAAAGATGGTAGGATTAACCAAAAATAGAAAAAGTGTTTTATCCATTTTTGTAGAAACTAGAAACTCCTTAGTCCAATGGATCAAGGCATATACCCATTAGTTAAAGGGAAAGAAAAGTGATTTGACAAAAGGTCACAAGTGTTGGAACCAAAGTGGTCATGGTCCAGATAATCCCTTGAGTTTTGATGTTAACAAAGAGCTAATTTAAGATGGACAAAGATTTGTTAAGGACTAACGTTTTACATTAAGTGTGCAGGACAAATCTAAATTGAGTCCAAAGACTATCCATAGTCCAAAGACGTTGTCTCGTCCAACATAGTCCAAAGACGTTATCTCGTCCAACATAGTCCAAAGACTTTGTCTCGTCCAACACCTATTCTTGGTTTACGACTGGACGATAACTTATAGAACCATTGAGTCCAAAGACTCTTTTGGTTACCTTCTGTAATAGCTAGTCCAATAAATGTCTTTTAAATTTCAAGCGCGAATATCTTTGTAAAAGCATTTGAAATTATTCTTCCATGTAAAAGGCTTATACCAGTGGGACAAAACATTCTCTGTAAGATTCGTACAAAAGAAAAGCATAAGCCAGAATGTCTCTATCACCTAAAGAAGTTGACCTTCTTGTTTTGGATAAACAAAAGGCAACTTTCGTTCTACTCAGAGGATATGTCAGCACCACTTTTAGCTATCTCCCTGATAGTCTATTCTGCTGATCAGAAACTTCAGAAGCTATCAGACTCAACGGATCAAATGCATTCAATGCTCATCAGAACGGATCCTTTTCCATCCGTTGAAGACTGAAGACTGCTCAAAGAAAAGAGGCTATATATACCTTCATCTTTTGAAAGTGCATAATCAAGAAACGTTGAACGAAACTGAACTTGAGCAAAAATACAAGTGAAGCTGCATATAGCATTTCAAAATCCTTCAAGAGATAAAAGAGAAAATCTCAAAGCTTGCAAAGCTAGAAAAGCTACTCTGATTCTCACTTTCATATTACTCTCTGTGTAGAGTTGTTTTCAAGAGTCTAAGCTTTAGTTTCGAATTCTCACATTTAGTGAGTTAGTAGAACAATCTTTTTCAAAACCTTAGTTTGGTTGAACCTGAAGAGGCTTGTCTGTAAAAGAATACTTAGAGAACCTGAAGAGGATGAGAATACTGCCTGAAGAGGTGTTGAATACTTTGTAACAAAAGGTTTTTGTTATAGTGGATAAAGCTCTCAAGTAGAGAGGACTGGACGTAGCTCTTTGGTGAAGAGTGAACCAGGATAATATCGTTGTGTTCCTTTCTCTCCCTTATCTTACTTTAGTTTTTGTCTAACAAACTAACTGGGATTGAATTGCCTTTCATTACGCTGTCTTCTTATCTTAGTCAAAACTAAGTGAGCGTCCAACTTGGAGTTTGGAAGAGCTCTCTTTGCTTTTAATCTTCTTAAGCGTCCAATCTTGCGAAAATCATTATCTGCTTACCAAAAGAATTTAAAATCGCCTAAAACACAATTCAACCCCCCTTCTTGTGTTTCAAACAGGTTCCTTCAATTGGTATCAGAGCTCAGCCTCTGGGTTGAGCACTTTGCCGTGTAGAGGAAAAGATCCTACTGCAGATATGTCTGGACCAGGTATGCTAAGCGGGAGTCAACCAGTTATGGAAGGCACTTCCATGACCAGACCGCCGTTCTTCAACGGTACTCATTACCTGTACTGGAAGGAGAGATTCAAAGGTTTCATCCTCAGTACAAACTCAGCTCTCTGGGCCAGAATCACAAACGGTCCTAACGTTTGTCTCAACTCTGACGGGACAGACAAAGCAGAGGACGACTGGACAGATGCTGAACGGGCTAGAATGGAACAGAATCATAAAGCAAGATATGCTTTAATGTGTGCTCTCAGTCCTGACGAATTTCAGAAGATTCACGCATGTGAATCAGCCAAACAAATATGGGACACCTTGTCTAATCTCCATGAAGGGACAACCAAGGTGAAGGACTCTAAAATCATCATGCTGGTTGGCCAGTATGAAATGTTCACCATGGCTGAAGGAGAGTCCATCCTTGACATGATGGGTCGCTTTCAGACGATCATCAACAATCTGAAATCCCTTGGAAAGGTCTACACTACCAAGGAGAATGTCACCAAGATTCTTAGGAGTTTGCCTAAGAAATGGAGACCTCTTGTCACTGCAATCACCCAGGCCAAAGATCTCTCCACTTTGACTCTGGATGATCTTGTCGGGACGCTTCAAGTTCACGAGCAGGAGCTTGATATTGACAATCCAGGAAAGAAGAACAAAGGGATTGCCCTGAAAGCTCATAGGTCCAACAACTCAAAAGCCTTAAAAGCTGATGAGTCCAGTGATGAAGCTGATCAGTCTGATGATGATGTATCAGACGATGACGAGCTATCCTTTATCTCCAGAAAGATTCAGAATATGTGGAGAAAGAAAAATGGAATGAAGAGAAGGCCATTCCAAAAGAAAAGCTTCAAGGATCATGCTGAACCCAAGGATAAAAGTCAGCTAGTCTGTTTTGAATGTAACAAACCAGGACACTTCAAAGCTGATTGTCCTACGCTAAAGGACAAAAAGAAGTTCTTCAAAAAGAAGAAAAAGAACTTCATGGCAACTTGGGAGGACTTGAACTCTTCTGAAGAAGAAGAAGAAGAAACAAATGAAGAGGCTAATCTATGCCTATGGTCCAACAAGCAAGATGAAGACTCTTCGGACGATGAACAATTTGTTGTTCCCGGAGAAAGAAGTCAGGAGTCTACCTCTGGAAGAGGAAGGAATGTGAATGTTCCACCCATCTTCAAGGGAACAGACTATACTTATTGGAAATCAATGTTCCAATTATACGTCCAAGCTCAAAATTATGAGCTGTGGGACATCTTCACAAACGGAGATTATCGTCCAACGATTACCCATGAGGACGGTTCAACATCGTCCAAACATGAAACAGACTGGACGAGTGATGATATCAGACGATGTTCTCAGAATGCCTATGCCAACTGGTGTCTTGTCAACGCCCTTGATCGTCCAAGATTGGACATGGTCTCGCAACTCCAAACAGCTAAGGAGAAGCTGGACGCTCTGGAACATCTGTTCAGACCAAGGAGCTCGTCTACCTCAAATCTCTGCCTAATGGCCAAAAGCTCTTCGGACGCTGAATCAGAAGATGACGAGGTATCCGTTTCTGACTCTCTTCAAGAAGCATATGATGAACTGCTAAATGATTCTTCTATATTGCATCATCAATACATCGTGCTTAAGAAAAAATTGTCAAAAGTAAATAAGGAGTTGGAAGAGTCCAACAAACTAAATAAGCAGCTTGTTGAAGAGAATAATAAGCTTAAAGCTGAGAATGTCAGTCTAACTGACAAACTCACCTCTGAGTCCAGTGAACCTCATGAGGTAACTAGACTAAAACAAGAGGTATCTGATCTCACCAAAAGCGTAACTAAGCTTGTTGGAGGATCAGAGAAGCTAGACCTGATATTGAGGTACACTAGATCACCTCATGATAAGTCTGGCCTAGGCTATGACTCTGAGAAACAAACTGCGTCTCAGAAAATATCAGGGTCCAACAAAAATCACAAGGCTTTTCATTCCTATGGAAAGCAAAAAGAAAATAAATTGCATGCATCCAGAACTTACTGTAAGATTTGTGGAAAGAGTGGTCACACTTCTTCAAAATGCATTTACAAAAATAAAAACAAAATGCATGGACGAAGACCACCAACTAACCCAAAAGGACCCAAGTCTATCTGGGTACCTAAGAATATGATAATACCTGTTGCAGATCTGCTTAGCAACACAAAAAAGACCCCAGTCCTGATACTTGGACAGTGGTTGCTCACGTCACATGACGGGAGAAAGGTGTATGTTCCAAGAAATCCGTGAGAAGTCTAGTGGATGGGTCACCTTTGGAGGCAACCAGAAGGGTAAGATAGTAGGAATAGGTAAGATTGGTAAGCATCCTCTTCCCTCTATTGATAATGTTCTTCTGGTTGAAGGATTAAAACACAACTTGCTTAGCATAAGTCAATTATGTGATAGTGGGTCTGTTGTTTCCTTCAATAAAGGTGAATGTATGGTCAAGAACCCTGATGGGTCCATCTTACTCACTGCCAAAAGGCAAAATAATCTGTACAAGATTAATTTGGGGGAACTTTCAACTCAAAGTGTATCATGTCTGGTGTCTGTTGAAGATGAGCGATGGATCTGGCACAAAAGACTTGGTCATGCTAGTATGAGATTAATCTCTAAACTAAACAAGCATAACCTTGTAAGAGGCTTACCAAAGATTGTGTTTAGATCAGATGCTCTCTGTGACGCTTGTCAAAAAGGAAAACAAGTTAAGAACTCGTTTGAGTCCAAAAACATTGTTAGTACTTCTAGATCACTGGAATTGTTGCATATTGATTTGTTTAGTCCAACAAGGACGGCCTCTGTCAGTGTTAAGAAATATGGACTTGTCATAGTAGATGACTATACTAGATGGACATGGGTTAAGTTCCTTGCTCACAAGGATGAGTCTATCAAGGTCTTTTCTATATTCTGTAAGCGAGTTCAGAGTGAAAAAGGCGTATTCATCAGCTCGATCAGAAGTGATCATGGTGGCGAATTTGAAAATGAGCTCTTTCAAAGGTTCTGTGATGAAAGTGGTATTCATCACAATTTCTCTGCTCCTAGAACTCCATAACAAAATGGTGTTGTTGAGAGGAAGAACCGATCTCTTCAACAGATGGCTAGGGCAATGCTCAGTGATAATTCTGTCCCTAAGCACTTCTGGGCTGAAGCTGTAAATACTGCCTGCTATATTCAAAACAGAATATACATAAGACCAATCTTGAATAAGACTCCTTATGAATTGTGGAAAGGACGTAAACCCAACATTTCTTATTTCCACCCCTTTGGATGTCAATGTTTTATTTTCAATACTAAGGATCAACTAGGAAAGTTTGATGCCAAAGTAGATAATGGAATATTGTTAGGATACTCTGAAACGTCTAAAGCTTTTAGAGTCTATAACTCTAGAACTTTGATTGTTGAATAATCCATTCATGTTAAAATTGATGACAAACAGGCTGATAAGAGATTATGAGAGCTAGATGATTCTTTTGCAGATATGAATCTGAATGATTCAGATGCTCGTCCAACAACCAACAAAGACGAGGCATCAGACGCTACGAAGGACGCATCATCGTCTCAGCAAGCTGTAAATACCCCTCGCTCGTGGCAATTCAGAACTTATCATCCCGAGGATCAAATCATTGGCAAACCTAATGATAGCGTCCGGACAAGTTCAACTTTCAGAGAGCAAGCTGACTCAGCCTTCATCTCTGAGATGGAACCAAAGTCTTTGGACGAAGCCTTATTGGACGATTGCTGGATCCTCGCTATGCAAGAAGAGCTCAACCAGTTTCAACGTAGTGACGTTTGGACGCTGGTCTCCCTGCCTAAGGATAAGTCTGTAATTGGAACCAAGTGGGTCTATCGCAACAAGCTGGACGAGGATGGCAAGGTGGTAAGGAATAAAGCAAGGCTAGTTGCCCAAGGCTACTCACAAGAGGAAGGTATTGATTATACTGAAACCTTTGCTCCAGTAGCTAGATTAGAAGCTATACGCATCTTACTTTCATATGCTGCACATCATAACATCATGCTTTACCAAATGGATGTAAAAAGTGCATTTCTAAATGGTGTAATTAATGAAGAAGTATATGTTCTCCAACCACCCAGTTTTGAAGATCAGAACCGTCCTGAGCATGTATAGAAGCTTAAGAAAGCTTTATATGGACTCAAGCAAGCTCCTAGAGCTTGGTATGAGAGACTCAGCTCTTTCCTAATGGAGAATGGCTTCTCGAGAGGAAAAGTGGACACAACTCTTTTTAGAAAAGTGAATAAAAAGGAATTTATTGTTGCTCAAATTTACGTTGATGATATAATATTTGGTGCAACTGATGAATCTCTTTGCCAAGAATTCTCTGAATTAATGCAAAGGGAGTTTGAAATGAGCATGATGGGAGAACTAAAATTCTTCCTCGGACTTCAAGTAAAGCAAACATCAGACGGAGTGTACATTCATCAGACGAAGTACACAAAGGAGCTTCTAAAACGCTTCAAGTTGGACGATTGTAAACCTATGAATACACCAATGCATCCAACGTCCGTGCTAAACAAAGATGATAAAGATAAAAAGGTAGACCAAAAGGTATATAGAGGTATGATTGGTTCCCTCTTATATCTAACTGCGTCCAGACCTGATATCATGTTTAGCGTTTGCTTATGTGCTCGTTTTCAATCTGATCCAAGAGAGTCTTATCTCTCAGCAGTAAAAAGAATCTTTAGATACTTAAAAGGTTCTACTAATCTGGGTCTTTTGTATAAGAAAATTGATGAATACAGATTAGTTGGATTCTGTGATGCTGACTATGCTGGAGACAGAATAGAAAGGAAAAGCACAAGTGGAGGGTGTCACTTCATTGGTGCTAATCTCGTCTCATGGTCAAGCAAAAGACAAAGCACAATTGCTCTATCAACTGCTGAAGCTGAGTACATTGCTGCAGCCAGCTGCTGCTCACAACTGCTATGGATCAAACATCAGTTGGAAGACTACAACGTGTTTGTAAGCAACATCCCTATCATGTGTGATAATACTGCTGCTATTAATTTGTCAAAGAACCCCATATTGCATTCTAGAGCAAAGCATATAGAAATAAAACATCATTTTATTAGGGACTATGTGCAAAAAGGAACAATAGATATTCAATTTGTTGATACTGACCATCAATGGGCAGATATCTTCACTAAACCTTTAGCCGTAGATAGGTTTATATTCATAAGAAAATATCTGAACATGCATTTCATTGATTAACTGAGAGTCCAATGCATGCGTCCAATATTTGCATTACGTCCAATATATGCTCGTCCAGTGTAATTTCTGAATGCTCGTCTAATGCATTAATGAAACTCAATCTTTGTCGAATGAAATATTATCCTTCATTCCCTTAACTGAGTCAGGTCTTTGTTTTCTTTATTTGCCAAAAAAAAAAAAAAATGCTTTTTACGGTTTCAAAGTCTGAACGTGTGTCAAACATTTAATGCACGTCGTTTCGCTCTCTCTCTCTTTAAAAATACGAAAGGTTTTCGCTCTCTCTTCTTCTTCCTTTTAAAACCTAAGTTTTGCTCTTTGATAAAAATCCAACCTTTACAAAAAGCTTTAACCTTTCTCCTTGCATCTTCGAAAAGGAAAACCCTTTCTGAAAAACCTTTTTCTTCAAACATTCTCTCTGAAACTATGGCAACCTCTTCTGCTGCTGGCTCCAAGGGTAAAGGAAAAACCTTTAATACTCAGACTGCTGATGTCATGGTCGAGTACAAGTTTAACCTACAATTCCTGGCTGATAATGGGATTGACATCTTCTCTAACATCCATGCCGCTGGATGGTCAAGCTACTTTGAAGGTTCTCCGGTAATCTACCCTGCTCTAGTTAGGGAGTTCTGGACTAACCCCATTGTCTCTGCAAGAGAGATTCGCAACAAGGTGCTTGATACTGAAGTCATAGTATCTGAAGCGACTATCTCTAATGCAACTGGGTGCGCTCAATCAGGCATAACTGTTGAAGATGACTGGGAAGAAGAGATTGGTGATGCATCCACCATCAGAGATTGTTTGTTGAAAAACTCTGGTGACAAGCTCATAGCCTCAAAAATGACTGACAAGGCTAGGGTTCTTCACCAAATCTTGAACAAGGCTATCCTTCATAAAGTTGGGTCAAAGGATAATGTTTCAAAGGCTCATCAATTTTGCCTAGTTCATCTGATTCTTGAAAGGCAAATAAACCTTCCCCACCTCCTCTTTTCCTTCTTCAAATATGCCATTGAAGGCTCTGGGAAGAAGAACACTGCACTCATCTATGGCGCTCTTCTTTCAAAAATATTTGAGAAGCACATGGTCTACGACGACCTAAAGATCTTGGCTCCAGAAAGAAAGTTCAAATACTACGGAGTTCGTGGGATTGAACGGGTGCATCAGCCTGAGTTTAGCAGGCAAAGTTTGGTAATGATGCAGTTGGACTGCTTTAAAAACTCCAAACTTGAGGAAAAGCAAAAAGGAGCTCAGACGCAAGGCTCAGAAGAAGCGTCTGAACAATGTGTCACTGCTGGACGCTCTGCTGAACGAGCTCGTCCAATAGCTAAGACTTCTTCGTCTCGTCCAAAGCTCATCGTCCAACCTTCAAGAAAAAGGAAGCTGGTTCTAGCTCCCATTGATGAAGATGAAGAGGACAATCTACCCATCTCAAGGGTAGTTAAAGGACCAAGATTGGAAACCTCATCTGCTACACCTCTGCCTAAACCTTCTTCAACAAGGGCAAGGTCATCTCGAGCAAAGACGAAAGGTAATACTGAACCTATCTCCAGTTCAGTTATTATTTCTCCTATCGTCCAATCGTCTGAGATAGAAGACTTAACCTTTGAACCTTCCATACCTCTCTCACCCTCTAACCTACCACAAACTCAAACTCTTTCCTCACAAAATGAACCCGAAGACTGGTTCACACCCTGGGGAGATCACCCCTTCCAACCCTATGGTGCCCCCTACCCCAGACGGTTCTTTCCCTTAAGCAAATATAGACGCCTCCCTGGAGTAGACTACAACAACAAATGCTCAATTTGGGCTGAAGTCAAACGCAAATTTCCTGTTCTATTCCTTAAACACTCACCCCCCACTACTGAACCTCACCCCAAAAGCCCCTTTCCATTACCCGAGTATGATTTTGAACAACCCTCCACATCATCCACCTCACCTCCTAAATTTGCCTACCAACCCATCCCATACACTTCCCCTAAACCTCTGCTCTCTGAAACATACAATGCCCATGGACCATTGGTTACCTACCTTGAGAAGAAGACTTTTCCTCCAAGGAAAATCTTTCCCAACTTCATCAAGGACAAGGCATTCAAATGGTGCCAATACAATATAAAGAGGCATGTTGTTCTTTGCCATGAAAACAAGAGAGGTTGCAAGACGGAGTATGAAAGAAGGGCAAGGACGTTTGGCTTGAGTAACTTCATCCTTGATCCCGACCTTTCGTTCATTCCAAGCTATCCATCATCTTGGAAGGAGTATTCTGATGTCCGGGACTTTCTTCCTTACTATGCTGTGCGGAAGGAGTGTGACATGCCTCGAGAAGCTAAGATCCATCACAACCTTCCTAAGAGATTTTGGTCAAAGTCTTCTCGCACTAGCGTAGGAGTTGTTCCTCCTCGAGCTTGCCCAAGGCTCCCTATCCTAGATCCCAATAAGGATAAGGACCTTCGCAAAAAGCTTGAGTCATGGACGCTGCCTTACCAACATGCTTTTGATCCCCTGTTTTGGACAAAACATCGAGATGACTCTGGGGCTCTCGAAAGTATTTGGAAGAAAGATCCTCGCTTCAGATTTGACCCAGATGTTAGGATATATTGGGAAAATCACATCTGGAGATGCTCCCAAGAAGCGTCATCATCTGGATTATCAGTTGAGGAGAAAGCTGAGATTCGAGTCTACCCGAGACAATATCGAATCCGTGAAGCAACCTTCATGATCATAGACGATATCTTTGGGATACCTCTTTATCCTAGAGATATTCTGCCTATGCCTCCTATCAGATGGAGTGAAACCAAGTATGATGATGCTGATATCATACTTGAAGTGCTGCGTCCACCTGAACCTATCGTTGTTCCTCGTGTTCTTCCTACTCTTCCTCCTAAGCCGGTCATTCCTGAAGAGACTGGGGACACCGAAACCATCTATGTGGAACCCTCCTCTGAAACTCATGATAACGAAGTGGAACAAGTTGCAGACTCAGCTCAGTCCAAGTCTCAACCGGTCCCTCTCTCAATGGTCCATCCTGATGCTCCATCTCCTTCTCAAGCTCTGAGTGTAGTTCCTGATCAAAGAGGTGTGGACGCAACCCGGGCTACTGCTGAGAGCTCCGCCTCCGTTATTCCTCCTGAGTTTCAAGAGTTCGTCCAACAGACCATCGAAGCCAATAATGCGGTGCTCCTTCAGCAGATTGCGGCCATGTTCAAAGATTTCATTCCCAAACCTCCTCCCTCTTCTTAAAAAGTTTTTTTTGTTTTCTTTGTTTTTCAAAACAACTGACTATGATGTGTTTCTCACTCTTTTGTCTGATGACAAAAAGGGGGAGAAGATGGATTTTGATTGATTATTGATTGATTAATTATTTAAAGTTAAATTTGTTGATTGAATCTTTAAATGATACATGTGCTCATATCTATGCTTTAAATGATTAAATGCTTTAAATGATTAGAATGTTTGTCTTAGGGGGAGCCCTTCAGCTCTCTAGGACTCTTTGTTCAAATCAAAATTAGCATGTTTTGTCATCATCAAAAAGGGGGAGATTGTTGGAACCAAAGTGGTCATGGTCCAGATAATCCCTTGAGTTTTGATGTTAACAAAGAGCTAATTTAAGATGAACAAAGATTTGTTAAGGACTAACGTTTTACATTAAGTGTGCAGGACAAATCTAAATTGAGTCCAAAGACTATCCATAGTCCAAAGACGTTGTCTCGTCCAACATAGTCCAAAGACGTTATCTCGTCCAACATAGTCCAAAGACTTTGTCTCGTCCAACACCTATTCTTGGTTTACGACTGGACGATAACTTGTAGAACCATTGAGTCCAAAGACTCTTTTGGTTACCTTCTGTAATAGCTAGTCCAATAAATGTCTTTTAAATTTCAAGCGCGAATATCTTTGTAAAAGCATTTGAAATTATTATTCCATGTAAAAGGCTTATACCAGTGGGACAAAACATTCTCTGTAAGATTCGTACAAAAGAAAAGCATAAGCCAGAATGTCTCTATCACCTAAAGAAGTTGACCTTCTTGTTTTGGATAAACAAAAGGCAACTTTCATTCTACTCAGAGGATATGTCAGCACCACTTTTAGCTATCTCCCTGATAGTCTATTCTGCTGATCAGAAACTTCAGAAGCTATCAGATTCAATGGATCAAATGCATTCAATGCTCATCAGAACGGATCCTTTTCCATCCGTTGAAGACTGAAGACTGCTCAAAGAAAAGAGGCTATATATACCTTCATCTTTTGAAAGTGCATAATCAAGAAACGTTGAACGAAACTGAACTTGAGAAAAAATACAAGTGAAGCTGCATATAGCATTTCAAAATCCTTCAAGAGATAAAAGAGAAAATCTCAAAGCTTGCAAAGCTAGAAAAGCTACTCTGATTCTCACTTTCATATTACTCTCTGTGTAGAGTTGTTTTCAAGAGTCTAAGCTTTAGTTTCGAATTCTCACATTTAGTGAGTTAGTAGAACAATCTTTTTCAAAACCTTAGTTTGGTTGAGCCTGAAGAGGCTTGTCTGTAAAAGAATACTTAGGGAACCTGAAGAGGTTGAGAATACTGCCTGAAGAGGTGTTGAATACTTTGTAACAAAAGGTTTTTGTTATAGTGGATAAAGCTCTCAAGTAGAGAGGACTGGACATAGCTCTTTGGTGAAGAGTGAACCAGGATAATATCGTTGTGTTCCTTTCTCTCCCTTATCTTACTTTAGTTTTTGTCTAACAAACTAACTGGGATTGAATTGCCTTTCATTACGCTGTCTTCTTATCTTAGTCAAAACTAAGTGAGCGTCCAACTTGGAGTTTGGAAGAGCTCTCTTTGCTTTTAATCGTCTTAAGCGTCCAATCTTGCGAAAATCATTATCTGCTTACGAAAAGAATTTAAAATCGCCTAAAACACAATTCAACCCCCCTTCTTGTGTTTCAAACAGGTTCCTTCAACAAGTTGTCATGACTTTATCAAAATGGTGACAACGTCTCATGAAACGTGAAAAGCCATCATGAACTACTCCCGGCTCTGTGCCAAAACTACATCCTGGCCCTGGCACGCATCCCAAGTTAAAGCGGTCCCAATTAAAATAATAATATTTTTATCGGTTCCGACTTGAAACAGCACACAGGGTTCAAAATAACAGTTTATGATTATCTATCTAATAATTGAAATTCAAACATGAATTTCCAATTATCAACTATTATTATGATTATGATTAATCCAATTGTGTTCTAAGTCAAGTTATTCACACAAACAGTTAAAAGACAAACATAGGATTTTTGGGATGTTACAACCAATCTTACCAATACCCACAATCCTTCCTTTTTGGTTGCTTCCAAAGACAACTAAGCCTTCATTTTTTGGCTTTAGGTCTACGAACATAGACTTTTCTCCCGTCATGTGACATGAGCATCCACTGTCATGGTACCACGATTGGTGTCTTCTTCCTGGTGTCAAACAAGTCTGCAACAGGGATTATCATGCTTTTAGGTACCTAGATAGACTTGGGTCCTTTTGGGTAGTATAATAATTCTAGTATTTTTTGTGTGTATACATTTGGACGCAGAGTGTCCATTCTTGCCACAAATAGAACAATATATAACTCTATTTGACTAAGTTCACTTGTAAGAAATTTTCAGATTCTTTTTCTCATAGCCTAAACCAGATTTGTTATGAGGAGATCTATATCTAAGAATTAAAATGAGTTTCTTTGATCCATCAGTGAATTTTGACAGACTGTCAGTTAGATAGGCAACTTGATGCTCAAGTTTCTCAACTTCATAGGATGCACGGGACTCAGAACTTGAGTTTTCAGTGAGACTGATTATCTCTTCTCTTAGTTTGGCGTTCTCAGTTTTGACTTTGTCAAAGTCTTTATTAAATTTAGAGAACTTCTTTTTAAGAGCTTTATATTCTGAATAAACAATGCAAGATTCATTTAATAGTTCATCATATGCTTCTTTAGAATAGTCAGATATATTTACCTCATCTTCTTCTATCTCTGTCTCAGAAGAGGTACTTGCCATGAGACAAAGACCTATTGCTAGTGGGGATGCAAGTAGAGATATTTCAAGAATGTCCATCAAGTTCATCATTCCCCCAAGCAGTTGTTTCTTCATCCAGGACTTCTTTTCTTGCTCCATGTATGCTACGAAATAGAAAAAGCTCTTGCCTTACAGTCTAGAACAACTCTTCTTCTTTCTTCTGTGGTGCAATCCTCCAAAGGTTTCATAGTGTACTCTCCATTGGTGATTGTGATAGGGCAGAAGGTTTCATCAGTGAGAGTCTTCCAATGCTCCTTGGATCCTTTAGTTATGGCAAAGGATTTGAAGCTTCCTCTCCATGCTTCATAGTCTGAAGATTGATAGATTGGTGGTCCTCTTGAAAGAGTAGTTTGCCTTCTCATGTAGAGGATGAGATGACCCTCCTCTCTTAGAAGGATAATCCCATTAGTCCCAAAACTCCTACTATTATTAACAATGCCTAGCCGTATATAAAACGATAGTGTGAAAGTCAAACAACGTCGTGGAAGCAAACAAGCAATAATGGCAAGCATAGAAAGATTATCAGAGTGAAACGCAACGTAAAAGTAACTGTACAAATACCATATATATCTTAGCCCATTAGTAGGGCATTGCACATACATATACATGCTATAAAATAAAAACCGAAAATACATCCACATCCAAAAGAAAAACTCTCGGAGCTCACCAGCACTACCCGTCCCCTCTCAAAAGGTACACAAAAAGCTCGCAGCTCACAACCTAGGACGCACTGGCAGACTCTCACCATCAGTGGTGAGGATGCCCTGAGCTACCCTGACCCTCGCTATGAGTATGCCTGTACCATACTAGAGGCTCATACTCTGACGAAGAGCTGGACACCACAATCCTATGCTTAAGGTAGGTACTCAGATACCGCTTCATCCTCCGGCGCTGGCCTCGGGAGACGTAGCCTCTCCTGCTAGACACAACCGAGGACTGGGGTGCCACCCACATGTAGTCTCGCTCCCTCTGCCTCGGTGGTCGCCACAACCTAGAAAAAGGAAGAAACTGGTACACATGGTAGGGGCCAATGATGTCCATGTACGGCGGCGTGCCGCTCCGAAAGATCAGACTGACGGGTCCCGTGTAAACCACAGAAAAGGTCGAGGGGTCCACCCACCATCCCCTCTCATCATGATATACAATCTTAATGTCGCACAGCACCAGCATTCGCGGTGCCCCCGTGATAAACGGGTGAAGCCTGGGGTCCATCATGCCCCTCGGCTGGCTCGTCGTCTTCATGCGTACCCAAAATAGAACAACAAAAACAACAGTAGGGAGATAAGAAATAGTGCATAACAATATCGAAAAACAACAGTAATGCAGTAAACACATATAACATGTAGCAGATATCCCAAATATAACAATTACTGCATTCCGACAAACGTCTCTCAAGACAACACATGCAACAAGCATCCATCTCCATGAGTCTCACACTCAGATCAATCCTCTAAACCGGGATACTAATCCCATGCAGCATGTCGGCCGAATAACTCATAATGCTGGTTCCCACTGGAACGGTTCCACAGCTGAACAAGTCCACACCGGAATAGGTTTTGTGTCAGAACGGAGTTAGCTTGTCCAAGAAACCGAACCACTCACCGTGACCAATAAGAGTGCATCCCCCTTCCACACCAGAATCCGGGTATCTTAGTCGCCTCGGAACGTCAGCCTGGAACAAATGGAAAGCCTTAGGATTAGTCGGGCAAACCGGACTGAATCGGGCGTCACGACAGGATAGGGGCTACCTCATCCGTCACTGTAAACTATTCCCGAGACTAGCAACATCTTCAAGATCACTCACTTAACCGCCCCATCTACTCTCTGTACCATCACTCAGGTATAACTAACCTCATATGACACTAGCAGCCCATACTACCTGTCACACGGCCTCGCCACTTGGCAGCTAATGGTGATATGCATCAAACATCCTCAGCGGACTTGATACCGGATCTCACGCCTAAGCTCTTAGTTAGAAACAACACGATGCCACTGCATCCACACGGCCATAGCCTCAACGCCAGACGTCCACGAGCCACAGCTCCAACAGTCACGGCCACAGCCTCGAAAAGTCAGCATAATAGCAACGACACCATCCACGGTATCAATCCGACAACAACACGCCACACAGCCAAACTTAGCTCTACGGCATTCCGCCACAACGTTCAAAATCACAACATACAACATAATAACAGCAACAATAATACCAACAACAGCACATAGCAGCATATCACATACCAAGTAGCATATAGGCACTTAGACAGATAGCAACAACAACAATCAGCAGCATACAGTCATACGAAGTCAAACATCCTCAATCGATAGTTTACTAGCCTAGGGTTTCCACACTTAACGGCGATATCCCAAAGTAAGCTAAACCTAGGGTTTAGGTACTTTATTGGGGCTCAACCACTAGTAAGGTTAGGGCTTCCCTACACATAGCAGAAAAACATCCTACACTACTCTTGCCTTCCCGACGGCAGCAGTACTCTTTCTCCCCACCTGAACAGTTGACACGCGAATCCACGCCATCACTGGCTTGCCAAGCTCGCAGCCTCCAACACGAAGAACAGCTCCGGAACAGCCTCAAAGCTTCTCCCTAGCCGCCGCCTCAAGCTCCAATTGCGGGGAAATCACGAGCACGAACTTTGCCCTAATGACGACCACAACACATATACAATAGTGTTACCCCTAGGGCAAGCCCAAAAGATCAAAGAAAAAGGTAAAGACTCGAAGAACGCCAAGAACACAAAGAACGCGTGTTAGGGATTCGAATTTAACCGGGACGAATTGAGAAACTAATCCATCAAAGTCGGAGATAACCTTGCCGCGATCACAATGGTGCAGTCAGAATCGCATTCCTGTACTTCCATCTCCTCAAAACTGAGTTTCTCTCTCTAAAACACTCTGACCTCTCTATAGACTCTCTGCACTTCGAGTTCAACAATGGAGAGTTGATTAAGTGAAGAGGAAAGTGAAAACATCCACTTAAGGGATCCTCCTGAGAACGCTTTAGCGTTGTCCTCTAGCACGCTTGAGTGTGCTCACGCTTGAGCGTGGGGTTCCCTCTACGCTGGAGCATGGACCCTTGTCCGCTCTGCCTTGACCCTAGCCTGACACGTGTAGCACACACGTCAAAAAGTACACCAGTTATCAAATGCACTCAGAACGCTTGATCGTGCAATGTTACCAACACTTGAGCGTTGGCACGCTAGGGCGTGCTCCCTTCCCACACTTGAGCGTGTAGCTCAGCTGGGAAAAGTCTTCCAACTTCAGGATCCCAAGATTACTCATTTAACCCCTTAGGCACCTCCAACCTTGTTCAAGCCTATTCCTAAGCTTCAAACTAGGTCTTAAATTAGCACACAACAATTCACGCAATCATGCGAAACCTTAATCGAGGTTAACCAACTCGACTAAAGTTACAAAAAAATCGGGATGTTACATTACCATCCCCTTACAGAAAATTTCGTCCCCGAAATTTCCATCGCATACCTTTGAACAAAAAGGAATGACTCTAACGCATCTCAACTTCTCGTTCCCACGTTGAATCACCGGTCACTGGGTTCCATTCCACTCTGACTAACGGAATGTGCTTACCGCGCAGTTCCTTGATCTTTCTCTCTATGATCCGAACAGGTGAAGCTTCGTACTCAAGGTTCACTTTCAGTTGGATTGATTCGGGCTCTAGCACGTTTGATGGATCGCGATGATACTTTCTGAGTTGAGAGACGTGAAAGACGTCATGAAGATTTGACAGATTTCGTGGCAAAGCTATTTGATGGGCTATTGGGCCGATTCGTCGAAGAATCTGAAACAGTCCTATAAATTTAGGTGTCAACTTTCTGGATTTAATTGCCCTGCCTACTCCAACTCTTGGGGTAACTCTCATGAATACATGGTCGCCCTCTTGGAACTCCAAGGGTCTTCTCCTCTTGTCTGCGTAACTCTTCTGCCTATCCCTTGCAACCTTCATCTTTTCCCGTATCTTACGTACTTGTTCCGTTGTTTGCTGTACCAACTCTGGACCTAACAGCTGACTCTCTCAAGTCTCAAACCAACACAACGAAGTCCTGCACTTACGTCCATAGAGTGCCTCGTACGGCACCATTCCAATACTTGAATGGAAACTGTTGTTATAAGTAAACTCGATCAATGGAAGAAACTCGTCCCAACTCCGCGTGTTCTCCAACACGTACGCTCTTAAGAGATCCTCCAATGATTGAATTGTTCGTTCAGACTGACCATCCGTTTGAGGATGATAAGCAGAACTCATACTTAACTTAGTTCCCATTGCACTGTGTAAGCTCCTCCAAAACCTTAAGGTAAACCTTGGATCACGATCCGAAACGATACTCGAAGGTACCCTATGCAGCCTTACAACCTCCTTGATGTAAATCTGAGTCAATTACTCCAGAGAGTAACTCTGGTTGATTGGTAGGAAGTAAGCATACTTCGTCAACCTATCAATGATTACCCAGACTGCATCACACCTTTTCTGAGTCCTCAGCAACCCAGAAACAAAGTCCATGGCAATACTATCCCATTTCCATTCCGGGACATCCAGCGATTGCAACAACCCTGCTGGCTTCTGTTGTTCAATCTTCGCTTTCTGACACACTAAGCAGGTTAGGACATAAGCCGCCACATCTTTCTTCATCCCCGGCCACCAGAACAGCTTCTTCAGATCCGGATACATCTTGGTAGCCCCCCGGATGGAAACTCATCTTGCTTTTGTGTGCTTCTTCCAAGATCGTATCCTTACCTTCTCCATCCACTGGCACACAAACCCGGTCACTATACCTAAGCAGACCATCAGTACCTCTTTCGAATTCCGAAGTCTTACCATCAACTGATTAACGCTCCCGAGGTACCTATCCTCAGCTTGCTTCTTCCATAAAAGATTCAGGAAATCGCTAGTTACTTTAACCATCCCCAGATTCAACTTATCCTCGACGATTTCCGCTTCCAGATTCAGATCTCTAAACGCCTATAAAAGCTCTAGCTCCTTTACCATCATAGCAGAGACGTGTAGGGATTTCCTACTGAGTGCATCCGCTACAACATTCGCCTTATCTGGAAGCTATTGCAGGTTGAATTCATAGTCCTTTATCGCTCATGTACTCTCAACTGCCTGGAGGCATACGCCACCACTCTTCTGTCTTGTATGAGCACACACCCCAAGCCTTGATAAGATGCATCACAATATACATCAAATCTTCCTAATGGATCTGGTAGCACCAACACAGGTGATGTGGTCAGTCTCCTCTTCAGCTCCTGGAAACTTTGCTCACAAGCCTCTAACCACTCAAACATGTTCCCTTTTCTCGTTAACTGCGTCATAGGTAACACAATCTTAGAGAATCCCTTGATAAACCTCCGATAGTATCCCGCTAAACAAAGAAAGCTTCTCACCTTGCTTACAGACTTAGGGCTTTCCCAACTCACTACTGCCTCGACTTTCGCAGGATCCACTGCGATTCCATCCTTACCGATCACATGGCCTAGAAAATGAACCTCTTCTAGCCAAAACTCGCACTTCGACAGTTTAGCATACAACTGCCGGTCCTTTAGCACTTGCAACACCACCCTTAGATGCTCTTGGTGTTCCTCTCTACTCAAAGAGTATACAAGAATGTCATCAATGAATACAATAACAAACTTATCCAGGAACAGTCGGAAGACCCTGTTCATATAGTCAATGAACATAGCCGGAGCATTAGTCACACCAAACGGCATAACCAAGTACTCGTAGTGACTATACCGACTCCGAAAAGCAGTCTTTGGCACATCCTCCTTCTTAACCCGGATCTGATGGTATCCAGATCGCAGATTGATCTAGAAAACACAGCTGATCCATCAAATCATCTATCCATGGTAACGGATACTTATTCTTTATTGTCACTTTGTTCAGTTGACGATAGTCTACGCCTAGCCTCGAGCTCCCGTCCTTCTTCTTCACAAACAGCACCAGCGCTCCCCACGGAGATGCACTAAGTCTGATGAACTCTTTGCCTAGCATCTCGTCCAACTGTTTCTTCAGCTCCGTCAGCTCAACTGGAGACATCCGATACGGCGCTATCAATATAGGCCTAGTTCCTGGTACCAGATCTATAGCAAACTCCACCTCTCTCTCCGGTGGTAGTCTAGGAACATCATCGGGAAACACTTCCGGAAACTCTCGTACGACAGGCAAAGCTTCAACACTAGGGGTTTCCTTGACTTCCAAAGAGAACAACACCACATACTCATCCGATCGTCCACCCATCGGAACACTCTCGTCGGCAAGCATCAATCCAGATTGCTCGAAAAAATCGAGATTTTTGTTTGAACAGTCTAACATTACATGGTTGGCCGAAAGCCAGTCCATGCCTAGGATCACATCTATCTGTTGCATAGGCAAGCAGATAAGGTTGACAAGAAAATGACGGTTCTCTACCGTAACAGGACATTTACGATATACAGATAGGGTAGTTAAAGAATCACCAGTAGGTGTTGAAATAGTCAAATCATAAGGTAATATAGAAACAGGCAACCCTAAATGATCCATGCACTCTACTGATATGAAAGAATGAGTAGCCCCCGAATCAAATAAAACCGACAAAAGCTTACCAGAGACTAAGCATTTACCTTGAATCAGGTCAGGACTTTGAGAGGCTTCAGAACCCCTCACGGAAAACACCCTTCCTGTCGTCTGTGGCCTACTCTACTGACTTGCCACTACCGATCTTGCTCCGCCACTCTGAGCTCTACCGCTTTGCTATTGAAACTAAGCCCTTCTACTAACTTCGGACTTGCGATCTGATGCATAGTGACCCATCTTGTTACAGTTAAAACACTTGATGTGCTGGGTCCTTGGTCAATTCATGACTAGATGTGGTCCCCCGCACCGGAAACAGGTCTGGGTCTCCTGCTGTCCTTGACTGGAGCTGCTTTCTCTATGGTTGATGTTAAACTGAGCCGGGCGATCATACGGTCTTGCCCACCACTGGAACTTGCCACTTCTTCCCCTCTGGTTGCCTCGAACAGGTCCACCAGTCATTTGTTGTGAGACAGTCCCTACTCGGTCGTGTCCTTCCACTACTGTGCACCTTTCCACCATATCGACGAAAGAACTGATACTTAGAGGTAGCATCGCTCGCTTCAACTCGGGTCTCAACCCGTCTTCAGACCTTCTGTAGACCCATTCTTTGTCTGGATGGATCTGGTAAAAAATGAGAGAACTTGAGTAGCGCCTCAAACCTCATCGCATACTCACCGACGGACAGTTGTTCCTGTTTCAGACTCAGGAACTCCTTCTCTTTCTCTTGCCTGATGCTCCTCGGGAAGTATTTCTCTAGAAAGCACTCCCAGAACATTTGCCATGTTAACATCCTTCCCCCAGCCTCTAACAGCCTAGCCTTGGTTCTCCACCAAGCTTCTGCTGCTCCAACTAGCATGAAAGCAGTGTATGTAACTTTTCGGTCCTCTCTGCAGTGTGTGGCCATGAACACCTTCTCTATCTCTTGCAACCACATTTGTGCAGCTTCAGGGTTGTATTCTCCGTGAAATTGAGGAGGATTTCCCTTCATGGAAGCATTGAGACCGGTGTCCACCATATCATTTCCTCTGACTGGGCGTAACTGATCCTGTCTGGCTTCCCTCTCTTCCTGCCGCTGCATATACTGGGCAGTCTGTTGAGTTTGTTGCATAATTGCAGTAGCCAAGTCCTGCATGGCCCGCATCGCTTCGGAAGTGTTGCCACCACTTCCCGTTCCTGGGTGAACACCATTGTTATTATCGCCTTCGGTTGTAGCCGGCCTTCCACCTCTTCCTCTCGCCATCTAGCTTCCTGTAAATAGGAGCTATCAGTCCCAATTCATAAGACATATAATAGCACTTAATAGTTAAATATATCATATGCCTCATGAATGAAAACAGTTATCACACTTTGATAACTAGCGCATCGGACATTCTACCCAATCTAGACTCAGTTAATACAACTTGGTCATCAACTATTAAAGCCAGTACACTTATCTTCAAAGTCCGCGGTCCTAACCGGACTCGACTGTTCTGACAACATGACCTCACCGTCCGATTTAGAAGCGAACTGCTTTGATACCACCAAAATGAGACGACCCTCCGCTCTTAGAATGATAATCCCGTTAGTCCTAAAACTCCTACTATTATTAACTATGCCTAGCGGTGTATAAAACGATAGCGTGGTAGTCAAACAACGTCGCAGAATCAAACAATTAATAACGGCAAGCATAGAAAGATTATCAGAGTGAAACGCAACATAAAAGTAACTGTACAAATACCGTACATATCTTAGCCCATCAGTAGGGCACTGTACATACATATACATGCTGTAAAATAAAAACTGAAAATACATCCACATCCAAAAGAAAAACTCTTGGAGCTCACCAGCACTACCCGTCCCCTCTCAAAAGGTATACGAAAAGCTCTTAGCTCACAACCTAGGATGCACTGGCAGGCTCTCACCATCAGTGGTGAGAATGCCCTAAGCTACCCTGACCCTCGCCATGAGTACACATGTACCGCACTAGAGGCTCATACTCTGACGAAGAGCTGGGCACCACAATCCTACGCTTATGGTAGGTACTCAGATACTGCTCCGTCCTTCTGCCCTGGCCTCGGTAGACGTAACCTCTCCTGCTGGACACAACTGAGGACTGGGGTGCCACCCACATTTAGTCTCACTCCCTCTGCCACGGCGGTCGCCACATCCTGGGGAAAGGAAGAAACTGGTACACGCGGTAGGGGCCAATGATGTCCACGTACGGCGGCATGTTGCCTAGAAAGATCAGACTGACGGGTCGCATGTAAACAACCAAAAAGGTCGAGGGGTCCACCCGCCATCCCCTCTCATCATGATATATAATCTCAATGTCGCCCAGCACTGGCATGCACGGTGCCCCCGTGATAAACGGGTGAAGCCTGGGGTCTATCCTTCGCCTTGGTTGGCTCGTCTTCTTCATGCGAACCCAAACCAGAACAACAAAAACAACATTAGGGAGATAAGAAATACCGTGCATAACTATCGAAAAACAACAGTAATGCAGTAAACACATATAACATGTAGCAGATATCGCAGATATAACAGTTACTGCATTCCGATAAACGTCTCTTAAGACAACACATGCAATAAGCATCCATCTCCATGAGTCTCACACTCAGATCAATCCTCTAGACTGGGATACTAATCCCATGCAGCATGTCGGCCGAATAACTCACAAAGTTGGTTCCCACTGGAACCGTTCCACACCTGAACAAATCCACACCGGAACAGGTTCTGTGTCTGAACGGAGTTAGCTTGTCCAAGAAACCGAACCGCTCACCGTGACCAATAAGAGTGCATCCCTCTTCCACACCGGAACCGGGGTATCTCGGTCGCCTCGGAACGTTAGCCTGGAACAAATGGAAAGCTCTGGGATTAGTCGGGCAAACCGGACTGAATCGGACGTCACAACAGAATAGGGGCTACCTCATCCGTCACTGTAAACTATTCTCGAGACTGGCAACATCCCTTAGGTCACTCACTTGACCACCCCATGTAGTCTCCGTACCCGCACTCAGGTACAACTAACCTCGTATAACACTGGTAGCCCATACTACCTATCATACGGCCTCGCCACTTGGCAGCTGATGATGATGTGCAGTAAACATCCTCAACGGACTTGATACCGGATCTCACCCCTAAGCTCTCAGTTAGAAACAACACGATGCCACTGCATCCACACGGCCATAGCTCCAACAGTCACGACCACAGCCTCGAAAAGTTAGCATAACAGCAACGGTACCATCCACAGTATCAATCCGACAACAACACGGCACACAGCCAAACTTAGCTCTACGGCATTCCGCCACAACGTTCAACATCACAACATACAACATAATAATAGCAACAATAATACCAACAACAACACATAGCAGCATATCACATACAAAGTAGCATATAGGCACTTAGACAGATAGCAACAACAACAATCAGCAGCATACAGTCATACGAAGTCAAACATCCTCAATCGACAGTTTACTAGCCTAGGGTTTCCAAACTTAACGGTGATAGCCCAAAGTAAGCTAAACCTAGGGTTTAGGTACTTTATCGGGGCTCAACCACTAATAGGGTTAGGGCTTCCCTACACATAGCAGAAAAAACATCCTACACTACTCTTGCCTTCCCGACGGCAGCAGTACTCTTTCTCCCCACCTGAACAGTTGACACGCGAATCCACACAATCACCGGCTTGCCAAGCTCGCAGCCTCCAACACGAAGAACAGCTCCGGAACAGCCTCGAAGCTTCTCCCTAGCCGCGGCCTCAAGCTCTAATTGTGAGGAAATCACGAGCGCGAACTTTACCCTAATCACGAGCACAATACATATACAATAGTGGTAGCCCTAGGGCAATCCCAAAAGATCAAAGAAAAAGGTGAAGACTCGAAGAATTCCAAGAACACAAAGAACGTGTATTAGGGATTCGAGTTTACCTAGGACGAATTGAGAAACTAATCCGTCAAAGTCGGAGATAACCTCGCCGCGATCACAACGGTGCAGTCAGAATTGTGTTCCGGTACTTCGATTGCCTTGAAACCGAGTTTCTCTCTCTAAAACACTCTGACCTCTCTCTAGACTCTCTTCACTTCGAGTTCAACAATGGAGAGTTGATTAAGTGAAGATGAAAGTGAAAACCTCCACTTATGGGATCCTGATGAGAACGCTTTAGCGTGATCCTCCCTCACACTTGAGTGTAGGGTTCCCTCCACGCTGGAGCGTGGAACCTTGTCTGCTCAGCCTTGACCCTGGCCTGACACGTGTAGCACACGCGTCAAAAAGCACACCATCTGGCAATTGTCCTCAGAACGCTTGATCGTGCAATGTTATCGACGCTTGAACGTTGGCACGCTAGGGCGTGCTTCCATCCCACGCTTGAGCGTGTAGCTCAGCTGGGAAAAGTCTTCCAACTTCTGGCTTCCAAGGTTACTCGTTTAATGCCTTAGGCACCTCCAACCTTGTTCAAGTCTATTCCTACACTTCAAACTAACTTAAACTAGCACACACCAATTCATGCAATCATCCAAAACCTTAATCAAGGTTAACCAACTCGACTAAAGTTACAAAAAAATCGGGATGTTACAGAGGGCATCAAGCATGTCGAGTATTCTTTTTGAAATATCAAAAGACATTACAGTATTGACGATTCTATCGTCCAAGGCACAAAGAAGAATGTAGTCAGCCTTTGCATTGATTCTAGCTCTTCTTTCTTCCTCTTTTGAACACTCAGCCCTAGGTTTTACACGTGTTCTCAATTTATGACAACAATTGGACAGAAGGCATCATCAGTGAATGCTCTCCATAGATCATCAACATTGTGGGCTAAGTTGAATCTGATGAATAGTTCTCTCCACATAGCATAATCACCTATTCCATAAAAAATAGGTGGTCTATTTATAGAGAGGCCACTGAATTCTCTCAAAGGGACCAGTTTCAGGATACAGGTGAATGAAGAAGTAGATTGTTCCTCTTCTTCAGATGATTCTTCAGAAGGACAATTTTCGGACCAAAGACACAAGTTTGTTTCTTCTTCATTTTCTTCTTCTTCAGAAGAGTCAAGATCTTCCCATGTTGCCATGAGATTCTTGTTCTTCTTTTTAAACAAAATTTTCTTATCTTTTAGTTGAGGACACTCAGCCTTGAAGTGACCAGGTTTCTTACATTCATAGCAAACCATTGGATTTTTGTCCTTGGTTTCACCATGATCTTTGAAATTCTTCTTTGCAAAAGGCCTTTTTCTCATGTTGTTTTTCTTTTTCAGAATACGCTCAAGTTTCTTTGAGATGAGAGATAGTTCATCATCAAATTCTTCTTCTTCTTTTCCTTGAACATATTCATCACTGGACTCATTGGCTTTGAGAGCCTTTGAGCTGCTGGCTTTCCGATCCTTTAAGGCAATGGTCTTGCCTTTTTTGGTGGGATTGTCTTGATTGAGCTCCTGATCATGAACTTGAAGAGTTCCCACAAGATCATCCAAAGTCAAGGTTGACAGATCCTTGGCTTGGGTGATTGCAGTGATGAATGGTCTCCATTCCTTAGGTAAACTCTTGAGGATCTTCATAACATTTTCTTTGGCAGAGGAAACCTTCCTAAGAGACTTGAGATTGTTTATAATGGTTTGGAATCGACCCAACATATCAACAATGGTTTCTCCATTTTCCATTGTAAACATCTCGTATTTACTCATGAATATGATGATTTTTTGAGTCTTTACTTTAGATGTTCCTTCATGTACAGTTGTAGGATATCCCAAATTTGTTTTGCTGAGTCACACACATGAATCTTTTGGAACTCATCTGGACTGAGAGTGCACATCATAATGTACCTTGCTTTATAGTTTTGCTCCATCTTACTTCGTTCATCATCTGTCCATTAAGCTTGGTCTTTCTCAGTGCCATCAGGATTATTGACGATGTGGGGACTATTTGTGATTAATGGCTAGAGAGCAAAGTTGGTGCTCAATATGAATCCGTTGAATCTTTCCTTCCAGTAGAGGTAGTGGGTGCCATTAAAGAATGGTGGCCTAGTCAAAGAAGTACCTTCAAGCACTGGTACCTTACGCATCAGTGGGGCAGGTAGCTCGGGGAATACCCAGCCACCACCACCACCAGTTGATCAGCCACGTCTGTCGAGCGCCCAACTTGCAGTTCATTCGGTGGAGTCCAGAGACGTGTACATAGACCCTTCTTCCATGCCGCCACCACCTACTGTACCATCGACCTCTGCCTTACCCATACCTGCTGCCGGTCCGTCTGTATCCATGGTCCCATCCCTGGGGCCTGCCTTTGTGCCTTCCTAGCTGCACCCTCAGGTTCCTCGCCAGCGGCCGACCATGAGAGTGACTGCTCGTAAGAGCACACCAGCCTATGCTCCGGTAGCCTTTTCTAGTCCCCTAGTCTATCTCTCGTTGGATGATGAGGAGATGGATGAGGAGGAGGGGGAGGTCACAGAGTATGTGCCGGAGGATGTACCCGAGGTAGCCCACGCCAGCATGAGTCAAGATGCATGGTGGTTGAGGATTGACCAGGAGCTGTTACGGTACGGAGAGCAGATTTTGAGCGGGTACGACATGCCGTCTTTGGAGACCGCCGAGGAGGGGGAGGAGGAGGAGGCCATGGAGGAGGACCTAGAGGATTACTACTCCGATGAGTAGTGTGATATTTTGGTTATGGCCAGTCTCTTGAGTCTCCCCATAGTGTGTATACATATGTGAGATTCCCTCTCCCCTTTTTTCTTTTTGTGGAATTGCATTTCCCGTAGTGTAGGATTGGTTCTTTATCTTGCTGTTATTCCATCTTCCAGTTGTAGTCGATTATTTTGAGAACTAATTTTATATATATATGAAAGCTATTGTTCTTTCATCATTGTATGAGAGTATATACTTATATCAACGTATGTAAATGTTTTTTGACCTTGCATAGAAAAAAAAAACCCATATTTTCGGTATGCTCTTTATATTTCCGCGTTATATTTTCGTCTTGTGTTAAATTAATGTGACCCCTAAAGTGGGGTGTTAAATTATTTGGTATCAAAGCTGGTAGAGTCTTTTGGGTTTATGATTGGTCTGTCTTGTTTGTGCTGTGTGCCTCTGTGACTTGTGTGCTGTTGAATTCTGAAAGGAATGACGACATTGTTTGAGCTTATCGTGAAGGAACCTCTAGTGTATGCTGAATTTTATTGATCTAGTAGAACACGATGGCTAACAGGAATACGGGATTGTTGATGCCGTACAAGCCATACGAGAGATGATAGCTGCTTTTGTGCTACATTAACAAGTGGCCGCTGATGGTTGAGGTTTAAGCGAGTTTCGCAGGAACAACCCACCTCAGCACAAGGGACTGTACGACCCAGAGAAGGCTGAACTTTGGGTGCAAGAGATGGAGAAGATCTTCGAGTTGATGCGATGCTCTGATGCGGACAAGGTAACCTATGTTGCTTACATGTTGGTGGGCGATGCTGAGTACTGGTGGAGAGGAGCCCGCCAGGTAGCTGAACATGCTGGTCAAGCAGTCACCTGGGAGCTCCTTCGCAGGAAATTCTTCGAGAACTACTTTCTTGTAAGCGCCAAGTATGCTAAAGGGATGGAGTTTCTCCAGCTGTGTCAAGGGAACATGACGGTCTGCGAGTATGCTGCCAAATTCGAGAGCCTAGCAAAGTTTTCAAACTACTTTGAGGACAATTCCAATGAAGCATGGAAGTGTAGAAAGTTTAAACAGGGCCTGAGGCACGAGCTCAAGGAAGCGGTCATGCCGTTTGAGATCACTCCCTTACCCCAACTAATGGACAAGTGCCGACTATTTGAATATCTGAAAGGAAGTCGGAGCAAAACGCAAGGAAAATGGACCGTCGAGGTTCGAAAAGGGTGGTAGCAACGGTTTTCACCACAAGAAGCCATCTGGGGGCCAACAATACCAGCGATCTCAAAGGAAGGATAGCGGAAGCCATGCAGTTTCGGGAGCAGTTGGTATATCAAGTGCTTCAAGTGCGGAGGGGATCTCTATGCTAGGGAGTGCTCATCGAAGGGACTACTTGCTTCAACTGCGGAAAGCTTAGACATATGGCAAGGGAGTGCAGAGAACCCAAAATAGAACCTGCTGTCAATCTGGTCCAAGCAGCAAGGCCTAAGGCAAAAAGGCGTGTCTTCTCTGTGAGCGATGCTAAAGCTTCTCAGAACAAGGACCTGATCCAAGGGGAGGGTGACACTGGAGGTAAAACTTTAATTGTACTGTTTGATTCTGGCGCAACATGTAACACCCCGATTTTCGAGTTTTCCTTTTTAATCAGTATTTATGAACTTGTATTTTATTCGAGGTATTAGAAAGGGATATAAAATATCCCGAGACCATAGTCATGCTCAGCGATATCGTAGGAAGCTACGATTAAGTTTTGAGCTGAAAACTCAAACGGAGTCCGTTCTGCATTTTTACACTGACAATATGATTTTACTGCTCAGGAGACCTCAGATGGACCGGTGAACGAGACATTAAGTCTTAGAATTTGATTCTCTACGTTTTGGTTAAATTTCACAAAAATTTCAAAAAAAATACTTCCTGACCTCCGTTCGAGCGAAATCTTCAATCGGGTGGAGAACGGAGCCACGTATGGACTTACCAGGACCCGACAACAGATAATCTTGATATAACATCATGTCAAATCAATTGGGAGAGCATGCCAGAGTCGTCATGACGATCGGGAATTTCGAGATGCGAAATTACCAAAATACACCTAGCTTAAGCCTTTTCACCTTTTACCATTTTACCCTTTGAACCAAATGATCTTTCTACCCTTAATGAGCTTTTAAGAAGGCTGAACAGCCCTTGCAAAGCCCTCATTTCACGCAGCCAGCCCTCACCAAGAAGAACTCCATAGTTGTTCTTTAAGAAAAAATTCATTTCTTCTTGAAAACCTTAATTCACTTGTTGAAATCACTTGATTCCTTGACCAATCTTCTTCCATTCTAAGGTAAGATCACTTCTATGATCTCCTAGCTTTTTGAATCTCTCTCAATCTCAAGATCAAAACTCCATTTTCATGAAAGTCATTCTTAAATCCAAAAGTTTTAAAATCCATAGGAAATTGCAGAAAAATCCTTTTGATGTGAAACCAATTTCTTTGAACTCACCTCATCATCCTCTACCTAAACCCAAGAGATGATCCATCCTAGCTCATTTATCCCAATATGGCCGAACCCTAAGAGTGATGATGAATAGTGTTTTTCATCAAATTTTTTATTTCTAACTCTTGATTCCATCCTTAGCTTTCCTAGTGTTCTTGAATCCAAGTGATGGAAAACCAAATCAATTCCTAGCCTAGTTTGCCCAAAGAGGCCGAGAGCTTCATGAGAAAAATCCATGAGTTTTGTTTCACATTTTTGAGTCCTAGGACTTGTATTAGTGCTAACAAAGCTTATGAACCAACCATCCAAAAGTTTGGAACCAAATGAGATCCCTAGCCTTTTTACCCTTTCATGGCCGAACCCTATGCCTTTTAGGGGAAGAAAAATTATGTTTTTATGTTGTATATTGATGTTGATTTGTTGTTTGAATTGTATTGTGTTGTATTGTTTTAGGCGACGCACACGAAACCGGAGCCCGAGCCGAGAATCGATCGAGTTTGGACTAGGCAAATTTGTGAGGTAAACGGAGGTAGTCATTTAAGTTTGGTAGTTTCATAGTGCATGTTTGATATATGTATATGATGACTTGATTATTGAATTGGAGATGAATTTGAATGATGTATGGATTTGTTTTACTTAATGAAACATATTTGCACACTTGTTGATAATTTGTGGCATGGATGCCTTATTTGATATTATGATGATGATTATGGATTGTTGATGTCTATATATATATATATATATATATATATATATATATATATATATATATATCCAGGATGAGCATAGGACTGGTTATGTCTCGATAATCATTAAAAGACTCGGAAAAAAAAAAAAGGAATCAAAGTTTTGAAAAACGCGTTTTGAAATCAAAAAGTGGTTTTTGCAAAACGTGTTGCTTTTCAAGAAAAGTTAAGTTTTCTTTTTGAAAAAGTTGTTTTCTTTTGAAAAGGAAAAGTGGTCTTGTGGAATGTCGTGCGAAAAGTGTTTCGTTTCAGTAAGACGTTTTAAAAAGACGTGGAACCCTGGAACAATTGGAGCTCGGACCTAAATAGAGAGGCCGACTCATGAGAACAATTGTGTTACGGGTGTTACTACGGCCTATCGCTCGATGTCGGGAAGTTAGAATCTCCAGAGTACATGAATTAGAAGGATGATATTGAAGTCTCATGCATTATTATAGCTGATGATAGTGTTTGAGATGTTGTACTGTATTATATAAATAACTGTTCATATAGCTGTTTTTATGCTGTTTGTCACCTGTGCGGCTATCGTGATAAACTTTATATGAGTATCTCACATTTGCCTGTACACGTTGGACACCTTGTTGTGTTTTTGGAACACATGTACAGATGTTGATCATAGGTCTCCGCGGAGACGTGAGGAATCGGATGACGGAGCGTTTTGATGAAGTTGACGTTGGGTTGTATCCCAATGGCTACTTTTAGCCGACCAGCTTAGGAGTCTTTTTTTTTTTTTAGCAGTCTTATATTATATTACTGCACATATGTTGAACTTATTTCTAAGTCTGTAATATGTTATATATTAGACCAGGTTTTACGTTATGTTTATGTTTTTATGAACAGTGAATATCAATGTGGGATATGAAGTTTATTTTTTCGTCTTGAGTTGTTTTGTCTATGCATGCAGAAAATTTTTAGAAATCGCGTTTTCGAACGTAGTTACTTAATTAAAGTATTTTCCGAAAGCAACTAGCGTTTTATTTTCTTGATTTATTTCGCTTTTGAGTTTGAATACGTAGCACCCGCGAGGGGGGTGTTACACAACACATTCCTTTATTGCATATAGTTGTGTTAGACTTTTGGAATTACCTCTCTCTTCGTTACCCTTTGACCTGGTTATTTCCACGCCTACTGTGAAACCTGTTGTTACGGCTGAGGCCTGTCTAAACTGCCCTATTCTTGTTGAGGTTAGAAGGTTTGTAGTCAACCTGATCTGTTTGCAATTGTCGCAAGTAAACGTTATCTTAGGGATGGATTGGTTATCCTCTAACTACGTCCTTTTGGATTGTGCCAATCGAACCCTAATCTTCCCAAAAAGTGAGGTTTATGGTTTTATCTCTTCCAATCAAGCAAAAGCTTCTTTGAGGGAAGGAGCCCAAGGATAAATGTTGTTGTCCTTTTTGGAAGTTAGTAGTGAGAAGGATAGGCGTCCAATTTCGATTGTCAACGAGTTCTCAGAAGTCTTTCCTGAAGATATACTTGGATTTCAGCCGGTCAGAGACATCGAGTTCAGGATAGACCTAGCGCCTGGATCTGGACCAATATCTATGGCACCAAATCGGATGGTGCCACCAGAGCTAGAAGAGTTGAAGAAACAATTGGAAGAGCTATTGTCCAAGCGGTTTGTTAGACCCAGTGTATCACCATGGGGAGCACCGGTTTTGCTTGTGAAGATGAAGGATGGGACATCGCGTTTGTTGTGGACTACCGTCAGTTGAATAAGATTACTATCAAGAACAAGTATCCACTTCAGAGGATTAATGACTTGATGGATCAGCTGAGGGGAGGGGCTGTGTTTTCTAAGATCGATCTAAGGTCGGGTTATCACTAGATCCGAGTCAAGATGGAGGATGTTCCGAAAATGGCATTCAGAACACGGTATGGATACTGCGAGTATTTGGTAATGCCATTCGGATTGGTGAATGCACCTGCTATATTCATAGATTACATGAATAGGATCTTTCGTCCTTATTTAGATAAGTTTGTTGTGGTATTCATCGACGATATTCTTATTTACTCTAGGGATAAAGAAGAGCATGAGGAACATTTGCGAGTGGTACTACAAATACTCAAAGAGAAACAACTGTTTGCCAAGTTTTCGAAGTTCAAGTTTTCGCTAGAAGAAATTCAGTTTTTGGGGCATGTTATCTCAAGAGAGGGAATCGCTGTGGATCCGGCAAAAGTGGAAGCTGTTTTATACTGGGAACAACCAAAGACAGCAATAGAAATCCGTAGTTTCATCGGTTTAGCAGGATACTACCGAAGATTTATTGAAGGATTTGCTAAGATTGTAGCACCGTTGACCAAGTTAACACGGAAGGATCAAGCATTTGCATAGACTGATGCTGGAGATGCCAGTTTTCAGGAGTTGAAAAAGCGTTTGACCAATTACCAGTGTTGGTACTTCCAGACCCCAACGAACCTTCTGAGGTAATTTGTGATGCTTCCTACCAAGGATGGGGATGCGTCATGATGCAGAACCGGAAAGTGGTAGCTTATGCTTCAAGGTAGTTGAAGAATCATGAGAAGAATTACCTGACCCACGATTTGGAGTTAGCCGCTCTGTCTTTGCTCTGGAGATATGGAGACATTTGTTGTATGGGGAAAAGTTCGATGTTTTCAGTGATCATAAGAGTATGAAGTACTTGTTTGACCAGAAGGAGCTCAATATGAGGCAACGGAGATGGTTGGAGTTTTTGAAAGATTATGACTTCGAGTTGCAATACCATCCCGGAAAACCAAACGTTGTGGCGGATGCTTTAATAGGAAGGTACTTCATGCGTCTACCATGATGGTCAGGGAGAGAGAGCTCATCGAGCAGTTTAGATATTTGAAGTTGGCTGTAGAGGCATCTCTAGGAAAACTTAGTGTGGGCATGATCACTGTAGAGAGTGACCTCTTGAGTTAGATTAGAGGGAAACAGAGTGAAGATTAGTACCTGATGAGAGAAAGGGAAGCCGGACGGCAAGAGACAACCTCAGAGCTTACGGAAGGACCAGATGGGATTTTGAGATTCAAGGGCAGAATCTATGCACCCAGTGATGCGGATCTAAGGAGACTAATTCTTGAAGAGGCCCACATGTGTAGTTTGAGTATGCATCCGGGATTTACCAAGATTTATCAGGACTTAAAGGGGATGTATTGGTGGCACGGGATGAAAGGGGATGTATTGGTGGCACGAGATGAAAAGGGATGTGGCCAATTTCGTCTCGTCATGCTTAGTATGCCAGAAGGCCAAAGTGGAACACCAAAGGCCCGCAGGAATGTTACAACCGTCAGATATCCCATAATGGAAATGGGATGGCATATACATGGACTTCGTGACTAGTCTACCTAGGATGCCGAAGGTTTACGATGCTATATGGGTGATTGTGGATCGACTCAAAAAGTCAGCGCACTTTCTGCCCATAAACATCAAGTATTCTATGGAGAAGTTGACCCAATTATACATCGGGGAGATCGTTGTAACACCCCGTTTTCTTGTTTAAGGTGTGGGACACTAATTAAGCATGTTTGAGGGCTTAATTATGTTCCTTATGTGTTGAGGAAGCCATGGTTCAAATTTGGGACAATTTGGCCTTGGAACGAGCTTAGAAAGTGCAAAAATATGAAAGAACAGTTCTTATCAGCGTCCAACGCTTAGACGTGGAGAAATCACATGCTTAAACGTTGATCTTTGACGCTCGAGCGTGGGCAGTTGCACGTCAAAACGTGGATACAGGACGCGTGGGGGTGCACGTGTCATCACGCATGCGACGCGTGGCAGAGACATGGCAATTCGCGCTCCACGCTCAAGCTTGCAATTTTCCGATGTCAGAGCTTGCCCACGCCGAAGCGTGTAGTTTTCCCACGCTCAAGCGTGGATAGCCTGACAACATCACTTAAGTTTTCTTCCTCATTTCATTTCGGACGAAAACTTCAAGAGTTTCCTAGACCAAAGAAGCTAGAGAGAGAGTTGAGTTCTTGAGAGAGAAAGTGGGATTTGGAGGAGTTTGGAGGACCGGATCGCGATTCCGACTACACCACTGCGACTAGGGCTTCGAGTAGTGCAAGATTCACCAATTTATTTATTGATTTCTCGAAGGTAAGTTCGAATCTCTAACACGTCGACTTTACATTCTTCGTGTTCTTCGAGCTTTTCCCCTTGAATCTCTTTGGTTTTGGTATTGCCCTAGTGTGATGTCCCCAAGTTCCACTCGAGGAAATCCCATTAACCTTAGAACTCAATTATAGTATTAACTATCACTTAACAATTACATGCTTATCAAAACAAATGATAACATGCATCTGAACATAAATGTGTATAACATCAGAGATAACGTAGCAGGATAAACCAAAGCGCACGTATATACAAGTAGTACTAAATCATACATGGTGGCCCCATTAGTAGGGCTATATAGATACAGATAAAGGTACATAAAGGAACTGAAAACATAAACAAGATACATTCAAGGACCACCAAAATAAAACTCTCAAAGAAGCTCACCAGTGCTCTCCCCAACCCACTCTCAAAATACATCAAAACCTTTCCACAAAGACCTAGAGACGCACTGGCAGGCTCTCACCCTCAGTGGTGAGGATGCCCTGAGCTACCATGTCCCTCTCCGTGGGTATGCCTATAAACCCGCATAGGCACATGCTCAGAAGAGGAACTCGACACGACAATCCTATGTCTCTAAGCTGCCCGTAGGTATTGCTCTGTACGCCTACGCTGACCTCTCTAGACGAAGCCTCTCCTGCTAGATCATAACCCTGTGCTAGCCATTGTAATGTATCGGAAGCAGTATGATCATTTGTAATTTTTTCTTTAAACCAGGCTACGAAAGTCTTGTTATGATGGTTAAACAACCATTTTTCGTTCCTTCTAGGGTTTTCTTCCTTGACCTCTTGTTTGTGAGCACATAAGTAAGGTGCAACCTCATCAGTGTTATTCAAAATGTGCAAATGGGCTTGAAACACTTCTTCCCGAGCCTTGCTATTAACCTTTATACCTCGTGTACCCTTACCGGCACATCTTCCCTCATGATAAGGCTTAGGAATCCCTATAGCCTCCACTTCTGAAAGGTAGTCTTGACAAAACTCAATAGCTTCTTCTGCAACGTACCTTTGAACAATAGATGCTTTAGGACGGTGTGGATTCTTCACATACCCTTTCAAGATCTTCATGTATCGCTCAACTGGGTACATCCACCTTAAATAAACGGGGCCACATAATCTAATCTCCCTCACTAGATGAACAACTAAGTGAACCATGATGTCGAAAAATGAAGGAGGAAAATACATCTCCAATTGGCACAAGATTATAGCAGCCTCATCTTCCAACTCATCCAACTTCTGGGGGTCAATGACTTTGCTACATATAGCATTGAAGAATGAGCACAACCTAGTTATGACATGTCTAACATTTTTAGGAGCAATACCACGAATAGCCACTGGTAGTAGTTGTTGCATCAAGACGTGGCAATCATGAGACTTTAAGCCAACCATTTTAGATCATTTGAGACAAGTCTCTTGACATTTGAAGAGTAACCCTGTGGCACTTTGACACCCTGTAGACGCTCACAAAAACTTGTTCTCTCTTTTTTTGACAAGGTATGACATGCTGGAGGCAAATATGTCCGCTTACCATCCTTTTGTTGTGGAGCTAACTGCTCTCATATACCCATCGCAACCAGATCTAGACGAGCATTCACACCGTCCTTTGTCTTACCCTGAATGTTTAGAAGCATTCCAATTAGACTATCATATACATTTTTCTCCACATGCATGACATCAATACAATGTCTGACATTAAGTTTGCACCAGTATGGAAGATCAAAGAAGATCGACCTCTTCTTCCATATGTTTTTCTCAATAGCCTTCTTTTGAGCCTTTCCGAACATAACAATAATGTCCTTCACCCTTTGATAAACTTTCTCTCCATTAAAGGCCATCGGAGCAATTCCATTCTCTTGGAATCCATTGAAAGCTTTTTTCAGTCTACGATATGGGTGATCACGTCTGAGAAATCTCCGATGCCCAAGGAAAACTGTCTTCCTTCCATGTTGCAATTGTGTGAAACATGTGCCTTCTTCACATATTGGCATGTTTTATGCCCCTTAACACTATACTCGGACAAGTTCCTGTATGCTGGAAAGTCATTGATGGTGCAAAATAACATGGCACGCATCTTGAAAGTCTCTTTGTAATGGCCATCAAACACATCAACGCCTTCCACCCACAGCTTTCTCAAGTCTTCAATCAAGGGACTTAGATAAACATCTAAGTCATTTCCTGGCTGTTTTGGGCCTGAAATCATCATAGATAACATCATGTATTTGCGCTTTATGCACAACCAAGGAGGTAGATTGTAAATTACGAGGAGAACAGGCCATGAACTATGGATACTACTTAAGGTACCATACGGATTCATTCCATCCGTAGCAAGTCCAAGCCTAAGGTTTCTTGGGTCATTTCCGAAATTCGCAAACAAACTATCAATTCTCTCCCATTGCACAGAATCAGTCGGATGGCGAAGCATTCCATCATGTTTCCTCTCATCTGCATGCCATCTAATGTTCTTCGCGTCATTTACATTAGCGAACAATCGCTTGAACCTTGGAATTATTGGAAGATACCACAACACCTTTGCAGGAGGTCCCTTTGTGATCACATCACAACTAGAATCACCATCCTTCACTTTGTACCGCGATACCCCACACTTGGGGCAGTCGTGCATCCCTTCATACGCACCCCTGTATAGTATGCAATCATTAGGACATGCATGTATCTTATTATACTCCATACCCATCGGACAGAGTATCTTCTTTGCCTCGTAGTTACGATCTGGCAGTGTGTTGCCTTCTGGATGGTTGAAGACGAGAATCAGTCGTACTGGTACGTTGTATGTTAGGTACTCGTTCTGTCGGACCAGCTTAGGGTTTCTTTGAGGTAATGTCTTTTGGGTAGTCAGTTGTTGGCTACTGATGGCCAGGGTTTTGGTAAGGTGGTTTCCAAACTGTTGCTACCTAGTTTGTAGGCTTACAGTGTTTACTTCTATTAGTTTATCTTTTGAAGACGGACGTGTTGTCCAAGGTCTCTTATGTATATTGTTAACTGATGATATATATATATATATATATATATATATATATATATATATATGACTTATATTTATGTTCCCTTGAGAAATTATTTATTACTGCTGTAAGAAGATAAAATTTTATCACGATTTCAGAGTGAATAAGAGTTAAGTAAAGAAAGTCTATTTTTCAAAAGTGAACCAGCAAATCTTTTTATATACTTTATTGTGTTTGGGGTTACGAAAGTGACAGCTGAAGGAGGGGTGATACACGTGGTATCAGAGCTGGTCGAGTCTTTTTGGAACCTTTGGGGAATAGGTCTGTTGTGTTGATGTTATGTGATCTCTGATTAAGGCTTGATTGAATTACTTCTTAGAAGTAATGGTTGTGGATAAGTGAGCCTACGTTTCGGTTTCTGGTTTCAGTTTGGCTGACTACGATCTTGTAGGTCAGATATGGAACCAGGAATTGAAAATAGAGCTGGACGTGGACGTGGACGTGGTCGCGGAAGCGGAGTTGGTGCTCATGCTGAGGACACTGAAGATGCTAATGGGATGGACCTTGCTGCACAAGCAATCGCGAACATGGTCGCTGCTATCGCTGTACAGACTGCTACAATGACTGCTCACAATGCACAAGAGCAGGCTCGTGTTGCACAGGCCATTGAAGGTCGAAACCTGATTGCATTCAGACGCCAGAATCTGCCACAGTTTCATGGCGATGTGGATCCTGAGAAGGCTGACTTGTGGATCCAAGAGATGGAAAAGATATTCGAGCTGATCCACAGCTTTGAAGGAGTGAAAGTGCCATACACAACTTTTCTACTGCTGGGAGATGCTGAGTACTCGTGGGAGGGAACCAGACAATTGTTGGAAGCACATCAACAGGAAATCACTTGGGAGCTGTTTAAGCGCCGATACCTGGAGAAGTATTTCACACAAAGTGCCAGAGCTGATAAAGAGCGAGAGTTTTTACGGTTGCAACAGAGGGAGATGTCAGTTGGAGAATATGCGGCCAAGTTTGAATCGCTGGCCAAGTATTTCTGATTCTTCCAGGACAATCCTGACGAAGACTAGAAGTGTGAATGTTTCGAGAGAGGTTTGAGGTACGAAATCAAGGAATCAGTGCTGCCGCAGGAAATTCGGAATTTCTAGGCATTAGTAGAGAGGAGCAGACAAGTAGAGCTAATGAAGCATGGAAGGGCCGACAGAGGGAACATTGGGGGACCTTCCCACTTTAAGAATCAATACCAGAACCAGAGAGGAGAACAGAGTCAGAGGAAACCTTATTCCCGACCCCCAGGGAATGATCAAAACCAGCAACCCTATCATTTTGTTGCTTACACATCAGGCAATGGAGGCCAGAAGAATCAGAACCAAGGCCAAGATAGGAGATGTTTCAAGTGTGGAGATCCATCACACATGGCCAACAACTGCTATGTGCGGAGTGGTAAATGCTTTACTTGTGGGCAAACGGGGCATATAGCAAGATATTGCAAGGCACAAGGATCTGTCCCAGCTGTTAATAATGATACCAAAACCAAAAGACCGATGGCAAAGGGAAGAGTGTACACCATGAGTGCTGTAACACCCCCTCGAGGTATCACAGTTCGTAACCTAAAATCTCCTTTTCGGTTAATTAAAACCTTTTCGGAAATATTCATTAAACTTGTTGCGAAACTTCTATTCTGATACCAATACAATACTTTAACAATAAGAAAGGAATAAATTCAAACTCATCATTCACAAGACTCATTCAACTTCGCCTTAAGGCATACCTCATTTCCAATATCTTAATACATATCATACTGAGTCATGGTTAAAGGACTCGACTTTAAATATGAAAATTCTAAGAGCTGATCTAACAAAACTATAAGAATAATAAACATACTACCTAGCATGCATCGCCCAAATAATACTGGACCTCGTCTTCGATAGTCCACTCGTCTTCGTCGTCGACACCAAGGAACTCAGCTACAAGGTCCCGCAGTGACCCAGAGGACCGTTGGAAAATATCTGTACATGCGTTCAAAAAATACAACAGGGTGTCCAACATGTACAGGCAAATGTGAGATACTCTTACACAAGTTTATCGTAATAGCCACACAAGTAAAGCAGCATACAAATAATGCATCAACACAATCATGCGATAAAGTATAAATATTCAATATAATATCACTTTCGAGATGTTATACTCATTCATCAAGATAAATTAAATAAATGCATGAGACTTCAATTGGACTCTCTAATTCATGTACTCCGGAGATTCCTATATTCCTAACTTCCGTTCCTCGAGCGATAGGCCGCGAATACACCCATAACACAATTGTTCTCGTGAGTCGGCCTCTCAATTTAGGTCCGAGCTCCAATTGTTCTGGGGTAACATGTCATAACCATATCATGAATAGTCCAGTCTCTGATTGAGATCATTCGTGTTGGGTAACTGACTTATCACGGCACGGAGTCGCAAGGCCTCCGGCCACTTGTGGAGTTTCGAACACAGAATGCCCCTATAGACCTAGTGGTCGTAATTGGCTCAAATCTCAACCACTTGGGTTGTAGCTCGGTTCGTATGGCATGTCGGCCGACTCATGCATATATGCAGGAGGTTTTCTATTCTTTCTTTCCGTTCATTCTTTCTTTTTCTGTCAAGGCACAAGGTTCAAGACTCATTTTAAAGGACATATAGCCCGTTCAATTCAAATTTCAAGACACGAGGTCCAAGTTCTTGGTTCGCGAAGTACTAGGCCGACGTCGCGGACACTAGACTTGCTTGGGACACTAAGTCCGTTCTTTCTCTTTTTCAAAACACAGGACACGCAGTTCGATTGCTCAATCCACGATGTACTGGGCCGACGTCGCGGATACTAGACTCGCATATAGGACATAAAGTCCATTCATGTCACAGAACTCTAGCCCGACGTCTCGGTCACTAGGTTCATGTGCTTCACATGCGTGAAGGGTACTCACCAGTTTCATCAAATGCATTTTCGTGGTTTAAAACACAAAAGCAAAACTCAAATTCTTTTTGGTATAACCAAAACTCATTTTCGTTCTAAAACTCATTTTTCCACAAAGCTTTTCTTTATAAAACATTTTCAAAGACTCAAGTTCCAAGGATTCATTTTCAAAGGATTTTGGCTTAAAAAGCCTTTCCTAAAGGTTCCCTTGGTTTAAAACATTTTTTCTAAAGGTTGTTACCGGAGCAACTTTCATGAAGAAACTTTTTCGTTTTCGGAACATCAAATACTTTCATAAGATACTTTCTTTGACAAACTACATACCTTTCATGGTTTTCTTCTTTGTACAACATGTTTAGAAAATAATGGTAAAGCAACTTCTCACTATTTCCCTCACCAACCTAAGTCTTATTCAAAAACATCTTGGATTCTTAACTTAGTGACTTTTTAGTAAAATTGGCCATTATAACCTTTAGCTTAGAAGCTTTTCATTCCTCAAAATCAAAACATTTCAACAATCTTTGATTAAGACTTTTAGTTAGCTTAATCTTCATTATTGGGCTATAGCCAGTGCTATGCTATATATATATATATATATATATATATGTATATATATATATATATATATATATATATATATATATATATATATATATATATATATATATATATATATATAATCAAGGCATCAATGTCACAATTCATATTTCAATCATCTAGGCATATACTTCATCAAGTTCATACATATGTTCAATCCAAGGCAAAAATGCCGCAAGTTATATTTCCATATCAAATAACTCATTCAAGACAATAACACCACAATTCACTCCTTAATATTCAATTACAAACATACCACAACCAACCTCATGCAGCTATCAAACTCATTGGAGCTAATCTCCCCTTACCTTTAGAAGTCATCTTCCGAAGGTAAAGTTGCAACTCAATGGAGCTAATCTCCCCTTACCTTTAGAAGTCATCTTCCGAAGGTAAAGTTGCCCGATCGGTCCACGAATTCTCTCGATTCCTCGTCCGAGTATCCGACAACAACTACAAACACACAACCACACCAATCAACAACAAATAACAACATAATTAACAACATCAAATCATAAGTTCTCCTTCCCCAAAAATGGTCAAAGGTTTGGCCAAAAATGGTGGAAAGGGCTAGGGATCTCATTTGGTTCCAATCTTTTGGAAGGTTGGTTCCTAAGCTTGATGAACACTAGTGTAAGTCCTAATATCCAAAAATATGAAACATGACTCATGGTTCTTCCCACCTATAGGTCTCAGCCACGAAGAGAGAAATTGGTTAGGAATTGATTTGGTTTTCCATCACTTGGATTTAAAGACAATAGGAAAGGTAAGGATAGAATCAAGAGTTAGAAATCAAAAATTGAACAAAATCACTATTCATCATCTTCCCCTAGGGTTCAGCCACTTTTAGTAGAATAGGCTAGGATGAGAGTTTGATCATATGCTCTTGGGTTTAGGTAGAGGATGATGAAGCTAGCTCAAAGAAATTGGTTTCCCATTAAAAGGATTTTTCTACACTTTTCTATGAATTTTTGAAGTTTTGGATCATAAACTTGAAAACTATGGAATCAAGATTTTCAAACTTGAAATAGGAAGGGATTCATGAAGATTAAAGTTCATAGAAGTGATCTTACCTAAGAAAGGATGAAGATTGATCAAGTTGGAAGCTTTCCTTTCAAGGATTTCAAGCATTTTCTCTAAGAAAATGGAGTTTTCTCAAGGAGGAAGATGAACTAGTTGGAGCTCTCTCTTGTTCAGGTTTGGTGCGTGAATGAGGGGGCTGAACTGCCTTAAATTAAGTCACTTAAGGGCGTTTTGGTCTTTTCCTTCAAGGACCAAAATGTCATTAAAGAAAAGGTTAGGGGTATTTTGGTCATTTCGCGTCTAGATATTTCCGAATGTCATGATGACTCTGGCACGCCTTCCCAAGTGATTTGGCATGATGTAACATCAAGATTATCCGTTGGCGGGTCCTGGTAAGTCCATATGCGGCTCCGTTCGTCACCCGATTGAGGATTTCCCTCGAAAAAAGGCCAGGGAGTGATTTTTTGTGAAATTTAACCAAAATGTAGACAATCGAATTCTAAGACTTACTGTCTCATTCACGGGTCAATCTGAGGTCTCTGGAGCATTAAAATCTTACTGACAGTGTAAAAACGCAGACCGGGCTCCGTCTAAGTTTTTGGCTCAAAATTTAATCGCAACTTCGTACGATAGCATTGAGCATGAATATGGTCTCGGATTATTTTATTTCCCTCCCTAGGTCCTTCAATAAAATACAAAATCATAAATACTATTTAATTAGTATTAGAGAGTTTGAAAAATCGGGGTGTTACAAGTGGTGTTAAGGCTTCAAATTCCGACGATCTAATACGAGGTAGTTGCGACCTAGACGGTAATCTCTTAACCGTGCTTTTCCATTCAAGTGCAAACTAATGAATCTTTGCACTCCTATCCCTGTACAATCCTCTGCGTATTAGACATTTGAGGGATTGGTTTAATAATATCCATTGGTCTGGATATCTTCATCGTATTTCATTGAAGGGTTGTTATGACTACTTCTTGAATTATGACGCCAACAAATTCTTGATACTGGAAGTTTCATGATGAAACTTAGTTTAATCACTTTTACTTTTGGTAAAGGTGATCCAGTCTGATTTTTGGCAATACTGTTTGTCTTTTGATTCCCTAATCCGTTGGGAGATTCTTGCGAAAGAAGGGACTTTATTAGAGTCATGGTTGTAAACATGTATTAGCTATGCATTTTTACACTCATGAACCTACTAAAGAATATTTTTATATACTGGATATTCTTGTATGCTTTTCAGAGTGGTAAATTCTTCTATATACTTTCTTGTGAAAATAAGACCAAGAAAAATTTCCTTTGTTGAAAACTTATTTCCTTAGTCTTCAAGGACCGAGTGGAGATTGAGTTCAACTGATCACCTTCAACTCTAGTGGACGAGCAAGAAGAACGATTAGATCTTTGGAAGGTCGGTTGGGAGTAAGTGTAGTATTTGCTGCGAGAATTATTTTAACAAGATAGATAAGAAGTGATAAGAGTTTTGTTGGGGTATAGTTATGACTGATAGAATGTGAACCTTTAAGATCAATCACAATAATTGAGATAATCATCATAAGTCAAGTATTGATTGAGGCAGAATAGTAGTTAGAAGATTTAGAGCAATGACTAATATCTGTAGCAAAGATTGATTGTATGAGTTTGGAGAATTGTAGGAAAATGTCCTTGGTAGTTTTACCTAAGTTGAAGATTTATAGAAAAGAGGAATTCTTGAGTGAAACTAAGTTGTTAGAGAAGTTTAAGATTTATGATTTTGGATAATTCTACCAGATGTGAATTCTTTTGGTTATAGTTGCAGTAAGAGGTGCAATCATGTTCTTTGAGGTTGGATATCTGGGATAGGAATTGATGGATGGGTGGTAAACGAAATGTGTACCATAGTTTAAATCTGGATGTAGATAATAAGAGTTAAAGGTGTCGGAGGAAGATTTCCGAAATGAATTAGTATCGAAGGAGAAGTGACCAAGATAAATTATACTGCTTGCAACACCCTTTCCCGAGTATCACATTCCCGAACGTTTATAAGGCCGAAAATATTTATTAATGCGGAAAATACGATTTTTCTTTTTCTTTTCTTTTCATAAAGATGTAATGGGATTAGTAAAGGTAATACTAATAAGTGAACTTAGGTTCACCATGCATTTCAAGAACATACTGTATTATAAATATATAAATAGAAAACAGAAAGCAGAAACGGAAACAATATTGTATATAGACAACAGTCTGATGCATAACTGACATAAGAAATAAAATAAGTACTAGGAGTTGTAGCTCCCAAAAGGTACTACAAAAACTGACATAGTCTGGCCGACAACAAAACTAAAACAGCAAAAGAGTCCACCTCCGAACTCAAAGGGACTGCTGAACCGAACCATCGTCGCGTCCATCTATTCAAGCAGCAACAGCAAGTACCAGCAGAAAACATATAGATATGGGTGAGATTCCCGTTCATCAACACAACAAAACAGCAGTAGTAAAAACGGGACGACTCACCAGGTAACAGCGTACCAAACATGTTAAACAGTTAAATAACATACTAAAACTCTCAATATAAATCAGGTTAAACAGTTAACAGTATAATATAATGCATTCTTAAACAGAACAGCGATGTATAACAATAAATGTAAACATCAACAGGCATGCAATGCAGTGCAATGTACATGGCTCAATGCCAATGTCACTAGGTACTACTCTGACCCCTACTCCATGGAGCTAACAAAACATTCAGAGAGAGTGAGTGGGAGGACATGTTCCGGTTTCTGCCAGCCATGAGCAAGATGCTACAACATTCGTAACGTGCACGTATCTGGCTTTACGGTAACACTCTTGACCAAACATGAAAAGTAAGGCATCTAGTAGAGGATATCAGTGTATTGCACGGATTCGCCACGACACAGAAGAATCACCAACTGGTCACATGTCAGCCCTTCCAACCCTGATACCTCCAAAAAGACCATTGAAGATCGTCACCGTAAGATTCGCACCTGCATCAAGGTGTAAGCTCAACTCCTAGGCTCAAGGCCTTACAACTATGCACATGAAATGCCAATGCTTACACAAAGCAAGTGCGATAAAGCAATGTCTATCCATTGGATAGACATCAAGGTTCACTAAGGTTCTCTTTCTTAGGAACTACACACGTCTTTGTTTTAAAAAAAACATTTATCCATCGGATAAATATCTCGTGACTCCTTTGGAATGATCTAGACTGCTTTCAAAATCGTCGACTGTCCCCACAAACCAACACAAGTCTTTTCAGCGTGTTTTGTCCTCACTCACACGCTTTCTAGGAAACTTCCTAGAAGGTCACCCATCCCATAATTACTCTAAGTCAAGCACGCTTAACTATAAAGTTCTTATGTTCTAAGCTCCCGAAAAGAAGATAAATCTTGTTGGTATGGATAGTACCAACCAATTCTTATATGCCTTCCCTCAACTATACAGTCTCATTCCTGCATAGCCTCAGGATTCCTTCCACTATACAGTCCCATACCTGCACAGCCTCAGGATACCTCTCATTTCGGTTATCACAAGACGGAAACAATTGAACGATTAACCTGGATCCGAATCACCGGTCTGTCATCGAACTACTGTTTCAAAAACCAAAACGTTTCATGTTTGTGTTTACGTCTTATGAATTATGTCTCAAGTCCTAAGCATTATGAATAAGGATTGAGAATCCTCTTAGATAAGTCTTTGAGCCTTTCTAAAATATTAATCCCTTGTCTTTCAATTAAGGAAATAAGTGTTGATTCACTTAAGTCTTATGAAGTCATTGATGTATTAAGTCATCAATGGTATAGTACATGGTCTTGTTCCACCACATACCATACTTAATTAACCCTTGTCTTCAACTCTAAGTTAATTACTTAACTTAGGTTTTTCACGCATAAAACTTTACGATTGAGTTAAAAACTCCTTTGTAAACCAAAACAGCTTCTCAATTGAAAACTCATTTGATTTAAAACAACTTTTTGAACCACTTACTCTATTTTTAGCATTTTCTGAAATATAGAAATTCGCTTAGCGGAATTCCATTCGCTTAGCGAAAATGAGGCAGTAATACCTCCTTTGGAACTCCTCTGCATCGCTCGGCGAAACATAATTCGCGTAGCGAAGTTTGTTATATTCGCTTAGCGAATATGGATTCGCTTAGCGAAATTGGAGGCGGTTACACCTCTTTTGAAGCTCCTCTGGATCGTTCAGCGAAACAGAATGCGCGTAGCGAAATTCTCTGGAATCGCTTAGCGAATATTAATTCGCTTAGCAAAAGTGAGGCAGTGATGCCATAACTTAGAATTCCTCTGTTTTCGCTGAGCGAAGGTAAATTCGCTTAGCGAAAAGTTGCCTTAAAACAAGACATTAAACTTATGGAACTATTTTGATTCTCTTCATGAAAACACCTCTTGTCTCATTTTGAGTCACTTGATTAACTAGATGGACTAAGGATAAGGCATAAAACATGTTTCACTTTGGTGAAAACACTTTGAGATTTAATTCCATTTGATCTTTGGATCAAAGTCACTTATGGTTTTTCTTTGAAAAACATAAGCCACTAAAACACTTTTCTTACTTGAAAACTTAATTGTTCAAGAACTACTCAAACTCTTCCTTTTCTCAAGGTTATGGCTAAAAGGTCTATTAGGAACAAATGTGAAGATTGCTTCACCCTCAAGACAATTACAACTCACAATGTTCATCTAATTATGACAAACAACAATAAAATATTATTGCATCATAATCAAGCATAAAGTCCATCACACATCATTTGCATCATAATCAAGCATAAAAGCCCATACTTGATCTAGTGATAAAGGTAGGTTTTTCAACATATATGAAAATGATTTTCATCCAATCACATCATCATAGACATATGCTAGAGCACACTAAAGCATAAACTACACTTATTACACATTGTTCTCCAAGAGAACCAAATTGAATGGTGAACCCAAACCAAAGGGTTTCACCCACACATAAACTAAACAACCATCTTCACCACCACCATCTTGGTGTGATGAGGTTCACCCCCATACCTGTTGAAGAGCAGATTCCCGGATCAAAGTCGGTTGATCAGTTTGTGAACCTCCTGATAGTTGTCACCAACTACAAACAACCAAACAATCAAACATTAAACAACAATCAAACCAAACTCAACAATTCTAACAAAGAGGGTTTCGGCCACCCTAGGGTAAAAAGGTGAGGAATTGATCTTGGTTTTCCATTTCATGGATTCAAAGGCATAGGAAAGCTAAGGATGAAATCAAGTGTTAGAAATCAAAAATTGATGAAAAACACTATTCATCATCACCTTGTAGGGTTCGGCCATTTTGTTCTTTTTGAGCTATGATGAGAGTTGAATCATAAGTTCTTGGGTTTAGGTAGAGAATGATGAGGTGAGTTCAAAGAAATTGGTCTCACATCAAAATGATTTTTCTACAATTTCCTATGGATTTTCAAACTTTTGGATCTAAGAAATGATTTTCATGAAAATGGATCTTGATCATGAAATAAAGAGATATTCAAGAAGCTAAGAGATCATAGAAGTGATCTTACCTTAAAATGAAGGAAGATTGCTCAAGGAATCAAGTGATTCCAACAAGAAACCAAGCTTTTCTCAAGAACAACAATGGAGCTTCTCAAGGTTGAAGATGGAGTGTGAAAGGAGGGCTGTTTGTGCGTGAATGATGGGCTGGATGGGGCTGAGTTCAGCCTGAAAACAAGTCACTTAAGGGCAAAATGGTCATTTGCCAAAAGGATAAAATGGTAAAAGTGCAAAAGACTAAGATTAGGGGCATTTTGGTCATTTCGCGTCTAGATTTTCCCGATCATCATGACGACTCTGGCATACTCTCCCAAGTGTCCTGGGATGATGTGGTATTGAGCTTATCCGTTATCGGGTCTCGTTGAATCCCTTTACGACTCCAAACGCCTCCTGGTTCGATTATATGACTCAATATAATATATTATTATTATTTTTTGGACGTTAGGACGGATTTTAACGAAGATGTAGAGAATAAAATCCTGAGACTTACTGTCTCGTTCACGAGTCCAAATTAGGTCTCGATAGTAGAAAAAGGCTACTATCCGTGAAAAACGCAGACCGGGCTCCGTTTGAGCTTTCGCCCGAAACTTAACCATGGCTTCCTATGGTTATGTAGAACATTCCTATCTTCTTGGAATATTTTATTTCACTCTCTAAACCCTCCAATAAAATACAAACGTTAAAATACTGGAGAATTAGAAAACGTGAAAATCGGGTCGTTACACTGCTCACATGTGAGAGACTTGGGTATGATATTAAAGAGAAGGAGTATGGATTGAGGATAAGCGATTTGATTTTTCGGTAAATCGAACGAAGAATAAGTATGGAGTTCGTTATTACATACGGAGGGTGCAATGTCAAACCTGGAGATTAAGAAATCATGTCTAGTTTTTAGACACGAAATTTCGAGGACAAAATTTTCTTTTTTAGTGGGGTAGTAATGTAACACCCCGATTTTTCAAGCTTTCTAATATTAATTAAACAGTATTTATGTGTTTGTATTTTATTGAAGGGTCTAGAGAGTGAAATAAAATAATCTGAGACCATAATCACGCTCTATGCTATCATAGGGAGTTACAGTTAAATTTTGGGTCGAAAACTCAGACGAGTCCGGTCTACGGTTTTCACTGATAGTAGTATTTTACTACTATAAAGACCTAATTTTGACTCGTGAACGAACGAGGTAGTTAGTCTTAGAATTTGATTCTCTACAATTTTACTAAAATTGGTTCTTGACATTAAAAAGTGAAAATAATATAAACTATTCGGGTGAAAACTCGAATCAGGAGACGTTTGGAGCTGTAGATGGATTTAACGGGACTCGCAAACGGATATCTTGAAGTAACATCAGGTCAAGTCACCTAGGAATGTGTGCCAGTGTCATGATGGATTTTCAATATATCTGGACGCGAAATGACCAAAATACCCTTGAACTTCCATGAAATCACCGTTTAACCCATGGTGAAATCACCAAACTACCCTTAATGAAAACTTAAGTGGTCCACCTTACCCCTACCATTGGCCATTCGGCCACTCCTTTCTTTCTCTCCTTCCTCTTTTGTTCTTCACTGTTCTTCATCATCTCCTTTCTTTCTCTCAAAATTTCTTCAAATCTTCAAGTAATTTGTGGAAACAAAGTTGATTTCTCACTTAGCTTTGTCATCTAGGAGGTATGGATTCCATCCTTGATCTCTCAATCTCTCTATTTCTCCATTCAATTTCATGAATCATGGAAAGTTAGGTTTTGAAGCAAAAACTTCAAAAATCCATGAAAAATTGTAGAAAAATCCTTTTAATGTCAAACCACTTTCTTTGAACTAGATTCATGGCCTTCTATCACAATCCAAGTGGTTGAAACCAAAGGAGCTCTGTAGCTCCAATGGGTATTTATGGCCAAACCTACCCCCATTCGGGTGAGTAGAGTTTTGGTTGGAATTTTGATATTCTAAGCCTTAATCTAGTTTTGTCACACCTAGTTAGTATAGAATCCAAGAGAAGGGAATTTTTGGAACTCCCTAGCCACATTTTCTAGCATATGGCCGAACCTAGGAGGAAGAGAATAGGAGAAAATTTTGTGATTCAATGTTGATGTATTGATTGATTGAATGTGTGTAGTAATCGTCGGGTAATCAGATGAGAGATCGGACGACTTTCGAATCAATCGGGAGATTTATCACTATGTGGAAAACTTCAACGGGTAAGCGAAAAAACCTGAGGAATTCCAATTCCGACAGCTGAATGCTGTATCTGTGTGTATGGATTGTAATTATTTATCTGTGTTTGATTGTTGTGGAGTGATTTAAATTTACTTGCTCATAATTGCTTATGTCTGCAATTACCTGATTATGCTTGATTTTATCGTATGGCATTTGATCATGATGTATGGATGTATATTATGCCTATCGTGATGATTATTGTGTTAAAGGACCTAACATTGGTTAGGATCCAAACCATTTAATGTTAAAAGCTTCAAAAAGCTTAGAATGTCGGATAAGATAATAAAAAGAATAAATTTTTAAGGGTTTTTGGAAGTAAAATGGAAACTAATGCCTTTTTAGAAATAAAGAAGAATAAGTTCAACTTTACTAAAGGTGAGTTGACAAAAAGGGTAAAATGGAGAAAAATGACGTCATTTGAGAAAAGTAAGGTTTTGCGGTAAAAAGTACGTTTTGGAGACATCGATCGTTTTTAAGGTGATAAGGTGAGCCAATTCAAGCAAAAGTGGTTTTGAAAACGTGGTTGCAAAATAAATTGTTTTATCCAAGAGAAAGGGTTTTTACAATTCGCATTTCAAAGTATTGTGTTTTACCGAAATACTACGAAAGAGAAAAAGGTGGTTTTCAATAATGAGTTGTTTTATGGAAAACCGATCCCGAAGGCTTGTGTAAACTTCGGAGATATGGGTTTTGGTTTTCGTGTTTCATAAGGAGAAAATGTGGTTTTTGATATGAACCTAGAAACTGAGACGTTGGGGTTCTAGGGTTCTATAGAACACGTGGATCAAGGATCCGTGTTAATGTGTTGGTCCTGTAAGCCTGTGGACATTCTTTGTGGCCTTGTAGGCTTGTGGACTTTTTGTAAGCTTTAGAATCCAACATCCGAAACTGGTGCATCGATTAGGGATTTTTGGGTTTGGGCTGTTGGACTAAGTATCCTTTTTGAGTTTTGGACTAAGTGTCCTGTTTTTGAGAAAATGTTGTAAAGACCTACAAGAGTCTAAACCATTATGGTGGTTGATAGCGTTGATGCTTCAACAAGGAAATAATGATACGACAAAGATAAACAGACGAAAACAAATGTTTTCTCATGCATATGTGTTTTGGCAGACGTGCCGTTGAAATGAGGGGACCTTGATGGCAAGGAAACCTGGGGATGACTTATGTCATTGTGTAACATTGTGCCTTGATGGACAATGATGTCATACGTGTTATGAGAATGTATTATGCCTTGAGTTGGACAATATAGTATGACAAGATTACATTGTAAGTACCTCTGATTTGCGCACTCATGTGAGATCTCATGGGATTCATGTACTTATGTTTAGCAAGTTTGTGCTAGTCATTGTTGCCTGAGGGCCATTGAATTTTGAGCCTGATCAGCTCGTTGAATGGTGATGGGATTTCTGGAAATTAAGAACTGAACGTTAGATGATATATGTGGAAGTGTCATGCATACATTTTGAAAATAATGATGACTGTTGGGCACGAGGCCCTTGGGTTTTACCTTTAATAATTGTGATATCCTGTGATGTGTTTATCATGTTGATGATTATGTGAAACATGCCTATATGAATATGTTGTTTGTGTTTGGAGTATATAGTTGTCGTTTTTGAATTCATAAATTGGTTTCTCACCCTTGCCTGTACATGTTGTACACCCTATTGTGTTTTTGGATACATGTACAGATGTTTATCGATAGTCCTATAGGTCACTTAAGGACTCGGTAGCTTGAGCTTCTCGACGTTGACGACGAAGAGGTATGGATGGTTGAAGACGAGAATCAGTCGCATTGGTACGTTGTATGTTAGGTACTCGTTCTATCGGACCTGCTTAGGGTTTCTTTGAGGTAATGTCTTTTGGGTAGTCGATTGTCGGCTACTGATGGCCAGGGTTTTGGAAAGGTGGTTTCCAAACTGTCGATACCTAGTTTGTAGGCTTATAGTGTTTACTTCTATTAGTTTATCTTTTGAAGACGGACGTGTTGTCCAAGGTCTCCTATGTATATTGTTAACTGATGATATATATATATATATATATATATATATATATATATATATATATATATATATATAGAAATTGTTTATTACTGCTGTAAGAAGAAAAAAATTTATCATGATTTCAGAGTAAATAAGAGTTAAGTAAAGAAATTCTATTTTCCGAAAGGGAACCAGCAAATCTTTTTATATACTTTATTGTGTTTGGGGTTACGAAAGTGACAACCGAAGGAGGGGTGTTACAAGGAGGATGCGAGTTCCTCATTAGAGTGTGTGCCCCTGCGGATCTATAGGTGCACATGTGGTGGGGGACAGGGTAGTTCAGGACATCACCATCATCGGTTACGGAATGTCACCAGTGTGTCTGCATAGGAGTGTGATGTGAGGGCTTTTGATGTATTTTGATCGGGTATGGTGAGTGTTGCTAGCATGAGAATTTTCTTACCTTTTGATGTACTTTTGTTTATGGTCAGTACCGCTGTACTACGTGTGTATATATTACTGTAGCCCTACTGATGGGGCAACTGATGCATGTGTATATATTTTATGTCTTGATCTGTGTAACTCTGATTTTGCGTGCTTTAGTTTAGTTTTCATTTCTGCTTTCATCTTTCCACTTCGCTTCGTGTTAATAAAGCGCGCTAACGTTTATATTACGGTTTAAGGTTAGTTAATATCTTAGGTTCTTTATTAGGATGGCGGGTCGTCTCAATTGTCAGGCTGCATGGTGTACCATCCAGCATTGTTTCCGATAGAGATCCAAGATTCACATCTCGTTTTTGGAAAAGTTTGCAAGAGGCCCCAGGGACAAAGCTGCGTTGAGTTCGACATATCACCCGTAGACAGATGGTCAATCTAAAAGAACAATTCATTCTTTGGAAGATCTTCTAAGGGCTTGTATGCTCGAACATTCAGGAAGCTGGGAAGGGGTTTTGCCTTTACTAGAGTTCATCTACAACAATGGTTTTCACTCAAGCATAGGGACGACACCCTATGAGGCTCTAATATGGGAGGCGTTACAGAACACCGTTGTGTTGATACCAAGATGGAGCATCTTACTCTAGGACACGAGCTCGTTCGTCAGATCACGGAGAAGGTAAAGTTGATTCAGGACAAGATGAGGGCGACTCAGAGTTGACAAAAGGGGTATGCGGACAATAGGCGTCAATCACTCGAGTTTCAAGAGGGAGACCATGTATTTTTTAGAGTCACGCCCATGACTGGGATTGGTAGAGTGATTAAATCCAGGAAACTCACACCAAAATTTATCGGACCGTACCAAATTCTTCATAGAGTTGGCCTAGTGGCATATCAATTAGCCTTACCCCCTTTTCTTTCAAACCTTCATAATGTGTTTCATGTCTAGCAATTTCGAAATTACATTCCTGAACCACGCATATAATAGAGCCTGATACGGTACAATTAAAGGATAACCTAACCTTTGAAACTTTTCTTGTCAGGGTTGAGGACCGAAGAGTAAAGCAACAGAGAGGGAAGGATATTCCTCTTATGAAGATTATCTAGAATGAAGCGTCAGGAGAAGCGACGTGGGAGCTGGAAGAGAAGATGAAAGAGTTGTATCCGCATATGTTTTGAAGCCCTTGGTTTCGAGAACGAAACTCTTTTTTGTTGGGGAATGTTGTAACACCCCCGTTTTTTGTAATCTGTTGTAATCACTTTGACAATGTGATTTCTATCTTTTATGCTATGTATGACTTTATGACATGTATGAATGATTTCATTGATGCTTTTATATCCATGATGATTGTTGTTATAGAGTTTTCTTTTGTCATTTTATGACGAAACCGGTAAAAGTTCTATTTTAACCGGTATCGGATAATTTCTCATTTCGTATGCCGAAGGCCAGGAATCAGAGAATTGAGTGAGATGTAATATTGCATTACATTTTCTATTACCTTCTTGATTATTCCTATTGAAGAGTATTAGTTTTCATAAAATTCAAAAATTTATCAAAAGTAGTAAAAAAATCGATAATCCATTTTTTGGTAAAAATTCTAAACACCTTATTCCTAGACAAATGGAAAAATGTAACTATCCTAGTTACACTTAGACCATTCGACCATCTTGCCTTGGAATGAGACAATAATTTTCTTTTCCTTGTTCCAAGATGATGTGGTGTCATAAACCATAAATGGAAAATGCTAATCTAATCTTAAATGGTTAATCTTGTCCTTAAGCTTTCTCAAAGCAACAACACACCATCTCTTTACATCTTAACCCTCCATTGTCTTACACCATTTTATGAGCAAGTTTGAATGAAATTTTGGTGTCCAAGAGGAGAGAAGGTTCGGCCATTTAAGGGTTTTAACACCCAAAATCACTAATCCATTCATTTAACACTTATCACTCAAAAACACCAAGTTTCAAGTTTCTCTCTTCTCTCACTTCTCCTTCCCTATTAGGCCAAGCCTTGGTGAGTATGCTATTCCATATACAAATGAAATAGAGCATTTACAAATGATCTATTCATTTACGTGCCGCAAGCATATACAAATGATCTAGAGCATACATGGAACTACACAAATAAGGAGAATGTAGGATATATAACGGCTCGCTTTATTATGGAAAAAGACTAAGATATTTACTTTTCATCAATTTGTTAAAGCCTTTTCATTCTTCATTATTATATGGAATGTTTTAGACTTGTCCTCCTCAACCATTTCCCTTAGTATATCATCTCCAGTCTTTTCTACTTGCCATTGGGAAGGGTCCTACACAAAATCCTCACTGAAAATCATGTTGGAAACCCACTCTTTCAAAGTGGTTCTTCGGTACTTATCTACCTTCAAAAAATGTAAGTACACTGCCCTGTTATTTTGAATATTCATTGTAGTTTTGAAGATCTTTTTTTCCTTTGCTGAACACACATGGTTATTCCTATGCTACTTTTACTAATTGTTTTGTTTGAACTAACTTTTAAGTTCTATAGGACTAATATGATCACTAACCATTGGCTACTTGTGAAGCTTTACTATCTACATTGTTTGTTTCATTAGTTCATTAGCATCTCTTTGTTAGGCTTAACCAGAAAAGGTCTAAGTCTGCAAAATTTTGCAGAACTTATGTTTGATTAGATAATAAACTTGTTTCTTGACTGCTCCATGCAGAACTTATGTTTGTTAGATAATAAACTTGTTTCATGCAGAACTTGTTTCTTGGCTACTTGTTTCTACTTTTGATTGCTCCATCTAATTTTTAATATGTTGGTTTATCGGCTACTGTAGGCTGCTCTCAATTTGCTGGTTTATTGTTTTCAATGCTTTTAATGTAGTGTCTACTTGGGTGTGGAGGTTGTATGGGTGTGATTATTGGAATGACTCCAACATTTAATAGGGTGTTTATGCTGCTGTAATGTATAGGAAATATAAAACATTTAATGACTACAACATTTATTTATTGTAAGGATAATGTGTTTCAGCTATTTGTTGGAAACATCATTGACAATATTTTGTGAATGTTGTTATAAGGATTAGCCGGTAAGGATAATCTACCTGAACTATTGGCAATTTCTTTTGGTTGATGCCTTATAAGGTTGCAGTGTGGATATATTGGCATGTAAGCCAAAATGTGAGTTGAGAAGATTTCCAAAAATAAAAAATAAAAAAAATTAAGGGCCAGCCCTAGCCCACTTGGCCCTGTGGGCTTTTAGTATGGTGGGCTTTTTGGCCCTAACCCATGTGGGCTAGGGCTATGTGGGCTAGGGCCAACCCATTTGACAGCTCTAATTATAAACACAGATATGAGATTTAAGAAATCATATAAGTGCAATGAGAATGAAATGCAGGGATATATGCAATTAGACAGGTACTAAGAACTAATCAAACAATCAAATTCAATTTCCTTTCTCCCCCTTTTTGCCATCAGACAAAAGAGAGGACAAACCATTATAGTCAGTTAAAAAAAATAAAGACTTAAAATTTTCAAGAAGGAGGAGGAGGAGGAGGTTTTGGAAGAAAGTTCTGAAACAAGGTCGCAATCTATTGGAGCAGCACCGCGTTGTTTGCTTCAATGGACCGTTGGACGAACTCTTGAAATTCTGGAGGAAATATAAGGACAAAACTCTCAGCAGTGGCCTTGGTTGCCTCAGGATTTCTCTGATCAGGAGTGACACTCAAAGCTTGAGATGGAGAGGGATCAACAGGATGAACCACAGAGAGAGGGCTTGGTTTAGACTGAGAGCGTTTTTTCTCTGAATCCGTAACTTGCTCTATATTCTCTTATGGTTGAGGATTAGCATAGACAACCTCTATGTTATCAGAATCTTCTAAAGACGGTTGAGCAGGCTTAGCTTGAGGTTCTTCAACAATCGATTCAATCCAGGGAGCATGGTCCACTTTTTCAATGTCAATGGGATACAAAGGAATCCCAAAAATATCATCACTCAGAATCATGAATGTGACATTTGAGATCTTATATTTCCCATGGATGGTAGGAGTTTTAGATTTCTCCTCTTCAGACAACTCGGATGACGATGCTTCATCTGTGCACTTCCAAACATGGCTTTCCCAGACGATTCTGACATTAATATCTCCATTTTGCCATACTAGTTGCTTCAGACAGACAGGAAGAACTTCTTTATCGTCTCATGGTCTTGTCCAGAACAAAGGATCAACAGAGGTGGGAGTTGGCATCACAGCCGTGTTTATTCCTTTCCGAGCATACTTGTTTTTGTTCATATCCAACATAAGAATCCTTAGACATGCTCTCGAAGGAATTGATCCAACAACAGTTTTAGCTTTCATCTTCTGAAATCTTCTAGGAAGACTGTGTAGGATCTTCACTTGCTGAGGAATCTCGCATTCCTTCCTTATGGTATAGTAAGGGATGAGATCTCTGACGTCTAAGTATTCCTTCCATTCAGACGGATAGCTGGGAATGAACTTGACATCTCTGTCCAGCATGAAATTTTTCAAACCATAGGTTCTGGACCTTTTCTGTCCAATGGAGTCCCATTTCAATTTCTCCTCATTGGGAGGAATGATGTGACGACCCACATTGTAGTGGCACCATTGAAACTTCTTGTCCATTATGAGGTTTGGGTATATTTTTCTTGGAGGGAACCTCTTTTGGCCAAGGTCAGTGAGAAGGGGTCCAAGAGAGGTATAGCTTTCACTGGGAAGTGGGTTGGATGGAGTGTAGGGGTGATGCGTGTAGCTGGGAGAGGAGGGTAAGGTTTCAGGTTCATATTCATATTCTGGGTAGGGATAATGTGGGCGAGGGGGTATGTGGGCGAGGGGGCATGTGGGCGAGGGGGTAGAAGGATGGTAGAGTCATCTTTGAATTTAAAGGTAAGTCTCTGCTCATTGTTGTTGTTTATGAAGGGTGTGGGGTCAATATAGGGAAAGGTATGTCTTTTGTAGCGAGGATTGGGGTAAGGTGCACCATAGGGTTCAAAGGGGCTGTTTCCCCATGGTGTGAACCAGTCTTCAAGTTCAGATGGTGAGGGTGATGAAGGTATTTGTGTTTGGTTTAGGGAAAGATCAAGCACATCAGGTGTAATAACTGAACGAGTTTGAGGTTCAGTATTACCTTGAGTCATGGACCGAGTGGATCTTGGTTTTCTTAGAGGTGGCTTGGATCGAGGCTCATCAGCCTTGCTCTTGATTACCTTGGCAATAGGTAAGTCATCATCATCATCTTCTTCTTGGACAAACTGAATAATCAATCTTCTTTTACTTTTCTTCTAAACTAAGGGATCAGAAGGAGGAATAGAGCTTTGCTTAACTGTTGGACGATCAACATGTTCAGCTGAGACAACTTGATCAGACGCTTCTTCAGCATTTTGCGTCTGATTCTATTGGGCGCTTTTTTGCTTCCTTTCCATGTTGGTATTTTCAAAACAATCCAAGTCCATTTTCATCAAGCTTTCTTTTCATAGACAGGTTAAATCAAGCATTCAATCCTGTGTACACCAAAGTACTTGAGCTTCTGTTCAGGTCTGAGATTTGGCAAGCTTTCATGCACTTGGTGTTGCTCGAAGATTTTTGAAAGCAGGGCGGCATAGGGTATAGTAGTGTTCTTGCCAGACCCTTGGATATTTGTCTTGAAGTTTCAGAACAGCAAGTGTGGCAGATTCATTTGTCTTTCCAGCAAGAGAATCACCAAACAGAACTGGTGCAACTTAGATACAGAGTCCTTAGAACCAGCTTTGTGGATGATGGACTTGTTGAGAATTTGATGCAAAACCCTAGCCTTGTCAGTCATTCTTGAGGCTATTAGCTTGTCAGACAGGTTTTTCAAAAGACATCCTTTAATGGCTTTAGTTCCTCCTAAGGCTTCTTCCCATTCATCCTCAGTTGTCATTTCGCTTTGAGGACACCCAGTGGCATTAGAGTTGGTGGCCTCAAAAACGATAACTTCTGTGTCAAGAATAGTGTTCTTGATTTCTCTGGCAGAGATGGTTGGGTTCTTCCAAAACTCTCTGATCAAGATAAGATAAATTACAGGGGATCCGTTAAAAAAGCTTAACCAACCAGTGGCTTGAATGTAGGGAACGACATTAATCCCATGCTCAGCAAGGAAGGCTAGGTCAAATTTGGATTCGACCATGATTTCAGCATTGTCTACATTGAGAGCCTTGCCCTTTCCTTTTATAGAAGCAGATGCAAGAGCAACCATTGTTTCAGAGAAAGAGTTTTTTGCAAGCAAGGGTTTTCCAGAAAGGGAGAGAGGTTGAAGATGAAGAGGTTGTAAAAAGGTTCAACCTTTATCAGAGAAAGCTTTACAGGCGAAAACTGTTCATATTTTAAAAAAAGTTTTAAAAGGAAAGAGAAAAGAGAGAGAGAGAGAGAGAGGTGAGGCGATGTGCATTAAATGACAGACACACGTTCCAGTTTTTGGAACCGTAAAAAGCAGTTTTTTTGCAATTATGAAAAACGAAAACTGACTTGGTTAGGGAATGAAAAATAAATTTGCCTTCGACAAAGATTTAGTTCAATTAATGAAATGGATGAACCAATCAGCATATATATTGGACTCATATATATTGGGCTGACAGAAAATATTGGACACATTCATTGGAATTATAATTAATCAAAGAAATGCATGTTCAAATATTTTCTTATGAATGTGAACCTATCTTCAGCTAAAGGTTTGGTGAAGATATCTGCCCATTGATGGTCAATGTAAACAAATTGAATATCAATTATTCCTTTTTGCACATAATCTCTAATGAAATGATGCTTGATTTCTATATGTTTTGCACTTGAATGCAATATGGGATTTTTAGATAAATTAATAGCAGCTGTATTGTCACACATTATTGGAATATTACTTACAAATATGTTCTAGTCTTCCAACTGATGTTTAATCCACAAAGTTGTGAGCAACAGCTTGCAGTAGCAATGTACTCAACTTCAGCAGTTGATAAGGCAATTGTGCTTTGCCTTTTGCTTCACCATGAGACTAAGTTGGCTCCAATGAAGTGACAACCTCCAGTGGTGCTTTTTCGTTCTATTTTGTCTTCAGTATAGTCAGCATCACAAAATCCAACTAATCTGTATACATCAAATTTCTTATACAACAGACCCAGATTAGTAAAACCTTTGACATATCTAAAGATTCTTTTAACTGCTGGGAGATGAGACTCTCTTGGATCAGATTGAAATCGAGCACATAGACAAACACTAAACATGATATCAGGTCTGCACGCAGTTAGATATAAGAGAGAATCAATCATACCTCTATATACCTTTTGGTCTACCTTTTTATCTTTCTCCTCCTTGTATGGTACGGATGTTGGATGCATTGGGGTATTCATTGGTTTACAGTCATCCAACTTGAAGCGTTTCAAAAGCTCCTTTGTGTATTTCATCTGATAAATATACACTCCGTCCGATGTTTGTTTGACTTGAAGTCCAAGGAAGAATTTCAATTCTCCCATCATACTCATTTCAAATTCTTTCTGAATATGCTCAGAAAACTCTTGACAAAGAGATTCATCAGTTGCACCAAATATTATATCATCAATATAAATTTGTGCAACAATAAAATGCTTTTTACTTGTTTTTCTAGAAAGAGTTGTGTCCAGTTTTCCTCTTGAGAAACCATTCTCCATTAGAAATGTGCTGAGTCTCTCATACCAAGCTCTGGGAGCTTGTTTGAGTCCGTATAAAGCTTTCTTAAGCTTATATACATGCTCAGGGTGGTTTTGATCCTCAAAACAAGGTGGTTGCATAACATATACTAATTCATTGATGAAACCATTCAAGAAAGTACTTTTTACATCCATTTGATAAACCATTATGTTGTGATCTACAGCATATGGGAGTAACATGTGTATGGCTTTTAGTCTAGCTACTGGAGCAAAAGTTTCAGTATAATCAATACCTTCCTCTTGTGAGTAATCTTGAGCAACTAACCTTGTTTTATTCCTTACAACTTTGCCATCTTCATCCAGCTCGTTTCGATAGACCCACTTGGTTCCAATGACAGACTTATCCTTTGGCAAGGAGACCAGCGTCCAAATGTCACTCTGTTGAAACTGGTTAAGCTCCTCTTGCATAGAGAGGATCCAACATTCATCCATTAAGGCTTCGTCCCCTGACTTTGGTTCCAATTCAGAGATGAAGGCTGAATCAGCCTGCTCTCTGAAAGTTGACCTTATTCGGACTCTATCATTTGGCTTGTCTATGATTTGATCCGGAGGGTGGTAAGTCCTGAATTGCCACGAACGAGGGGTGTTAGTAACTTACTGAGACGTGGATGCGTCCTAAGTTGCGTCTGGTACTCTATCTTCTTTAAGCGTTGGACGATCTTTTATATCATTCAGATTCATATCTGCAAAAGATTCATCTAGCTCTGATAATCTCTTATCAGGTTGTTTGTCATCAAACTTAACATGGATGGATTCTTCAACAACTAAGGTCCTAGAGTTATAGACTCTAAAAGCTTTGGACGTTTCAGAGTATCCTAACAATATTCCATTATCTGCTTTAGCATCAAACTTACCAAATTGATCCTTAGTATTTAAAATAAAACATTGACATCTGAAAGGTTGAAAATAAGAAATGTTGGGTTTGCGTCCTTTCCAAAGTTCATAAGAAGTCTTATTCAAGATAGGTCTTATGTATATTCTATTTTGAATGTAGCAGGCAGTATCTACAGTTTCAGCCCAGAAGTGTTTGGAAACAGAATTATCACTGAGAATTGCACTAGCCATCTCTTGAAGATATTGGTTCTTTCTCTCAACAACACCATTTTGTTATGGTGTTCTAGGGGCAGAGGAATTGTGATGAATACCACTTTCATCACAGAACCTTTAGAAAAGCTCATTTTCAAATTCGCCTCCATGGTCACTGCTGATTGAGCTAATACACATGCCTTTTTCATTCTGGACTCGCTTACAGAATATAGTAAAGACTTTGATAGACTCATCCTTGTGAGCAAGGAACTGAACCCATGTTCATCTTGTGTAGTCATCTACTTTGACAAGCCCATATTTCTTACCCCTAGCAGAGGCAGTCCTTGTTGGACCAAACAAATCAATATGCAATAGCTCTCGTGGCCTTGAAGTACCAACAATATTCTTGGACTCAAAGGAGTTCTTAACTTGTTTTCCTTTTTGGCACACATCACAGAGAGCGTCCGATCTATACACAATCTTTGGTAGACCTCTTACGAAGTTATGCTTATTTAGCCTTGAGATTAATCTCAGACTTGTATGACCAAGTCTTTTGTGCTGGATCCACCACTCATCTTCAACAGACACTAGGCATGATATACTTTGATTTGAGAGTTCCCCCAAGTTAATCTTATACAGATTGTTTTGCCTCTTGGCAGTGAATATGATGCACCCATCAGGGTTCTTGACTATGCACTCACCTTTATTGAAGGAAACATCAGACCCACAATCACATAATTGACTTATGCTAAGTAAGTAGTGTTTTAAACCTTCAACCAATCGAACATTATCAATAGAAGAAAAAATATGCTTACCAATCTTACCAATTCCAACTATATTTCCTTTCTAGTTGCCTCCAAAGGTGACCCATCCTTCAGTCTTTTCACGTAGGTCTTGGAACATAGACTTTTCTCCCCTCATGTGACGTGAGCATCCACTGTCCAAGTACCAGGACTGGGGCCTTCTTTGTGTTGCTAAGCAAGTATGCAACAGGGATTATCATGTTTTTAGGTACCCAGATAGACTTGGGTCCTTTTTGGTTAGTCTGTGGTCTTCGTCCATGCAAAACGTTTTTCTTTTTGTGTATGCATTTTGAGAAGGTGTGACCACTTCTCCCACATAGATTGCAATAAACATTAGATGCATGCTGTTTCGTTTCATTTTGCTGTCTATGAAATTTTGAAACCTGATGATAATGGTTGGATCTTGATATTTTGTGAGAAGCTTCTTGTTTCTCAGAGTCATAGCCTAAGCCAGACTTATCGTGAGGTGATCTTGAATAACTTAATATCAAGTTTAGCTTCTCTGATCCTCCAACAAGCTTTGATATGCTTTTGGTTAGGTCAGATACCTCTTGTTTGAATCTGGTTACCTCGTGAGGTTCATTGGACTCAGAGGTGAGTTTATCAATTAGACTGATATTCTCAGCTTTCAGCTTATTGTTTTCTTCAATGAACTACTTATTTAGCTTGCTAGTATCTTCCAATTCTTTGTTTATTTTTGAAAAATTTCTTTTAAGCATGTTATATTGATGATGTAGTAATGAGAAATCATTAAGGAGTTCATCATATGCTTCTTGAAGAGAGTCAGAAATAGATACCTCTTCTTCCTCTGATTCATCGTCTGATGAGGTGTTTGCCATCAGTCAGAGGTTTGAAGCAGGAAGACTCCTTGGTCTGAACAACTGGTCTAAGGTGTCTAGCTTCTCCTTAGCGGTTTCGAATCGCAAGACCATCTCCAATCTCGGTCAATCTAGAGCATTGATGAGACACCAATTGGCATGAGCATTTAGCGAGTACCGTCTGATGTCTTCATGCGTCCAGTCAGCTTCAGGCTTGGACGCTGTTGAGCCGTCCTCAAGAGTGATTGTTGGACGATGATCTCCATCAGTGAATACGTTCCACAACTCAAAGGCTTGAGCTTGGACGTATATTTGAAATACAGATCTCCAGTAAGGATAGTCCATTCCATTTAAAATAGGTGGAACATTCGATCCTCTTCCAGAGGTGGCTTCCTGAGTTCTTTCTTCGGGAACAATGAGTTGTTCATCATCCGAAGAGTCTTCTTTTTGAGCATTGGACCATAGACAGAAGTTAGCTTCCTCATTTGCTTCTTCTTATTCCTTAGAAGACTCAAGGTCTTCCCAAGTTGCCATGAAGTTCTTTTTCTTGTCTTTTACCATAGGACAGTCAGCCTTGAAGTGATCTGATTTGTTGCACTCGAAACACACCAGCCTTGAAGTTTTTATTTTGAAGTGGCCTTTTTTTCAACCCATTTTTCTTTCTACACATGTTTTGGATTTTTCTGGAGATGAAAGATAACTCATCATCATCTGATACTTCATTATCAGATTGATCAGCATCATCATTAGACTCATCAACTTTTAGAGCTTTTGAGCTGTTGGACTTCTGAGCTTTTAAAGCAACCCCTTTCCTTTTCTTTCCAGGATTATCAAGATGAAGCTCTTGTTCATGAACGTGCAATGTTCCTACCAGATCATCCAAGGTCAAAGTAGAAAGATCTTTGGCCTGGGTGATTGCAGTAACGAGTGGCCTCCATTCCTTAAGCAAACTCCTAAGGATTTTAGTCACATTTTCCTTAGTAGTGTAAACTTTCCCAAGGGACTTTAGGTTGTTGGTGATCGTCTGAAAATGACCCATCATGTCCAGGATGGACTCTCCTTCGGCCATGGTGAACATTTCATACTGGCCAACCAGCATGATAATTTTCAAATCTTTTACCTTGGTAGTCCCCTCATGGAGATTTGACAAGGTATCCCAGATTTGCTTGGATGATTCACATGCGTGAATCTACTGAAATTCATCATGACTAAAAGCACACATCAGAGCATATCTTGGTTTCTGATTTTGTTCCATTCTGGCTCTTTCGGCATCAGTCCAGTCTTCTTCAGCTTTTTCTGTCCCATCAAAATTGAGACACACATTTGGACCATTCATGATTCTGGCCCAGAGAGCAGAGTTTGCACTTAAGATAAAGCCTTTGAATCTCTCCTTCCAGTACAGGTAGTGGGTTCCGTTGAAGAACGGAGGTATGGTCATGGAAATGCCTTCCATAACAAGTTGACTCCCGCTTGGCATGCATTGACCTGCCAGTTCTGCTATAGGATCTTTTCCTCTATTTGAAACATAAGAAGGGGGTTGAATTGTGTTTCTTAAGTTTTTAAAACTTTTCTCAAGTAGATATCAATTTTCGCTATAGGTTGGACGCTAAAACGACTAAGGACGCAAAGAGCGTTTCCAAACACCAGTTGGACGCTTACTTGGAAGATTTAAGATAAAAGAACAAGCGCGTTAAGAAACAATTCAATCCCAAGGGGTTAGTTAAAAATTAAACTGAAGCGAGTGCAAGGGAAAGAAAAAGATCACAGATATGTTATCATGGTTCACTCTTTACCAAAAAGTTATGTCCAGTCCTCTCTACTTGAGAGCTTTCTCCACTACAACAAAAACCCTTTGTTACAAGTATTCAACACCTCTTCAAGAAAGTATTCTAAACCTCTTCAGGCACACTAAGTATTCTTTTTCACAGAAGCCTCTTCAAGCTTAAGTATTCTTTCTAAACAAGCCTCTTCAGGCTCAACCATCTAAGGTTTTGAAAAAGAGTTGTTCTACTAGCTCACTAAGTGTGAGGGTTTGAAATTAAAGCTTAGAATCCTAGATAATACTCTTCGCATAGAGTGATATGAAAGTTAAGAACAGAGTAGCTTCTTAAAAGCTTTTTATATATTTTCTTGATTACTTGTTCTCTTGTATGCTTGTGTTTTTCTCAAGTTTCGTCACTTTGTATCTTCAAAGTATAGGATATTTATAGCCTTCTGGCCTTAATCAAACTTCAGTCTTTAATGGTTGAAAAAGGATATGTTTTGATCATGCATTAAATGCGTTGGACCGTTGAATCTGATAGCTTGTAGAGGCTTCTGATCAGCAAAGTAGACTATCAGGCTTGATAGCTAAAAGTAGTGGTACCACCTTTTCCTTGTTCTCAAAAGTTGCCTTTTATCTTTCCTTTTGGAGATAGTTAAATCCTTTTGTGTCAGGGACAGACTGGCTTCAGCTTTCGATGGTACGAAGATAACAAAGAATGTTTATCCAAAAGATACAAGCTTTTACACATTGAATAATACATTCAAAAAGTTTGCATACACGTTCGCGCTTAAAACATCAAAAGACATTGGACTCAACAGAGAGAACATATATATGAAAGAGTCTTTGGACTCAGATACAACATTTAAGGATTACAGTCCACAAGGAGCAAGAACTAAAGGTTTTGTTAACGCAGTAAGTCTTTGGACTTACATTTCCCTGCACACTTAAGATAAAGAATTAGTCTATAGCTAATCTTTGTTCTCTTAAATTAGTCTTTTGTTACCATCAAAACTAAAGGGATTAATGGACCATAACCACTTTAATTCCAACAAAATAAATGTGACCCCTAAAGTGCAGTATTACATTATTGGGTATCAGAGCTGGCCGAGTCTTTTGGGTTTGTGGTTGATCTGTCTTGTTTGTGTTGTATGCCTCTATGACTTGTGTGCTATTGAATTCCGAAAAGAATGATGACATTATTTGAGCTTGTTGTGAAGGAACCTCTAGTGTATGCTGAATTTTGTTGGTCTTGTAGGATGAGATGGCTAATAGGAAAATGGGCATTGCTGACGCCGTACAAGCCATGCAAGAGATGACACTGCTTTTGTGCTACGTGAACAAACAGCCGCTGGTGGTCCAGGTTTGAGCGAGTTTCGCAGGAACAACCCACCTCAGTACAAGGGAGAGTATGACCTAGAGAAGAATGAACTTTGGGTGCAAGAGATAGAGAAGATCTTCGAGGCGATGCGGTGCTCTGACGTGGACAAGATAACCTATGTTGCTTACATGTTGGTGGGCGATGCCGAGTACTAGTGGAGAGGAGCTCGCCAGGAAGCTGAGCATGCTGGTCAAGCAGTCACATGGGAGCTCTTTCGCAGGAAGTTCTTTGAGAAGTACTTTCCCGCAAGCACCAGGCATGCTAAAGAGATGGAGTTTCTCCAACTGCGTCAAGGGCACATGACGTTCTGCGAGTATGCTGCTAAGTTTGAGAGCCTTGCAAAGTTTTCAAACTACTTTCAGGACAATCCTAATGAAGCATGGAAGTGTAGAAAGTTTGAAGAGGGCTTGAGGCACGAGCTCAAGGAAGCGGTCATGCCGTTCGAGATCACTACCTTTCCCCAACTCATGGACAAGTGCCGGCTAATTGAAGATCTGAAAGGAAGTCGGAGCAAAATGCAAGGAAGCTTTGGACGGTCGAGATTCAAAAAGGGTGGTAGCAACGGTTTCCACCACAAGAAGCCTTACTCGAAGCCATCTGGGGGCCAACAATACCAGTGATCTCAAGGGAAGGATAGCTGAAGCCGTGCAATTTCGGGAGCAGTTGGTATCAAGTTCTTCAAGTGCGGATGGGATCACTATGCTAGAGAGTGCTCATCAAAAGGACTTACATGCTTCAAGTGTGGAAAGCCTGGACATATGGCAAGGGAGTGCAGACAACCCAAAACAGAACCTACTCTCAATCTGATCCAAGCAACAATGCCCAAGGCAAAAGGACGTGTCTTCTCTATGAGTGATGCTGAAGTTTTGCTGAACGAGGACCTGATCCAAGGGGAGGGTGACATTGGAGGTAAAACTTTAACTGTATTGTTTGATTCAGGCGCAACACATTCCTTTATTGCATATAATTGTGTTAAACTTTTGGAATTACCTGTCTCTTTGTTACCCTTTGACCTGGTTATTTCCATGCCTACTGCGAAACCTGTTGTGACGACTGAGGCCTGTCTAAACTACCCGATTCTTGTTGAGGGTAGGAAGTTTGTAGTCAACCCGATCTATTTGCAATTGTTGCAAATAGACATTATCTTAGGGATGGATTGATTATCCTCTAACCACATCCTTTTGGATTGTGAGACGACCCCACGTACATGAAGTCACCCCATTAGCCTCAGAACGCACTTACATATTATAATAACTATAACTTATCGATAAGATAATGCGCTTATTAAACAACGGTTACAAACATCCAAAACATAAACGCGCACATGCATCAGAGTAAGACACAACAAGAAAGATAAAACATATATACATGCAATAGAAATATACAGGTGGTTGCCCCATCAGTAAGGTTAGATATATATACAGACATGAGTACATCAAAAACCGAAAATAAAACGTACACATCAAAGACCTCCAAAACTCTCAAAACACGCTCACCAGCATTCCCCAAAAGTACATCAAGCCTTTCCACACAGTCCTAGAGATGTATTGGCTGGCTCCCACCATCAGTGGTGAGGATGCCTCGAGCTACCCTGCCCCTCTCTATGAGTATGCCTACAAACCCGCATAGGCTCGTACTCGGATGAGGAACTCGACACAACAATTCGACATCCCCGAGACACCCTCAAGTACTGCTCTGTGCGTCTATGCTACCCTCTGTAGACGAAGCCTCGCCTGCTAGAAACTGCTGAAGATTGTAGCATCACCCACAAGTAGTCCAGCTCTCTCTGCCTTGGTGGACGCCACATCCGAGGGACTGGAAGAAACTGGTACACACGTTAGGGTCCTACGATGTCCACGTACGGTGGTGTGCCGCTTCGGAAGATCAAGTTGTCTGGTCCTGTATATACTACGAAAAAGGTCGAGGGGTCCACCCACCATCCCCTCTCGCTGCGATAGACAATCTTAATGTCCCCCAGCACCAGCATCCGCGGTGCCCCCGTGATAAATGGGTGAAGTCTCGGGTCCATCCGGGTATTCTGATGGCTCGTCTGCTCGTGAGTCGGGTACATACATACAAAGAAAGATAGGGAGATAAGATATACAACGCATCAAATATAGGGATGATGCAATGCAGACTATATAGCAAACACAACCATCTCTTATGTCTCGACACCACGGTCGTTCCCTAGCTAGATGTAACACATACTCTTTCTATGCATGCCGGCCGGTACTAAACATCCCACTAAGGGCAACACCATGTTCGCTCATTGGACCATAAGTTGGTTTGTTTCGGTAATCCGTTTCGCTCGTTGTGACCCATAAGAGTGCATCGCCGCTCAACTGTCCCAGACAGAGAGGGTTATCTGGGCCTCCTCGAAAGATCCACCGGCAATTGGAAAGACTCAGGGTCCAGTCGGGATAGTAGGACGTGCCCAGGACTACCCCGACACGATAAGCACACACGACTTGCCACTTGGCATCATATCCATATGCTATGCATGTCATCCATCTCTCTTGAGCTGATATAGCAACATATGAAACTTGCTCTTAGCAACATGACCTCCAAGCTCCAACTGTAACCATATGAGCTCCAAGCTCCACCTGTAACCATCTGAGCTCCAAGCTCCCATAAACTTACGAGCTCCAAGCTCTAACTATAACCTCGAATCTCAATTATCAGCTCAAATGTCCACAACGGGGTCAAAGCCCTAATCATACTAAACCTCCAAGTCTCATGCATAAACACATTTCCAGATATAATGCAACAGTTCATCATTATGAGCATGCCCAATGAAGCAGTAAACATCTCATATATCATCATCCCATCATATCATGCATATATACCACATACCACAGTTAGCAGATACTCACAATGCAACAATACATATGTCACGTCAATTAACACAAGTCTGCTAACCTAGGGTATCACCACAACGGTGCTAGCCTGAAGTCGGCTAAACCGAGGGTTTAGACACTTCATCAGGGCTCAACCACACATAGGGTTTAGGGTTCCCCTACACAACACAAAACATACAACAGAGCTATATAAACTACTCTTGCCTCCCCGACGTGTGTAACTCTTTCTCCCAACCTAAACAGTCGTCGCGCGAACACGAACACGGTCATGTTTCCCCAACCTCAAGCTCGTAGCTCCTCTCCAATGGCAGCTCCAAGACAGCCACGACCTCAACCTCGCCAACATACATAATCACGAGCACGAACTTTGCCCTAATCATGAGTCAAGGTGCCCTTTAGATAACGAAGTATGCGTTTAATTGCTGTCCAATAGGAATCCAGAGGTTGTGCCATGAATTGGCAGACCTTATTTACCGAATAAGAGATCTCAGGTCTCGTGATAGTGGCATACTGACGCGCACCCACGATAGACCTATAAAGAGAGGGATGTGAAAAATAGTCAGCACCTTCCTTGGACAGCTTGCTAACCAATCATGGGAGAAGAAATAGCCTTGGCATCTGTCATTTTAGCTCGGGTGAGTAGATCACGAAGGTATTTGGTTTGTGTGAGAAGGAGAGAACCACTTTGAACTCTTTTAACTTGAATGTCCAAAAAGTAATCAAGGTCACCCAACTGCTTAAGAGCAAAATTAGAGTGTAGCTGAGTGATAATGTTCTGGATGAGAGATGGGGAGGTGCCTCCGATGATGATATCATCCACATAAACAAGCATGTATATAATCTGAGATGCTTGGCTGTAGATGAACAAAGAAGGGTCACATTTACTGCCAGTGAACCCGAGTGTGAGAAAAGCACCTTTAAGCTTGCCAAACCAGGCTCGTGGGGCTTGCTTGAGCCCATAGAGGGCATTATGCAATCTACAAACTAGACCAGAATCTGTAGATGTGAAACCCGGAGGCTGTTCCATATATAATTCTACATCTAGATCACCATTTAGAAAAGCGTTGTTCACGTCCAATTGGTAGTAGGCTTCACAACTGGAGAGAATGTTTCTGTGTAGTCGAAACCAGGTTGTTGATGAAATCCCTTTGCCACAAGGCGAGCTTTATACTTATTGATGGAGTCATCCGGATTCTTTTTGACACGAAAGACCCAATTGCAACCAATAGTATATCGGTGGGGTGGTAAGGAAACCAGTGACAAAGTGCCATTCAGCATAAGCACATCATATTCAGCCTTCATGGCTGAGTACCAGTTCGGATCAGCAAGGGCAGCTTTTACAGTTTTGGGTTCATAGTGTGCAAGGAGAACAGTGGGTTGAAGTCTCGGTTTTACAATGCCAGCTTTGGATCGAGTGGTCATAGGGTGAGTGTTTACAGGTCCAGCAACAGAGGAGGAGGTAGGGAAAGGAAAAGGGGTGCTGGGAATGTCCACTGGGGAGGAAGGTGGGCTGGAACCTGAGATGTTAGAGGATGAGAAAGTGGACGAGCTATGAGTAGGTGGTATACTGGAGGGAGCTTGTTGTGGTACCAAAGGAATTGGGGGCAGGGAGTGGGAGGGTGGTAAAGGAGATGGAGTTTTGGGACCAAACAGCTCTTGATATGGAAATTTGAGTTCATTGAAAATCACATCATTGGAGATAAAGATCCTTCCTGTTGGTGAAAGGCACTTGCAGCCTTCGTGATACGTGGAATACCCCAAAAAGACACATTCATGAGACCTGAACTCTAGTTTGTGGCTGTTATAAGGCCTAAGGAGAGGGAAACACGCGCAGCCAAAGACCTTTAGGTAACTGTAATCAGGACTCTGTGAAAAGAGCTCAGTGTGAGGGGCCTCTCCATGTAGAAAGGTTGTGGTCAATCTGTTTATGAGATAAACAACTGTAAGAAAGGCGTGATCCCGGTATTTGAAGGGAAGATACGCATGGGCAAGGAGGGTAAGACCTAATTCGACAATGTGCCTATGCTTGCGTTCCACAACACCATTTTGATGGTGTGTGACATGATGCAAGATACCAAATTCTTGAAGGATTTTGGGGAATGAGCGAAACTCGCCACCCCAGTTAGTTTGGATGGCTTTAATCTTGGTGTTAAATGGCAGTTCAACCATGGTCTAAAATTAAGAAATGTTGAAAGAGCTTCAGATTTATTCTTTAAGAGAAAAAGCCATGTGAATCTGGTATGGGCATCAATGAAAGAAATATAGTATTGAAATCCAGTGGAAGAAACAATAGGGGCAGGACCCCACAAATCACTGTAAATGAGCTCAAAAGGACTATTATAAACTGTGTTAGAGGTAGTAGATGGTAGGCGGTGAGACTTGCCAAGATAGCAAGAGGAGCAGAAATCAATACTCATTTTATTTCCAATAGAGAGATTACAATGTTGTAATACAAGTCTTAGAGTATCCTTATTTGGATGGCCTAATCGTAAATGCCAAGTGTTAGATGGTACATGTGCAGTATTAATGGTGGGAAAAGAGGAAATGTTACATGATGGAGATACAACATTATTAGAAATTGAGGGACTAAGAGACAGACTTTGCTTGGGGAGAAGATGAAGGTCAGTGAACTTGCATAGTCCATCTGGTCCAACATCCCCTCGAAGCAGAACTTCACGTGAACCCTGAGATTTCACAAAGCACACATCAGGATGAAAGTCAAAGAAAACAGGGTTACCTTTTGCAAATTTGCTAACACTAAGTTCTTGGTGATGTGTGGAACATGCAAAAGATCATGGAAAACTAGTTTAACATTAGAGTTAAGAGGAGAATGAAAATAGGATGAAATAGAAGATGAGATGTGTAAGCCTTGACCGTTACCAACAAGGATATGATCTGAACTGTCGCAGGGATTGGGCTGTTGGATATTCTGCATGTCTGGAGTGACATGATGGGAGGCTCCGGAGTCAGGGTACCATTGCTTGGAGAAGCCATTGTTGTGAGAAGTAGCTAGCATTGCTTGAGGCTGAAAGTTGAGAGAATTGGGGCTGGTTCTGCCAGGGTGAGGCATTGGGACGTGGTGGTCGGTGATAGTTGTTGGGAGGTTGGTTTTGTTGGTGAGGGACAAACTACTAATCAAACTGATACCAGCACTTGGAGGCGCTGTGAGCATATTTGGGACACAACTGACACTGAATAGAACTGCGGCCACCGCGCCCTATGCCACGGCCTCTACCACGTCCGTTACGACCACCACAAAAGTAATGTGAAGGGAAAGCCGAGTACAACTGTTGATTCTGAGCAAGATTGGCTTGTGGTGTGGGGTCGGTGGCGGGGGTAGACACGTTTGCAACATTCATCATGGCTGCACTTCATGAGGCATTTTGCTTGTATCGATCGCGACGCACTTCTTGAGCGAGGAGCAAAGCTTCCAATTTATCAAGATCTGAAGAATCATAACGAGTGCTTACAAGATTAATCAAAGAATTGTACTCTTCTGGCAATCCTTCCAAAATCACAACCATCTGTTCTTGCGAGGACACAAGATCACCAATGGAGTAAAGTGCATCGACCAATGCCTTAACACGAAGGACGGACTCGAAGATGGAATGATCCTCTTTCTTGGTGGTGCGGAGCTCTAAGCAAAGCATTCTTGCTCGGGCACGAGTCTTGGATTGAAAATGGCTGTGCAGCTTTTCCCAAAGGTGACAAGAATGGACACAGCCAATAAGGCGAGTAAGAATTGGCGTTGTTACAGAGGACTGAAGCCATGACAGAAGTAGTGAATCTTGGAGCTCCAATCATTGTGTATCACTCAGGATTTAGGGTTCCGACGAGACGATTGGACTCGGACAAGTATCAAATTGGGATCGCCGACGCAGCCAGATAATGATGGAGTTGGTGTGCTATGATAATCGGCTCGATCTGTTGTTTCCATAGTAAGAAATTGTCTTTAGTGAGTTTTTCCGAAATCGTCAATGAAAACGCCGGAGATGGAATTGCAGGGAGCGGCGCCAGAGGAGTTGGCGACAGAGGCGGTGATGGAGAAGAATTGTGATCGCTTGAAGCCATTGTCACTTCACCTAGCTCTGATACCATGTTAGAATTGATAGAGGGAGAGAAAGGGAGAGAGATAGAATTCTGAATTGTGCACTTTATTCACTGAGTTGGATATTTCAAAGTACATGTATTTATACATAAGCTAAGAACTACAGCTCATAGGTAAATGATCAACTGAATCAGTTACGCCTAACTAACTTGGGAAGGGATACAGTGTCAACACTGTATCTCCTTCCTGTGTACTCTATCAAATAGCAAGATATAATTTAAAATAGTTCAAGAAAATAATTCATTTCCTATTTAAATTATTCAAGAAAATTCTTTTTCTTTCCATTAGAAGTGCTATAGCAAAAAGTTTGGAAATCCAAGCATGCATCTATAACAGTGAAAATTAAAAAGATGGCAAGCAATTTTACTGGCTAATGGTAATAAGCAGATATCTTCAAATAATGGTACTAAATGCTATATATGTTCCCTAAACTGAAGTACAAAAAAGCAACTCTCAACCACTATGGCAAACATCTCAGTAAACTCCACATAAGAAAACCAAACACTTATTGTGCTGCCAATTTTTATAATTTTAAGTCATGATTGACAAAGTTACCATACCTTGAATAAAGTGGATGAATAGAAACCGCAAACATCCCAGAAAACTCTACCTAGGAAACCAAACACTTGTGATGCAACCATTTTTTTAAAAATTAAAGTCATGATTGACCAAGTCAGCATACCTTGAATGAAGTGGAGGAATAGAAACCTTTTCTATAATGCTTCCAACAATGACAGCTTCCCTGAGAGTGCATGTGCGTGACTGTACATGAAGAATATTGTCAAAACTCGTAGAAAAAAACAAAGACGCGGATTTGTAGGTTTTGTTGGGAGCACTTATGGTTTCTGTAAACAATAATGAAAATTTAATATACTCCTTCAAAGAATAAACACAAAATTATGATCATCACCAGAGAGGATATCCTCCTAATTTCTTAAATAAAAGGAGGTGCGTCTGCCAGTTCTACTAAACCAGAGAGGACATGGATGTGATATGCTCAAACAATACCGCAGCAAATCTCCGCATTTTGTAAGTAATTGTAGAAGTAACTTCTAACAGAAAAGGCAAACAAAAAAGAAAGCGGGTAGATCATTCCCTCAATGTGCAAACTCAATTCTAAAGGTTGTGTATTCCTCATAATCACAGTAGCACTCTCTATCTGTCAAGTGTGACAGTACTGAAAAACCTTTCGCAATCCATCCTTAGCATGACCAATATTGCCTTTTCTAGTCCATTTCTCAATCTAAACGTATATAATTTATTCCATCTTTTCCAAACACGATCATAGCAAATGTTTCCCTTCTTCTCATAATAATGACAAAGAACATCAGATGCAGGTCACTGTAAAGAATATGTAAAGACAATTCCTCAAAAACCAATATTCATTAAATTTATACACAGCCCAATTTACATCGCATAAGCTGTTAAATTCAGAAATCAGACATTGTTTTATGTGAGCCTAAATCTTAAAGAATATGAACTTAAACAGAAAAGCAAAGTCTGTGCAATCAATATAAGCATTTGTAAAATATCCCAAAGAGAACCTAAGAGAACATCAGCCAATGGTTAACTTGGAACTTCAAAAGGTAAAAAGTTAGAAACAATTGCATACCTCACATAGTGGAAGAAGTATTCCCTTAAAGAACGCTGCGGGTTTGTACAATGCCATTTTCAGTGATTGATATAGAGCAAAATGCAGGCGTTTGTTCTTTCTTATATCCTCTCTCACTCTTGGAAGCAATACAAGCTTGTAGAATTTTTCTGCTTTTTTCACACCGAAATTAGAAGCAAAAATCCTAGTGGCTTGATACATAGCATTTGGTGACCAATTCTCAGGCTTAGTTATATATAGGACCTCCTCCCAATGTTTCAGGGAAGGGATGTGTTTGAATGCCTTGGGTATTTTGCCTACTTTATACCTGCTAAGATGAGTCCCAACCCTGAAGTATGAATAATGAAAACAAGCAGCGAGACATGATAAGAAATCCACATATCAGCCAGCTCTGAAACTTATTGGAAAAGAATTTATTAATCTACATGATAATAAAAAAGGAATTTGAATTGAAAATTGAAAATACCCCTTGTACATGTCAATTATGGATTTATCCAATTTGGGCACCGGTCGAATTTCTGCACACAGAACAATATAATAAACAACAAGAAAGAGTAAAAATCAAACCTCCTAGCAGGCTATACGACATACTAAGAACACTTAAGAAAAAAAAAAACAAAACAAAAATAAGGAAAAGAAAATGCAGTTTCATATTACCTGAAGCAACAGATGCATCCTTTTCTTTTATTTTCTCAACGATAAGGTCTGCAAGTGATTTCTGCCGACCCTGCTCCTTTGATACGAACGCCTCCATTATTCTTTCATCCTCCTCATTAATCTCCTCCTGAATTTTCAAATGATGAACAATGAATAACAAAAAAAAAGAGAAAACCATATTATTATAAAAATAAAAAGCTGAATAATAAAAATCCTTACTCAGTCCAAAATTGTCTACTAAGAAGTAAAATAACCAGAATCCCTGAAAACTTCGCCAATTTTATTATTTAATTAATAGTAAATAGCACTGCGAATGCTTTTTTCCACTTTCTATACGTAAGAAGCAGTGCATATAAAAGTAATCTCCCAACCCAATTCCCAATACAAATGCGAAAATTCGCATATCAATTGGCCCCAATGTGTTCGGTCATAGACCAAGTCTTCTGGGTTGAAGAAAAACCATAATTACTAGGTTGCTCGTTCACTAAAATGAGGTTCGCAATTCCGGCTGAGGCCGTAACATTGTGGTTTTGGCTTTTGGTAGTCTCGGTGGCCACATATGCGACATTTACATTTTCCTACAATTGTCTGCAATGGCAATACCACAACCATAATTTAAAACATTGATAATAATAATAATAATAATAATATAGAAAAGTAACCAACAGAATATGAAAATATTGAGTACCTGTACCGCCTTCCTAGTAATTAAAAGATAAATAAATAAATAAATAAATAAGAGTGTACTCACTTCATATCCACCAAATTGGCTCTGTGTTTCGGAGAAGCCAGCAAAGTCATCGATATCGACGACGTCATCTTCTTCAACGTTGGGAGGCTCTTCGATGTTATGGAAGAAGGAACTGTTAGGATTGTTCTGATTTTCCTCCTCTTGCTGGACCTCCTTCATCTGAATCAATGCTTCCTTCAAGATCTTGTAGCTCATGCTGGATTCTATCAGCTTCCCTCCTTTTTGGTGCTCTTTGGGAGCTTTGGAACGCTTCTTCGACTTTACGGACTCGGTGCCATCCGGAACAAATGGTTCCGGATTCTGATTCCTTTCCTTCCTCTTCCCCATAGATGGTGGGTGTGGCGTGGGTTTTCTTATTCTTTCGTTTTCGCCGCTAAAACTGTCTCTCTACGTAGCCGATAACCCTTTCCCGAAGGCAATGACAAGTGTATAGGTTTTCAAGAGTGGAGCTCCGATTTTTATATGAAGGGTTTGTTGGGCTTATGGGTTCAATATGAATGCTCTGCCCAAAAAGAAAAATAAATATACATCAAATTTTTGTGTGTGACATGTTTATTTATTTATTTATTTATTATTATTATTATTATCATCATCATCATCATCATCATCATCTTTATATATATAAAAGTAACTGTCGCTAACCTTTATTTTAATAGAGAAATGTATCGAGAGACGCCTCTGCTAGGGTTTCATGGAATTTGAATTTTCATCGCCTCAGCCACAACCAGTGGCCTGTGAACCACCTAAAGAACCCCCTGATAAGTTTACCACGGTGCCTACAGGAACAAGTCTTGGTTCTCCTCAGGTTTGCTCATTTAGGGACAAGGTGCTAGGGAAGCATGTCCCTCCTTTACGTGAAAAAATTGATTTAGTAGCTTCAAAGATAGTCCAAATCGAACTTGTGAATGGTAACCGACTACTCCCTATGCTGCATCTACTATCTATATATACATTTTAAAGCCTAGCAAATTCCCTAAAATACCTGTTGTTGAAAAACTGACACGTGTCCCAAATTAAGGTCAAAATTGTCACTTTAATCCCCTCTGTCCCGTCACTTTAACACCGATTTTTTCTTTCTGCACAACCCAGATGACTCTGTGTTCACTGTTCTCTCATCCTCTCCCGAGGCTAAATTTCAAATTTCCAGCATTTGAAATCTGGGTTGACTGTTTTCTCATCTTCATTTCTCTCATTTTTTTTGTTATCCATTCATTCCTCTCATTCTTTCTTTTTTTTCTTTTTTTCAGATACTCTTCTGGAGACTCCTCTCGATTGTCGTCTCTCTTCGTTCTTCTTTTTCTCCGCTGATCTCTTTTTTTGTGCTCATTCTCATCGTTAGCTTCAGAGATGCCATAAGAACTGCTAAAGCCTGGGAAACATGAAACAAAAGGCAGAAAAGGGTTATCTCAAATATAAAGAGTTATTTCAATGTGCATCAGAAGTGGGTAAGGGTTCTGCTAACGTTGGTGTGGAACAAAAGTGAATCACCTTGCCCTAGCGAAAAGCATATGGAGACAGACCTTGAAGTGCTCCTATTTGTCAGATTGGTTAAGTCCTCTTCCTCTCTTTTTTTTTTTTCTTTCTTTTTTCTCTTATCTCTCTTATCATTTTTTCTGATTTAGATTTCTTCTTTCATATTTCATATTGTGCTCCTTGCCCTGGTGGAATTGGAATGGAACCGAAGCTAGACGAGGCTGAGGTTGTCGTGGATGGATTTGAACAATGGCCCTAAACCCGTTTGTCCATGTAGGTATGCTTTTTCCCCTCCTTCTTTCTTCTTAATCAACTTTTTTTTTGCTTTAATTTGCTGTGTTAAATCCTGACCACAAATGATGTTGGCACTCCTTTTGTTTGTATATAATCAGATTGGTAAGAATTTCTTTAATTAGTGTTTTATATGTGCATGTGTGTCTTTTTTCTATTAAAAAAAATTCCTTTGCTATAAGCTACCTTGAAAGGGAAGGGATACATGTTGTATTGGTCTTTATGAGTACAAGATTTGCTTTGGTGAACAACAAAAGGGCCTAGATTTTGATGTTGAGTTTCATGAATTTGGTTCCTCAAGGCAATTCTATTATTTTCTGCACTATAGATTTTTTGTTTTTCTAATTATAAGGTTACTACATTGTTTATATAGAAGCAATCTTTATGGAATCAAGAGGTACTGCATTTTCACTCACTCAGTTTATTCGGTCAGTATGAATTTCAATATCATTATTTCAGATAAATTTTTAATACTTTTTCAGATATTCATTGCTACAATTATTTTTTATTTTTGGTTCTACTCGCGATAAATTTAAGTGGCTTTGTTGAGTCATAGATCAATCAGAAAAGAATATGGAAATAGTTATTAAAAGTTCAGCATGGGTCATTCAAATGCCCATAAAACATGCTTTACTTGCTTCAGAAAAGAAAAAAAAAACAAAATTTGAATGCTTCAGTTTTATTCTTTTTATGGAGAATTTACTTTTAGAGTAGTTGAACTTTCCTCATTTGCCCAAATTATTTCCTACCTTTTAGCATATTTATCAACAAACACAGACGAAGGCCACTGGCTTGCTTTTCAACTCTGTTATCTATGAGTTTACTTTCCATTGCATTGGCAAATTTAATCTTTCTACATGGTGTTCAAATTCATGCATAGCAAGAGCCCCTCATGCATTCAAGTATGTATCCTGCCCAAGGGGTAAGCAGATGTATGGAGTGATGATGTTGTGACAAAAGTATCATCTCATGTTGAGGGTTTAGAGTTTAGTTCACCCTTTGAGTTGATTAGATTTAGACTGAAGTGAATTGAACACTTTAAAAGTTTAGTTGATCAGGTGAAGTTATGGCTAAGGTGAGGTTTAAAGGTAGATCCATACATGATCTAAGATTTATTTCACATTTTTGGTCCGGTGCACACTCTGGTGGTGCATTCTTTATGTCCTGTTTTTATATTGTAACCTGTTTTGTCCTTTTTTAAAAGCTTGGATAATATTTTTTTGGATTTTTTCTGCTCTCAAAGCTACTTTTCTTTGTGGGTGAACTTTTGTTTTCGAAGTTTAGGGTTGAGTTTTAAGTTTTCAAGGGAAAGTTTGGTAGTGAGAGCAATTTGTGTATGGTGGTGTTCAGAAAGTAGAGGTTTGCATGGTTAGTGTGACATGTGAGCTTACTCTATGATCTTTTGGTCCATTTTCTTCATCCATATAAAATTCACATAAGTATTTGATTTAAGTTGTTAAATATTCTTGCTTTTATTTGACAGTGAGTGATTATGCGTGTTTACCTAGCGTTTGTAACGCCCCGATTTTTACGTTTTCTAATTCTTCAGTATTTTAATGTCTTTATTTTATTCGAGGTCTTAGGAATAGAAATAAAATATGCCGAGACCATAGTCATGCTCGACGATATCGTAGGAAGCTACGATTAAGTTTTGAGTCAAAAATTCAAACGGAGTCCGGTCTGCGTTTTTACACTGACAGTATGATTTTACTGCTCAAAAGACCTCAGATGGACCCGTGAACGAGACAGTAAGTCTTAGAATTCGATGCTCTACGTTTTGGTTAAATTTCGTAAAAATTTCAGAAAAATCACTTCCTGACCTTCGTTCGGGCGGAATCCTCAATCGGGTGACGAACGGAGCCACATATGGATTTACCGGAACTCGCCAATAGATAATCTTGATATCACATCATCCCAGGACACTTGGGAGAGTATGCCAGAGTCGTCATGACGTTCGGAAATATCTGGACGCAAAATAACCAAAATTCCCCTAACCTTAGTCTTTTACACTTTTACCATTTTACCCTTTTGGGCAAATGACCTTTTTACCCTTAAGTGAGCTCTTAAGAGGCTGAACTCAGCCCCTCACTCTCTCATTTTCGCACAGCCCCTCCAAAGATAGAGCTCCATAGTTGTTCTTGAGAGAAAACACCATTGTTGGTCTTGAAGCTCCTTGAGTTCTTGTTGGAATCACTTGATTCCTTGAGCAATCTTCCTTCATTTCAAGGTAAGATCACTTCTATGATCTCTTAGCTTCTTGAATCTTTCTTTATTTCAAGATGAATCTTCATTTTCATGAAAAGAATTTCTTAGATCCAAAAGTTTGAAAATCCATAGGAAATTGTAGAAAAATCCTTTTGAGGTAAGACCAAGTTCTTTGAACTCACATCATCAATCTCTACCTAAACCCAAGAGCTTATGATTCAACTCCCATCATAGCCCAAAATCCCTTTTTGGCCGAACCCTTCTTGATGATGATGAATAGTGTTTTCATCAATTTTTGATTTCTAACACTTGATTTCATCCTTAGCTTTCCTAATGCCTTTGAATCCATGAAATGGGAAACCAAGATCAATTCCTAACCTTTTTAACCTAGGGTGGCCGAAATCCTCTTTGTTAGAATTGTTGAGATTGGCTTTGATTGTTGTTTAATGTTTGATTGTTATGTTGTTGTAGTTGTTGACGATTGCCAGGAGGTTCACAAACCGATCGACCGACTTTGATCCGGGAATCTGCTCATCAACAGGTATGGGGGGTGAACCTCATTCACACCAAGATGGTGGTAGTGAAGATGGTTGTTTAAGTTATGTGTGGGTGAAACCCTTTAGTTTGGGTTCACTTTTTATGGTGAAGTTGTGTTAAGTTCTCTTGGAGAACAATGTGTGATATTTGTAGATATGCTTGTATGCCTTATCATGTGTTTTATGATGATGTTGTCTAGGTGAGAAAATGATTTCTTGCATGATGAAAAACCTACTTTGATTACTAGATCAAGTATGGACTTTTGTGCTTATGTGCTTAAGTATGGACTTTGGTGCTTAGGTGCTTAATTATGATGCAATGTTGTGTGTTATTGTTGATCATAATTGTGTAAGTTTTGTGAGCCATGATTTGATTAGTTGGTGAAGTAAAACTTCACATTGGTTCCTAGTTGGCTTTTAGCCATGACCTTGAGAAAAGGAGGGTAATGTGTAGTTCTTGAATCATTCAAGTTTTGATGTAAGAAAAATGTTTTTAGTGGCTTATGCCTTAAACAAAAACCATAAATGATTTTGATCCAAAGATCAAACAAAGTTTCAATCTCAAAGTGTTTTCACCAAAGTGAGACATGTTTTATACCTTATCCTTAGTTCATCTAGTTAATCAAGTAACTTAAAAGTGGATTAATGAAAAGTTTCATGAGAATCAATATAGTTCCATAAGGCTTTTCTTTAACAAGGTTAATGTCTTGTTTCAAGGCAATTTTCGCTAAGCGAATCCAATTTCGCTGGGCGAAAACAGAGAAAATACAAGTTAGGCATCACTGCCTCCTTTTCGCTAAGCGAAATAATCTTCGCTAAGCGAATGAAGCGAATTTCGCTGAGCGAGCCATTTCTCGCCTAGCGATACAGGGGAGTTTTCAAAGAGGTATTACTGCCTCATTTTCGCTAAGCGAATTTAACTCCGCTAAGCGAATTTCCTGTTTTCAGAAAGTGCTAGAAATACAGTAAGTGGTTCAAAAGTTGTTTCAAATCAAATGAGTTTTCAATTGAGAAGTTGTTTTGGTTTACAAAGGAGTTTTTAACTCAACTCGTAAAGTTTTACGCATTAAAAACCTAAGTTAAGTAATTGACTTAGAGTCGAAGACAAGGGATAATTAAGTATGATATGTGGTGGAACAAGACCATATACTATACCATTCATGACCTAGTACATCAATGACTTCATAAGACATAAACACAAACATGAAACGTTTTGGGTTTTGAAACAGTAGTTCGACGACGGACCGGTGATTCGGACCCCGATCAGTCGTTCAATTGTTTCAGTCTTGTGATGACTCGATCCCGGAGGGACCACGAGATTTATCCGGTGGATAAAGGTTTTGTTTTTCAAAAGACGCATATAGTTCCTAAGGAAGAGAACCTTAGTAGACTTCGAGGTTTATCCGGGGGATAGACATTGCTTGATCGCATCTGCTTTGTGTAAGCATTGGCATTTCATTTGCATAGTTGTAAGGCCTTGAGCCTAGGAATTGAGCTTACACCTTGATGCGGGTGCGAATCTTACGGTGACGATCTTCAATGGTCTTTTTGGAGGTATCAGGGTTGGAAGAGCTGACATGTGACCAGTTGGTGATTCTTCTGTGTCGTGGCGAATCCGTGCAATACACTGATATCCTCTACTAGATGCCGTACTTTTCATGTTTGGTCGAGAGTGTTACCGTAAAGCCAGATACGTGTACATTACGAATGTTGTAGCATCTTGCTCATGGCTGGCAGAAACCGGAACATGTCCTCCCATTCACTCTCTCCGAATGTTTCGTTAGCTCCATGGAGTAGGGGTCAGAGTAGTACCCAGTGACATTGACATTGAGTCATATACATTGCATTGCATTGCATGGCTATTGGTGTTTACATTTACTGTTATACATCGCTGTATTGTTTAAGAATGCCTTATATTGTGCTGTTAAATGTTTAGCATGATATTATGTTGTTGACTACTTAACATGATTTATATTGAGAACCTTTGTAAGCATGTTGGGTACGCTGTTACCCGGTGAGTCGTCTCGTTTTTACTATCGCTGTTTTGTTGTGTTGATGAACGGGAATCTCACCCATATCTGTATGTTTTCTGCTGGTACTTGCTGTTGCTGCTTGAACAGATGGACGTGATGATGGTTCAGTTCAGTAGTCTCCTTGTGCCCGGAGGCGGACTCTTATTGCTGTTTTAGTTTTGTTGTCGGCCAGACTATGTCAGTTTTGTAGTACCTTTTGGGAGCTACGACTCCTAGTACTTATTGTATTTTCTTATGTCAGTTATACATTAGACTTATGTCTGTACATAGTGATGTTGACGTTTCTATTTCTGTCTCTGTTCTGTGTTTATTATACAGCATGTTCTAGAAATGCATGGCGAACCTAAGTTCATTTATTAGTATTATTTACCTTTACTAAATCCCATTACATCTTGTGAAAAGAAAAAGAAAAAAAAAAGAAAATCGTATTTTCCGCATTAAATAATATTTTCGGCCTTATAAACGTTTATGACACTCGGGAAAGGGTGTTACAGCGTTACTCTTTTCTCAATTGCATTGTTAGTTTTAACTGTCACTCTGTGAGTGATATATGTGTTAAACTGTTAACAACAGAAAAATAGCTTTGGGATTCCAGCATGCTAACAACTCAATGATTATGCAAAAGGTCATAGAGTAAATTCATCCATATAAAATTTACATAAAGTAAAATTCACTGTCATCATAGTAAAAAAAAATATATATAGCTTACATAGAAATTGTACAAGATTTGTGCACTGAGTAAGGTAGAATATCTTTCTGTTATTTCACCCCTGGATGATAAGGAAACTGATGTACATTTCTTTGTAGATAAGAAAGATATAATAACCTTCACCCGTCTGACATGATTTTACCTTTGTAGATAAGAAAGATAACACCCATCTATAAGATCACTCGTCTATGATAACCCGTGAAGGAACCTGTATATGATAACTCGTCTGATCAGATGGGTTATCATAGACGGGTGATCAGACGGGTTATCATATACGGGTGAGTCATAGACACGTAAGCATAGACAGGTTCCTTTAGTTTTCCCTCACACGTCTATGAGATCACCCGTCTATGACAACCTGTCTATGATCACACGTGCTCACCCATCTATGAGATGATCAAATGTCTATGGTAACCTATCTAGGAGATGATAAAACGTCTATGACACGTGTGATCTCATACAAGTTGCATCCTATCTATGATCAAACTTCTATGGTAACCCGTCTATGGTAACACGTCTGATCACCGTCTTTGAGATAGTCAGACGGGTTATCATAGACAGGTTCCTTCACCGATGAGCATAGACATGTGATCATAGCAGTAATTGTTTAACTACTTAATCAATAATTTATGTTAATAATTTTAAACATAAATTGTTGCTTATAAACATGCATATTTGATTCAAATGACAGCAAAAAGTAAGATAACCCGTCTATGATAACCCTTCAGACGGGTTATCATAGATGGGTGAGCATAGACGGTTGATCACAGAAGGATAATCATAGATGGGTGATCATAGACGGTTGATCACAGACATGTGATCATAGACAGTTTACTTCATTTGGGTTGTCATAGACGTGTGATCATAGACAGTTTACTTCAATTGGGTTGTTATAGACGGGTGAGAATAGACGGGTGATCATAGACAGGTTATATAGGGAAACTGAAGGAACCTGTCTATGCTCACCCGTCTATTCTCACCCGTCTATGACAACCCAACTGAAGTAAGCTGTCTATGATCACACGTGTATGAGATCACCCGTCTATGATAACACGTCTATGATCACCCGTCTATGATAACCCTTCTGATCAGATGGGTTATCATAGACGGGTGATCTAATAGATCACACGGGCTATCATAGACGGGTTGTCTTATTATGTCAGATACTTTAGTAGTTATATCATACATAGACAGGTTATCATAGACAGGTTATATGGGAAAACTGAAGGAATCTGTCTATGCTTACCTGTCTATGATCACCCGTCTATGACAACCCAACTGAAGTAAACTGTCTATGATCACACGTCTATGATAACCCTTCTGATCAGACGGATTATCATAGATGGGTGAGTATAGACGGGTGATCATCTCACAGGAGGGTGAGCATAGACGTGTGATCATAGACAGTTTACTTCAGTTGGGTTGTCATAGACGGGTGAGCATAGACAGGTCCTTTCAATTTCCCCATATAACCTGTCTATTCTCACCCATCTATGACAACCCAACTGAAGTAAACTGTCTATGATCACACGTCTATGCTCACCCGTATATGAGATCACCCGTCTATGATAACACGTCTATACTCACCCGTCTATGATAACCCTTCTGATCAAACGGGTGATCATAGACAGGTTATATGGGGAAACCGAAGGAACCTGTCTATGATCACCCGTCTATGACAACCGAACTGAAGTAAACTGTCTATGATCACACGTCTATGCTCACCTTTTGTGAGATGATCACCCATCTATACTCACCCATCGATGATAACCCGTCTGATCAGAAGGGTTATCATAGACGTGTGATCATAGACAGTTTACTTCAGTTGGGTTGTCATAGACGGGTGATCATTGACAGTTTACTTAGAAATGTTCCTTCAGTTTCCCCATATAACCTGTCTATGATAACCCGTCTATGTATGATATAACTACTAAAGTATCTGACATAATAAGACAACCCATCTATGATAAACCCGTGTGATCTATGAGATCACCCGTCTATGATAACCCATCTGATCAGAAAGGTTATCATAGACGGGTGATCATAGACGTGTTATCATAGACGGGTTATCTCATACACGTGTGAGCATAGATGTGTGATCATAGACAGTTTACTTCAGTTGGGCTGTCATAGACGGGTGAGCATAGACAGGTTCCTTCAGTTTCCCTATATAACCTGTCTATGATCACCCGGCTATTCTCACCCGTCTATGACAACCCAATTGAAGTAAACTGTCTATGATCACATGTCTGTGATCACCCGTCTATGATAACCCTTCTGATCAGATGGGTTATCATAGACGGGTGATCTTATAGATCACACGGGTTATCATAGACGGGTTGTCTTATTATGTCAGATACTTTTGTAGTTATATTATCTAACTTTTTGTTGTCATTTGAATCTGATATACATCTTTATATGCAACAGTTTATGTTTAAAATTATTAACATAAATTATTGATTAAGTAGTTAAACAATTACTACACTAAGATTTTGTTGACAGGACTTAAACTCCAATTGCATGAAATTTTATTTTTCAGTTTATGCAGGCAAAATTGTCACTTGGACTTCCTGCTTTGGGAGAACTACTTACTGATGCAAATGGTGTTATTAAACTTAGTCCTTATCTTTTTTCTTTGTATTTCCTTCTGATGAACAAAATAAATTTACATTTATATGTACTTTATGAAATATACAATTCAAAATGATCTATGAATTTTCTATCTTTCAATATTATATAAATCAGTTTCTATACTTTATAACAGCATGAATATTTGTATATGATTTAATATATTCAGTTTTTTTTATAGGTATAAAAAAAATATATAATTTACAAAATTAACTTTTAGCAAAAATGTAGTAAGAAACACGGTGTGATCCATGCGAATGCACGGGTATACAACTATAGCATAAAAATTTAAGCTTTGATGTTACCTTCACGCAAATTATGTGTTAATTAGTATAGTATAATTGATTTATTATTAATTTGTGCTTTATGTTCTAATTAGTAAAAAAAATTATTTTTGTATGAAAGTTCTAATTAGATTATTAAGCCTGTGTTAATCCTCGCGTGCATTGCCTACAATTGGATTTCCTCGCATAAATATTTTAAGAAACTCAATGTTATTAGCATTGTTTTTTATGAGTGTTCAAGATTTCCATTCTTATGATTGTTTTTGCCAGCAAGTGCAAGCATTGAGTAATAAGTTTTGAATTTTCAAAATGAAACTCAAGTAGAAGGCGAAACAGTATAGATTGTGGAGTTATTTTGCTACAATGACAATGTGTGTATAACTATGGTTTATAACTATGTCAATATTGGTATATAATTTACTTTATTCACTTATTTCCTAGGTAAAAAAAACTGATTAATTTTCAATGTTACTTTTAGAAAAAATTGTAGTAAGTAACATAGCGCGACCCATGCGAATACACGGGTATACAACTAGTATGGAGGAAAAGTTTGTGCAAGAGTTGTGTGTCCCATGGAAAGATGCCATAGTGGTTAAATTACTTGGCTAATTGACCAAACTAACCCATTTTTAGAAACTATTTACCAATATAACCTTGTTTTGAAACTATTTACCAAACTAACCCACTTTTTGCCAACCTGGCATTTTTTATTATTTTTTTCTGACACCAAAGACGCTACTTTGACTAGCGTTTTTGGAAAAAGCTACTGTCAGTAGCGTTTTTACCAGATTGTGCCACGTGGCAAAATCTGGTAAAAATGTAAAAAAAAAAATTAAAAATTTTACGTTTAGCGTCGGCTATGGCCGACGCTACACGTGTCACCCGTCTGATGTCGATCAGACGGGTGAAAAATTGTTCACCCGTATGATATATTTCTTCACCAGTCTGAAGCTGAAGATCTTCATCAGATCAGACGGATATCAGATGGGTGAAGAAATGTTCACCAGTCTGATACATTTCTTCACCCGTCTGATGCAACACCCTTTCCCGAGTGTCACATTCCTGAACATTTATAAGGCCGAAAATATTTATTAATGCGGAAAATATGGTTTTCTTTTTCTTTTCTTTTCACAAGATGCAATGGGATTGGTAAAGATAAATAATACTAATAACGAATTTAGGTTCGCCATGCATTTCTAGAACATAAGGCATAATAAATACAGGGACATAAACAGAAAAAGGAATAATACTATATACAGACATAGGTCTAATGTATAACTGACATAAGAAATACAATAAGTACTAGGAGTCGTAGCTCCCAAAAGGTACTACAAAACTAACGTAGTCTGGACGACAACAAAACTAAACCACAAAAAGAGTCCTCCTCCGGCTCAAAGGAACTACTGTACTGAACCATCGTCACGTCCATCTGTTCAAAACAGCAACAACAAGTACCAACAGAAAACATACAGATATGGGTGAGATTCTCGTTCATCAACACAACAAAACAACAATAGTAAAAACGAGACGACTCACCGGGTAACAGCGTACCCAACATGCTTACAAGAATTCTCAATGTCAAACGTATTAAGCAGTTGACGGCATAATATCATGTGAAGCAGTTAACAGTATAATATAAGGTACTCTTAAACAGTACAACGATGTATAACAGTAAATGTAAACATCAATAGCCATGCAATGCAATGCAATATAGATGACTCAATGTCAATGTCACTGGGTACTACTCTGACCCTTACTCCATGTAGCTAACAAAACATTCGGAGAGAGTGAATGGGAGGACATGTTCCGGTTTCTGCCAGCCATGAGCAAGATGCTACAACATTCGTAACGTGCACGTATCTGGCTTTACGGTAGCACTCTCGACCAAACATGAAAAGTACGGCATCTAGTAGAGGATATCAGTGTATTGCACGGATTCGCCACGACACAGAAGAATCACCAACTGGTCACATGTCAGCCCTTCCAACCCTGATACCTCCAAAAAGACCATTGAAGATCGTCACCGTAAGATTCACACCAGCATCAAGGTGTAAGCTCAACTCCTAGGCTCAAGGCCTTACGACTATGCAAATGAAATGCCAATGCTTACACAAAGCAGATGCGATCAAGCAATGTCTATCCCCCGGATAAACCTCGAAGTCTACTAAGGTTCTCTTCGCCACGCGAGGCCAAGAAGCTGCATCTTTGCTGCTCGGGCTAGCTCACTGTCTCGCGAGGCGAGGCGATGTTGGCCTGGCGAATGCCTTATCTTCCCTCTGTCTCGCGAGGCGAGACGGGGTTCGCTGGGCGAGTGCCCTGTTTTTCATTTTCCCTAACTCCTTCATTATTTCTTCTTTTGAAACACTTAGTTTGATTAAAAGACCTATGGCTAAAGAAAAGACATTTTCCCACTTTAGTGACACACTTTAAAGGTTAAAACTTCATTTGATCTTTGGATCAAAATCACTTTTGTTTCTCTTTGAACACATAGGTTAGGAAATCATGTTTTTGTTGCATCAAAACTTTGCCAAAACAAGAACAACACGTGTTCTTATATTTTCCTCTTACTTAGGCCACAAGCCTACTCCAATGAAAAATGGAGACTTTGCTTCACCAACAAAGCAAATGTAGCTCAAAAGCTCACACAATTATGATAAACCACAATACACATTACTACATCATAATCAAACATCCAAGTCCATCACACATCATGGTCTCATAATCAAACAATAAAAGTCCATACTTGATCTAGTGATCAAAGTAGGTTTTTCAACATACATGGAAATGATTTTCATTCAATCATATCATCATCAACATATGCTAAAGCACACTACAACATACTAAAGCATAAACTCATCATGACAATCTTGTTCTCCAAGAGAACTTAACAAAACTTAACACATAAAAGTGAACCCAAACTAAAGGGTTTCACCCATACATAAACTTAAACAACCATTTTCACTACCACCATCTTGGTGTGATGAGGTTCTTCTCCCCATACCTGTTGATGAGCAGATTCCCGGATCAAAGTCGGTTGATCGGTTTATGAACCTCCTGATAATCGTCAACAACAACAACAACACAACAATCCAACATTAAACAACAATCAAAGCCAATCTCATCTATCATAACAAAGAGGATTTCGGCCACCCTAGGTTAAAAAGGTTAGGAATTGGTTTTGGTTTTCCATTTCCTGGGTTCAAAGGCATTAGGAAAGCTAAGGATGAAATCAAGTGTTAAAAATCAAAAATTGATGAAAACACTATCCATCATCTTCAAGTAGGGTTCGGCCAAAAATGCTTTTTGAGCTATGATGAGAGTTGAATCATAAGCTCTTGGGTTTAGGTAGAGATTGATGATGTGAGTTCAAAGAACTTGGTCTTACCTCAAGAGGATTTTTCTACAATTTCCTATGGATTTTCAAACTTTTGGATCTAAGAAATTCTTTTCATGAAAATGAAGATTGATCTTGAAATAAAGAAAGATTCAAGAAGCTAAGAGGTCATAGAAGTGATCTTACCTTGAAATGAAGGAAGATTGCTCAAGGAATCAAGTGATTCCAACAAAAACTCAAGGAGCTTCAAGACCAACAATGGGGTTTTCTCTCAAGAACAACTATGGAGCTTCTAAGGATGAGGGGCTGTGCGAAAATGAGAGAGTGAGGGGCTGAGTTCAGCCTCTTAAAAGCTTACTTAAGGGTAAAAAGGTCATTTGCCAAAAGGGTATAATGGTAAAAGTGTAAAAGACTAAGGTTAGGGGCATTTTGGTCATTTTGCGTCCAGATATTTCCGAACGTCATGACGACTCTGGCATACTCTCCCAAGTGTCCTGGGATGATGTGATATCAAGATTATCTGTTGGCGAGTCCCGGTAAATCCATATGTGGCTCCGTTCGTCACCCGATTGAGGATTCCGCCCGAACGAAGGTCAGGAAGTGATTTTTCTGAAATTTTTACGAAATTTAACCAAAACGTAGAGAATCGAATTCTAAGACTTATTGTCTTGTTCACGGGTCCATCTGTGGTCTTCTGAGTAGTAAAATCATACTGTCAGTGTAAAAACGCAGACCGGACTCCGTTTGAGTTTTCGACTCAAAACTTAATCGTAGCTTCCTAACGATATCGTCAAGCATGACTATGGTCTTGGAATATTTTATTTCCATTCCTAAGACCTCGAATAAAATAAAGACATTAAAATACTGAAGAAATAGAAAACGTGAAAATCGGGGCGTTACATTCCTACCCCTCTTAAAAGAATTTCGTCCTCGAAATTATATGTACCTCTTAAAACATACTCGGATACTGTTGTTGCATGTCCTCCTCTCTCTCCCAGGTAGCATCACCTGTAGTCTCATTCCAGATAACTTTAACCAAAGCTATCTCCTTCCCTCGCAGTTTCTTTATCCTCCTGTCCTCGATCTTAATCGGCAATGTCTCATAGGTTAGGTTATCCTTTAGCTGTACTGAATCAGACTCTATGACATGACTGGGATCAGGAATATACTTTCGCAATTGTGAAAAATGAAAAACATTATGAAGGCTGGATAGAAAAGGCGGTAAAGCTATTTGGTAAGCTACTGGACCTATCCGACAAAGAATTTGATAAGGTCCAATGAATTTTGGAGTGAGTTTTCTAGACTTCAGGACCCTGCCCACCCCATTCATTGGAGTGACTCTCAAAAACACATGATCCCCTTCCTCGAACTCAAGCGGCCTACGTCTTTTATCCGCATAACTCTTCTGTCGGCTCTAAGTTATCCTCATCTTTTCTTGAATTAGTTTTACCTTCTCAGTTGTTTGTTGCACTAGTTCAGGTCCTAATGAAGCACTTTCTACATCTTGGTACCAACACAAAGGTGTTCTGCAACGTCGTCCGTATAAAGCTTCGTAGGGTGCCATCCTTATACTCGAATGATAACTGTTGTTGTAGGTGAACTCTATCAACGGTAGAAAATTCTCCCAACTACCAGCATGTTCCAACACACACGCCCTCAACAGATCCTCTAAAGACTGAATCGTCCTTTCCGATTGTCCATCAGTTTGAGGATGGTAAGCCGAACTTAATCGTAACTTTGTCCCTAAAGCTTCATGTAAACTTTGCCAAAATCGCGAAGTAAATCGCGGGTCTCTATCCGATATGATGCTTGAAGGTACTCCATGCAGTCTCACAATCTCACTGATATAAATCTGAGTAAGCTTTTCCATAGAATACTTGAGATTAATCGGTAGAAAATGAGCTGATTTCGTAAGCCTATCAATTATAACCCAAATGGAATCGTGTCCTTTAGGTGTCCTTGGCAAACACGTCACGAAATCCATTGCTATGCTGTCCCATTTCCACTCTGGGATATCCAATGGAAGTAACATTCCAGCTGGCCTTTGATGTTCAACCTTTGCTTTCTGACACACTAAGCAAGATGCCACATAATCAGCTACATCTCTTTTCATGCCTTGCCACCAAAACAACCGCTTCAGGTCTTGGTACATCTTGGTTGACCCTGGATGCATACTTAACTTGCTTCTATGAGCTTCGTCCAGAATTAACCTTCTTAGCTCTGGGTTGTTTGGCACACAAACCCATTCTCCTCGTCTTAGGATCCCATCTACTCCTTCCTTGTATTCCGACGTCATCCCTTTCTTTAGATTCCTCCGCTCTTTTTCTAGATACTTGTCGTATACTTGTTTCTCCCGAATCTGGTCCATCAGATCACAAGATACTGTAACCATACCCACACATAGTTTTCCAGGCATACTAACCACGGATAGATGCATATCTCTGAACTGTTCCAACAGCTCGTGTTCCTTAACCATCATGGCAGACACATGTAACACTTTTCTACTCAGGGCATCAGCTACCACATTAGCTTTTCCCGGATGATACTGCAACTGGAAGTCATAGTCCTTCAAAAATTCCAGCCACCGTCTTTGCCTCATGTTGAGCTCTTTTTGATCGAACAGATACCTCAAGCTCTTATGATCGCTGAAGACATTGAATGTCGAACCATACAAGTAGTGTCTCCAAATCTTCAATGCAAAGACTACCGTTGCTAACTCCAGATCATGAGTTGGGTAATTCTTCTCGTGCACTTTCAACTGTCTCGAGGCATATGCTACCACCTTCCGATTCTGCATCAGAACACAGCCTAATCCTTGGTATGAAGCATCACAGTACACTTCAAAAGATTCGCTTGGATCTGGCAATATCAACATTGGTGATGTAGTCAGCCTCTTCTTCAACTCCTGAAAACTTTGCTTACAGGCTTCAGTCCATTCAAACGCTTTGTCCTTCCTCGTCAATTGGGTAAGAGGTCCTACAATCTTAGAAAATCCCTCAATAAACCTCCGATAATACCCAGCCAAACCCACAAAACTGCGTATCTCAGTCACTGTGGTTGGTCTTTCCCACTCAAGAACTGCTTCGACTTTCGATGGATCTACAGCAATTCCTTCCTTTGAAATTACATGACCCAAAAACTGCACTTCGTCGAGCCAAAACTCACACTGGGACAACTTTGCATACAGCTTTTTCTCCTTCAGAACTTGAAGAACTACACTAAGATGTTCAACATGTTTTTCCTGGTCTGGCGAATAGATAAGTATGTCATCTATGAAGACAATGACAAACTGATCTAGAGATGACATACTTATCTAGGTATGGACGAAAGATCCTATTCATATAATCCATGAATATGGCTAGAGCATTCGTCACACCAAACGGCATCACAAGATACTCGTAGTGCCCATAGCGTGTTCGAAACGCTGTCTTCGGTATATCTTCTGCCTTCACACGAATCTGGTGATAACCCGATCGTAAATCAATCTTGGAGAAAACTGCCGCTCCCCTCAATTGATCCATCAAGTCATCTATCCTCGGAAGTGGATACTTGTTCTTAATAGTAAGCTTATTCAACTGGCGATAATCCACACATAGGCCAGATGTTCCATCTTTCTTTTTCACCAACAGCACAGGTGCTCCCCACGGCGACACACTGGGTCTAACAAACTGCTTCCCTAATAAGTCTACCAACTGTTCCTTCAAGGTTTCCAACTCAGCAGGTGCCATACGATATGGTGCCATAGACACTGGTCCTGTTCCTGGCACAAGATCGATCGCAAACTCGATGTCCCGAACTGGCGGCAAACCTGGTACGTCTTCAGGAAGACTTCCGGAAACTCATTCACGACAGGTATGCGCTCTAAGACTAGCTCGCTCTTGACCTCCAAAGAAGATAGTAACATGTATCCTTGAGCTCCTTCTCTCAAAGAAGCATTTACTTGGTTGGCAGTCAAAAATCCAGAATTCTCACAACTAGGGAAAACTAAGGTTTTATTTGCACAGTCTAACAGAATATGATTAGAAGATAACCAATCCATTCCTAAGATTACATCCATTTGCGAAAGAGGCAAACAGATCAAATCAATCAAAAATGTTCTACCTTTAACAGAAATAGAACAATTCAAACAAACTTTAGCAGTTATAACAGGCTTTGCAGTAGGCGTAGAAATTACCAAATCAAAAGGTAAAGAAGACACAGGTAATCCCAATAGATTCACATAGTCATAGGCAATAAAAGAATGCGTTGCGCCTGAATCAAACAGTACAGTTAAGGTTTTACCTCCCATGACACATTGACCTTGGATCAAGTCTTCATTTTGAGAAGCTTCAGCACCACCCATAGTGTAGACTCTGCCCTTCATCTTAGGCCTTGCAGCTTGGACATTGTTGACGGAATGTTCCAATTTTGGTTGCATGCATTCACGTCAGATGTGTCCCGGCTTCCCACACTTGAAGCAAATAATCCCTTTGATCGAACAATCTCTGATGATGTGATTGCTCTTCCCACACTTCATGCACTTGGTTGGGGCATTTCCAGACTGACTGAAACTCCCATTGCTTCCTCCAATAGAACGTTGTTGTCGATCTTGTTGCTTTGCATAGGGCTTCCATCGAGATTTGTTGTCTCGACCACCGCTTCCTCTCTGGAACTTGCTCGGTCCAGAACTCTGTACCTGCTTGTCCTTGGGCTCCAAACTCTCGATCAGACGACACTTCTCCATCAACCTCGGAAAAACAGAAACTTCTAAAGGAACAACAGTTCTTTTCAAGTCGATCCTCAGACCTCCTTCAAATTTCCGGCACTTCCACTCTTCTCTTGGGTTGTCCAGAAAGTAATTTGAGAACTTTGCCAGACTTTCAAACTTGGCTCCGTATTCAGCTACGGTCATTCCCCCTTGTCTCAGCTGGAGGAACTCCATCTCTTTCTTGTGCCTTGCACTAGCAGGAAAATACTTCTCCAAGAATTTTCCCTTAAAAGCATTCCAATCCACAGCTTGTTGATCGTGAATCAGCATCTGACGGGCTCCTTCCCACCAGTATTCAGCATCCTCCACCAGCATATAGGTTGCATAGACAACCTTGTCATTCTCAGTACATCTCATCGCTCCAAAGATCTTTTCCAGGGTTTGGATCCAGCGTTCAGCTAACTCAGGATTGAATTCACCTTTGAATTGAGGTGGATTCCGACGCAGAAATTCGTCCAGTCCTCTACCTCCGGTAGCTCTTTCGTCACGTTGAACCATAGCAGCAGCCATGTCCCGTATGGCGTTCACAGCAGCAGTTAGGTTTTGAGCAGCCATTGCTACCTTCAAAACCAGAACTGTCAAACTCAAGAAACCACAACAAGACTAAAGCAAACAACAGAGAAACACACAGAGAACACAACACAAACAAGATAGACCATAACCTACAAACCCCAAAAGACTCGGCCAGCTCTGATACCAAATAATGCAACACCCTTTCCCGAGTGTCACATTCCCGAACGTTTATAAGGCCGAAAATATTTATTAATGCGGAAAATATGGTTTTCTTTTTCTTTTCTTTTCACAAGATGCAATGGGATTGGTAAAGATAAATAATACTGATAACGAACTTAGGTTCGCCATGCATTTCTAGAACATAAGGCATAATAAATACAGGGACATAAACAGAAAAAGGAATAATACTATATACTGACATAGGTCTAATGTATCACTGACATAAGAAATACAATAAGTACTAGGAGTTGTAGCTCCCAAAAGGTACTACAAAACTAACGTAGTCTGGCCGACAACAAAACTAAACCACAAAAAGAGTCCTCCTCCGGCTCAAAGGAACTACTGTATTGAACCATCGTCACGTCCATCTGTTCAAAACAGCAACAGCAAGTACCAACAGAAAACATACAGATATGGGTGAGATTCCCGTTCATCAACACAGCAAAACAGCAATAGTAAAAACGGGACGACTCACCGGGTAACAGCGTACCCAACATGCTTACAAGAATTCTCAATGTCAAACATATTAAGCAGTTGACGGCATAATATCATGTTAAGCAGTTAACAGTATAATATAAGGTAATCTTAAACAGTACAACGATGTATAACAGTAAATGTAAACATCAATAGCCATGCAATGCAATGCAATGTAGATGACTCAATGTCAATGTCACTGGGTACTACTCTGACCCCTACTCCATGGAGCTAACAAAACATTCGAAGAGAGTGAATGGGAGGACATGTTCCGGTTTCTGCCAGCCATGAGCAAGATGCTACAACATTCGTAACGTGCAAGTACCTGGCTTTACGGTAACACTCTTGACCAAACATGAAAAGTACGGCATCTAGTAGAGGATATCAATGTATTGCACAGATTCGCCACGACACAGAAGAATCACCAACTGGTCACATGTCAGCCCTTCCAACCCTGATACCTCCAAAAAGACCATTGAAGATCGTCACCGTAAGATTCGCACCAGCATCAAGGTGTAAGCTCAACTCCTAGGCTCAAGGCCTTACGGCTATGCAAATGAAATGCCAATGCTTACACAAAGCAGTTGCGATCAAGCAACGTCTATCTCCCGGATAAACCTCGAAGTCTACTAAGGTTCTCTTCCTTAGGAACTATATGCGTCTTTTGAAAACAAAACCTTTATCCACCGGATAAATCTCGTGATCCCTCCGGGATCGAGTCATCACAAGCCTGAAACAATTGAACGACTGATCGGGGTCCGAATCACCGGTCCATCATCGAACTACTGTTTCAAAATCCCAAAACGTTTCATGTTTGTGTTTATGTCTTATGAAGTCACTGATGTACTAAGTCATCAATGGTATAATATATGGTCTTGTTTCACCACATATTACACTTAATTATCCCTTGTCTTCAACTCTAAGTCAATTACTTAACTTAGGTTTAAAAAGCGTAAACTTTACAGTTTGAGTTGAAAAACACTCTTTATAACTAAACCATTTCTCGCGAGGCGAAGGTCTATGTCGCGACGCGAGGCTGTGAAGTTACCTTTACTGCTTGGAAAGTCCTTCTGCTTCGCGAGGCGAGGATTGTATCACGACGCGATGCAGAGAAGTTATCTTACTGTTTAGACAGTCTTTCTGCTTTGCGAAGCGAGGATTATATCGCGACGCGAGGCAGAGAAGCTGCATCTTCACTACTTAGGCGTTTCGCGGGGCGAGAACTGCTTCGCCACGCGAGGCTGAGAAGCTGCATCTTTGCTGCTCGGGCTAGCCCACTGTCTCGCGAGGCGAGGCAATGTTAGCCTAGCGAATGCCTTATTTTCCCTCTGTCTCGCGAGGCGAGACGGGGTTCGCTGGGCGAGTGCCCTATTTTTCATTTTCCCTAACTCCTTCATTATTTCTTCTTTTGAAACACTTAGTTTGATTAAAAGGCCTATGGCTAAAGAAAAGACATTTTCCCACTTTAGTGACACACTTTAAAGGTTAAAACTTCATTTGATCTTTGGATCAAAATCACTTTTGTTTCTCTTTGAACACATAGGTTAGGAAATCATGTTTTTGTTGCATCAAAACTTTGCCAAAACAAGAACAACACATGTTCTTATATTTTCCTCTTACTAAGGCCACAAGCCTACTCCAATGAAAAATGGAGACTTTGCTTCACCAACAAAGCAAATGTAGCTCAAAAGCTCACACAATTATGATAAACCACAATACACATTACTACATCATAATCAAACATCCAAGTCCATCACACATCATGGTCTCATAATCAAACAATAAAAGTCCATACTTGACCTAGTGATCAAAGTAGGTTTTTCAACATACATGGAAATGATTTTCATTTAATCATATCATCATCGACATATGCTAAAGCACACTACAACATACTAAAGCATAAACTCATCATGACAATCTTGTTCTCCAAGAGAACTTAACAAAACTTAACACATAAAAGTGAACCCAAACTAAAGGGTTTCACCCACACATAAACTTAAACAACCATTTTCACTACCACCATCTTGGTGTGATGAGGTTCTTCTCCCCATACCTGTTGATGAGCAGATTCCCGGATCAAAGTCGGTTGATCGGTTTATGAACCTCCTGATAATCGTCAACAACTACAACAACACAACAACCCAACATTAAACAACAATCAAAGCCAATCTCAACTATCATAACAAAGAGGATTTCGGCCACCCTAGGTTAAAAAGGTTAGGAATTGGTTTTGGTTTTCCATTTCCTGGGTTCAAAGGCATTAGGAAAGCTAGGGATGAAATCAAGTGTTAAAAATCAAAAATTGATGAAAACACTATTCATAATCTTCAATTAGGGTTCGGACAAAAATGCTTTTTGAGCTATGATGAGAGTTGAATCATAAGCTATTGGGTTTAGGTAGAGATTGATGATGTGAGTTCAAAGAACTTGGTCTTACCTCAAAAGGATTTTTCTACAATTTCCTATGGATTTTCAAACTTTTGGATCTAAGAAATTCTTTTCATGAAAATGAAGATTGATCTTGAAATAAAGAAAGTTTCAAGAAGATAAGAGGTCATAGAAGTGATCTTACCTTGAAACGAAGGAAGATTGCTCAAGGAATCAAGTGATTCCAACAAAAACTCAAGGAGCTTCAAGACCAACAATGGGGTTTTCTCTCAAGAACAACTATGGAGCTTCTAAGGATGAGGGGCTGTGCGAAAATGAGAGAGTGAGGGGCTGAGTTCAGCCTCTTAAAAGCTCACTTAAGGGTAAAAAGGTCATTTGCCAAAAGGGTATAATGGTAAAAGTGTAAAAGACTAAGGTTAGGGGCATTTTGGTCATTTTGCGTCCAGATATTTCCGAACGTCATGACAACCCTGGCATACTCTCCCAAGTGTCCTGGGATGATGTGATATCAAGATTATCTGTTGGCGAGTCCCAGTAAATCCATATGTGGCTCCGTTCATCACCCGATTGAGGATTCCGCCCGAACGAAGGTCAGGAAGTGATTTTTCTGAAATTTTTACGAAATTTAACCAAAACGTAGAGAATCGAATTCTAAGACTTATTGTCTCGTTCATGGGTCCATCTGAGGTCTTCTGAGCAGTAAAATCATACTGTCAGTGTAAAAACGCAGACCGGACTCCGTTTGAGTTTTCGACTCAAAACTTAATCGTAGCTTCCTACGATATCGTCGAGCATGACTGTGGTCTCGGAATTTTTTATTTCCATTCATAAGACCTCAAATAAAATAAAGACATTAAAATACTGAAGAAATAGAAAACGTGAAAATCGGGGCGTTACATATGAGGGTGAAGATCTTCACCCGTGTGATGACTGTCAGACGGGTGAAGAAATGTTTGCCCGTATGATATATTTCTTCACTCGTCTTAAGCAGAAGATCTTCATCAGATCAGACGGGTGAAGTAATGTTCACCCGTCTAATTCATTTCTTCACCCATTTGAGGACTATCAGACGGGTTCACCCGTCTGAGGGTGAAGATCTTCACCCGTCTGATGACTGTCAGACGGGTGAAGAAATGTTCACCCGTCTGAGGCTGAAGATCTTCAGCCTCAGACGAGTGAAGAAATGTGTCAGACGGGTTAACATTTCTTTACCCGTCTGATCTGATGAAGATTCACCCGTCTGATAGACATCAGACGGGTGACACCTCTAGCGTCGATTGGCCGACGCTAAACGTAAATTTTTTTAATTTTTTTACATTTTTACCAGATTTTGCCACGTGGCACAATCTGGTAAAAACGCTACTGATAGTAGCGTGTTTAGAAAACGCTAGTCAAAGTAGCGTCTTTGGTGTCAGAAAAAAAATACCAAAAAGTGCCAGGTTGGTGAAAAGTGGGTTAGTTTGGTAAATAGTTGCAAAAAAAGGTTATATTGGTAAATAGTTTTTAAAAATGGACTAGTTTGGTCAATTAGCCTAAATTACTTAGTAAGTTTCTGGGGTTTAATGCCATGAAAACCAAATTGGCTTCTGTGTGGAGGATGCCAGGAGGATTCGAGATTATGGATATTGGAAACGGATTTTATATGGGGATGTTTGATGCTGAAGACGATAGGACCAAAGTCATAAATGGGGGTCCATGGATGATCTATGATCATTACCTGTCTGTGAGGCTTTGGTCATCTGATTTCACTGCGGATAATGCCGTTATTGATAAAACTTTAGTATGGGTTCATATACCTAGTCTTAATGTTTTGTGGTACGATGAGAGTTTTTTGCTAGCTCTCGCTTCTGCTATTGGGAAACCTATTAAGGTTGACCTGCACACTTTGAGGGCCGCAAGGGGGCGTTTTGCGAGGATCTGTGTTGAGGTTGATGTAAACCAACCTATTGTTGGTAGAGTTGGAGTCAATGGCCAGTGGTTCAAGGTGGAGTATGAAGGACTCCATATAATTTGTGCTAACTGTGGTTGCTATGGACACCTATTGAAAGATTGCCCTCAGAACCTAGTAACTACGGCGGCGACGGCTGCAAAAGAAGGAGCTGCGGTAGGGTTACCAAATGACAAAAATCCGGAAGATATGACGCAAACCCCTATAATCCAGGAGCAGATTTCGGGCAATATCTTGGCTGGTTCGTTACATGGAGTTTGGCTAACTGTCACGAGAAAAAAACGGCACACAAAGGGGGGCGCTAATGTTAAGAATAATATACAGGGAGAGAATCATCATGCTTTAAATAACAAATTCAGTTTGCTAAATAAGGAGGAAAGAAGTAAAGTCAAAGACATCAGCTGCTAATATTTCTGGGTCTGCGGACCTGCAAATGGCTTCTATTTCTGGAGGATCAACTACGGCCCACACCCAGCAGAAGGTGTGGTTGAAAAAAAGACCACGTAAAGATGAGCCTCGCTTGAATATTTATAATGCTAAGTTTTCCTCTGGGTTCACTCAAGGAGTTGCAACAAATTCTTCTACCAAGGTGGGTCCTATGTCTACAACGCGTAGTGATAAAGGGATTAAAATTATTGAGTTAGGTGGAGGTGCTAAAACTGCTATGGATATAAAGGTCATCTCAGAAAACCACTTTTCTTTTAATGAACCAGGGGAGACCTCCACGGGGCATGAGTTTTGCATGGCAACTAATAATAATAGGGAAGAGACACGTAGTTTGCATATGGATGGTTGTGAAGGACGCCCACCTGATCAACATGTGAAGGGGATCAACGATGGTATCCAAGTGGGACCAATTCTTATAGATAATTGTGAGGTGAGTAGTGTTATTGATGTTGACACTAACATGCAGTATCCATGCACGTAGAGTCTAGCTTTTTAGGTCTTTAAAGTTCTATTTTTTCGTCATTATTTTTAATACTAGAATTTAAAGATCTCCCTATTTTAAGTTGGAACATCAGAGGTGCTATAAATAGAATGGGTAGGCGTCATTCAAGATAGTTGATCTCTAAATACAATCCTACCTTAGTTGTGCTGATGGAAACGCATTGCCTCTTCTCTAAGGCAGCTGCGTTTTGGAAAGGCCTTGGCTACAAAGTTTGTGGTGTCTCTAAAGCTAGTGGTCATTCTGGTGGTCTGTGGGTTATGGTTGCTAATGGATGTGGTGTTGATGTCCTTCTTGAAGAGGTTAATAATCAAGCTGTGACAGTTTCTGTGAGCAAGGGGACGAAGAAGTGGTTTTGTACAGCTGTGTATGCAAGTCCTATCCCGATGGTTAGAGAGTCTCTATAGCGGTATCTCTGTCAGAAGCGGGATGATATCACTAATCCTTGGATCATTATTGGTGATTTCAATGAAATTCTCCTTCCGTCAGAAGTGAAGGGGGTCTTTATTGAGTCTCCAAATGTCTGATGTGCATTTACCTTAGTTTTGATGAGATTAAAACAGTTATTCAATGATTTAATTGAACCCGTCTGTGGTATTTAACTCGTCTACTTAGTGTGCAGATTAAAACATTAAGTGTCTATATGAATTGTTCACTCGTCTGAACTTAGATTAGTTCACCCGTCTGAACTAACTTAAGTTCACACGTCTGAACTAACTAAAGTTCACTTGTCTGAACTAGCTAAGGTTCACTCATCTAAACTAAGAGAAGTTCACTCGTCTAATGAAGTCTTCAATTGTCTGATCAAAGGAAGACTCACCCGTCTAAAAGACTTTGCAACTGACGTCATCTCTTTGTTAAAGAGTCAACCCGTCTAATGAAGCTACTCATCCGTCTAGTGACTAACGTTAAAGAATACATTGGATGAAAGCTGTCTTGACTCTGATAAGGAACTTCAACAAAGGGTTTTGCCTGAACACAACTGCATCTTACACCAAAAGGGAAAGTCTTCCCTCTGCAAACAAAAAGCACGTATACAGACCTGCTGAGACCAAAGGTATATCAGAAATCTATATCACTCTGATAAAAGAGAACAAGCGAAGTTCCCTATGCTTTAATGGCTGATCAGAACGACTCTATTGCATTTATTGAAGATCTGCAAGAAGCCAAGCCTTCTGACTTTGTCTCTAACGACTTTAAAATCTTGAAGCCTATTTAATGAAGAAGACTTCGAAGATTTAAGCAGACAAGAGAACGATCAAAGCAATCAAGAGCAATTACTCTGTGCATTTATATCTTCATTCTTTCATTATTTATTCTTCAATCATTTGAAGTTGTTACGCAGTCTTTTAGATCTTCACATTTAATACACTCATCTGAGTGCTTGTGAAAGACTTGCAAATTGTAATCTTTTTACAACTTCTCTCAAACAAACCCGTTTGAGCCTGAAGAGGCTAAGTGTGCAAATAATACTTGTCTGGAGCCTGGAAAGGCTAGGTGTGAAAATAATACTCGTCTAGACCCTGAAGTGGCTAGGTGTGAAAATAATACTTGTCTGTCCTGTAACCTAAATCAGTTATAGTGAGAAAACTTGGTGCTGTCAAGGACTGGACGTAGCCTCATTGTTAAGGGGTGAACCAGGATAAAACCTGTTGAGTGATCTCTCTTTCCCTTAACTCTTTAGTTTGATTATTTGTCTTAACTATCATCTAACTAAAGGGGTTTATAATTGTGTTTATCAAACTTTTTTTTAACTTGCATGATTGTGTGTTTTCTATGAAAACCTTCAGACTAGTTATCAGTCTCATTGACCTGTTTGTGTTTACTCGTCTATCATAACCCGTGTGTGCTTGCGAAAAAGTTTCTAAATTCCGCATAAATTTGTCAAACACCATTCAACCCCCTTCTAGTGTTTGCATATGTCTATTTCAGTCTTTATTATAATAACAGGGCTATCAGGTTTGCAGGTATGATGGAAACTTGTAATCTCATCGATTTGGGAGCTATTGGCAGTACCTTTACATGGTATAGAAAGGTTGATGGATCCCCTATGGTTTCCAAACGGCTGGATAGGGCGGTGGCTGATTGTGAGTGGCGCCATTTCTTCCCTGAGGCTTATGTTGAAAATTTAAATCTCTTGCAATCAGATCATCGTCCAATCCTTCTTCGCTGTAATGGTTTTGTCCCAGAGAGAGGTGCAAGGCCGTTCCGTTTTCAGGCGGCATGGTTAACTCACAAAGACTTTCCTCCCCGGTTCATAATGCTTGGAACGATGATGGCCAACATGTTTTCTCTAAGCTTCAACGTGTCCGTGATGAGGCCACTGAATTTAATGAGAAAGTGTTTGGAAATATTTTTAGGAAGAAAAGAACCTTAGAGTACCGGTTGAAGGATATTCAGAAAAGGCTTGAAATGGTTGATTCCGCTACACTTTACAGAATTGAAGGTGAGATTTGGAAAGAATATAATGATGTTTTAAAGCAGGAAGAAATCTTGTGGTATCAGAAATCAAGAGAAAAGTGGGTGCGCCTAGGTGAGCGTAATACTAAGTTCTTTCATACTCAAGCTATTGTTCGAAGAAAAAGGAATAAAATACAAGGCCTCTTTCTCCACAATGATGAGTGGTGTACTGAGAATGCTGTACTTCAATCTGAATGCATTTCTTTTTTCCAGAATTTATTTGCCTCAGATTCTTTTACTACACCTGATAGTCTCCATCTTCAGCTTCGGCGACGTCTCAGGGATAGTGGTATTGCAGCGCTTTCTACTCCAGTGTTAAAAGAAGAAGTCAGGCTTGCTCTTTTCAGTATGAAATCTTACAAGGCCCCTGGTCCGGATGGTTTTCAACCTCTTTTCTTTAAGCATTTTTGGGAGACTGTGGGTGATGATATTTGGAGGGTGTCCAAGAATGCTTTTAGCAGTGGATCCATAGATGAGGGACTAGCAGAAACTCTTATTGTTCACATTCCTAAAGGTGATAATCCTATAAGATTGAAGAATTTCCGTCCTATTAGTTTGTGCAATGTGGTGTATAAGATTGTTACTAAGGTAATGGTGAACCGCCTGCGTCCTTTCCTTGATGATCTGATTAGCCCTCTTCAAAGTAGCTTTATACCGAGGAGAGGGACTTCTGATAATGCAATTTTGGCTCAGGAAGTGGTTCATTATATGCATAAGTCTAAATCCAAGAAAGCGGTTGTTGCTTTCAAGATTGATATTGAGAAGGCCTATGATAGGGTTAATTGGGATTTTTTGGAAATTACGCTAAAAGACTTTGGGTTTCCTTCAGGAGCATTGAATCTGATTATGTCTTGCGTTCGATCTTCGAATCTCTGTATCCTTTGGAACGGTGCCCGGCTTCCTAGTTTCAAGCCTACTAGAGGGCTCCGACAAGGAGATCCTTTGTCCCCTTACCTTTTTGTGCTCTACATGGAGAAGTTGGCGCTTTACATTCAGCAGAAAGTATATGAGGGTGTTTGGCGTCCTATTCACGTCTCTAAAGGTGGGTCTGGTCTTACCCATCTTCTTTTTGCGGATGATGTTCTCCTTTTTTGTGAGGCTACCACCGAGCAGGTGCAAGTTGTTATGGACACGCTTCAGAATTTCTGCCAAGCTTCTGGTCTAAAAATAAATATTGAGAAATCTAAAGGTATGTGTTCCAAAATGGCGCCTAAACAGCGTAAAGAAGTTATTCGCTCTCTTACTTCTATTAGTATTGTGGGGAACCTTGGCTCATACCTCGGATTTCCGCTGGTTCAAGGTAGAATTCAACGTAACGCTTATGATGAGGTGATAGACTAGATCCACAAGAGATTAGCGGCTTGGAAAGGTAAACTTCTTAACAAAGCTGTTAGAGTTTGCCTAGCAAAATCAGTTACCATAGCTATTCCAGTTTATTCTATGCAAACCCACCTTTTGCCCAAGAATGTGTGTAGTCGTATTGATGCTATTACTAGAAATTTTATCTGGTCAAAGAATGGGAGTGATAGAGGCAAGCATTTAATTAACTGGGATACACTAACAAAACCCAGGAAGTTTGGTGGCTTAGGGGCAGGGAGGCACACTTGACCAACATAGCCCTTTTGGGAAAGTTAGTTTGGAGCTTACTTCATGAGCCTCAAAAGCTTTGGGTTCAGGTTCCGATCCACAAATATATTGGTTCAGGATGGAGTGCTAAAAAAGGCAGCAGTGATTCCAATACTTGGAAAGGTATTCATAAAGTGATCCAAATACTAAAAGGTGGCTTTCAAACGAAGCTTGGTTCGGGCAACTCCTCGGTGTGGTATGCGGACTGGCTGGGGTGTGGCCCTCTTTGTAGATTACTTGATTTTGTCCACATATCAGATACTTCTATGTCCTTGAAGAATATTTGGGATAATGGAACTTGGCAGCTTAATAGATTAGCTACAACTCTTCCTCAAGATATTGTCTCAAAGATTAATCAAGTTAGAGTCCCTACCCATGTCGCGGATGTTGTACCAAATGTTTGGACTTGGCGTGGTAGAAATGATGATATCTATACTGCTTCTTTGGCTTACTTTTGGCTTCTGGAAAAAAATCGTTCATGGGATCAAGCTCAAGATTGGGATTGGATTTGGAAACTTGATGCCCCAGCTAAAAGCCAGCATTTAATTTGGTTATGTCTCCATGGAGCTCTCCCAACAAACTCCTTGAGGTTTACTCGTGGTCTGGCTAGCTCTCCCTGCTGTCATGTTGTTTTGCTCAAGTGGAAGACATTATGCATTGCATGAGAGATTGCCCCCATTCTAGGGAAATATGGTTTAGGCTGGGCTTATGCTTTTATCCTTCCTTTACAACAGTTGCTGACTCTTCAACTTGGTTAAAAAGGATGTGCACTGGTGATGCCTCTACCTTGTTTATTGCTAGCTTTTGGTGGATATGGATGTGGAGAAATAATATCATTTTTGGGGAGGATGTTTGGAACATCAATAAGGTCTTGCACAATATTTATATATCCCATGATGAATTCCTCAAAGCCTACCCCTCAAAAAAGGCTATTCACACCCATAGAAGCCTTTTGTTAGATTGGACTCCCCCTCGTGTGGGTTTCGTGAAGCTGAATACTGATGGCAGTTTTTTATTTTCCAACGATGCTATGGGTGCTGGTGGTGTTATCAGGTCTCATTCTGGTGATTGGCTTGTGGGCTTCTCCAACTTTGAAGGAGTTGGAAATGCTTTATTAGTTGAGATCATTGCCCTCAAGCATGGTATTCTCTTAGCATGGGACTCGGGGTACAGGAAAATTTGCTGCGAAGTGGACTCCTAAGAGGTTGTTTAGTTGCTTGAAAAAAGAGATACTTTGATGTTCCACGTTCATGCTTGTATCCTAACAGAGATTGTTGAGCTTTTAGATCGAAATTGAGAGATTACTATTGGGCACACCTTCCGTGAAGCTAACCTTTGTGCAGACTACATGGTAAATGTTGGAGTGCACTCAGAGGGTGACATAATTGTTTGGAATGATCCTCCCATGGGTATCGGTTCCTTGCTTCTTCAAGACTCTCTAGGGGTTCCTGATACCCACGAAGTCTTTCTCTTTTTGTTTTCTTTTCCTTGTATTGCACCAACAAAACAAAAAAAAGTAACCGTCGCTGTACTAGTACAGAAAGCACTTTTTACATCGGTTAAAAAAGACTTTTAACATCGGTTAAGGAGGCGATGTTAATTCAAGGGATGTTATTAACATCGATTGTAAACCCATGTTAAAAGTTTAACATCGGTTAATAAAAAACCGGATGTTAAAAGTGTACTTTAAACATCAGTTATAGGCACACCCGATGTTAAAGGTGTTGTCTCAGTCAGAGATGTGCTCTGGTCAATACACTTTTAACATCCATTGTAGCTGAAACCGATGTTAAAAGTACACTTTTAACATTGATTTTAGGAACACACGATCGGTTATTATAACAATCGATGTTAAAATTAATTTTTTTTTTTTAAATGGTGTGTTACATTTATAGTTCTTTCCCACCCCTGCATATCAATCAGTATATCATCCACAATTCAGTACACAACATAATGCCAGAAACATATTCAAACATGTAACTCATATATTGCTACTCCAGAATTACAATATTACAGTTATACAAGTCCAGAATAATTAAACTAAATTATATGACAATACATATATACAGTGTTATAAGTGCAATAACCTAAAGTCCAAAATGTGTCACATGCAATACATACAAGTGTAAAAATCATATACAATCTATATTATGCTGCCTAGTATACTCATAAAAGAAATTAGCAAAACGATCCCTCGGGTCTTTCATCTCTTCTTTATCAAGTGGAGTTTGATCGTTAAAAGCCTGCACAAGTTTAAATAAACTCTACATTAAATCATCAACCAAAAAAAAAATATAATTTAACTTGTGCAAAACTTTATATTTGTTACCGGTTGCCATCCGTCAATAATAGTGGCGGAGACCACGTTCAACATATGTTTCATCACGTAGTATCTACACTCCCAGCCGCTAGCTTGTCTACGAGACTACAAGGCAGTATGAAATTGAATATCAAGTACAGTACTAATATAATAATAATTACTGTTGTAAATTTTTTGTAAGAAATAATAAACTACTTACGAGTGGGATAATCCATTCAGGCTTCCTTTTTGACTTGGATGGCCTACTTTTGCCATCTGCACAAGCCATGCTACTTGCAACCATAGCTCTATGATTAAAAATAATAATGTCAATTATGTTCATGTAATAAAGCAAAAGCAATTTGAATTACAAATTAAATTAAAGCTTACATGTCAATCGCGTCCTTCAATTCAGATGTTGGACTATAGTGCAACAAGCATAAGAAGACGACACGATGCTGGCTAGGATGAAGTATGAGCAACTGCGAATGGCCACTCCTAAGTATTGGTGCTAGATAAATATTTTTGTTGTTCGACCAAGTAGCTTCAGGATGTATGTATTCATCACATCCCCATTAGTGCAGTAATTTCCCTGAATTACTATTGGGTCTAAGAATCCATACGTATTCTGGTTGCCTCTTTCCATACATAAGCGATGAAGATACCTAAGATATTAGAATAAAATAATGTTAAATACCTAAGACATTGAAATAAATTATAGAATTAAAATAAATAAGATGCATGTCAACAGTGTACTTATGTGCACCACATACTCAGAACGATATGAAGGAACCTGTTTGAAACACAAGAAGGGGGTTGAATTGTGTTTCTGAAGATTTTAAATTCTTTTCGTAAGCAGATAATAGTTTTCACAAGGTTGGACGCTAAAACGATTAAAAGCAAAGAGAGCTCTTCCAAACACCAAGTTGGACGCTAACTTAGTTTGACTAAGATAAGAAAGCAGCGTAGGAACAGGCAGTTCAATCCCAGTTAGTTAGTTAGATAATAAACTAAAGTAAGGGTAAGGGAGAGAAAAGAACACAAAGATATTATCCTGGTTCACTCTTCACCAAAGAGCTACGTCCAGTCTTCTCTACTTGAGAGCTTGATCCACTATAACAAAAAACCTTTTGTTACAAAGTATTCAACACCTCTTCAGGCTGTATTCTCAACCTCTTTAGGTTCTCTAAGTATTCTTTTACAGACAAGCCTCTTCAGGCTCAACCAAACTAAGGTTTTGAAAAGAGTTTGTTCTACTAACTCACTAAATGTGAGAATTCAAAACTAAAGCTTAGACTCTTAAAAAACTCTACACAGAGAGTAATATGAAAATGAGGATCAGAGTAGCTTTGCTAGCTTTGCAAGCTTGAGATTTTCTCTTTGATTTCTTGAGCTAATGTTTGCTTGTATCTGTTGAAAGATTTTGAATTGTTAAGTGTTGCTTCACTTGTATTTTTGCTCAAGTTCGGTAACCTTGCATCTTCAAGGGATCGAGGTATATATAGCCTCTTGTCTTTGAGCAGACTTCAGCCTTCAACGGATGGAAAACGATCCGTTCTGATGAGCATTGAATGTATTTGATGCGTTGAATCTGATAGCTTCTGAAGTTTCTGATCAGCAGGATAGACTATCAGGATGATAGATAAAAGTGGTGCTGACATATCCTCTGAGTAGGACGAAAGTTGCCTTTTGTTTTTCCAAAAGAAGAAGGTCAACTTCTTTAAGCGACAGAGACATTCTGGCTTACGCTTTACATTTGTACGAATATTACAAAGAATGTTTTGTCCCAAGGATATAAGCCTTTTACAGGGAATAATAAATTCAAATACTTTTACAAGATATTCGTGCTTGAAATATAAAAGCATTTATTGGACTAGCTATTACAAAAGTAACCGAAAGAGTCTTTGGACTCATGGTTCTATATATTACCGTCCAGTCGTAAACCAAGATTAAATGTTGGACGAGATAAAGTCTTTGGAATATGGATAGTCTTTGGACTCAATTAAGTTTTATCCTGCACATTTAATATAAAACGTTAGTCCATAAGAAATCTTTGTTCATCTTAAATTAGCTCTTTGTTAACATCAAAACTTAAGGGATTATTTGGACCATAACCACTTTGGTTCCAACAATCTCCCCCTTTTTGATGATGACAAAACATACTAATTTGATTGAACAAAGCGTCCTAGAGAGTTGAAGGGCTCCCCCTAAGACAAACATTCTAATCATTTAAAGCATCTAAACATTTAAAGCATATAAGACAGATATAAGCTTTTAAGCATGGAAAGCCAGACATGTTATAAAAGCAATCAAGATGTATATATTCAATCAACCCATTTTCTAAGTATGTGAAAAACACATAAAACAATTTTTTAAGAAGGAGGAGGAGGTTTTGAAATAAAATCTTTGAACATAGCCGCAATTTGCTGAAGGAGCACCACATTGTTGGCTTCTATGGTCCGTTGGACGAACTCTTGAAACTCAGGAGGAATAACCGAGGCGGAGCTCTCAGCTGTGGCCCTGGTTGCGTCCACATCTCTGTGATCAGGAACTATACTATGAGCCTGAGAAGGAGATGGATCAACAGGATGGACCATTGAGAGAGGGATAGGTTGAGACTTGGATTGAGCTGAGTCTGCAACTTGTTCCACTTCCTCAGCATGAGTTTCAGAGGAGGGATCCACATAGACGATTTCGGTGTCCCCAGTCTCTTCAGGATTAACTGGCTTAGGAGGAGGAGGAGGAGCATTAGGATCAAGGACAAGTTTGGGTGTAGGTGGCAGCACTTCAAGTATGATCTCAGCATCATCATACTTGTTTTCTCTCCATCTGGGAGTAGGTGAAGGCAAAACTTCTCTAGGATAAAGAGGTATCCCAAAGACATCGTCTATGATCATGAAGTCAGCCTCATAGATTCGATATTGTCTTGGGTAGACGCGAATCTCTTCTTTCTCCTCAATTGATAGTCCAGATGATGATGCTTCTTGGGAGCATCTCCAGATGTGGTTTTCCCAGTAGACCTTAGCATCTGGGTCTAATCTGAATCGGGGATCTTTGTTCCAAATACTTGCTAGAGTCCCAGAGTCATCTCGAGGTCTCTTCCAAAACAAGGGATCAAAAGCATTTTTGTAAGGCAGCGTCCATGACTCAAGCCTTTTGCGAAGGTCCTTATTCTTGTTGGGATCTAGAATAGGGATCCTTGGACAAGCTCGAGGAGGAACAACTCCTACTCTTGTGCCGGATGTCCTTGACCAAAATTTCTTTGGAAGGTTGTGATGAATCTTAGCTTCCTGAGTCATGTCACACTCCTTCCGCACGGCATAATAAGGAAGAAAGTCCCGAACATCAGAGTACTCCTTCCATGTTGTTGGATAGCTTGGAATGAAAGACAAATCAGGATCAAGGATGAAGTTGGTTAAGCCAAACGTCCTTGCTCTTCTTTCGTACTCCGTCTTGTAGCCTTTCTTGTCTTCATTACGAAGAACTACGTGCCTATTTACATTGTAGTGGCACCATTGGAATGTCTTGTCCTTGATGAGGTTGGGATAGACTTTCCTTGGAGGAAACGTCTTCTTCTCATGGCAGACAACCAAGGGTCCAAGAGCTGTATACATCGCAGTGGCCAGACGTTTAGTTGATGTGTGTGGGACGGGGTAGTAGCCATGTTCAGGGGGTGGTCCAGAGGTGGGTGGTGTGGGTGGTTGTTCATATTCATATTCAGGTAGTGGAAGAGGGCTTTTGGGGTGAGGTTCAGTAGTGGTGGGTGTGTGTTCAAGGAATAGAATAGGAAAGTCGCGTTTGACCTCAGCCCAAATTGAGCATTTGTTACTGTGGTTCATTCCTGGGATGCGTCTATATTTTCTTTTGCGAAAGATCCGTCTGGGGTAGGGAGCACCATAAGGTTGGAAGGGGTGATCTCCCCAGGGTGTGAACCAGTCTTCGGGTTCATTTGGTGAGGTTAGAGTTTGAGTTTGTGATAGGTCAGTGGGTGAGGGTGGTAGAGAAGGTTCAAAGGTCAAGTCCTAAATTTCAGACGATTGGACAACAGAAAAAGTAATAACTGAACTGGAAATAGGTTCAGTATTACCTTTTGTCTTTGTTCGAGTTGACCTTGCCCTTGTTGAAATAGGTTTAGGCAGGGGTGCAACAGACGAGGTTTCCAATCTTGGACCTTTGACTACCCTGGAGATGGGTAGATCGTCCTCTTCGTCCTCATCAATGGGAGCTAGAATCAGCTTCCTTTTTTTGGATGGTTGGACGGTGAGCTTTGGACGAGAAGGAGGAGTCCTAGCTATTGGACGAGCTAGTTCAGTGGAGCGTCCAGCAGTGACTCGTTGTTCAGACGCTTCTTCTGAGCCTTGCGTCTGAGCTCCATTTTGTTTTCCTTCAGGTTTGGACTTTTTGAAGCAGTCCAACTGCATCATCACCAAGCTTTGCCTGCTAAACTCAGGCTGATGCGATCGTTCAATACCATGAACACCGTAGTATCTGACTTTTCTTTCTGGAGCCAAGTTCTTTAGGTCATCGTAGACCATTTGCTTCTCGAAGATTTTTGAGAGAAGAGCAGCATAGATAATTGAAGTATTCTTCCCAGAGCCTTCAATGGCATACTTGAAGAAGGAAAAGAGTAGGTGGGGAAGGTTTATCTGCCTTTCCAGTATCAAATGAACCAGGCAGAATTGGTGAGCCTTTGATACATTATCCTTCGACCCAGCCTTGTGAAGGATAGACTTGTTCAAGATTTGGTGAAGAACCCTAGCCTTGTCAGACATTTTTGAGGCTATGAGTTTGTCACTCGAGTTCTTCAACAGACAGTCTCTGATGGTGGAAGCATCACCAATCTCTTCCTCCCAGTTATCCTCAACAGTTACACCAGATTGGGCACACCCAATCGCATTAGAAATGGTTGCTTCAGATACTATTACTTCAGTATCAAGCACTTTGTTGCGAATCTCCCTTGCAGAGATAATAGGGTTTGTCCAGAACTCCCTAACTAGAGCAGGGTAGATTACCGGAGAACCTTCAAAGAAGTTGACCATCCAGCAGCATGGATGTTAGAGAAAATGTCAATCCCGTTATCAGCCAGGAATTGTAGATTAAACTTGAACTCGACCATGACATCAGCAGTCTGAGCGTTAAAGGTTTTTCCTTTACCCTTAGAGGCAGCAGCAGAAGAGATTGCCATAGTTTCAGAGAAGAGGTCTTGCGAAGAAGGGTTTTTCAGAAAGGGTTTTCCTTTTCGAAGATGCAAGAAGAAGATGAAAGCTTTTTATAAAGGTTTGATTTTTAACAAAACTTAGGTTTTAAAGAGAGGAGAGGAGAGAACGAAAACCTTTCGTATTTTCAAAGAGAGAGAGAGCGAAACGACGTGCATTAAATGCCTGACACACATTCAGACTTTAAAATCGCAAAAAGCATTTTTGGCAAACAAAGAAAACAAAGATTGACTCGTTAAGGGAATGAAAGATAATAGTTCATTCGACAAAGATTGAGTTCCATTAATGCATTAGACGAGCAATCAGAAAGTACAATGGACGAGCATATATTGGACGTAATGCAAATATTGGACGCATGCATTGGACTATCAGTCAATCAATGAAATGCGTGTTCAGATATTTTCTTATAAATGTGAACCTATCTTCGGCTAATGGTTTAGTGAAGATATCTGCCCATTGATGGTCAGTATCAACAAATTGAATATCTATTGTTCCTTTTTGCACATTGTCTCTAATAAAATGGTGCTTTATTTCTATATGCTTCGCTCTAGAATGCAGTATGGGGTTGTTTGACAAGTTAATAGCAGCAATGTTATCACACATGATAAGGATGTTGCTTACAAACACATTGTCGTCTTCCAACTGATGTTTGATCCAAAGCAGTTGTGAACAGCAACTGGCTGCAGCAATGTACTTAGCTTCAGCAGTTGATAGAGCAATTGTGCTTTGCCTTTTGCTTGACCATGAGACAAGATTAGCACCAATGAAGTGACACCCTCCACTTGTGCTTTTTCTTTCTATTCTGTCTCCAGCACAGTCAGCATCACAGAATCCAACTAATTTGTATTCATCAAATTTCTTATAAAAAAGACCCATATTAGTAGAACCTTTTAGATATCTAAAGATTCTTTTTACTGCTGAGAGATGAGACTCTCTTGGATCGGATTGAAAACGAGCACATAAGCAAACACTAAACATGATATCAGGTCTGGACGCAGTTAGATATAAGAGGTAACCAATCATACCTCTATATACCTTTTGGTCTACATTTTTATCTTTATCATCTTTGTTTAGCACGGACGTTGGATGCATTGGTGTATTCATAGGTTTACAATCGTCTAACTTGAAGCGTTTCAGAAGCTCCTTTGGGTACTTCGTCTGATGAATGTACACTCCGTCTGAAGTTTGCTTTACTTGAAGTCCGAGGAAGAATTTTAGTTCTCCCATTATGATCATTTCAAATTCCCTTTGCATTAAGTCAGAAAACTCTTGGCAAAGAGATTCATCAGTTGCACCAAATATAATATCATCAACGTAAATTTGAGCAACAATAAATTCCTTTTTATTTACTTTTCTAAACAGAGTTGTGTCCACTTTTCCTCTTGAGAAGCCATTCTCCATTAGGAAAGTGCTGAGTCTCTCATACCAAGCTCTAGGAGCTTGTTTGAGTCCATATAAAGCTTTCTTAAGCTTATATACATGCTCAGGACGGTTTTGATCTTCAAAACCAGGTGGTTGAAAAACATATACTTCTTCATTAATTACACCATTTAGGAATGCACCTTTTACATCCATTTGATAAAGCATGATGTTATGATGTGCAGCATATGAGAGTAAGATGCGTATAGCTTCTAATCTAGCTACTGGAACAAAGGTTTCAGTATAATCAATACCTTCCTCTTGTGAGTAGCCTTGAGCAACTAGCCTTGCTTTATTCCTTACAACTTTGCCATCTTCGTCCCGCTTGTTGCGATAGACCTACTTGGTTCCAATGACAGACTTATCCTTAGGCAAGGAGACTAGCATCCAAACGTCACTTCGTTGAAACTGGTTGAGCTCCTCTTGCATAGCGGGGATCCAGCACTCGTCCAATAAGGCTTCGTCCACAGACTTTGGTTCCATCTCAGAGATGAAGGCTGAGTCATCTTGCTCTCTGAAGGTTGACCTTGTCCGGACGCTATCATTAGGTTTGCCAATGATTTGATCCTCAGGATGATAAGTCCTGAATTGCCACGAACGAGGGGTGTTTACAGCTTGCTGATACGATGATGCATCCTGCGTAGCGTCTGATGTCTCGTCTTTGTTGGTTGTTGGACGAGCATCTGAATCATTCAGATTCATATCTGCAAAAGAATCATCTAGCTCTGATAATCTCTTATCAGGCTGTTTGTCATCAAATTTAACATGGATGGATTCTTCAACAATCAAAGTTCGGGAGTTATAGACTCTAAAAGCTTTGGACGTTTCAGAGTATCCTAACAATATTCCATTATCTAATTTGGCATCAAACTTTCCTAGTTGATCCTTAGTATTTAAAATAAAGCATTGACATCCGAAGGGGTGGAAATAAGAAATGTTGGGTTTGCGTCCTTTCCACAATTCATAAGGAGTCTTATTCAAGATTGGTCTTATGTATATTCTGTTTTGAATGTAGCAGGCAGTATTTACAGCTTCAGCCCAGAAGTGCTTAGGGACAGAATTATCACTGAGCATCGCCCTAGCCATCTCTTGAACAGATCAGTTCTTTCTCTCAACAACACCGTTTTGTGGTGGTGTTCTAGGGGTAGAGAAATTGTGATGAATACCACTTTCATCACAGAACCTTTGAAAAAGCTCATTTTCAAATTCGCCTCCATGATCACTTCTGATCGAGCTGATGAATATGCCTTTTTCATTCTGAACTCGCTTACAGAATACAGAAAAGACCTTGACAGACTCATCCTTCTGAGCAAGGAACTTAACCTATGTCCATCTAGTATAGTCATCTACTATGACAAGTCCATATTTCTTACCACTGACAGAAGCAGTCCTTGTTGGACCAAACAAATCAAGATGCAACAGTTCCAGTGGTCCAGAAGTACTAACAATGTTCTTGGACTCAAACGAGTTCTTAACTTGTTTTCCTTTTTGACATGCGTCACAGAGAGCGTCTGATCAAAACACAATCTTTGGTAAACCTCTTACAAGGTTATGCTTGTTTAGTCTAGAGATTAATCTCAGACTAGCATGACCAAGTCTTTTGTGCCAGATCCATCGCCCATCTTCAACAGACACTAAACATGATACACTTTGAGTTGAAAGTTCCCCCAAGTTAATCTTATACAGATTATTTTGCCTTTTGGTAGTGAATAAGATGGACCCATCAGGGTTCTTGACCATACATTCACCTTTATTGAAGGAAACAACAGACCCACTGTCACATAATTGACTTATGCTAAGCAAGTTGTGTTTTAATCCTTCAACCAGAAGAACATTATCAATAGAGGGAAGAGGATGCTTACCAATCTTACCTATTCCTACTATCTTTCCCTTCTGGTTGCCTCCAAAGGTGACCCATCCACTAGTCTTCTAATGGATTTCTTGGAACATACACCTTTCTCCCGTCATGTGACGTGAGCAACCACTGTCCAAGTACCAGGACTGGGGTCTTTTTTGTGTTGCTAAGTAGATCTGCAACAAGTATTATCATCCTCTTAGGTACCCAGATAGACTTGGGTCCTTTTGGGTTAGTTGGTGGTCTTCGTCCATGCATTTTGTTTTTGTTCTTGTAAATGCATTTTGAAGAGGTGTGACCACTCCTTCCACAAATCTTACAGTAAGTTCTGGATGCATGCAATTTATTTTCTTTTTGCTTTCCATAGGAATGAAAAGCCATGTGATGTTTGTTGGACCCTGATATTTTCTGAGACGCACTTTGTTTCTCAGAGTCGTAGCCTAGGCCAGACTTATCATGAGGTGATCTAGTGTACCTCAATATCAGGTCTAGCTTCTCTGATCCTCCAACAAGCTTAGATACGCTTTTGGTGAGATCAGATACCTCTTGTTTCAATCTAGTTACCTCATGGGGTTCATTGGACTCAGAGGTGAGTTTGTCAGTTAGACTGACATTCTCAACTTTAAGCTTATTATTCTCTTCAACAAGCTGCTTATTTAGTTTGTTGGACTCTTCCAACTCTTTATTCACTTTTGACAGTTTTCTCTTAAGCATGATGTATTGATGATGCAATAGAGAAGAATCATTTAGCAGTTTATCATATGCTTCTTGAAGAGAGTCAGAAACAGATACCTCATCATCTTCTGATTCAGCGTCCGAAGAGCTTTTGAACATCAGGCAGAGATTTGAGGTAGACGGGCTCCTTGGTCTGAACCGATGTTCCAGAGCGTCTAGCTTCTCCTTAGCTGTTTGGAATCGTGAGACCATGTCCAGTCTTGGACGATCAAGGGCGTTGACAAGACACCAGTTAGCAGGAGCATTTTGAGAACACCGTCTGATATCACCACTCGTCCAGTCTGTTTCATGTTTGGACGATCTTGATCCGTCCTTAAGGGTAATCGTTGGACGATAATCTTTGTTAGTGAAGATGTCCCACAACTCATAGTCTTGAGCTTGGACGTATATTTGGAAAATTGATTTCCAACGAGGATAGTCTGTTCCCTTGAAGATGGGTGGAACATTCCATCCTGGTAGACTCCTGACTTCTTTCTCCGGGAACAACAAGTTGTTCATCGTCCGAAGAGTCTTCATCTTGTTTATTGGACCAAAGGCATAAGTTAGCCTCTTCATTTGTTTGTTCTTCTTCTTCTTCAGAAGAGTTCAAGTCCTCCCAAGTTGCCATGAAGTTCTTTTTCTTCTTTATGAAGAACTTCTTCTTGTCCTTTAGCGTAGGGCAATCAGCTTTGAAGTGTCCTGTTTGTTGCATTCAAAACAGACCAGCTGACTTTTATCTTTGGGTTCAGCATGATCCTTGAATCTTTTCTTTTGGAATGGCCTCCTTTTCATTCCATTTTTCTTTCTCCACATATTCTGAATCTTTCTGGAGATAAAGGATAGCTCGTCATCGTTTGATACATCATCATCAGACTGATCAGCTTCATCACTGGACTCATCAGCTTTTAAAGCTTTTGAGTTGTTGGACCTATGAGCTTTCAGGGTAATCCCTTTGTTCTTCTTTCCAGGATTGTCAAGATCAAGCTCTTGCTCATGAACTTGAAGCGTCCCGACAAGATCATCCAGAGTCAAAGTAGAGAGATCTTTGGCCTGGGTGATTGCAGTGACAAGAGGTCTCCACTTCTTAGGCAGGCTCCTAAGAATCTTGGTGACATTCTCCTTGGTAGTGTAGACCTTTCCAAGGGATTTCAGATTGTTGATGATCGTCTGAAAGCGACCCATCATGTCTAGGATGGACTCTCCTTCAGCCATGGTGAACATTTCGTACTGGCCAACCAGCATGATGATTTTAGAGTCCTTCACCTTGGTTGTCCCTTCATGGAGATTAGACAAGGTGTCCCATATTTGTTTGGCTGATTCACATGCGTGAATCCTCTAAAATTCGTCAAGACTGAGGGCACACATTAACGCATATCTTGCTTTATGATTCAGTTCCATTCTAGCCCGTTCAGCATCAGTCCAGTCGTCCTCTGCTTTGTCTGTCTCGTCAGAGTTGAGACAAACGTTAGGACCTTTTGTGATTCTGGTCCAGAGAACTGAGTTTGTACTGAGGATGAAACCTTTGAATCTTTCCTTCCAGTACAGATAGTGAGTACCGTTGAAGAACGGCGGTCTGGTCATGGAAGTACCTTCCATAACAAGTTGACTCCCGCTTGGCATACCTGGTCCAGACATATCTGCAGTAGGATCTTTTCCTCTACACGGCAAAGTGCTCAACCTAGTGGCTCAACTCCGATACCAATTGAAGGAACCTGTTTGAAACACAAGAAGGGGGGTTGAATTGTGTTTCTGAAGATTTTAAATTCTTTTCGTAAGGAGATAATAGTTTTTGCAAGGTTGGATGCTAAAACGATTAAAAGCAAAGAGAGCTCTTCCAAACACCAAGTTGGACGCTAACTTAGTTTGACTAAGATAAGAAATCAGCGTAGGAAAAGGCAATTCAATCCCACTTAGTTAGTTAGATAATAAACTAAAGTAAGGGTAAGGGAGAGAAAAGAACACAAAGATATTATCGCGGTTCACTCTTCACCAAGGAGCTACGTCTAGTCCGCTCTACTTGAGAGCTTTATCCACTATAATAAAAACCTTTTGTTACAAAGTATTCAACACCTCTTCAGGCAGTATTCTCAACCTCTTCGGGTTCTCTAAGTATTCTTTTACAGACAAGCCACTTCAGGCTCAACCAAACTAAGGTTTTGAAAAGAGTTTGTTCTACTAACTCACTAAATGTGAGAATTCGAAACTAAAACTTAGACTCTTAAAAAACTCTACACAGAGAGTAATATGAAAATGAGGATCAGAGTAGCTTTGCTAGCTTTGCAAGCTTGAGATTTCTCTTTGATTTCTTGAGCTAATGTTTGCTTGTATCTGTTGAAAGATTTTGAATTGTTAAGTGTTGCTTCACTTGTATTTTTGCTCAAGTTCGGTAACCTTGCATCTTCAAGGGATCGAGGTATATATAGCCTCTTGTCTTTGAGCAGACTTCAGCCTTCAACGGATGGAAAACGATCCGTTCTGATGAGCATTGAATGTATTTGATCCGTTGAATCTGATAGCTTCTGAAGTTTCTGATCAGCAGGATAGACTATCAGGATGATAGATAAAAGTGGTGCTGACATATCCTGTGAGTAGGACGAAAGTTGCCTTTTGTTTTTCCAAAAGAAGAAGGTCAACTTCTTTAAGCGACAGAGACATTCTGGCTTACGCTTTACATTTGTACGAATATTACAAAGAATGTTTTGTCCCAAGGATATAAGCCTTTTACAGGGAATAATAAATTCAAATACTTTTACAAGATATTCGTGCTTGAAATATAAAAGCATTTATTGGACTAGCTATTACAAAAGTAACCGAAAGAGTCTTTGGACTCATGGTTCTATATATTACCGTCCAGTCGTAAACCAAGATTAAATGTTGGATGAGATAAAGTCTTTGGACTATGGATAGTCTTTGGACTCAATTAAGTTTTATGCTGCACACTTAATATAAAACGTTAGTCCATAAGAAATCTTTGTTCATCTTAAATTAGCTCTTTGTTAACATCAAAACTTAAGGGATTATTTGGACCATAACCACTTTGGTTCCAACACGATATTGGCTAGCCAATTACCAGGCAGACATATGTCACCTATATCCTTCCCAGAGAAAAATAGGCCGGCAAGTCGCAAGCGCCTTCGTGTTCCAAGGGAATAGCATACTCTTTATCCAGCGCATCCGCAGCAAATGCGGCTAAATGAGCTACATTCGATCTTGGCTTTTTATCATTGTTCTAAACAACAAAGATAAGGCATTAGTTAAGTAATGTCATTTGTAAATAAATAAGACATAAGTAATTAAATCATTAATATTAAATTAATATGCATACCTGGGATAAAGGCATCTCAACTGGCTTATGTGCATCCTCACAGCTCCCCACGGTGCTCATATGCTGATAAGGTTGGCTCATTGGGCTTTGTTAGGAAAATGTAAGCCCCCTAGATGACATCTTCTTTATGATGATTCCATAAGCTCCGGAAACATCTCTCTTTTAAGCTCCTCCTTAATGCTTTCCCGCTCGTGGCTGCTGATTCGGCTTCTAACATGGACTCGTCGTCCGTGATATTGCCGAATGCCCACAAGCCCTCCAACACCCTTTACAAAGCCAGGGTGGTCATCTTTATCTGGGGCAGTGCTCAGGATATCCATACGTCCATGTTGAACGAATGATCCTTGCGAGCTTTGTTCCACCAGCGATGTCTACAAGGGGAAATTCACAAATATGTGTAAGATAGTGTTTACTTAACTTTATTAATTACAAGTAAAAGTAATCTATTAATTACTTACAATCTTTTCAGCAACAATGCGTGTGGGCTCGGCTTTAAAATCTCCCGATTTTGTCTTTCGAGCTTCCATCCATGTTTCATGGCGTTCGGGTAGAGATGGAGGATTAACAACTATTTCTCCATCGACTTCGGCTTCTCCATCAGCTCCACCTTCTTCTTGCTTCTTTTTGGCCTCTTCTTGCTTCTTTTTCATCTTCTCCTCCATAATCTTCTGCCGAACCATACGATAGCCACCAGGAGACATTTGGTGTGGGTGTGCATTGTTTTTTTGGATTTCCTTGGCTTTTTTCCTTTTCTCTTGTTACAAATAACACGTACTCAATTCAATTAAATAAATAAATAAATTAGATAGGCCTATTATAAAAATATAACAGGAAACTAACCAGAAAGGCAGGGTCTTGTCGGCTCACAACAAACCTATCCCACATCTCCTTATCAATGAAAGAGTATGTGTCAAGTGGATATTTGTCGTCTTTCTTCTCAAAAATATATCTATTGCCCAAATAGGTCTTGAACGCCGTCCATCGTTTCGCGGCAAAAGAAAGCCATTTCTTCTTACATTCAGGAGTATTCAGGACATCTAAGGTCAAATATAGTACAAAACAAAATGGAGGAAATATTAGAGTATGATAATAATATAAGTAAATACAATTTAGATACAAATAGAGAGGATAAAAGTAAAATACCAAGATTGAAGACCAAATTTGATCCTTCACCATACTCGATACCTGAGCCCATTCCTCAATCAGAATGCTAACCCTGTTTCAAGCTTCCAGGGCCACAAAACCGGTGAATTTGTCAGCATTCGGCCCTATGGCCCCCCCATATGTATCAAACTCAACCGGAAGCCTCTGATCACCGCAACGACTCAGGGCCAACGATCGTAACTTTGTGGCTGATCTACCCCATCTACCCCTTTTTTTGGGGCGTGCATCACCTGACCCGTTATGTGAAGGAGAAGGAGGAATGCTTACTGGATCAGTCATGTATGCCTATTTAGACAAAAAGTAATAAATTAGGTTGGTATATAAGAATGGATAAATAAAAATAAGTCTACTATAACATGGATAAAAAAGCCTACTTTAACATGGATAAATAAAAATAAGTCTAACTTGACATGGAGAAATAAAAATAAGTCTACTTTAACATGGATAAATAAAAAAAGAATACTTTAATTAAAACATAACTTACACTATGGTCAAGTTTAGATCAATATTCCTTCATGATGATCATCACGAGTGGCATGTACATCGTCCACTACATTTTCCTCGACGAAAATAGGCATCTGTGTTGAGAAAGAAGGAGTTTCTGGAATATTAAGAGTTGAATCTTGATTTTCATGGATACCACTATGCATGCTTTTTCCATGGAGAACAACTGACCACCTTTTGTTAGAAGGATCATCGATATAAAACACTTGTTTTGCTTGGGAAGCCATGACGAAAGGCTCTTCCGTGTGACCTACTTTTTCAAAGTCTACCAATGTAAATCCTAATTTACATTGGTAGCAATATTCATTAAATTTATACATAGCCCAATTTACATCGCATAAGCTGTTAAATTCAGAAATCAGACATTGTTTTATGTGAGCCTAAATCTTAAAGAATATGAACTTAAACAGAAAAGCAAAGTCTGTGCAATCAATATAAGCATTGGTAGAAATATCCCAAAGAGAACCTAAGAGAGCATCAGCCAATGGCTAACTTGGAACTTCAAAAGGTAAAAAATTAGAAACAATTGCATACCTCACATAGTGGAAGAAGTATTCCCTTAAAGAACGCTGCAGGTTTGTACAATGCCTTTTTCAGTGATTGATATAGAGCAAAATGTAGGCGTTTGTTCTTTCTTATATCCTCTCTCACTCTTGGAAGCAATAAAAGCTTGTAGAATTTTTCTGCTTTTTTCACACCGAAATTAGAAGCAAAAATCCTAGTGGCTTGATACATAGCATTTGGTGACCAATTCTCAGGCTCAGTTATATACAGGACCTCCTCCCAATGTTTTAGGGAAGGGATGTGATTGAATGATTTGGGTATTTTGCCTACTGTATACCTGCTAAGATGAGTCCCAACCCTGAAGTATGAATAATGAAAACAAGCAGCGAGACATGATAAGAAATCCACATATCAGCTAGCTCTGAAACTTATTGGAAAAGAATTTATTAATCTACATGATAATAAAAAGGAATTTGAATTGAAAATTGAAAATACCTCTTGTACATGTCAATTATGGATTTATCCAATTTGGGCACCGGTCGAATTTCTGCACACAGAACAATATAATAAACAACAAGAAATAGTAAAAATCAAACATCCAAGCAGGCTATATGACATACTAAGAACACTTAAAAAAAAAAAAAACAAAACAAAGATAAGGAAAAGAAAATGCAGGTTCATATTACCTGAAGCAACAGATGCATCCTTTTCTTTTATTTTCTCAACGACAAGGTCTGCAAGCGATTTCTGCCGACCCTGCTCCATTGATAAGAACGCCTCCATTATTCTTTCATCCTCCTCATTAATCTCCTCCTGAATTTTCAAATGATGAACAATGAATAACAAAAAAAAAAGAGAAAACCATATTATTATAAAAATAAAAAGCTGAATAATAAAAATCCTTATTCAGTCCAAAATTGTCTACTAAGAAGTAAAATCACTAGAATCCCTGAAAACTTTGCCAATTTTATTATTTAATTAATAGTAAATAGCACTGCGAATGCTCTTTTCCACTTTCTATACGTAAGAAGCAGTGCATATAAAAGTAATCTCCCAACCCAATTCCCAATACAAATGCCAAAATTCGCATATCAATTGGCCCCAATGTGTTCGGTCATGGACCAAGTCTTCTGGGTTGAAGAAAAACCATAATTACTAGGTTGCTCGTTCACTAAAATGAGGTTCGCAATTGCGGCTGAGGCCGTAACATTGTGGTTTTGGCTTTTGGTAGTCTCGGTGGCCACATATGCGACATTTACATTTTCCTACAATTGTCCGCAATGGCAATACCACAACCACAATTTACAGCATTGATGATGATAATAATAATAATAATATAGAAAAGTAACCAATAGAATATGAAAATATTGAGTAACTGTACTGCCTTCCTAGTAATTAAAAGATAAATAAATAAATAAATAAATAAATAAATAAGAGTATACTCACTTCATATCCACCAAATTGGCTCTGTGTTTCGGAGAAACCAACAAAGTCATCGATATCGTCGGCGTCATCTTCTTCAATGTTGGGAGGCTCTTCGATGTTATGGAAGAAGGAACTGTCAGGATTGTTCTAATTTTCCTCCTCTTGCTGGACCTCCTTCATCTGAATCAAAGCTTCCTTCAAGATCTTGGAGCTCATGCTGGATTCTATCAGCTTCCCTCCTTTTTGGTGCTCTTTGGGAGCTTTGGAACGCTTCTTCGACGTTCCTTTCCTTCCTCTTCCCCATAGATGGTGGGTGTGGTGTGGGTTTTCTTATTCTTTCGTTTTCACTGCTAAAACCCTCTCTCTACGTAGCCGATAACCCTTTCCCGAAGGCAATGAGAAGTGTATAGGTTTTCAAGAGTGGAGCTCCGATTTTTATATGAAGGGTTTGTTGGGCTTATGGGATCAACATGAATGCTCTGCCCAAAAAGAAAAATAAATGTACATCAAATTTTTGTGTGTGACATGTTTATTTATTTATTTATTATTATTATCATCATCATCATCATCATCTTTTTATATATAAAAGTAACCGTCGCTAACCTTTATTTTAATAGAGAAGTGTATCGAGAGACGCCTCTGCTAGGGTTTCATGGAATTTGAATTTTCATTGCCTTAGCCACAACCAGTGGCTTGTGAACCACCTAAAGAACCCTCTGATAAGTTTAACACGGAGCCTACAGGAACAAGTCTTGGTTCTCCTCAGGTTTGCTCGTTTAGGGACAAGGTGCTAGGGAAGCATGTCCCTCCTTTATGTGAAAAAATTGATTTAGTAGCTTCAAAGATAGTCCAAATCGAACTTGTGAATGGTAACTGACTACTCCCTACGCTGCATATGGAGGAAAATTTTGTGCAAGAGTTGTGTGTCCCATGGAAAGATGCCATAGTGGTTAAATTACTTAGTAAGTTTCTGGGGTTTAATGCCATGAAAACCAAATTGGCTTCTGTGTGGAGGATGCCAGGAGGATTCGAGATTATGGATATTGGAAACGGATTTTATATGGGGAAGTTTGATGCTGAAGAAGATAGGACCAAAGTCATAAATGGGGGTCCATGGATGATCTATGATCATTACCTGTCTGTGAGGTTTTGGTCATCTGATTTCACTGCGGATAATGCCGTTATTGATAAAACTTTAGTATGGCTTCATATACCTAGTCTTAATGTTTTGTGGTACGGTGAGAGTTTTTTGCTAGCTCTCGCTTCTGCTATTAGGAAACCTATTAAGGTTGACCTGCACACTTTGAGGGCCACAAGGGGGCGTTTTGCAAGGATCTGTGTTGAGGTTGACGTAAACCAACCTATTGTTGGTAGAGTTGGAGTCAATGGCCAGTGGTTCAAGGTGGAGTATGAAGGACTCCATATAATTTGTGCTAACTGTGGTTGCTATGGACACCTATTGAAAGATTGCCCTCAGAAACTAGTAACTACGGCGGCGGCGGCTGCAAAAGAAGGAGCTGTGGTAGGGTTACCAAATGACAAAAATCCGGAAGATATGACGCAAACCCCTATAATCCAGGAGCAGATTTCGGGCGATATCTTGGCTGGTTCGTTACATGGAGTTTGGCTAACTGTCACGAGAAAAAAACGGCACACAAAGGGGGGCGCTAATGTTAAGAATAATATACAGGGAGAGAATCATCATGCTTTAAATAATAGATTCAGTTTGCTAAATAAGGAGGAAAGAAGTAAAGTCAAAGGCAAATCAGCTGCTAATATTTCTGGGTCTGCGAACCTGCAAATGGCTTCTATTTCTGGAGGACCAACTACGGCCCACACCTAGCAGAAGGTGTGGTTGAAAAAAAGACCACGTAAAGATGAGCCTTGCTTGAATATTTATAATGCCAAGTTTTCCTCTGGGTCCACTCAAGGAGTTGCAACAAATTCTTCTACCAAGGTGGGTCCTATGTCTACAACGCGCAGTGATAAGGGGATTAAAATTATTGAGTTAGGTGGAGGTGCTAAAACTGCTATGGATATAAAGGTCATCTCAGGAAACCACTTTTCTTTTAATGAACTAGGGGAGACCTCCACGGGGCATGAGTTTTGCATGGCAACTAATAATAACAGGGAAGAGACAAGTAGTTTGCATATGGATGGTTGTGAAGGACGCCCACCTGATCAACATGTGAAGGGGATCAACGATGGTATCCAAGTGGGACCAATTCTTATAGATAATTGTGAGGTGAGTAGTGTTATTGATGTTGACACTAGCATGCAGTATCCATGCACGTAGAGTCTAGCTTTTTGGGTCTTTAAAGTTCTATTTTTTCATCATTATTTATAATGCTAGAATTTAAAGATCTCTCTATTTTAAGTTGGAACATCAGAGGTGCTATAAATAGAATGGGTAGGCGTCATTCAAGATAGTTGATCTCTAAATACAATCCTACCTTAGTTGTGTTGAAGGAAATGCATTGCCCCTTCTCTAAGGCAGCTGCGTTTTGGAAAGGCCTTGGCTACAAAGTTTGTGGTGTCTCTAAAGCTAGTGGTCATGCTGGTGGTCTGTGGGTTATGGTTGCTAATGGATGTGGTGTTGATGTCCTTCTTGAAGAGGTTAATAATCAAGCTGTGACAGTTTCTGTGAGCAAGGGGACGAAGAAGTGGTTTTGTACAGCTGTGTATGCAAGTCCTATCCCGATGGTTAGAGAGTCTCTATAGTGGTATCTCTGTCAGAAGCTGGATGATATCACTAATCCTTGGATCATTATTGGTGATTTCAATGAAATTCTCCTTCCGTCAGAAGTGAAGGGGGTCTTTGTTGAGTCTCCAAATGTCTGATGTGCATTTACCTTAGTTTTGATGAGATTAAAACAGTTATTCAATGATTTAATTGAACCCGTCTGTGGTATTTAACTCGTCTACTTAGTGTGCAGATTAAAACATTAAGTGTCTATATGAATTGTTCACTCGTCTGAACTTAGATAAGTTCACCCGTCTGAACTAACTTAAGTTCACACGTCTGAACTAACTAAAGTTCACTTGTCTGAACTAGCTAAGGTTCACTCATCTGAACTAAGAGAAGTTCACTCGTCCAATGAAGTCTTCAATCGTCTGATCAAAGGAAGACTCACCCGTCTAAAAGACTTTGCAACTGACGTCATCTCTTTGTTAAAGAGTCAACCCATCTAATGAAGCTACTCATCCGTCTAGTACTAACGTTCAAGAATACATTGGATGAAAGCTGTCTCAACTCTGATAAGGAACTTCAACAAAGTGCTTTGCCTGAACACAACTGCATCTTACACCAAAAGGGAAAGTCTTCCCTCTACAAACAAAAAGCACGTATACAGACCTGCTGAGACCAAAGGTATATCAGAAATCTATATCACTCTGATAAAAGAGAACAAGCGAAGTTCCCTACGCTTTAATGGCTGATCAGAACGACTCTATTGCATTTATTGAAGATCTGCAAGAAGCCAAGCCTTCTGACTTTGTGTCTAACGGCTTTAAAGTCTTGAAGCCTATTTAATGAAGAAGACTTCGAAGATTCAAGCAGACAAGAGAACGATCAAAGCAATCAAGAGCAATTACTCTGTGCATTTATATCTTCATTCTTTCATTATTTATTCTTCAGTCATTTGAAGTTGTTATGCAGTCTTTTAGATCTTCACATTTAATACACTCGTCTGAGTGCTTGTGAAAGACTTGCAAATTGTAATCTTTTTACAACTTCTCTCAAACAAACCCGTCTGAGCCTGAAGAGGCTAAGTGTGCAAATAATACTTGTCTGGAGCCTGGAGAGGCTAGGTGTGAAAATAATACTCGTCTGGAGCCTGAAGAGGCTAGGTGTGAAAATAATACTTGTTTGTCCTGTAACCTAAATCAGTTATAGTGAGAAACCTTGGTGCTGCCAAGGACTGGACGTAGCCTCATTGTTAAGGGGTGAACCAAGATAAAACCTGCAAGTTGTAATGGACACGCTTCAGGATTTCTGCCAAGCTTCTGGTCTAAAAATAAATATTGAGAAATCTAAAGGTATGTGTTCCAAAATGGTGCCTAAACAGCGTAAAGAAGTTATTCGCTCTCTTACTTCTATTAGTATTGTGGGGAACCTTGGCTCATACCTTGGATTTCCGCTGGTTCAAGGTAGAATTCAACGTAATGCTTATGATGAGGTGATAGACAAGATCCACAAGAGATTAGCGGCTTGGAAAGGTAAACTTCTTAACAAAGCTGGTAGAGTTTGCCTAGCAAAATCGGTTACCACAACTATTCCGGTTTATTCTATGCAAACCCACCTTTTTCCCAAGAATGTGTGTAGTCGTATTAATGCTATTACAAGAAATTTTATCTGGTCAAAGAATGGGAGTGATAGAGGCTGGCATTTAATTAACTGGGATACACTAACAAAACCCAGGAAGTTTGGTGGCTTAGGGGTGAGGGAGGCACACTCGACCAACATAGCCCTTTTGGGAAAGTTAGTTTGGAGCTTACTTCATGAGCCTCAAAAGCTTTGGGTTCAGGTTCCGATCCACAAATATATTGGTTTAGGAAATTTATGGAGTGCTAAAAAAGGCAGCAGTGATTCCAATACTTGGAAAGGAATTCATAAAGTGATCCAAATACTAAAAGATGGCTTTCAAATGAAGCTTGGTTCGGGCAACTCCACGGTGTGGTATGCGGACTGGCTAGGGTGTGGCCCTCTTTGTAGATTACTTGATTTTGTCCACATATCAGATACTTCTATGGCCTTAAAGGATATTTGGGATAATGGAACTTGGCAGCTTAATAGATTAGCTACAACTCTTCTTCAACATATTGTCTCGAAGATTAATCAAGTTAGAGTCCCTACCCATGTCGCGGATGTTGTACCAAATGTTTGGACTTGGAGTGGTAGAAATGATGGTATCTATACTGCTTCTTCGGCTTACTTTTGGCTTCTGGAAAAAAATCGTTCAAGGGATCAAGCTCAAGATTGGGATTGGATTTGGAAACTTGGTGCCCCAGCTAAAAGCCAACATTTAATTTGGTTATGTCTCCATGGAGCTCTCCCAACAAACTCCTTGAGGTTTACTTGTGGTCTGGCTAGCTCTCCCTGCTGTCATCGTTGTTCTGCTCAAGTGGAAGACATTATGCATTGCATGAGAGATTTCCCCCATTCTAGGGAAATATGGCTTAGGTTGGGCTTATGCTTTTATCCTTCCTTTACAACAGTTGCTGACTCTTCAACTTGGTTAAAAACGATGTGCACTGGTGATGCCTCTACCTTGTTTATTGCTAGCTTTTGGTGGATATGGATGTGGAGAAATAATATGATTTTTGGGGAGGATGTTTGGAACATCAATAAGGTCTTGCACAATATTTATATATCCCATGATGAATTCCTCAAAGCCTACCCCTCAAAAAAGGCTATTCACACCCACAGAAGCCTTTTGTTACATTGGACTCCCCCTTGTGTGGGTTTTGTGAAGCTGAATAATGATGGCAGTTTTTTATCTTCCAACGATGCTATGGGTGCTGGTGGTGTTATCAGGTCTCATTCTGGTGATTGGCTTGTGGTCTTCTCCAGCTTTGAAGGAGTTGGAAATGCTTTATTAGCTGAGATCATTGCCCTCAAGCATGGCATTCTCTTAGCATGAGATGCGGGGTACAGGAAAATTTGCTGCGAAGTGGACTCCTTAGAGGTTGTTTAGTTGCTTGAAAAAAGAGGTACTTTGATGTTCCACGTTCATGCTTGTATCCTAACAGAGATCGTTGAGCTTTTAGATCGAAATTGAGAGATTACGATTGGGCACACCTTCCGTGAAACTAACCTTTGTGCAGACTACATGGCAAAAATTGGAGTGCACTCATAGGGTGCCATAATTGTTTGGAATGATCCTCCCATGGGTATCGGTTCCTTGCTTCTTCAAGACTCTCTAGGGGTTCCTGATACCCACTAAGTCTTTCTCTTTTTGTTTTCTTTTCCTTGTATTGCACCAAAAAAAAAAGTAACCGTCGCTGTACTAGTACAGAAAGCACTTTTTACATCAGTTAAAAAAGACTTTTAACATCGATTAAGGAGGCGACGTTAATTCAAGGGACGTTATTAACATCGGTTGTAAATCGATGTTAAAAGTTTACTTTTAACATCAGTTAATAAAAAATCGGATGTTAAAAATACACTTTAAACATCAGTTATAGGCACACCCGATGTTAAAAGTGTGGTCTCAGTCAGAGATGTGTTCTGGTCAGTACACTTTTAACATCCATTGTAGCTGAAACCGATGTTAAAAGTACACTTTTAACATCGGTTTTAGGAACACACGATCGGTTATTATAACAATCGATGTTAAAATTAATTTTTTTTTTAAATGGTGTGTTACATTTATAGTTCTTTCCCACCCCTACATATCAATCAGTATATCATCCATAATTCAGTACACAACATAATGCCAGAAACAGATTCAAACATGTAACTCATATATTGCTACTCCAGAATTACAATATTACAGTTACACAAGTCCAGAATAATTAAACTGAATTATATGATAATACATATATACAGTGTTATAAGTGCAATAACCTAAAGTCCAAAATGTGTCACATGCAATACATACAAGTGCAAAAATCATATACTCTCATAAAAGAAATTAGCAAAACGATCCCTCGGGTCTTTCATCTCTTCTTTATCAAGTGGAATTTGATCGTTAAAAGCCTGCACAAGTTTAAATAAACTCTACATTAAATCATCAACCAAAACAAAATATAATTTAACTTGGGCAAAACTTTATATTTATTACCTGTTGCCATCCGTCAATAATAGTGGCGGTTTCAACATATGTTTCATCATGTAGTATCCACACTCCCAGCCGCTAGCTTGTCTACGAGACTACAAGGCAATATGAAATTGAATATCAAGTACAGTACTAATATAATAATAATTCCTGTTGTAAATTTTTTGTAAGAAATAATAAACTACTTACGAGTGGGATAATCCATTCGGGCTTTCTTTTTGACTTGGATGGCCTACTTTTGCCATCTGCACAAGCCATGCTACTTGCAACCATAGCTCTATGATTAAAAATAAAAATGTCAATTATGTTCATGTAATAAAGCAAAAGCAATTTGAATTACAAATTAAATTAAAGCTTACATGTCAATCGTGTCCTTCAATTCAGATGTCGGACTATAGTGCAACGAGCATAAGAAGACGACACGATGCTGGCTAGGATGAAGTATGAGCAACTGCCAATGGCCACTCCTAAGTATTGGGGCTAGATAAATATCTTTCGTTGTTCGACCAAGTAGCTTCAATATGTATGTCTTCATCGCATCCCCATTAGTGCAGTAATTTCCCGGAATTACGATTGGGTCTAAGAATCCATACGTATTCTGGTTGCCTCTTTCCATACATAAGCGATGAAGATACCTAAGATATTAGAATAAAATAATGTTAAATACCTAAGACATTGAAATAAATTATAGAATTAAAATACCTAAGAAGCATGTCAACAGTGTACTTACGTGCATCACATACTCAGAACGATATGAAGGAGCCTGTTTGAAACACAAGAAGGGAGGTTGAATTGTGTTTCTGAAGATTTTAAATTCTTTTCATAAGCAGATAATAGTTTTCGCAAGGTTGGACGCTAAAACGATTAAAAGCAAAGAGAGCTCTTCCAAACACCAAGTTGGACGCTAACTTAGTTTGACTAAGATAAGAAAGCAGCGTAGGAAAAGGCAATTCAATCCCACTTAGTTAGTTAGATAATAAACTAAAGTAAGGGTAAGGGAGAGAAAAGAACAAAAAGATATTATCCTGGTTCACTCTTCACCAAAGAGCTACGTCCAGTCTTCTCAACTTGAGAGCTTTATCCACTATAACAAAAACCTTTTGTTACGAAGTATTCAACACCTCTTCAGGTTCTCTAAGTATTCTTTTACAGACAAGCCTCTTCAGGCTCAACCAAACTAAGGTTTTGAAAAGAGTTTGTTCTACTAACTCACTAAATGTGAGAATTCGAAACTAAAGCTTAGACTCTTAAAATACTCTACACAGAGAGTAATATGAAAATGAGGATCAGAGTAGCTTTGCTAGCTTTGCAATCTTTTCTCTTTGATTTCTTGAGCTAATGTTTGCTTGTATCTCTTGAAAGATTTTGAATTGCTAAGTGTTGGTTCACTTGTATTTTTGCTCAAATTCGGTAACCTTGCATCTTCAAGGGATGGAGGTATATATAGCCTCTTGTCTTTGAGCAGACGTCAGTCTTCAACGGATGGAAAAGGATCCGTTCTGATGAGCATTGAATGTATTTGATCCGTTGAGTCTGATAGCTTCTGAAGTTTCTGATCAGCAGGATAGACTATCAGGATGATAGATAAAAGTGTTGCTGACATATCCTCTGAGTAGAGCGAAAGTTGACCTTTTGTTTTTCCAAAAGAAGAAGGTCAACTTCTTTAAGCGACAGAGACATTCTGGCTTATGCTTTACATTTGTACGAATATTACAAAGAATGTTTTGTCCCAAGGATATAAGCCTTTTAAAGGGAATAATAAATTCAAGTAATTTTACAAGATATTTGCGCTTGAAATATAAAAGCATTTATTGGACTAGCTATTACAAAAGTAACCGAAAGAGTCTTTGGACTCATGGTTCTATATATTACCATCCAGTCGTAAACCAAGATTAAATGTTGGACGAGATAAAGTCTTTGGACTATGGATAGTCTTTGGACTCAATTAAGTTTTATCCTGCACACTTAATATAAAACGTTAGTCCATAAGAAATCTTTGTTCATCTTAAATTAGCCCTTTGTTAACATCAAAAATTAAGGGATTATTTGGACCATAACCACTTTGGTTCCAACAATCTCCCCCTTTTTGATGATGACAAAACATACTAATTTGATTGAACAAAGAGTCCTAGAGAGCTGAAGGGCTCCCCCTAAGACAAACATTCTAATCATATAAAGCATCTAAACATTTAAAGCATATAAGACAGCTATAAGCTTTTAAGCATGGAAAGCCAGACATGTTATAAAAGTAATCAAGATGTATATATTCAATCAACCCATTTTCTCCCCCTTTTTGTCATCAGACAAAAGAGTGAGAAACACAGCATAGTCAGTATATGTGAAAACACATAAAACAGATTTTTAAGAAGGAGGAGGAGGTTTTGGAATAAAATCTTTGAACATAGCCGCAATTTGCTGAAGGAGCACCGCATTGTTGGCTTCTATGGTCCGTTGGACGAACTCTTGAAACTCAGGACGAATAACCGAGGCAGAGCTCTCAGCTGTGGCCCTGGTTGCGTCCACATCTCTGTGATCAGGAACTACACCAAGAGCCTGAGAAGGAGATGGATCAACAGGATGGACCATTGAGAGAGAGATAGGTTGAGACTTGGCCTGAGCTGAGTTTGCAACTTGTTCCACTTCCTCAGCATGAGTTTCAGAGGAGGGATCCACATAGATGATTTCGGTGTCCCCAGTCTCTTTAGGAATAAATGGCTTAGGAGGAGGAGGAGGAGGAGCATTAGGATCAATGACAGGTTTAGGTGGAGGTGGCAGCACTTCAAGTATGAACTCAGCATCATCATACTTGTTTGCTCTCCATCTGGGAGCAGGTGAAGGCAAAACATCTCTAGGATAAAGAGGTATCCCAAAGACATCGTCTATGATCATGAAGTCAGCCTCATAGATTCGATATTGTCTTGGGTAGACGCGAATCTCTTCTTTCTCCTCAATTGATAGTCCAGATGATGCTGCTTCTTGGAAGCATCTCCAGATGTGGTTTTCCCAGTAGACCTTAGCATCTGGGTCTAATCTGAATCGGGGATCTTTGTTCCAAATGCTTGCTAGAGCCCCAGAGTCATCTCGAGGTCTCTTCCAAAACAAGGGGTCAAAAGCATTTTTGTAAGGCAGCGTCCATGACTCAAGCCTTTTGCGAAGGTCCTTATTCTTGTTGGGATCTAGAATAGGGATCCTTGGACAAGCTCGAGGAGGAACAACTCCTAATCTTGTGCCGGATGTCCTTGACCAAAATTTCTTTGGAAGGTTGTGATGAATCTTAGCTTCCTGAGTCATGTCACACTCCTTCCGCACGGCATAATAAAGAAGAAAGTCCCGAACATCAGAGTACTCCTTCCATGTTGTTGGGTAGCTTGGAATGAAAGACAGATCAGGATCAAGGATGAAGTTGGTTAAGCCAAACGTCCTTGCTCTTCTTTCGTACTCCGTCTTGTAGCCTTTCTTGTCTTCGTTATGAAGAACTACTTGCCTATTTACATTGTAGTGGCACCATTGGAATGCTTTGTCCTTGATGAGGTTGGGATAGACTTTCCTTGGAGAAAACATCTTCTTCTCATGGCAGACAACCAAGGGTCCAATAGCTGTATACATCTCAATGGCCAGACGTTCAGTTGATGTGTGTGGGATGGGGTAGTAGCCATGTTCAGGGGGTGGTCCAGAGGTGGTTGGTGTGGCTGGTTGTTCATATTCATATTCAGGTAGTGGAAGAGGGCTTTTGGGGTGAGGTTCAGTAGTGGGGGGGTGTGTTCAAGGAATAGAATAGGAAAGTCGCGTTTGACCTCAGCCCAAATTGAGCATTTGTTACTGTGGTTCATTCCTGGGATGCGTCTATATTTTCTTTTGTGAAAGATCCGTCTGGGGTAGGGAGCACCATAAGGTTGGAAGGGGTGATCTCCCCAGGGTGTGAACCAGTCTTCGGGTTCATTTGGTGAGGTTAGAGTTTGAGTTTGTGATAGGTCAGTGGGTGAGGGTGGTAGAGAAGGTTCAAAGGTCAAGTCCTCAATCTCAGACGATTGGACAACTGAAGAATTAATAACGAAACTGGAGATAGGTTCAGTATTACCTTTTGTCTTTGCTCGAATTGACCTTACCCTTGTTGAAATAGGTTTAGGCAGGGGTGCAACAGACGAGGTTTCCAATCTTGGACCTTTGACTACCTTGGAGATGGGTAGATCGTCCTCTTCGTCCTCATCAATGGGAGCTAGAATCAGCTTCCTTTTTCTGGATGGTTGGACGGTGAGCTTTGGATGAGAAGGAGGAGTCCTAGCTGTTCGACGAGCTAGTTCAGTGGAGCGTCCAACAGTGACTCGTTGTTCAGACGCTTCTTCTGAGCCTTGCGTCTGAGCTCCTTTTTGTTTTCCTTCAGGTTTTGACTTTTTGAAGCAGTCCAACTGCATCATCACCAAGCTTTGCCTGCTAAACTCAGGCTGATGCGAACGTTCAATACCATGAACATCGTAGTATCTGACTTTTCTTTCTGGAGGAAAGCTCTTTAGGTCATCGTAGACCATATGCTTCTTGAAGATTTTTGAGAGAAGAGAAGCATAGATAATTGAAGTATTTTTCCCAGAGCCTTCAATGGCATACTTGAAGAAGGAAAAGAGTAGGTGGGGAAGGTTTATCTACCTTTCCAGTATCAAATGAACCAGGCAGAATTGGTGAGCCTTTGATACATTATCCTTCGACCCAGCCTTGTGAAGGATAGACTTGTTCAAGATTTGGTGAAGAACCCTAGCCTTGTCAGTCATTTTTGAGGCTATGAGTTTGTCACTCGAGTTCTTCAACAGACAGTCTCTAATGGTGGAAGCATCACCAATCTCTTCCTCCCAGTTATCCTCAACAGTTATACCAGATTGGGCGCACCCAATCGCATTAGAAATGGATGCTTCAGATACTATTACTTCAGTATCAAGCACTTTGTTGCGAATCTCCCTTGCAGAGATAATAGGGTTTGTCCAGAACTCCCTAACTAGAGCAGGGTAGATTACCGGAGAACCTTCGAAGAAGCTTGACCATCCAGCAGCATGGATGTTAGAGAAAATGTCAATCCCGTTATCATCCAGGAATTGTAGATTATACTTGAACTCGACCATGACATCAGCAGTCTGAGCGTTAAAGGTTTTTCCTTTCCCCTTAGAGGCAGCAGCAGAAGAGGTTGCCATAGTTTCAGAGAAGTGGTCTTGAGAAGAAGGGTTTTTCAGAAAGGATTTTCCTTTTCGAAGATGCAAGAAGAAGATGAAAGCTTTTTATAAAGGTTTTATTTTTAACAAAACTTAGGTTTTAAAGAGAGGAGAGGAGAGAACGAAAACATTTCGTATTTTCAAAGAGAGAGAGCGAAACGACGTGCATTAAATGCCTGACACACGTTCAGACTTTGAAACCGTAAAAAGCATTTTTGGCAAACAAAGAAAACAAAGACTGTCTCAGTTAAGGGAATGAAAGATAATAGTTCATTCGACAAAGATTGAGTTCCATTAATGCATTAGACGAGCAATCAGAAAGTACAATGGACGAGCATATATTGGACGTAGTGCAAATATTGGACGCATGCATTGGACTCTCAGTCAATCAATGAAATGCATGATCAGATATTTTCTTATAAATGTGAACCTATCTTCGGCTAATGGTTTAGTGAAGATATCTGCCCATTGATGGTCAGTATCAACAAATTAAATATCTATTGTTCTTTTTTGCACATAGTCTCTAATAAAATGGTGCTTTATTTCTATATGCTTTGCTCTAGAATGCAGTATGGGGTTCTTTGACAAGTTAATAGCAGCAGTGTTATCACACATGATAAGGATGTCGCTTACAAACACATTGTAGTCTTCCAACTGATGTTTGATCCAAAGCATTTGTGAATAGCAACTGGCTGCAGCAATGTACTCAGCTTCAGCTGTTGATAGAGCAATTATGCTTTGCCTTTTGCTTGACCATGAGACAAGATTAGCACCAATGAAGTGAAACCCTCCACTTGTGCTTTTTCTTTCTATTCTGTCTCTAGCATAGTCAACATCACAGAATCCAACTAATCTGTATTCATCAAATTTCTTATAAAAAAGACCCAGATTAGTAGAACCTTTTAGATATCTAAAGATTCCTTTTACTGCTGAGAGATGAGACTCTCTTGGATCGGATTGAAAACGAGCACATAAGCAAACACTAAACAGGATATCAGGTCTGGACGCAGTTAGATATAAGAGAGAACCAATCATACCTCTATATACCTTTTGGTCTACCTTTTTATCTTTATCATCTTTGTTTAGCATGGACATTGGATGCATTGGTGTATTCATAGGTTTACAATTGTCCAACTTGAAGTGTTTCAGATGCTCCTTTGTGTACTTCATCTGATGAATGTACACTCTGTCTGAAGTTTGCTTTACTTGAAGTCCGAGGAAGAATTTTAGTTCTCCCATCATGCTCATTTCAAATTCCCTTTGCATTAAGTCAGAAAACTCTTGGCAAAGAGATTCATCAGTTGCACCAAATATAATATCATCAACGTAAATTTGAGCAATAATAAATTCCTTTTTATTTACTTTTCTAAACAGAGTTGTGTCCACTTTTCCTCTTGAGAAGCCATTCTCTATTAGGAAAGTGCTGAGTCTCAAATACCAAGCTCTAGGAGCTTGTTTGAATCCATATAAAGCTTTTTTAAGCTTATATACATGCTTAGGACGGTTTTGATCTTCAAAACCGGGTGGTTGAAAAACATATACTTCTTCATTAATTACACCATTTAGGAATGCACTTTTTACACCCATTTGATAAAGCATGATGTTATGATGTGCAGCATATGATAGTAAGATGCGTATAGCTTCTAATCTAGCTACTGGAGCGAAGGTTTCAGTATAATCTATACCTTCCTCTTGTGAGTAGCCTTGAGCAACTAGCCTTGCTTTATTCCTTACAACTTTGCCATCTTCGTCCAGCTTGTTGCGATAGACCCACTTGGTTCCAATGACAGACTTATCCTTAGGCAAGGAGACCAGCGTCCAAACGTCACATCGTTGAAACTGGATGAGCTCCTCTTGCATAGCGAGGATCCAGCACTCGTCCAATAAGGGTTCGTCCACAGACTTTGGTTCCATCTCAGAGATGAAGGCTGAGTCAGCCTTCTCTCTGAAGGTTGACCTTGTCCGGACGCTATCATTAGGTTTGCCAATGATTTGATCCTCAGGATGATAAGTCTTGAATTGCCACGAACGAGGGGTGTTTACAGCTTGCTGAGACGATGATGCGTCCTGCGTAGCGTCTGATGCCTCATCTTTGTTGGTTGTTGGACGAGCATCTGAATCATTCAGATTCATGTCTGCAAAAGAATCATCTAGCTCAGGCTGTTTGTCATCAAATTTAACATGGATGGATTCTTCAACAATCAAAGTTCTAGAGTTATAGACTCTAAACGCTTTGGACTTTTCAGAGTATCCTAACAATATTCCATTATCTACTTTGGCATCAAACTTTCCTAGTTGATCCTTAAGCATTGACATCCGAAGGGGTGGAAATAAGAAATGTTGGGTTTACGTCCTTTCCACAATTCATAAGGAGTCTTATTGAAGATTGGTCATATGTATATTCTGTTTTGAATGTAGCAGGCAGTATTTACAGCTTCAGCCCAGAAGTGCTTAGGGACAGAATTATCACTGAGCATCGCCCTAGCCATCTCTTGAAGAGATCGGTTCTTTCTCTCAACAACACCGTTTTGTTGTGGTGTTCTAGGGGCAGAGAAATTGTGATGAATACCACTTTCATCACAGAACCTTTGCAAAAGCTCATTTTCAAATTCGCCTCCATGATCAATTCTGATCGAGCTGATGAATATGCCTTTTTCATTTTGAACTCGCTTACAGAATACAGAAAAGACCTTGACAGGCTCATCCTTGTGAGCAAGGAACTTAACCCATGTCCATCTAGTATAGTCATCTACTATGACAAGTCCATATTTCTTACCACTGACAGAAGCAGTCCTTGTTGGATCAAACAAATCAAGATGCAACAATTCCAGTGGTCTAGAAATACTAACAATGTTCTTGGAATCAAACGAGTCCTTAACTTGTTTTTTAGAGTCGTAGCCTAGGCCAGACTTATCATGAGGTGATCTAGTATGCCTCAATATCAGGTCTAGCTTCTCTGATCCTCCAACAAGCTTAGATACGCTTTTGGTGAGATCAGATATCTCTTGTTTCAGTCTAGTTACCTCATGGGGTTCACTGGACTCAGAGGTGAGTTTGTCAGTTAGACTGACATTCTCTGCTTTAAGCTTATTATTCTCTTCAACAAGCTGCTTATTTAGTTTGTTGGACTCTTCCAACTCTTTATTCACTTTTGACAGTTTTCTCTTAAGCATGATGTATTGATGATGCAATAGAGAAGAATCATTTTGCAGTTCATCATATGCTTCTTGAAGAGAGTCAGAAACAGAGATTTGAGGTAGACGGGCTCCTTGGTCTGAACCGATGTTCCAGAGCGTCCAGCTTCTCTTGAGCTGTTTGGAATCACGAGACCATGTCCAGTCTTGGACGATCAAGGGTGTTGACAAGACACCAGTTAGCATGAGCATTTCTAGAACACCATCTGACATCACCACTCGTCCAATCTGTTTCATGTTTGGACGATGTTGATCCGTCCTCAAGGGTAACCGTTGGACGATAATCTCCGTTAGTGAAGATGTCCCACAACTCAGTCTTGAGCTTGGACGTATATTTCGAAAATTGATTTCTAACGAGGATAGTCTGTTCCCTTGAAGATGGGTGGAACATTCCATCCTCCTTCAGAGGTAGACTCCTGACTTTTTTCTCCGGGAACAACAAGTTGTTCATCGTCCGAAGAGTCTTCATCTTGTTTATTGGACCAAAGGCATAAGTTAGCCTCTTCATTTGTTTCTTCTTCTTCTTCTTCAGAAGAGTTCAAGTCCTCCCAAATTGCCATGAAGTTCTTTTTCTTCTTTTTGAAGAACTTCTTCTTGTCCTTTAGCGTGGGGCAATCAGCTTTGAAGTGTGCTGGTTTGTTGCATTCAAAACAGACCAGCTAACTTTTATCTTTGGGTTCAACATGATCCTTGAAGCTTTTATTTTGGAATGGCCTCCTTTTCATTCCATTTTTATTTCTCCACATATTCTGAATCTTTTTGGAGATAAAGGATCGCTCGTCATCGTCTGATACATCATCATCAGACTGATTAGTTTCATCACTGGACTCATCAGCTTTTAAAGCTTTTGAGTTGTTGGACCTATGAGCTTTCAGGGCAATCCCTTTGTTCTTCTTTCCAGGATTGTCAAGATCAAGCTCCTGCTCATGAACTTGAACCATCCCGACAAGATCATCCAGAGTCAAAGTAGAGAGATCATTGGCCTGGGTGATTGCAGTGATAAGAGGTCTCCACTTCTTAGGCAGGCTCCTAAGAATCTTGGTGACATTCTCCTTGGTAGTGTAGACCTTTCCAAGGGATTTCAGATTGTTGATGATCGTTTGAAAGTGACCCATCATGTCTAGGATGGACTCTCCTTCAGCCATGGTGAACATTTCATACTGGCCAACCAGCATGATGATTTTAGAGTCCTTCACCTTGGTTGTCCCTTCATGGAGATTAGACAAGGTGTCCTATATTTGTTTGGCTGATTCACATGCGTGAATCTTCTGAAATTCGTCAGGACTGAGGGAACACATTAACGCATATCTTGCTTTATGATTCAGTTCCATTCTAGCCCGTTCAGCATCAGTCCATTCGTCCTCTACCTTGTCTGTCCCGTTAGAGTTAAGACAAACGTTAGGACCTTTTGTGATTCTGGTCCAGAGAATTGAGTTTGTACTGAGGATGAAACCTTTGAATCGTTCCTTCCAGTACAGGTAGTGAGTACCGCTGAAGAACGGCGGCCTGGTCATGGAAGTACCTTCCATAACAGGTTGACTCCCGCTTTGCATACCTGGTCCAGACATATCTGCAGTAGGATCTTTTCCTCTACACGGCAAAGTGCTCAACCCAGAGGCTGAGCTTTGATACCAATTGAAGGAACCTGTTTGAAATACACGAAGGGGGGTTGAATTGTGTTTCTGAAGATTTTAGATTCTTTTCGTAAGCAAATAATAGTTTTCGCAAGGTTGGACGCTAAAACGATTAAAAGCAAAGAGAGCTCTTCCAGACACCAAGTTAGACGCTAACTTAGTTGGACTAAGATAAGAAAGCAGTGTAGGAAAAGGCAATTCAATCCCAGTTAGTTAGTTAGATAATAAACTAAAGTAAGGGTAAGGGAGAGAAAAGAACACAAAGATATTATCCCGGTTCACTCTTCACCAAAGAGCTACGTCCAGTCCTCTCTACTTGAGAGCTTTATCCATTATAACAAAAACCTTTTGTTACAAAGTATTCAACATCTCTTCAGGCAGTATTCTCAACCTCTTCAGGTTCTCTAAGTATTCTTTTACAGACAAGCCTCTTCAAGCTCAACCAAACTAAGATTTTGAAAAGAGTTTGTTCTACTAACTCACTAAATGTGAGAATTCGAAACTAAATCTTAGACTCTTAAAAAACTCTACATAGAGAGTAATATGAAAATGTGGATCAGAGTAGCTTTGCTAGCTTTCCAAGCTTGAGATTTTCTCTTTGATTTCTTGAGCTAATGTTTGCTTGTATCTCTTGAAAGATTTTGAATTGCTAAGTGTTGCTTCACTTGTATTTTTGCTCAAGTTCGGTAACCTTGCATCTTCAAGGGATGGAGGTAGATATAGCCTCTTGTCTTTGAGCAGACTTCAGTCTTCAACGGATGGAAAAGGATCCGTTCTGATGAGCGTTGAATGTATTTGATCCGTTGAGTCTGATAGCTTCTCAAGTTTCTGATCAGCATGATAGATTATCAGGATGATAGATAAAAGTGGTGCTGACATATCCTCTGAGTAGAACGAAAGTTGCCTTTTGTTTTTCCAAAAGAAGAAGGTCAACTTCTTTAAGCGATAGAGACATTCTGGCTTACACTTTACATTTGTACGAATATTACAAAGAATGTTTTGTCCCAAGGATATAAGCCTTTTAAAGGGAATAATAATTTCAAGTACTTTTACAAGATATTGGACGAGATAAAGTCTTTGGACTATGGATAGTCTTTGGACTCAATTAAGTTTTATCCTGCACACTTAATATAAAACGTTAGTCCATAAGAAATCTTTGTTCATCTTAAATTAGCTCTTTGTTAACATCAAAACTTAAGGGATTATTTGGACCATAACCACTTTGGTTCCAACACGATATTGCTAGCCAATTACTAGGCAGACATATGTCACCTATATCCTTCCCAGAGAAAAAAAAAGGCTGGCAAGTCGCGAGCGCCTTCGTGTTCCAAGGGAATAGCATACTCTTTATCTAGCGCATCCGCTGCAGCAAATGCGGCCAAATGAGCTACATTCGATCTTGGCTTTTTATCAATGTTCTAAACAACAAAGATAAGGCATTAGTTAAGTAATGTCATTTGTAAATAAATAAGACATAAGTAATTAAATGATTAATATTAAATTAATATGCATACCTGGGATAAAGGCATCTCAACTGGCTTATGTGCATCCTCACAGCTCCCCACAGTGCTCACATGCTGCGAAGGTTGGCTCATTGGGCTTTGTTGGGAAAATGTAAGCCCCCTAGATGACATCTCTTTTATGAATGATTCCATAAGCTCCGGAAACATCTCTCTTTTAAGCTCGTCTTTAATGCTTTCCCGCTCGTGGCTACTGATTCGGCTTCCAACATGGACTCGTCGTCTGTGATATTGCCGAATGCCCACTAGCCCTCCAACACCCTTTACAAAGCCAGGGTGGTCATCTTTATCTAGGGCAGTGCTCAGGATATCCCTACGTCCATGTTGAATGAATGATCCTTGCGAGCTTTGTTCCACCAGCGATGTCTACAAGGGGGAAATTCACAAAATATGTGTAAGATAGTGTTTACTTAACTTTATTAATTACAAGTAGAAGTAATCTATTAATTACTTACAATCTTTTCAGCGACAATGCGTGTGGGCTCGGCTTTAAAATCTCCCGATTTTGTCTTTCGAGCTTCCATCCATGTTTCATGGCGTTCGGGTAGAGATGGAGGATTAACAACTATTTCTCCATCGACTTCGGCTTCTCCATCAGCTCCACCTTCTTCTTGCTTCTTTTGGCCTCTTCTTGCTTCTTTTTCATCTTCTCCTCCATAATCTTTTGCCGAACCATACGATAGCCACCAGGAGACATATGGTATGTGTGTACATTGTTTTTTTGGATTTCCTTGGCCTTTTTCCATTTCTCTTGTTACAAATAACACGTACTCAATTCAATTAAATAAATAAATAAATAAATTAGATAGGCCTATTATAAAAATATAACGGGAAACTAACCAGAAAGCCAAGGTCTTGTCGGCTCACAACAAACTTATCCCACGTCTCCTTATCAATCAAAGAGTATGTGTCAAGTGGAGATTTGTCGTCTTTCATCTCAAAAATATATCTATTGCCCAAATAGGTCTTGAACCCCGTCCACCGTTTCGCGGCAAAAGAAAGCCATTTCTTCTTACATTCAGGAGTATTCGGGACATCAAAGGTCAACTATAGTACAAAACAAAATGGAGGAGATATTAGAGTATGATAATAATATAAGTAAATACAGTTTAGATACAAATAGAGAGGATAAAAGTAAAATACCAAGATTTAAGACCAAATTTGATCCTTCACCATACTCGGTACTTGAGCCCATTCCTCAATCAGAATGCTAACCCTGTTTCGATCTTCCAGGGCCACAAAACCGGTGAATTTGTCAGCATTCGGCCCTATGGCCCCCCATATGTATCAAACTCAACTGGAAGCCTCTGATCACCGCAAAGACTCAGGGCCAACGATCGTAACTTTGTGGCTGATCTACCCCTTTTTTGGGGCGTGCACCATCTGACCCGTTATGTGAAGGAGAAGGAGGAATGCCTGCTGGATCAGTCATGTATGCCTTTTTAGACAAAAAGTAATAAATTAGGTTAGTATATAAGAATGGATAAATAAAAATAAGTCTACTATAACATGAATAAAAAAGCCTACTTTAACATGGATAAATAAAAATAAGTCTAACTTGACATGGAGAAATAAATATAAGTCTACTTTAACATGGATAAATAAAAAAAGAATACTTTAATTTAAACATAACTTACACTATGGTCAAGTTTAGATCAATATCCCTTCATGATGATCATCACGAGTGGCAAGTACATCGTCCACTACATTTTCCTCGACGAAAATAGGCATCTATGTTGAGAAAAAAGGAGTTTCTAGAATATTAAGAGTTGAATCTTGATTTTCATGGATACCACTATGCATGCTTTTTCCTTGGAGAATAACTGACCACCTTTCGTTAGAAGGATCATTGATATAAAACACTTGTTTTGCTTGGGAAGCCATGATGAAAGGCTATTCCATGTGACCTACTTTGTCAAGTTCTACCAATGTAAATCCTAATTCTTCAGTTTGCACACCACTGTTACTGTCAGCCCACTTACACTTAAAAACAGGCACTTGAAATTTAGTGTAATCGACCATAGCAAACACGATCATAGCAAATGTTTCCCTTCTTCTCATAATAATGACAAAGAACATCAGATGCAGGTCACTGTAAAGAATATGTAAAGACAATTCCTCAAAAACCAATATTCATTAAATTTATACACAGCCCAATTTACATCGCATAAGCTGTTAAATTCAGAAATCAGACATTGTTTTATGTGAGCCTAAATCTTAAAGAATATGAACTTAAATAGAAAAGCAAAGTCTGTGCAATCAATATAAGCATTGGTAGAATATGCCAAAGAGAACCTAAGAGAGCATCAGCCAATGGTTTACTTGGAACTTCAAAAGGTAAAAAATTAGAAACAATTGCATACCTCACATAGTGGAAGAAGTATTCCCTTAAAGAATGCTGCAGGTTTGTACAATGCCTTTTTCAGTGATTGATATAGAGCAAAATGCAGGCGTTTGTTCTTTCTTATATCCTCTCTCACTCTTGGAAGCAATATAAGCTTGGAGAATTTTTCTGCTTTTTTCACACCGAAATTAGAAGCAAAACTCCTGGTGGCTTAATACATAGCATTTGGTGACCAATTCTCAGGCTCATTTATATACAGGTCCTCCTCCCAATGTTTCAGGGAAGGGATGTGTTTGAATGCCTTGGGTATTTTGCCTACTTTATACCTGCTAAGATGAGTCCCAACCCTGAAGTATGAATAATGAAAACAAGCAGCGAGGCATGATAAGAAATCCACATATCAGCCAGCTCTGAAACTTATTGGAAAAGAATTTATTAATCTACATGATAATAAAAAGGAATTTGAATTGAAAATAGAAAATACCCCTTGTACATGTCAATTATGGATTTATCCAATTTGGGCACCGGTCGAATTTCTGCACACAGAACAATATAATAAACAACAAGAAAGAGTAAAAATCAAACCTCCAAGCAGGCTATACGACATACTAAGAACACTTAAAAAAAAAAACAAAACAAAGATAAGGAAAATAAAATGCAGTTTCATATTACCTGAAGCAATAGATGCATCCTTTTCTTTTATTTTCTCAACAATAAGGTCTGCAAGTGATTTCTGCCGACCCTGCTCCTTTGATAAGAACGCCTCCATTATTCTTTCATCCTCCTCATTAATCTCCTCCTGAATTTTCAAATGATGAACAATGAATAACAAAAAAAATAGAAAACCATATTATTATAAAAATAAAAAGCTGAATAATAAAAATCCTTATGCAGTCCAAAATTGTCTACTAAGAAGTAAAATCACCAGAATCCCTGAAACCTTGCCAATTTTATTATTTAATTAATAGTAAATAGCACTGCGAATGCTCTTTTCCACTTTCTATACGTAAGAAGCAGTGCATATAAAAGTAATCTCCCAACCCAATTCCCAATACAAATGCCAAAATTCGCATATCAATTGGCCCCAAGGTGTTCGATCATAGACCAAGTCTTCTGGGTTGAAGAAAAACCATAATTGCTAGGTTGCTCGTTCACTAAAATGAGGTTCGCAATTGCGGCTGAGGTCGTAACATTGTGGTTTTGGCTTTTGGTAGTCTCGGTGGCCACATATGCGACATTTACATTTTCCTACAATTGTCCGCAATGGCAATACCACAACTGCAATTTAAAACATTGATGATGATGATAATAATAATAATAATAATAATAATAATAATAATATAGAAAAGTAACCAACAGGATATGAAAATATTGAGTACCTGTACCGCCTTCCTAGTAATTAAAAGATAAATAAATAAATAAATAAATAAATAAGAGTATACTCACTTTATATCCACCAAATTGGCTCTGTGTTTCGGAGAAACCAGCAAAGTCATCGATATCGTCGGCGTCATCTTCTTCAACGTTGGGAGGCTCTTCGATGTTATGGAAGAAGGAACTGTTAGGATTGTTCTGATTTTCCTCCTCTTACTGGACCTCCTTCATCTAAATCAAAGCTTCCTTCAAGATCTTGGAGCTCATGCTGGATTCTATCAGCTTCCCTCCTTTTTGGTGCTCTTTGGGAGCTTTGGAACGCTTCTTCGACTTCAGGGACTCGGTGCCATCCGGAACAAACGGTTCCGGATTCTGATTCCTTTCCTTCCTCTTCCCCATAGATGGTGGGTGTGGTGTGGGTTTTCTTATTCTTTCGTTTTCGCCGCTAAAACCCTATCTCTACATAGCCGATAACCATTTCCCAAAGGCAATGAGAAGTGTATAGGTTTTCAAGAGTGGAGCTCCGATTTTTATATGAAGTGTTTGTTAGGCTTATGGGTTCAATATAAATGCTATGCCCAAAAAGAAAAATAAATATACATAAAATTTTTGTGTGTGACATGTTAATTTATTTATTTATTTATTTATTTATTATTATTATTATTATTATCATCATCATCATCATCATCATCATGATCCTCATCTTTATATATATAAAAGTAACCGTCGCTAACCTTTATTTTAATAGAGAAGTGTATCGAGAGACGCCTCTGCTAGGGTTTCATGGAATTTGAATTTTCATCGCCTCAGCCACAACCAGTGGCCTGTGAACCACCTAAAGAACCCCCTGATAAGTTTACCACGGTGCCTACAGGAACAAGTCTTGGTTCTCCTCAGGTTTGCTCGTTTCGGGACAAGGTGGTAGGGAAGCATGTCCCTCCGTTACGTGAAAAAATTGATTTAGTAGCTTCAAAGATAGTCCAAATCGAACTTGTGAATGGTAACCGACTACTTCCTACGCTGCATATGGAGGAAAAGTTTGTGCAAGAGTTGTGTGTTCCATGGAAAGATGCCATAGTGGTTAAATTACTTAGCAAGTTTCTGGGGTTTAATGCCATGAAAACCAAATTGGCTTTTGTGTGGAGGTTGCTAGGAGGATTCGAGATTACGGATATTGGAAAGGGATTTTATATGGTGAAGTTTGATGTTGAAGAAGATAGGACCAAAGTCATAAATGGGGGTCCATGGATGATCTATGATCATTACCTGTCTGTGAGGCTTTGGTCATCTAATTTCAATGCGGATAATGCCATTATTGATAAAACTTTATTATGGGTTCATATACCTAGTCTTAATGTTTTGTGGTACGATGAGAGATTTTTGCTAGCTCTCGCTTTTCTATTGGGAAACCTATTAAGGTTGACCTGCACACTTTGAGGGCAACAAGGGGGCGTTTTGCGAGGATCTGTGTTGAGTTTGACTTAAACCAACCTGTTGTTGGTAGAGTTGGAGTCAATGGCCAGTGGTTCAAGGTGGAGTATGAAGGACTCCATATAATTTGTGCTAACTGTGGTTGCTATGGACACCTATTGAAAGACTGCCCTCAGAAACTATTAACTACGGCGGCGGCGGCTGCAAAAGAAGGAGCTGCGGTAGGGTTACCAAATGAGAAAAATCAGGAAGATATGACGCAAACCCCTATAATCCAGGAGCAGATTTCGGGCGATATCTTGGCTGGTTCGTTACATGGAGTTTGGCTAACTGTCACGAGAAAAAAAACGGCACACAAAGGGGGGCGCTAATGTTAAGAATAATATACAGGGAGAGAATCATCATGCTTTAAATAACAGATTCAGTTTGCTAAATAAGGAGGAAAGAAGTAAAGTCAAAGGCAAATCAGCTGCTAATATTTCTGGGTATGCGGACCTGCCAATGGCTTCTACTTCTGGAGGACCAACTACGGCCCACACCCAGCAGAAGGTGTGGTTGAAAAAAAGACCGCGTAAAGATGAGCCTCGCTTGAATATTTCTAATGCCAAGTTTTCCTCTGGGTCCACCCAAGGAGTTGCAACAAATTCTTCTACCAAGGTGGGTCCTATGTCTACAACGCGCAGTGATAAGAGGATTAAAATTATTGAGTTAGGTGGAGATGCTAAAACTGCTATGGATATAAAGGTCATCTCAGGAAACCACTTTTCTTTTAATGAACCAGGGGAGACCTCCACGGGGCATGAGTTTTGCATGGCAACTAATAATAATAGTGGAGAGACAAGTAGTTTGCATATGGATGGTTGTGAAGGACGCCCACCTGATCAACATGTGAATGGGATCAACGATGGTATCCAAGTGGGACCAATTCTTATAGATAATTGTGAGGTGAGTAGTGTTATTGATGTTGACACTAACATGCAGTATCCATGCACGTAGAGTCTAGCTTTTTGGGTCTTTAAAGTTCTATTTTTTCATCATTATTTATAATGCTAGAATTTAAAGATCTCTCTATTTTAAGTTGGAACATCAGAGGTGCTATAAACAGAAAAGGTAGGCGTCATTCACGATAGTTGATCTCTAAATACAATCCTACCTTAGTTGTGTTGATGGAAACGCATTGCCCCTTCTCCAAGGCAGCTACGTTTTGCAAAGGCCTTGGCTACAAAGTTTGTGGTGTCTCTAAAGCTAGTGGTCATGCTGGTGGTCTGTGGGTTATGGTTGCTAATGGATGTGGTGTTGATGTCCTTCTTGAAGAGGTTAATAATCAAGCTGTGACAGTTTCTGTGAGCAAGGGGACGAAGAAGTGGTTTTGTACAGCTGTGTATGCAAGTCCTATCCCGATGGTTAGAGAGTCTCTATAGAGGTATCTCTGTCAGAAGCGTGATGATATCACTAATCCTTGGATCATTATTGGTGATTTCAATGAAATTCTCCTTCCATCAAAAGTGAAGGGGGTCTTTATTATAATAACAGGGCTATCAGGTTTGCAGGTATAATGGAAACTTGTAATCTCATCGATTTGGGAGCTATTGGCAGTACCTTTACATGGTATAGAAAGGTTGATGGATCCCCTATGGTTTCCAAACGGCTGGATAGGGCGGTGGCTGATTGTGAGTGGTGTCATTTCTACCCTGAGGCTTATGTTGAAAATTTAAATCACTTGCAATCGGATCATCTTCCAATCCTTCTTCGCTGTAATGGTTTTGTCCCAGAGAGAGGTGCAAGGCCGTTCCGTTTTCAGGCGGCATGATTAACTCACAAAAACTTTCCTCCCGCGGTTCATAATGCTTGGAAAGATGATGGCCAACATGTTCTCTCTAAGCTCCAACGTGTCCGTGATGAGGCTACTGAATTTAATGAGAAAGTGTTTGGAAATATTTTTAGGAAGAAAAGAACCTTAGAGTACCGGTTAAAGGATATTCAGAAAAGGCTTCAAATGGTTGATTCCGCTACACTTTACAGAATTGAAGGTGAGATTTGGAAAGAATATAATGATGTTTTAAAGCAGGAAGAAATCTTGTGGTATCAGAAATCAAGAGAAAAATGGGTGCGCCTAGGTGATCATAATACTAAGTTCTTTCATACTCAAGCAATTGTTCGAAGAAAAAGGAATAAAATACAAGGCCTCTTTCTTCACAATGATGAGTGGTGTACTGAGAATGCCGTACTTCAATCTGAATGCATTTCTTTTTTCCAGAATTTATTTGCCTCAGATTCTTTTACTACGCCTGATAGTCTCCATCTCCAGCTTGGGCCACGTCTCGGGGATAGTGGTATTGCAGCGCTTTCTACTCCAGTGTTAAAAGAAGAAGTCAGGCTTGCTCTTTTCAGTATGAAATCTTACAAGGCCCTTGGTCCGGATGGTTTTCAACCTCTTGTCTTTAAGCATTTTTGGGAGACTGTGGGTGATGATATTTGGAGGGTGTCCAAGAATGCTTTTAGCAGTGGATCCATAGATGAGGGACTAGCAGAAACTCTTATTGTTCTCATTCCTAAAGGTGATAATCCGATAAGATTGAAGAATTTCCGTCCTATTAGTTTGTGCAATGTGGTGTATAAAATTGTTACTAAGGTAATGGTGAACCACCTGCGTCCTTTCCTTGATGATCTGATTAGCCCTCTTCAAAGTAGCTTTATACCGAGGAGAGGGACTTCTGATAATGCAATTTTGGCTTAGGAAGTGGTTCATTATATGCAAAAGTCTAAATCCAAGAAAGCGATTTTTGCTTTCAAGATTGATCTTGAGAAGGCCTATGATAGGGTTAATTGGGATTTTTTGGAAAATACGCTAAAAGACTTTGGGTTTCCTTCAGGAGCATTGAATCTTATTATGTCTTGCGTTCGATCTTCGAATCTCTCTTTCCTTTGGAACGGTGCCCGACTTCCTAGTTTCAAGCCTACTAGAGGGTTCTGACAAGGAGATCCTTTGTCCCCTTACCTTTTTGTGCTCTGCATGGAGAAGTTGGCGCTTTACATTCAGCAGAAAGTTTATGAGGGTGTTTGGCGTCCTATTCATGTCTCTAAAGGTGGGCCTGGTCTTACCCATCTTCTTTTTGCGGATGATGTTCTCCTTTTTTGTGAGGCTACCACCGAGCAGGTGCAAGTTGTTATGGACACGCTTCAGGATTTCTGCCAAGATTTTGGTCTAAAAATAAATATTGAGAAATCTAAAGGTATGTGTTCCAAAATGGTGGCAAAACAGCGTAAAGAAGTTATTCGCTCTCTTACTTCTATTAGTATTGTGGGGAACCTTGGCTCATACCTCGGATTTCCGCTGGTTCAAGGTAGAATTCAACGTAATGCTTATGATGAGGTGATAGACAAGATCCACAAGAGATTAGCGGCTTGGAAAGGTAAACTTCTTAACAAAGCTGGTAGAGTTTGCCTAGCAAAATCGGTTACCATAGCTATTCCGGTTTATTCTATGCAAACCCACCTTTTGCCCAAGAATGTGTGTAGTCGTATTGATGCTATTACTAGAAATTTTATCTGGTCAAAGAATGGGAGTGATAGAGGCTGGCATTTAATTAACTGGGATACACTAACAAAACCCAGGAAGTTTGGTGGCTTAGGGGTAAGGGAGGCACACTTGACCAACATAGCCCTTTTGGGAAAGTTAGTTTGGAGCTTACTTCATGAGCCTCAAAAGCTTTGGGTTCAGGTTCTGATCCACAAATATATTGGTTCATGAAATTTATGGAGTGCTACAAAAGGCAGCAGTGATTCCAATACTTGGAAAGGAATTCATAAAGTGATCCAAATACTAAAAGATGGCTTTCAAATAAAGCTTGTTTCAAGCAACTCCTCGATGTGGTATGCGGACTGGCTGGGGTGTGGCCCTCTTTGTAGATTACTTGATTTTGTCCACATATCAGATACTTCTATGGCCTTGAAGGATATTTGGGATAATGGAACTTGACAGCTTAATATATTAGCTACAACTCTTCCTCAAGATATTGTCTCGAAGATTAATCAAGTTAGAGTCCCTACCCATGTCGCGGATGTTGTACCAAATGTTTGGACTTGGAGTGGTAGAAATGATGGTATCTATACTGCTTCTTCGGCTTACTTTTGGCTTCTGGAAAAAAATCGTTCATGGGATCAAGCTTAAGATTGGGATTGGATTTGGAAACTTGGTGCCCCAGCTAAAAGCCAGCATTTAATTTGGTTATGTCTCCATGGAGCTCTCCCAACAAACTCCTTGAGGTTTACTCGTGGTCTGGCTAGCTCTCCCTGCTGTCATCGTTGTTTTGCTCAAGTGGAAGACATTATGCATTGCATGAGAGATTGCCCCTATTTTAGGGAAATATGGCCTAGGCTGGGCTTATGCTTTTATCCTTCCTTTACAACAGTTGCTGACTCTTCAACTTGGTTAAAAAGGATGTGAACTGGTGATGCCTCTACCTTGTTTATTGCTAGCTTTTGGTGGATATGGATGTGGAGAAATAATATGATTTTTGGGGAGGATGTTTGGAACATCAATAAGGTCTTGCACAATATTTATATATCCCATGATGAATTCCCCAAAGCCTACCCCTCAATATGCAAACCAAGGTTGTTCAACGTTGACGAGAAGAACCAAGCCAATTATGGAACAAGAAGAACCGAATTGAAATTTGTTGAAAACTTTATTTTCGTTGGTGATGACATGTCTATCTTGTTTTGGTTGTATCTTGAGATCCAGATATCCGATGGATGAGTTCTTTGATGCGTTGGAAGGCTAAGATAATTATCTACAAATCATATTACCAGCTTTTTGAACAGATTCGGCTTCTAACATGGTGACAACTGGGATACAAGTTTAGGACGAAATTCTGGGCGGGATTTTTCTTGTATTTTGGGCTTTCTTTGTATTGGGCTTTTGTTTTGTGGAAGATAGACTCCTTATGCTGAAGTAGGCATTACTTAGGTGAAGATTAGGGTTAGCCGTCACCTTCTTAGAATAAAAATTCTATAAATAGGACTTATATTACCTCATTTTTTAACTTTGAATGAAATTAGAATTTATCCTATTTGGGTATTTTTGTGAGTTGAGCATTGGCTCCTCTTCTTCAAGTTCTTGGATTAGAACTTGCTTGATTCTTATTAAAGAGTTCTATCTCTTTGTGGCGAATCCTCCTTGGCTTATCAATCTTCCAAATCCATTGGAATATTGTGGCGCCTTCCCTTTCATCTTCTTCCTCTTCCATTTTCTTAATTTATTTTATGTTCTTCTTTACATTTGCGCCATTTACATTCTGTTTTTATTTATTGCACTTTAATTCTTTGTTTGGTTAAATTTCTTGCTTAATTATTTCCATTCTTTAGTTGTTTCCTTTTGTTAATCATATTCGGGTGACAACCGCACCTTCTTCTTTCCCCAATTCTTTTCATCTTTTTAACATAAGAACTAAGAACAAGCTCTTGGATAGATCCTTAAAAATTGATGATTCCAACTTGGATCATATCATGTGGTATCTAGAGCTAGCTTCCTTGAGCTTAATTTCTTTTTTAGTTTGGGTTTTGCTAGTTGGATTGTGTTGACATTTTTGCAATTTTTGAGCTTTTTTTTAACCTTAAAACCTGCGCCCAACCCCATATTTTGATCATCAATTTTGATCATTTGTGGTGTTGTAATGAGTTGTTAGACCATTGGGGTTTGTAATTCATAGCATCCAAAAGATGTTTCATAGCTCAAGTTGCTTCCTTTCCTCATATTCCATGTTTTAGATTTTTGAATTTTTTTGAATTCTTCATCTTGTTCTTGGAGTTTGAGCCACTTTGATCTTTATGAATTTCAAGAATTGGTGTTAAAGTGTTAATCTACACCTTGATTGAAAGGTCTTTACAAGTGGAATCAAGTATACCAATCAATTTTTCTGCTTAAAGCATGAACTAGACATCAATTTGGGGGAATTTAATTTCTAGGCGCACTTCCCAAGAACAACCCCTTGTTCGTCATGTTCATGCTTCAAAAGGCTATTTGATCTTTGTGATTCACTTAAAATCTGTTTGGGGCGTTCTTTTCTGCAATTTTCAGAAAAATTTTGTGGCCAAAGTTATTTTTGTAAGAGTAAGGATCCCAAAAAGTAAAAAAAAAAAAATCCAGATTCAGAAAAATACAAAGGAACCAATCTGCAATTATAAAAAGTAAAAAAAAAAAAAAAATTTGGCAGAATTCAAATTAGGCCACAAAACCCCTTTTCTAAGTGTTTCTAGCCTTAAAATTGGTATTACTTGATGTTTTGGACATATCTCTGGCTCAAATTCTATTCCTAAACACTAGTTGTAGACTCTTTGTCTTCTTACTTCTCCAAGAGTATGCTTTCTTTTCTTCTTTAGCCTTTCTTGTTTGTCTTTAAAAATTCATGAGTTTTGTCTTCGTAGTTTTCTTTTCTTGAACTTCTTGATTGATAGCTAGTTTGGATTTTTCACAAAGTTTTGGTACTTGTTTACATTCTTGAATTAATATAGTTCTTTTCCAAGGATATCGATAGAGGACTTTGAGTGGTAAAAGGCAAGAGTGAACATTACATAAAAGCCTTGTTTTGAGTGAAACACGAGTGCAAATCCAAGAGTTAAACACTTAGGTGTGTGGGGAGGTCCTTAACACTATTTCTTTTTCTTCTAACTTGTTTGCTTTGCAACAAGATGACATTTTGTTCCAAAAATTTGGACTATGAGCGTAGATGTGTTGCGAAATCACTTGAGAAGTATAAGGTTGGTAATTGGACCCAAATGATGCATGAGAGGTATGAAAAGAAGTTGAGGGAAAAAGATAGAACAAGTTATGAAGAAAAGAGGTGTAGAGACAAGGAGAGAAGATATAAAGTTCATGATAGGGAGGATAAGAGGTTTGAAAAAGAAACAAGACATAGAAGCTATGAAAAGGAGGATAAGGAGTATGAAAGAAAGAAATTTGAAGATGAAATTCCAAAGGAGGAATGCAAGGCATCAATCAAAGTTGAATTAGAGCTTCCAAAGACACAAGTCCCCCACGACTTGAAGGAGATTGGTGGACCTTCCATGACCTTGAATTCAAAGTTGAAGACTTTCAAGACCTATCAAGGTTCTAAAGGTTTGCAAGAGGAAACGGAAGAATTGAAGACAACTACAGAATGGCTAAACCCTAATGCCGAGAATGAGTCCTCAAAAACACTTGGGAAGTCATGGAGTTCTACTACACTAGTACCTTATTCTAAGTTGGTTTGTGGCTTCAAGTTTTGGGATTCTTCTATTTTTGTTCCTTTGTCTTACATTTCTTCCCTAGGTCATAAAGAGAAGAAAGTGAAGGAAGGAAAATTCCCTCAAGGAATGGTTAGCCTTCATGAAGAAGACAAGTTGGACATGAAGTTTCAATTTGCAAAGAAACTTGATGGGGTGTTGGACCAATTTGCGGAAAAAAGCAACAATAGGGAGGAGAAATCCTTGACTTACACTACTCCTAGATTTTATGATTTGTTGAATTTGCAAGAACATGCTTCAATTCATGATTTTCCGAATTTGCATGAACTTGTTTTAAATAATTATGATAAATCTTTAAGATTTGAGTGTGTTGTTTTACCCCTTATTAGCCTTGATCGAATTGAAAAGTTTTACATGAATGATGAAATTATTTCTAATGTGGATATTACGTATGATGGATTCTTTAGGCTTGTTTTTGACCCCGGAGATTAGTTTTGTAGGCACATGAAGACTAAGAGCTTGGTTTCATTCAAAGGAAATCAAGTCTCCATAGAAATTGACTTTTTCTTAATACAACTTTCAATAAAACTAATACATGCCTTTTTTTTGGGTAGGTTTGGTAGCTATAAATTAGAGGTCGAATTCTCTTGAAGAGGGAAGGAATGATGCAAACCAAGGTTGTTCAACTTTGAGGAGAAGAACCAAGCCAATTATGGAACAAGAAGAACCGAATTGAAATTTGTTGAAAACTTTATTTTCGTTGGTGATGACCTGTCTATCTTGTTTTGGTTGTATCTTGAGATCCAGATATCCGATGAATGAGTTATTTGATGCGTTGGAAAGCTAAGATAATTATCTACAAATCATATTACCAGCTTTTTGAACAGATTCGGCTTCTAACATGGTGAATACTGGGATACAAGTTTAGGACGAAATTCTGGGTGGGATTTTTCTTGTATTTTGGGCTTTCTTTGTATTGGGCTTTTGTTTTGTGGAAGATAGACTCCTTATGCTGAAGTAGGCATTACTTAGGTGAAGATTAGGGTTAGCCGTCACCTTCTTAGAATAAAAATTCTATAAATAGGACTTATATTACCTCATTTCTTAACTTTGAATGAAAATAGAATTTATCCTATTTGGGTATTTTTGTGAGTTGAGCATTGGCTCCTCCTCTTCAAGTTCTTGGATTAGAACTTGCTTGATTCTTATTAAAGAGTTCTATCTCTTTGTGGCGAATCCTCCTTGGCTTATCAATCTTCCAAATCCATTGGAATATTGTGGCGCCTTCCCTTTCATCTTCTTCCTCTTCCATTTTCTTAATTTATTTTATGTTCTTCTTTACATTTGCGCCATTTACATTCTGTTTTTATTTGTTGCACTTTAATTCTTTGTTTGGTTAAGTTTCTTGTTTAGTTATTTCTATTCTTTAGTTATTTCCTTTTGTTAATCATATTCGGATGACAACCGCACCTTCTTCTTCCCCCAATTCTTTTCATCTTTTTAACATAAGAACTAAGAACAAGCTCTTGGATAGATCCTTAAAACTTGATGATTCCAACTTGGATCATATCACCTCAAAAAAGGCTATTCACACCCACAGAAGCCTTTTGTTACATTGGACTCCCCCTTGTGTGGGTTTTGTGAAGCTGAATACTGATGGCAGTTTTTTTTCTTCCAACGATGCTATGGGTGCTGGTGGTGTTATTAGGTCTCATTCTAGTGATTGGCTTGTGGGCTTCTCCAACTTTGAAGGAGTTGGAAATGCTTTATTAGCTGAGATCGTTGCCCTCAAGCATGGTATTCTCTTAGCATAGGACTCGGGGTACATGAAAATTTGCTTCGAAGTGGACTCCTTAGAGGTTGTATAATTGATTGAAAAAAGAGATACTTTGATGTTCCACGTTCATGCTTGTATCCTAATTGAAATCGTTGAGCTTTTAGATCGAAATTGAGAGATTACTATTTGGCACACCTTCCGTGAAACTAACCTTTGTGCAGACTATATGGCAAAAATTGGAGTGCACTCAGAGGGTGACATAATTGTTTGGAATGATCCTCCCATGGGTATCGGTTCCTTGCTTCTTCAAGACTCTCTATGGGTTCCTGATACCCACTAAGTCTTTCTCTTTTTGTTTTCTTTTCCTTGTGTTGCACCCAAAAAAAAAAAAGTAACCGTCGCTGTACTAGTACAGAAAGCACTTTTTACATCGGTTAAAAAAGACTTTTAACATCGGTTAAGGAGGCGACGTTAATTCAAGGGATGTTATTAACATCGTTTCTAAACCGATGTTAAAAGTTTACTTTTAACATCGGTTAATAAAAAACCGGATGTTAAAAGTACACTTTAAACATCAGTTATAGGCACACTCGATGTTAAAAGTGTGGTCTCAGTCTGAAATGTGCTCTGGTCAGTACACTTTTAACATCCATTGTAGCTGAAACCGATGTTAAAAGTACACTTTTAACATCGGTTTTAGGAACACACGATCGGTTATTATAACAACTGGTGTTAAAATTAATTTTTTTTTAAATGGTGTGTTACATTTATAGTTCTTTCCCACCCCTGCATATCAATCAGTATATCATCCACAATTCAGTACACAACATAATGCCAGAAACAGATTCAAACATTTAACTCATATATTGCTACTCCAGAATTACAATATTACAGTTACACAAGTCCAGAATAATTAAACTAAATTATATGACAATACATATATACAGTGTTATAAGTGTAATAACCTAAAGTCCAAAATGTGTTACATGCAATACATACAAGTGCAAAAATCATATACAATCTATATTATGCTGCCTAGTATACTCATAAAAGAAATTATCAAAACGATCCCTCAGGTCTTTCATCTCTTCTTTATCAATTGGAGTTTGATCGTTAAAAACCTGCACAAGTTTAAATAAACTCTACATTAAATCATCAACCAAAACAAAATACAATTTAACTTGTGCAAAACTTTATATTTATTACCTGTTACCATCCGTCAATAATAGTGGCAGAGACCACGTTCAACATATATTTCATCACGTAGTATCCACACTCCCAGCCGCTAGCTTGTCTACGAGACTACAAGGCAATATGAAATTGAATATCAAGTACAGTACTAATATAATAATAATTCCTGTTGTAAATTTTTTGTAAGAAATAATAAACTACTTACGAGTGGGATAATCCATTCAGGCTTTCTTTTTGACTTGGATGGCCTACTTTTGCCATCTGCACAAGCCATGCTACTTGCAACCATAGCTCTATGATTAAAAATAATAATGTCAATTATGTTCATGTAATAAAGCAAAAGCAATTTGAATTACAAATTAAATTAAAGCTTACATGTTAATCGCGTCCTTCAATTCAGATGTCGGACTATAGTGCAACGAGTATAAGACGACGACACGATGCTGACTAGGATGAAGTATGAGCAACTGCCAATGGCCACTCTTAAGTATTGGTGCTAGATAAATATCTTTCGTTGTTCGACCAAGTAGCTTCAGGATATATATCTTCATCACATCCCATTAGTGCAGTAATTTCCCTGAATTACGATTGGGTCTAAGAATCCATACGTATTCTAGTTGCCTCTTTCCATACATAAGCGATGAAGATACCAAAGATATCAGAATAAAATAATGTTAAATACCTAAGACATTGAAATAAATTATAGAATTAAAACACCTAAGATGCATGTCAACAGTGTACTTACGTGCACCACATACTTAGAACGATATGAAGGAACCTGTTTGAAACACAAGAAGGGGGTTGAATTGTGTTTCTGAAGATTTTAAATTCTTTTCGTAAGCAGATAATAGTTTTCGCAAGGTTGGACGCTAAAACGATTAAAATCAAAGAGAGCTCTTCCAAACACCAAGTTGGACGCTAACTTAGCTTGACTAAGATAAGAAAGCAGCGTAGGAAAAGGCAATTCAATCCCAGTTAGTTAGTTAGATAATAAACTAAAGTAAGGGTAAGGGAGAGAAAAGAACACAAAGATATTATCCTGGTTCACTCTTCACCAAAGAGCTACGTCCAGTCCTCTCCACTTGATAGCTTTATCCACTATAACAAAAACCTTTTGTTACAAAGTATTCAACACCTCTTCAGGCAGTATTCTCAACCTCTTTAGGTTCTCTAAGTATTCTTTTAAAGACAAGCCTCTTCAGGCTCAACCAAACTAAGGTTTTGAAAAGAGTTTGTTCTACTAACTCACTAAATGTGAGAATTCGAAACTAAAGCTTAGACTCTTAAAAAACTCTACACAGAGAGTAATATGAAAATGGGGATCAGAGTAGCTTTGCTAGCTTTGCAAGCTTGAGATTTTCTCTTTGATTTCTTGAGCTAATGTTTGCTTGTATCTCTTGATAGATTTTGAATTGCTAAGTGTTGCTTCACTAGTATTTTTGCTCAAGTTCGGTAACCTTGCATCTTCAAGGGATGGAGGTATATATAGCCTCTTGTCTTTGAGCAGACTTCAGTCTTCAACGAATGGAAAAAGATCCGTTCTGATGAGCATTGAATGTATTTGATCCGTTGAGTCTGATAGCTTCTGAAGTTTCTGATCAGCAGGATAGACTATTAGGATGATAGATAAAAGTGGTGCTGACATATCCTCTGAGTAGAGCGAAAGTTGACCTTTTGTTTTTCCAAAAGAAGAAGGTCAACTTCTTTAAGCGACAGAGACATTCTGGCTTACGCTTTACATTTGTACGAATATTACAAAGAATGTTTTGTCCCAAGGATATAAGCCTTTTACAGGGAATAGTAAATTCAAATACTTTTATAAGATATTCGCGCTTGAAATATAAAAGCATTAATTGGATTAGCTATTACAAAAGTAACCGAAAGAGTCTTTGGACTCATGGTTCTATATATTACCGTCCAGTCGTAAACCAAGATTAAATGTTGGACAAGATAAAGTCTTTGAACTATGGATAGTCTTTGGACTCAATTAAGTTTTATACTGCACACCTAATATAAAACGTTAGTCCATAAGAAATCTTTGTTCATCTTAAATTAGCTCTTTGTTACCATCAAAACTTATTTGGACCATAACCGCTTTGGTTCCAACAATCTCCCCCGTTTTGATGATGACAAAACATACTAATTTGATTGAACAAAGAGTCCTAGAGAGCTGAAGGGCTCCCCCTAAGACAAACATTCTAATCATTTAAAGCATCTAAACATTTAAAGCATATAAGACAGATATAAGCTTTTAAGCATGGAAAGCCAGACATGTTATAAAAGCAATCAAGATGTATATATTCAATCAAACCATTTTCTCCCCCCTTTTTGTCATCAGACAAAAGAGTGAGAAACACATCATAGTCAGTATACGTGAAAACACATAAAACAATTTTTTAAGAAGGAGGAGGAGGTTTTGGAATAAAATCTTTGAACATAGCCTCAATTTGCTGAAGGAGCACGACATTGTTGGCTTCTATGGTCCGTTGGACGAACTCTTGAAACTCAGGAGGAATAACCAAGGCAGAGCTCTCAGCTGTGGCCCTGGTTGCGTCCACATCTCTTTGATCAGGAACTACACTAAGAGCCTGAGAAGGAGATGGATCAACAGGATGGACCATTGAGAGAGGGATAGGTTGAGACTTGGACTGAGCTGAGTCTGCAACTTGTTCCACTTCCTCAGCATAAGTTTCAGAGGAGGGATCCACATAGACGATTTTGGTGTTCCCAGTCTCTTCAGGAATAACTGGCTTAGGAGGAGGAGGAGGAGGAGCATTAGGATCAATGACAGGTTTGGGTGGAGGTGGAAGCACTTCAAGTATGATCTCAGCATCATCATACTTGTTTTCTCTCCATCTGGGAGCAGGTGAAGGCAAAACATCTCTAGGATAAAGAGGTATCCCAAAGACATCGTCTATGATCATGAAGTCAGCCTCATAGATTCGATATTGTCTTGGGTAGACGCGAATCTCTTCTTTCTCCTCAATTGATAGTCCAGATGTGTTTTTCCCAGTAGACCTTAGCATCTAGGTCTAATCTGAATCGGGGATCTTTGTTCCAAATGCTTGCTAGAGCCCCAGAGTCATCTCGAGGTCTCTTCCAAAACAAGGGATCAAAAGCATTTTTGTAAGGCAGCGTCCATGACTCAAGCCTTTTGCGAAGGTCCTTATTCTTGTTGGGATCTAGAATAGGGATCCTTGGACAAGCTCGAGGAGGAACAACTCCTACTCTTATGCCGGATGTCCTTGACCAAAATTTATTTGGAAGGTTATGATGAATCTTAGCTTCCCGAGTCATGTCACACTCCTTCCGCACGGCATAATAAGGAAGAAAGTCCCGAACATCAGAGTACTCCTGCCATGTTGTTGGCTAGCTTGGAATGAAAGACAGATCAGGATCAAGGATGAAGTTGGTTAAGCCAAACGTCCTTGCTCTTCTTTCGTACTCCGTCTTGTAGGCTTTCTTGTCTTCATTACGAAGAACTACGTGACTATTTACATTGTAGTGGCACCATTGGAATGCCTTGTCCTTGATGAGGTTGGGATAGACTTTCCTTGGAGGAAACGTCTTCTTCTCATGGCAGACAACCAAAGATCCAAGAGCTGTATACATCTCAGTGGCCAGACGTTCAGTTGATGTGTGTGGGATGGGGTAGTAGCCATGTTCAGGGGGTGGTCCAGAGGTGGGTGGTGTGGGTGGTTGTTCATATTCATATTCAGGTAGTGGAAGAGGGTTTTTGGGGTGAGGTTCAGTAGTGGGGGGTGTGTGTTCAAGGAATAGAACAGGAAATTCGCGTTTGACCTCAGCCCAAATTGAGCATTTGTTACTGTGGTTCATTCCTGGGATGCCTCTATATTTTCTTTTGCGAAAGATCCGTCTGGGGTAGGGAGCACCATAAGGTTGGAAGGGGTGATCTCCCCAGGGTGTGAACCAGTCTTCGGGTTTATTTGGTGAGGTTAGAGTTTGAGTTTGTGGTAGGTCAGTGGGTGAGGGTGGTAGAGAAGGTTCAAAGGTCAAGTCCTCAATCTCAGACGATTGGAAAACAGAAGAAGTAATAACTGAACTGGAGATAGGTTCAGTATTACCTTTTGTCTTTGCTCAAGTTGACCTTGCCCTTGTTGAAATAGGTGTAGGCAGGGGTGCAACAGACGAGGTTTCCAATCTTGGACCTTTGACTACCCTGGAGATGGGTAGATCATCCTCTTCGTCCTCATCAATGGAAGCTAGAATCAGCTTCCTTTTTATGGATGGTTAGACGGTGAGCTTTGGACGAGAAGGAGGAGTCCTAGCTGTTGGAGGAGCTAGTTCAGTGGAGCGTCCAGCAGTGACTTGTTGTTCAGACGCTTCTTCTGAGCCTTGCTCCTGAGCTCCTTTTTGTTTTCCTTCAGGTTTGGGCTTTTTGAAGCAGTCCAACTACATCATCACCAAGCTTTGCCTGTAAAACTTAGGCTGATGCGATCGTTCAATACCATGAACACCGTAGTATCTGACTTTTCTTTCTAGAGCCAAGTTCTTTAGGTCATCGTAGACCATATGCTTCTCGAAGATTTTTGAGTGAAGAGCAGCATAGATAATATTGAAGTATTCTTCCCAGAGCCTTCAATGGCATGCTTGAAGAAGGAAAAGAGTAGGTGGGGAAGGTTTATCTGCCTTTCCAGTATCAAATGAACCAGGCAGAATTGGTGAGCCTTTGATACATTATCCTTCGACCCAGCCTTGTGAAGGATAGACTTGTTCAAGATTTGGTGAAGAACCCTAGCCTTGTCAGTCATTTTTGAGGCTATGAGTTTGTCACCGGAGTTCTTCAACAGATAGTCTCTGATAGTGGAAGCATCACCAATCTCTTCCTCCCAGTTATCCTCAACAGTTATATCAGATTGAGCGCACCCAATCGCATTAGAAATGGTTGCTTCAGATACTATTACTTCAGTGTCAAGCATTTTGTTGCGAATCTCCCTTGCAGAGATAATAGGGTTTGTCCAGAACTCCCTAACTAGAGCAGGGTAGATTACCGGAGAACCTTCGAAGAAGCTTGACCATCCAGCAGCATGAATGTTAGAGAAAATGTCAATCCCGTTATCAACCAGGAATTGCAGATTAAACTTGAAATCGACCATGACATGAGCAGTCTGAGCGTTAAAGGTTTTTCCTTTACCCTTAGAGGCAGCAGCAGAAGAGGTTGCCATAGTTTCAAAGAAGAGGTCTTGAGAAGAAGGGTTTTTCAGAAAGGGTTTTCCTTTTCGAAGATGCAAGCTTTTTATAAAGGTTTGATTTTTAACAAAACTTAGGTTTTAAAGAGAGGAGAGGAGAGAACGAAAACCTTTCGTATTTTCGAAGAGAAAGAGAGAGAGCGAAACGACGTGCATTAAATGCCTGACACACATTCAGACTTTGAAACCGTAAAAAGCATTTTTGGAAAACAAAGAAAACAAAGACTGACTCAGTTAAGGGAATGAAAGATAATAGTTCATTCGATAAAGATTGAGTTCCATTAATGCATTAGACGAGCAAACAGAAAGTACAATGGACGAGCATATATTGGACGCATGCATTGGACTCTCAGTCAATCAATGAAATGCATGTTCAGATATTTTCTTATAAATGTGAACCTATCTTCGGCTAATGGTTTAGTGAAGATATCTGCCCATTGATGGTCAGTATCAACAAATTGAATATTTATTGTTCTTTTTAGCACATAGTCTCTAATAAAATGGTGCTTTATTTCTATATGCTTTGCTCTAGAATGCAGTATGGGGTTCTTTGACAAGTTAATAGCAGCAGTGTTATCACACATGATAGGGATGTTCCTTACAAACACATTGTAGTCTTCCAACTGATGTTTGATCCAAAGCAGTTGTGAACAGCAACTGGCTGCAGCAATGTACTCAGCTTCAACAGTTGATAGAGCAATTGTGCTTTGCCTGTTGCTTGACCATGAGACAAGATTAGCACCAATGAAGTGACACCCTCCACTTGTGCTCTTTATTTCTATTCTGTCTCCAGCATAGTCAGCATCACAGAATCCAACTAATCTGTATTCATCAAATTTCTTATAAAAAAGACCCAGATTAGTAGAACCTTTTAGATATCTAAAGATTCTTTTTACTGCTGAGAGATAAGACTCTCTTAGATCGGATTGAAAATGAGCACATAAGCAAACACTAAACATGATATCAGGTTTGGACGCAGTTAGATATAAGAGGGAACCAATCATACCTCTATATAACTTTTGGTCTACCTTTTTATCTTTATCATCTTTGTTTAGCACGGGCGTTGGATGCATTGGTGTAATCATAGGTTTATAATCGTCCAACTTGAAGCGTTTTAGAAGCTCCTTTGTGTACTTCGTCTGATGAATGTACACTTCGTCTGAAGTTTGCTTTACTTGAAGTCCGAGGAAGAATTTTAGTTCTCCCATCATGCTCATTTCAAATTCCCTGTGCATTAAGTCATAAAACTCTTGGCAAATAGATTCATTAGTTGCACCAAATATAATATCATCAACGTAAATTTGAGCAACAATAAATTCCTTTTTATTTACTTTTCTAAACAGAGTTGTGTCCACTTTTCCTCTTGAGAAGCCATTCTCCATTAGGAAAGTGCTGAGTCTCTCATACCAAGCTCTAGGAGCTTGTTTGAGTCCATATAAAGCTTTCTTAAGCTTATATACATGCTCAGGACGGTTTTGATCTTCAAAACCGGGTGGTTGAAAAACATATACTTCTTCATTAATTACACCATTTAGGAATGCACTTTTTACATCGATTTGATAAAGCATGATGTTATGATGTACAGCATATGAGAGTAAGATGCGTATAGCTTCTAATCTAGCTACTGGAGCAAAGGTTTCAGTATAATCAATACCTTCCTCTTGTGAGTAGCCTTGAGCAACTAGCCTTGCTTTATTCCTTACAACTTTGCCATCTTCGTCCAGCTTGTTGCGATAGACCCACTTGGTTCCAATGACAGACTTATCCTTAGGCAAGGAGACCAGCGTCCAAACGTCACTTCATTGAAACTGGTTGAGCTCCTCTTACATAGCGAGGATCCAGCACTCGTCCAATAAGGCTTCGTCCATAGACTTTGGTTCCATCTCAGAGATGAAGGCTGAGTCAGCTTGCTCTCTGAAGGTTGACCTTGTCTGGACGCTATCATTAGGTTTGCCAATGATTTGATCCTCAGGATGATAAGTCCTGAATTGCCACGAACGAGGGGTGTTTACAGCTTGCTGAGATGATGATGCGTCCTGCATAGCATCTGATGCCTCGTCTTAGTTGGTTGTTGGACGAGCATCTGAATCATTCAGATTCATATCTGCAAAAGAATCATCTAGCTCTGATAATCTCTTATCAGGTTGTTTGTCATCAAATTTAACATGGATGGATTCTTCAACAATCAAAGTTCTAGAGTTATAGACTCTAAAAGCTTTGGACGTTTCAGAGTTTCCTAACAATATTCCATTATCTACTTTGGCATCAAACTTTCCTAGATGATCCTTAGTATTTAAAATAAAGCATTGACATCCAAAGGGGTGGAAATAAGAAATGTTGGGTTTGCGTCCTTTCCCGAATTGATAAGGAGTCTTATTCAAGATTGGTCGTATGTATATTCTGTTTTGAATGTAGCAGGCAGTATTTACAGCTTCAGCCCAGAAGTGCTTAGGGACAAAATTATCACTGAGCATTGCCCTAGCCATCTCTTGAAGAGATCGGTTCTTTCTCTCAACAACACCGTTTTGTTGTGGTGTTCTAGGGGCAGAGAAATTGTGATGAATACCACTTTCATCACAGAACCTTTGAAAAAGCTCATTTTCAAATTCGCCTCCATGATCACTTCTGATCGAGCTGATGAATATGCCTTTTTCATTCTGAACTCACTTACAGAATACAGAAAAGACCTTGATAGACTCATCCTTGTGAGCAAGGAACTTAACCCATGTCCATCTAGTATAGTCATCTACTATGACAAGTCCATATTTCTTACCAATGACAGAAGCAGTCCTTGTTGGACCAAACAAATCAAGATGCAACAGTTCCAGTGGTTTAGAAGTACTAACAATGTTCTTGGACTCAAACGAGTTCTTAACTTGTTTTCCTTTTTGACATGCGTCACAGAGAGCGTCTGATCTAAACAAAATCTTTGGAAAACCTCTTACAAGGTTATGCTTGTTTAGTCTAGAGATTAATCTTAGACTAGCATGACCAAGTCTTTTGTGCCAGATCCATCGCTCATCTTCAATAGACACTAGACATGATACATTTTGAGTTGAAAGTTCCCCCAAGTTAATCTTATGCAGATTATTTTGCCTTTTGGCAGTGAATAAGATGGACCCATCAGGGTTCTTGATCATATATTCACCTTTATTGAAGGAAACAACAGACCCACTGTCACATAATTGACTTATGCTAAGCAAGTTGTGTTTTAATCCTTCAACCAGAAGAACATTATCAATAGAGGGAAGAGGATGCTTACCAATCTTACCTATTCCTACTATCTCTCCCTTCTGGTTGCCTCCAAAGGTGACCCATCCACTAGTCTTCTCACGGATTTCTTGGAACATACACCTTTCTCCCGTCATGTGACGTGAGCAACCACTGTCCAAGTACCAGGACTAGGGTCTTTTTTGTGTTGCTAAGCAGATCTGCAACAGGTATTATCATACTCTTAGGTACCCAGATAGACTTGGGTCCTTTTGGGTTAGTTGGTGGTCTTCGTCCATGCATTTTGTTTTTTGTTCTTGTAAATGCATTTTGAAGAGGTGTGACCACTCTTTCCACAAATCTTACAGTAAGTTCTGGATGCATGCAATTTATTTTCTTTTTGCTTTCCATAGGAATGAAAAGCCTTGTGATGTTTGTTGGAACCTGATATTTTCTGAGACGCACTTTGTTTCTCAGAGTCATAGCCTAGGCCCGACTTATCATAAGGTGGTCTAGTGTACCTCAATATCAGGTCTAGCTTCTCTGATCCTCCAACAAGCTTAGATACGCTTTTGGTGAGATCAGATACCTCTTGTTTCAGTCTAGTTACCTCATGGGGTTCACTGGACTCAGAGGTGAGTTTGTTAGTTAGACTGATATTCTCAGCTTTAAGCTTATTATTCTCTTCAACAAGCTGATTATTTATTTTGTTGGACTCTTCCAACTCTTTATTCACTTTTGACAGTTTTCTCTTAAGCATGATGTATTGATGATGCAATAGAGAAGAATCATTTAGCAATTCATCATATGCTTCTTGAAGAGAGTCAGAAATAGATACCTCGTCATCTTCTGATTCAGCGTCCGAAGAGCTTTTGACCATCAGGCAGAGATTTGAGGTAGACGGGCTCCTTGGTCTGAACCGATGTTCCAGAGCGTCCAGCTTCTCCTGAGCTGTTTGGAATCGCAACACCATGTCCAGTCTTGGACGATCAAGGGCGTTGACAAGACACCAGTTAGCATTAGCATTTCTAGAACACCGTCTGATATCACCACTCGTCCAGTCTGTTTCATGTTTGGACGATGTTGATCCGTCCTCAAGGGTAATCGTTGGACGATAATCTCCGTTAGTGAAGATGTCCCACAACTCATAGTCTTGGGCTTGGACATATATTTGGAAAATTGATTTCTAACGAGGATAGTCTCTTCCCGTGAAGATGGGTGGAACATTCCATCCTCCTTCAGAGGTAGACTCCTGACTTCTTTCTCTGGGAACAACAAGTTGTTCATCGTCCGAAGAGTCTTCATCTTGTTTATTGGACCAAAGGCATAAGTTAGCCTCTTCATTTGTGTCTTCTTCTTCTTCTTCAAAAGAGTTCAAGTCCTCCCAAATTGCCATGAAGTTCTTTTTCTTCTTTTTGAAGAACTTCTTCTTGTCCTTTAGCGTGGGGCAATCAGCTTTGAAGTGTGCTTGTTTGTTGCATTCAAAACAGACCAGCTAACTTTCATCTTTGGGTTCAGCATGATCCTTGAAGCTTTTCTTTTGGAATGGCCTCCTTTTCATTCCATTTTTCTTTCTCCACATATTCTGAATCTTTCTGGAGATAAAGGATAGCTCGTCATCGTCTGATACATCATCATCAGACTGATCAGCTTCATGACTGGACTCATCAGCTTTTAAAGCTTTTGAGTTGTTGGACCTATGAGCTTTCAGGGCAATCCCTTTGTTCTTCTTTCCAGGATTGTCAAGATTAAGCTCCTGCTCATGAACTTGAAGCATCCCGACAAGATCATCCAGAGTCAAAGTAGAGAGATCATTGGCCTGGGTGATTGCAGTGACAAGAGGTCTCCACTTCTAAGGCAAGCTCCTAAGAATCTTGGTGACATTCTCCTTGGTAGTGTAGACCTTTCCAAGGGATTTCAGATTGTTGATGATCGTCTGAAAGTGACCCATCATGTCTAGGATGGACTCTCCTTCAGCCATGGTGAACATTTCATACTGGCCAACCAGCATGATTATTTTAGAGTCCTTCACCTTGGTTGTCCCTTCATAGACAAGGTGTCCCATATTTGTTTGGCTGATTCACATGCGTGAATCTTCTGAAATTCGTCAGGACTGAGGGCACACATTAACGCATATCTTGCTTTATGATTCAGTTCCATTCTAGCCCATTCAGCATCAGTCCAGTCGTCCTCTACTTTGTTTGTCCCATCAGAGTTGAGACAAACGTTAGGACCTTTTGTGATTCTGGTCCAGAGAACTGAGTTTGTACTGAGGATGAAACCTTTGAATCTTTCCTTCCAGTACAGGTAGTGAGTACCGTTGAAGAACGGCGGTCTGGTCATGGAAGTACCTTCCATAACAGGTTGACTCCCGCTTGGCATACCTGGCCCAAACATATCTGCAGTAGGATCTTTTCCTCTACACGGCAAAGTGCTCAACCCAGAGGCTGAGCTCTGATACCAATTAAAGGAACCTGTTTGAAACACAAGAAGCGGGGTTGAATTGTGTTTCTAAAGATTTTAAATTCTTTTCGTAAGCAGATAATAGTTTTCGCAAGGTTGGACGCTAAAAGGATTGAAAGCAAAGAGAGCTCTTCCAAACACCAAGTTGCACGCTAACTTTGTTTGACTAAGATAAGAAAGCAGCGTAGGAAAAGGCAATTCAATCCCAGTTAGTTAGTTAGATAATAAACTAATGTAAGGGTAAGGGAGAGAAAAGAACACAAAGATATTATCCCGGTTCACTCTTCACCAAAGAGCTACGTCCAGTCCTCTCTACTTGAGAGCTTTATCCACTATAACAAAAACCTTTTGTTTCAAAGTATTTAACACCTCTTCAGACAGTATTCTCAACCTCTTCAGGTTCTCTAAGTATTCTTTTACAGACAACCCTCTTCAGGCTCAACCAAACTAAGGTTTTGAAAAGAGTTTGTTCTACTAACTCACTAAATGTGAGAATTCGAAACTAAAGCTTAGACTCTTAAAAAACTATACATAGAGAGTAATATGAAAATGAGGATCAGAGTAGCTTTGCTTGCTTTGCAAGCTTGAGATTTTCTCTTTGATTTCTTGAGCTAATGTTTGCTTGTATCTCTTGAAAGATTTTGAATTGCTAAGTGTTGCTTCACTTGTATTTTTTCTCAAGTTTGGTAACCTTGCGTCTTCAAGGGATGGAGGTATATATAGCCTCTTGTCTTTGAGTAGACTTCGGTCTTCAACGGATGGAAAAGGATCCGTTCTGATGAGCATTGAATGTATTTGATCCGTTGAGTCTGATAGCTTCTGAAGTTTCTGATCAGCAGGATAGACTATCAGGATGATGGATAAATGTGGTGCTGACATATCCTCTGAGTAGAACGAAAGTTGCCTTTTGTTTTTCCAAAAGAAGAAGGTCAACTTCTTTAAGCGACAGAGACATTATGGCTTACGCTTTACATTTGTATGAATATTACAAAGAATGTTTTGTCCCAAGGATATAAGCCTTTTACAGGGAATAATAAATTCAAATACTTTTACAAGATATTCGCGCTTGAAATATAAAATCATTTATTGGACTAGCTATTACAAAAGTAACCGAAAGAGTCTTTGGACTCATGGTTCTATATATTACCGTCCAGTCCTAAACCAAGATTAACTGTTGGACGAGATAAAGTCTTTGGACTATGGATAGTCTTTGGACTCAGTTAAGTTTTATCCTGCACACTTAATATAAAACGTTAGTCCATAAGAAATCTTTGTTCATCTTAAATTAGCTCTTTGTTAACATCAAAATTTAAGGGATTATTTGGACCATAACCACTTTGGTTCCAACACGATATTGGCTAGCCAATTACCAGGCAGACATATGTCACCTATATCCTTCCCAGAGAAAAAAAAGGCTGGCAAGTCGCAAGCGCTTTCATGTTCCAAGGTAATAGCATACTCTTTATCCAGCGCATCCGCAGCAAATGCGGCCAAATGAGCTACATTCGATCTTGGCTTTTTATCAATGTTCTAAACAACAAAGATAAGGCATTAGTTATATACAGGACCTCCTCCCAATGTTTCAGGGAAGGGATGTGTTTGAATGCCTTGGGTATTTTGCCTACTGTATACCTGCTAAGATCAGTCCCAACCCTGAAGTATGAATAATGAAAAAAAGCAGCGAGACATGATAAGAAATCCACATATCAGCCAGCTCTGAAACTTACTGGAAAAGAATTTATTAATCTACATGATAATAAAAAGGAATTTGAATTGAAAATTGAAAATACCCCTTGTACATGTCAATTATGGATTTATCCAATTTGGGCACCAGTCGAATTTCTGCACACAGAACAATATAATAAACAACAAGAATGAGTAAAAATCAAACCTCCAAGCACGCTATACGACTACTAAGAACACTTAAAAAAAAAAACAAAACAAAGATAAGGAAAAGAAAATGCAGTTTCATATTACCTGAAGCAACAGATGCATCCTTTTCTTTTATTTTCTCAACGATAAGGTCTGCAAGTGATTTATGCCGACCCTGCTCCTTTGATAAGAACGCCTCCATTATTCTTTAATCCTCCTCATTAATCTCCTCCTGAATTTTCAAATGATGAACAATGAATAACAAAAAAAAAAGAGAAAACCATATTATTATAAAAATAAAAAGCTAAATAATAAAAATCCTTATTCAGTCAAACATTGTCTACTAAGAAGTAAAATCACCAGAATCCCTGAAAACTTCGCCAATTTTATTATTTAATTAGTAGCAAATAGCACTGCGAATGCTCTTTTCCACTTTCTATACGTAAGAAGCAGTGCATATAAAAGTAATCTCCCAACCCAATTCCCAATACAAATGGCAAAATTCGCATATCAATTGGCCCTAATGTGTTCGGTCATAGACCAAGTCTTCTGGGTTGAAGAAAAACCATAATTACTAGGTTGCTCGTTCACTAAAATAAGGTTCGCAATTGCGGCTGAGGCCGTAACATTGTGGTTTTGGCTTTTGGTAGTCTCGATGGCCACATATGCGACATTTACATTTTCCTACAATTGTCCGCAATGGCAATACCACAACCACAATTTAAAACATTGATAATGATGATGATGATGATAATAATAATAATAATAATAATAATAATAATAATAATAATAATAATAATAATAATAATAATATAGAAAAGTAACCAACAGAATATGAAAATATTGAGTACCTGTACCACCTTCCTAGTAATTAAACGATAAATAAATAAACAAGAGTATACTCACTTCATATCCACCAAATTGGCTCTGTGTTTCGGAGAAACCAGCAAAGTCATCGATATCGTCGGCGTCATCTTCTTCAACGTTGGGAGGCTTTACGATGTTATGGAAGAAGGAACTTTTAGGATTGTTCTGATTTTCCTCCTCTTGCTGGACTTCCTTCATCTGAATCAAAGCTTCCATCAAGATCTTGGAGCTCATGCTGGATTCTATCAGCTTCCCTCCTTTTTGGTGCTCTTTGGGAGCTTTGGAACGCTTCTTCGACTTCATGGACTCGGTGCCATCCTGAACAAACAGTTCCGGATTCTGATTCCTTTCCTTCCTCTTCCCCATAGATGATGGGTGTGGTCTGGGTTTTCTTATTCTTTCGTTTTCGCCGCTAAAACCCTCTCTCTACGTAGCCGATAATCCTTTCCCGAAGGCAGTGAGAAGTGTATAGGTTTTCAAGAGTGGAGCTCCGATTTTTATATGAAGGGTTTGTTGGGCTTATGGGTTCAATAAGAATGCTCTGCCCAAAAAGAAAAATAAATATACATCAAATTTTTGTGTGTGACATGTTTATTTATTTATTTATTTATTGTTTATTATTATTATTATCATCATCATCATCTTTATATATATAAGAGTAACCATCGCTAACCTTTATTTTAATAGAGAAGTGTATCGAGAGACGCCTCTGCTAGGGTTTCATGGAATTTGAATTTTCATTGCCTCAGCCACAACCAGTGGCCTGTGAACCACCTAAAGAACCCTCGCTTCTGCTATTGGGAAACCTGTTAAGGTTGACCTGCACACTTTGAGGGCAGCAAGGGGGCGTTTTCCGAGGATTTGTGTTGAGGTTGACTTAAACTGTGACACCCACTACCCCGCATATAATAAAACATAAGTAAAATCATAAATGCCTTTAATAAAGAATAATATAACAATTAAATTAAAAACATTTTCTCAAGGGCAATGTGCATCACATCATCTATAACTTAAACGTAGGAATCTGAAATAATCAAAATCCATTCAAACAAACTGCGGAAAACATAAATAATAAACATAACCCAAATCCCGATGTCACATATCAGAGTTGGTATACATATACCGATAATACATCGGAATAAACTAAACAGTTGAACGTAAATCCTAACTACTACTACTAAGAGAGATCTCCACGGGATCACTCCTCGTCGGCATGCTCACCCTCCTCTGCACATGCAACATCATATGCATAAGGACAACAAAAGATAGGGGTGAGAAATACGATCATAAATATATGTATACAGAATGGAATAGTAATTAAGATGACATACAACATACATCAATCAACACATGTATAATCAATATATATATATATATATATATATATATATATATATATATATATATATATATATATATATATATCAAAGATGCATGTCAATGCGAATGCACATCACTAATCCGTATGCATGTGGCCAATAACTCTAACTCTGGAAAGATGATTAGGAGTACATGTCCGGTTATCAACGTGGATGATATGCCAGACCATGGGCCATCCCCGAACACTCTCACTAATCCTGATAATGTATAGTGGCTAGTCAGGGTACTCAAGCTTATTCATTAGGTCACCCCGACAATAGGTAGCTAGCCCATGTCACCTAGAACTTCCATACCCAATGTACCCGCAAGGCCGGGTTAACACCCATCGTGGCCTCCACTATCGCGATTCATCGTTTGCTTTCCACCCAACATATCAACTTCAACGTATGATGCGTGCAATGTTCATCAATATGCAAACACATGTCCAACCATCCATCATCAACACCATTACATGGCTATCAACTTTGACCAACAAGCATCATAGATGATTTATCAACATCAAACTTGACCAATAAGCATCAAGAATGATTTACCCAACAACATCGGTAACAGTACATCGTTAACAATAACATCATCGTCTTATTAATTGTTCTCTTTATTAAGTCTTAACTTAACATTATCTTTATTAAGTATTATACTTAATCTTATTATCTAAACCTCAATTCATATTTTATTAAGATTATAACTTAATCTTAATATTAAAACCTCAAGTCATATATTTATTAAGATTGTAACTCAATCTTAATATCTAAACCACAATTCATATCTTATTAAGATTATAACTTAATCTTAATTTTTAAACCTCAAGTCATATATTTATTAAGATTATAACTTAACCTTAATATCTAAACCACAAGTCATATATTTATTAAGATTGTAACTTAATCTTAATATTAAACCACAATTCATATCTTATTAAGATTATAACTTAATCTTAATATTTAAACCTCAAGTCATATGTTTATTAAGATTATAACTTAACCTTAATATCTAAACCACAATTCATGTCTTATTAAGATTATAACAAGCCTACATAACACTATCCATCATCCATAAGGGGTCAAAACTACTCCTGGGCATGTGAGAATCGATTTCCAATCTTTGGAATCGATTTCTCAAGTCTTCAAATCGATTTCCAATCTCTGGAAATCGATTTCAACATGTTCAAATCGATTTCCCCAATCGATTTTGAACAAGGAAAATCGATTCTAGAAATCGATTTCTACAAGGCCAAATCGATTTCCACACCTTGGAAATCGATTCTTGGAGGATTCAAATCGATTTCCATGTGAGGGAAATCGATTTCTGGGTGTCAGATCATGCAGTAACGGGTTTTCTCTGCTATTGGACCAGTCTACGTTCTCTAATTGGCATATCATTCGAGCCTAAGCTATTTATCACTAATTTGATTAGTCCAACACTCATAAATCATAACCTAAGGGTTCTCAAACTAATCCTTGGTCATCAATCTCACATTGCCTATTTATTTTCTCCCTATAACTATGTTCTGATAGTATAAGGTTAACAAAACACCATATCATGGCATAAACAACATGTTCATCATCATCAATTCATCAACAATCATATAAGTCATGAAATCATAGTTATAAACATGTTATAACATCAAATTATTCATCAATCAATACTCATATAGCCAGAAAACAACATAACAACATTCATAGGCATACGCAGGCATACATAGGGGTCATGGGTTAACCCCTTCATCTTAACCTATCCCAAAACCCACATATTCATGACCAATTTTCTCCCCCCATACCTGGTATGACGATTCACAGCCTATGCAAAAGAGAACAGAGCCAAGTTCTACTACGGTTCCTTCTTACGGGTTCAGCACTTGATCACGATCGCAACACTGGAAAGCAGAGTCGATCTTTAAGTTAAGGATTGAAATGGAAAACAAATCTAGGATTAGAAACTCACCTTGGTTTCTAACTTAGGAGATTAACTCTAGCAGCAGGGATAGACTAGCCAAACAACGGCGTGTTCTTGACAAAGAACACCAAAGCAGGATTCGTCCTTTTGGGTTTTCTAGAGCAAGAGATTAGTGAGCTCCTAGGGATGAGAAGAGGCAAAAAATGAGTACAATAGGGTATGGATACTAGGTTTGGGTCATACGATATGTATATATAACTGTTAGGGATGTTTTAGGACGAATGGGCCGTACATAGCATAGCCCGGTAACCCAAACGCGTACACAAGCTCTGACATGCATGGGAATCGATTCCATAACCATGGAAATCGATTTTCCATCGGCCAAATCGATTTTCTTATCAAATAAATCGATTTTTCCCTTTAAACAATCGATTTCCACTTTCTGAAAATCGATTTCTTCACCTGGAAATCAATTTCCCAAATCGATTTCCCTTTCAGAAAACGTGTTTTTGGCCTCGACACCTGAACAAGACTTGTAGATAATTCTCTAAGCTTTCCAATGCATCCAAGATCACCTCGATCGGATGTCTAGAACTCAAGATATGGCCAAAACCGTGAAACAGGTTATTTAGACCCGGATGGATCGATTATTCTAAAGGTTGAACTATTACAACTATGAACTTATGCACCAAAAACAAGCAAAAACACATATGCAAACTTCTATAAGCAAGTATTAACACATATATACATATAAGTGAAAAAGTAGGGTGTTACAATTCCACCCCCTTATAAAAATTTCGTCCACGAAATTTCTACTGACCTCAAGCAAACAAATATGGACATGGACCTTCTATCTAATTGTCCTCAAGATTATGTCAATTCCGACTAAGCTTCTTCAGTTCTAGAGCACTCTAGAAATTAAAATCTAACTTGATTCCTCAAAAATTTGCCAATGCACTAATGGCCTTCAACTTTCCTAATCTAATATTCATAATTGTCACATCCCAAGTTTTAATCACATCCCTAAAATCCTCAATCAATTGGTCTCACTAACCATTATGGTGAACGCAAGCAATGAACTTCTAGTTAGGTATCAGTCACTACGTCGGTTTCCTCATTTGATTCAAAAATTATGATCTTACATGACTCCCCCTTGCCTATTCTTCGACACATCCCACTCCATTGGGTCGTAATAGTACTTCAAACTCCATCGGTGTCACAAGAAATTCCCTATTGGGTTTCTTAACGATAATGTCCCTAAAGCTCCCAAGAATTCAAACTTAAGGGTACATGTTGCTAACCTCCTAGGTTGTATCACTAAACTCCAATCATAACATATTGTCAAGATCTACTACGAGGGGTAGAACTACGCAAGGTTGAGGTTAACTCTTCCTTTTAACTAAGAACCTTTCTCAAGAACTCATGATCCCGATTACCACCCTTTAGACTTCCTGCCTTTTACAACTCTCCTTAAAACGAGGCGTCCTACAACTTACTTATTCAGATCGAAAAGCAGGGTGTTACATAAACCAACCTGTTGTTGGTAGAGTTGGAGTCAATGGCCAGTAGTTCAAGGTGGAGTATGAAGGACTCCATATAATTTGTGCTAACTGTGGTTGCTTTGGACACCTATTGAAAGATTGCCCTCAGAAACTAGTAACTACAACAGCGGCGGCTACAAAAGAAGGAATTGCGGTAGGGTTACCAAATGACAAAAATCAGGAAGATATGACGCAAACCCCTATAATCCAGGAGCAGATTTCGGGCGATATCTTGGCTGGTTCGTTACATGGAGTTTGGCTAACTGTCACGGGAAAAAAAGGCACACAAAGGGGGCGCTAATGTTAAGAATAATATACAGGGAGAGAATCATCATGCTTTAAATAACAGATTCAGTTTGCTAAATAAAGAGGAAAGAAGTAAAGTCAAAGACAAATCAGCTGCTAATATTTCTGGGTCTGCGGACCTGCAAATAGCTTCTATTTCTGGAGGACCAACCACGGCCCACACCGAGCAGAAGGTGTGGTTGTAAAAAAAGACCACGTAAAGATGAGTCTCGCTTGAATATTTCTAATGCCAAGTTTTCCTCTGGGTCCACTCAAGGAGTTACAACAAATTCTTCTACCAAGGTGGGTCCTATGTCTACAACGCGCAGTGATAAGGGGATTAAAATTATTGAGTTAGGTGGAGGTGCTAAAACTGCTATGGATATAAAGGTCATCTCAGGAAACCACTTTTCTTTTAATGAACCAGGGGAGACCTCCACGGGGCATGAGTTTTGCATGGCAACTAATAATAATAGTGAAGAGACAAGTAGTTTGCATATGGATTGTTGTGAAGGACGCCCACCTGATCAACATGTGAAGGGGATCAGCGATGGTATCCAAGTGGGACCAATTCTTATAGATAATTGTGAGATGAGTAGTGTTATTGATGTTGACACTAACATGCAGTATCCATGCACATAGAGTCTAGCTTTTTGGGTCTTTAAAGTTCTATTTTTTCATCATTATTTATAATACTAGAATTTAAAGATCTCTCTATTTTAAGTTGGAACATCAGAGGTGCTATAAACAGAAAGGGTAAGCGTCATTCAAGATAGTTGATCTCTAAATACAATCCTACCTTAGTTGTCTTGATGGAAACGCATTGCCCCTTCTCTAAGGCAGCTGCGTTTTGGAAAGGCCTTGGCTACAAGGTTTGTGGTGTCTTTAAAGTTAGTGGTCATGCTGGTGGTCTATGGGTTATGGTTGCTAATGGATGTGGTGTTGATGTCCTTCCTGAAGAGGTTAAAAATCAAGCTGTGACAGTTTCTGTGAGCAAGGGGACGAAGAAGTGGTCTTGTACAGCTGTGTATGCAAGTCCTATCCCGATGGTTAGAGAGTCTCTATAGCGGTATCTCTGTCAGAAGCGGGATGATATCACTAATCCTTGGATCATTATTGGTGATTTCAATGAAATTCTCCTTCCGTCAGAAGTGAAGGGGGTCTTTATTATAATAATAGGGATATCAGGTTTGCAGGTATGATGGAAACTTGTAATCTCATCGATTTGGGAGCTATTAGCAGTACCTTTACATGGTATAGAAAGGTTGATGGATCCCCTATGGTTTCCAAACGGCTGGATAGGGCGGTGGCTGATTGTGAGTGGCGTCATTTCTTCCCTGAGGCTTATGTTGAAAATTTAAATCGCTTGCAATCGGATCATCGTCCAATCCTTCTTCGCTGTAATGGTTTTGTCCCAGAGAGAGGCGCAAGGCTGTTCCGTTTTCAGGCAGCATGGTTAACTCACAAAGACTTTCCTCCCGTGGTTCATAATGCTTGGAACGATGATGGCCAACATGTTCTCTCTAAGCTCCAACGTGTCCGTGATGAGGCCACTGAATTTAATGAGAAAGTGTTTGGAAATATTTTTAGGAAGAAAAGAACCTTAGAGTACCGGTTGAAGGATATTCAGAAAAGGCTTGAAATGGTTGATTCCGCTACACTTTACAAAATTGAAGGTGAGATTTGGAAAGAATATAATGATGTTTTAAAGCAGGAAGAAATCTTACGGTATCAGAAATCAAGAGAAAAGTGGGTGCGCCTAGGTGATCGTAATACTAAGTTCTTTCATACTCAAGCTATTGTTCGAAGAAAAAGGAATAAAATACAAGGCCTCTTTCTTCACAATGATGAGTGGTGTACTGAAAATGCTGTACTTCAATCTGAATGCATTTCTTTTTTCCAGAATTTATTTGCCTCAGATTCTTTTACTACGGCTGATAGTCTCCATCTCCAGCTTGGGCCACGTCTCGGGGATAGTGGTATTGCAGCGCTTTCTACTCCAGTGTTAAAAGAAGAAGTCAGGCTTACTCTTTTCAGTATGAAATCTTACAAGGCCCCTGGTCCAGATGGTTTTCAACCTCTTTTCTTTAAGCATTTTTGGGAGACTGTGGGTGATGATATTTGGAGGGTGTCCAAGAATGCTTTTAGCAGTGGATCCATAGATGAGGGACAAGCAGAAACTCTTATTGTTCTCATTCCTAAAGGTGATAATCCGATAAGATTGAAGAATTTCCGTCCTATTAGTTTGTGCAATGTGGTGTATAAAATTTTTACTAAGGTAATGGTGAACCGCTTGCGTCCTTTCCTTGATGATCTGATTAGCCCTCTTCAAAGTAGCTTTATACCGAGGAGAGGGACTTCTGATAATGCAATTTCGGCTCAGGAAGTGGTTCATTATATGCATAAGTCTAAATCCAAGAAAGCGGTTGTTGCTTTCAAGATTGATCTTGAGAAGGCCTATGATAGGGTTAATTGGGATTTTTTTGGAAAATACGCTAAAAGACTTTGGGTTTCCTTCAGGAGCATTGAATCTTATTATGTCTTGCGTTCGATCTTCGAATCTCTCTATCCTTTGGAACGGTGCCCGTCTTCCTAGTTTCAAGCCTACAAGAGGGCTCCGACAACGAGATCCTTTGTCCCCTTACCTTTTTGTGCTCTGCATGGAGAAGTTGGCGCTTTACATTTAACAGAAAGTTTATGAGGGTGTTTGGCATCCTATTCATCTCTCTAAAGGTGGGCCTGGTCTTACCCATCTTCTTTTTGCGGATGATGTTCTCCTTTTTTGTGAGGCTACCACCGAGCATGTAACACCCCCCTCGCGGGTGCTACATACACGGACTCTAATGCGGAAATAAAACAATAAAATAAAACGCTGTTTGCTTTCGGAAAGTACTTTAATTAAGTAGCTACGTTCGAAAACGCGGTTCTAAAAATTTTCTGCATGCATAGGCAAACAACTCCAGACGGAGGAATAAATTTCATATCACACATTGATATTCACTGTTCATAAAACATAAACATAACGCAAAACCTGGTCTAATATATATCTATCATATTACAGACTTAGAAAGTAATTGCGACATATATGTAGTAAGAAAATATAAGCCTGCTCAAAAAAAAACAAAAGACTCCTAAGCTGGTCGGCTAAAAGTAGCCATTGGGGTACAACCCAACGTCGGCTCCTTCAAAAGTTTCCATCATCCGATATTGATATTGAAAGAGATTCAAGAAGATATGAGACCATAGAAGTGATCTTACCTTAAAATGGAGGAAGATTGGTCAAGAAATCAAGTGATTTCAACAAGCTTTCAAGATTTTCTCAAGGATTCAATGGAGGTTTTTTCTCTAAGGAAGATGAAGTGTTCTTGGTGTTCTTGAGGGGCTGGGCTGCGTGGAATGAGGGGCTGAGAGGGCTGTTCCAGCTTTCTAAAGAGTTCATTAAGGGTAAAAAGGTCATTTGGTTCAAAGGGTAAAATGGTAAAAGGTGAAAAGGCTTAAGTTAGGGGTATTTTGGTAATTTCGCATCCCGAAATTCCCGATCGTCATGACGACTCTGGCATGCTCTCCCAAGTGAGTTGACATGATGCGATAACAATATTATCCGTTGTCGGGTCCTGGTAAGTCCATACGCGGCTCCGTTCTCCACCCGATTGAAGATTTCGCTCGAACGGAGGTCAGGAAATGATTTTTTTGAAATTTTTACGAAATTTAACCAAAACGTAGAGAATCGAATTCTAAGACTTACTGTCTCGTTCACGGGTCCATCTGAGGTCATCTGAGCAGTAAAATCATACTGTCAGTGTAAAAACGCAGACCGGGCTCCGTTTGAGTTTTCGACTCAAAACTTAATCGTAGCTTCCTACGATATCGCTGAGCATGATTATGGTCTCGGAATATTTTATATCCCTTTCTAAGACCTCGAATAAAATATAAGTTCATAAATACTGATTAAAAGAAAAATTCAAAAATCGGGGTGCTACAGAGCAGGTGCAAGTTATTATGGACACGCTTCAGGATTTCTGCCAAGCTTCTGGTCTAAAAATAAATATTGAGAAATCTAAAGGTATGTGTTCCAAAATGGTGCCTAAACAGAGTAAAGAAGTTATTCGCTCTCTTACTTCTATTAGTATTGTGGGGAACCTTGGCTCATACCTCGGATTTCCGCTGGTTCAAGGTAGAATTCAACGTAATGCTTATGATGAGGTGAGAGACAAGATCCACAAGAGATTAGCGGCTTGGAAAGGTAAAATTCTTAACAAAGCTGGTAGAGTTTGCCTAGCAAAATCGGTTACCACAGCTATTCCGGTTTATTCCATGCAAACCCACCTTTTGCCCAAGAATGTGTGTAGTCGTATTGATGCTATTACAAGAAATTTTATCTGGTCAAAGAATGGGAGTGATAGAGGCTAGCATTTGATTAACTGGGATACACTAACAAAACCCAGGAAGTTGGTGGCTTAGGGGTAAGGGAGGCACACTTGACCAACATAGCCCTTTTGGGAAAGTTAGTTTGGAGCTTACTTCATAAGCGTCAAAAGCTTTGGGTTCAGGTTCAGATGCACAAATATATTGGTTCAGGAAATTTATGGAGTGCTAAAAAAGGCAGTAGTGATTCCAATACTTGGAAAGGAATTCATAAAGTGATCCAAATACTAAAAGATGGCTTTCAAATGAAGCTTGGTTCGGGCAACTCCTCGGTGTGGTATGCGGACTGGCTGGGGGTGTGGCCCTCTTTGTGGATTACTTGATTTTGTCCACATATCAGATACTTCTATGGCCTTGAAGGATATTTGGGATAATGGAACTTGGCAGCTTAATAGATTAGCTACAACTCTTCCTCAAGATATTGTCTCAAAGATTAATCAAGTTAGAGTCCCTACCCATGTCGCGGATGTTGTACCAAATGTTTGGACTTGGAGTGGTAGAAATGATGGTATCTATACTGCTTCTTCGGCTTACTTTTGGCTTCTGGAAAAAAATCGTTCATGGGATGAAGCTCAAGATTAGGATTGGATTTGGAAACTTGGTGCCCCAGTTAAAAGCCAGCATTTAATTTGGTTATGTCTCCATGGAGCTCTCCCAACAAACTCCTTGTGGTTTACTCGTGGTCTGGCTAGCTCTCCCTGCTGTCATCGTTGTTCTGCTCAAGTGGAAGACATTATGCATTGCATGAGAGATTGCCCCCATTCTAGGGAAATATGGCTTAGGCTGGGCTTATGCTTTTATCCTTCCTTTACAACAGTTGCTGACTCTTCAACTTGGTTAAAGAGGATGTGCACTGGTGATTCCTCTACCTTGTTTATTTCTAGCTTTTGGTGGATATGGATGTGGAGAAATAATATGATTTTTGGGGAGGATGTTTGGAACATCAATAAGGTCTTGCACAATATTTATATATCCCATGATGAATTCCTCAAAGCCTACCCCTCAAAAAAGGCTATTCACACCCACAGAAGCCTTTTGTTACATTGGACTCCCCCTTGTATGGGTTTTGTGAAGCTGAATACTGATGGCAGTTTTTTATCTTCCAACGATGCTATGGGTGCTGGTGGTGTTATCATGTCTCATTCTGGTGATTGGCTTGTGGGCTTCTCCAACTTTGAAGGAGTTGGAAATGCTTTATTAGCTGAGATCATTGCCTTCAAGCATGGTATTCTCTTAGGATGGGACTCGGGGTACAGGAAAATTTGCTGCGGAGTGGACTCCTTAGAGGTTGTTTAGCTGCTTGAAAAAAGAGATACTTTGATGTTCCACGTTCATGCTTGTATCCTAACATAGATCGTTGAGATTTTAGATCGAAATTGAGAGATTACTATTGGGCACACCTTCCGTGAAACTAACCTTTGTGCAGACTACACGGCCAAAATTAGAGTGCACTCAGAGGGTGACATAATTGTTTGGAATGATCCTACCATGGGTATTGGTTCCTTGCTTCTTCAAGACTCTCCAGGGGTTCCTGATACCCACTAAGTCTTTCTCTTTTTGTTTTCTTTTCCTGGTATTGCACCAAAAAAAAAAAAAGTAACCGTTGCTGTACTAGTACAGAAAGCACTTTTTACATCGGTTAAAAAAGACTTTTAACATCGGTTAAGGAGGCGACGTTAATTCAAGGGATGTTATTAACATCGGTTGTAAACCGATGTTAAAAGTTTACTTTTAACATTGGTTAATAAAAAACCGGATGTTAAAAGTACACTTTAAACATCAGTTATAGGCACACCCGATGTTAAAAGTGTGGTCTCAGTCAGAGATGTGCTCTGGTCAGTACACTTTTAACATCCATTTTAGCTGAAACCGATGTTAAAAGTACACTTTTAACATCGGTTTTAGGAACACACGATCAGTTATTATAACAACCGATGTTAAAATTAATTTTTTTTTAAATGGTGTGTTACATTTATAGTTCTTTCCCACCCCTGCATATCAATCAGTATATCATCCACAATTCAATACACAACATAATGCCAGAAATAGATTCAAACATGTAACTCATATATTGCTACTCCAGAATTACAATATTATAGTTACACAAGTCCAGAATAATTAAACTAAATTATATGACAATACATATATACAGTGTTATAAGTGCAATAACCTAAAGTCCAAAATGTGTCACATGCAATACATACAAGTGCAAAAATCATATACAATCTATATTATGCTGCCTAGTATACTCATAAAAGAAATTAGCAAAATGATCCCTCAGGTCTTTCATCTCTTCCTTATCAAGTGGAGTTTGATCGTTAAAAGCCTGCACATGCTTAAATAAACTCTACATTAAATCATCAACCAAAACAAAATATAATTTAACTTGTGCAAAACTTTATATTTATTACCTGTTGCCATCCGTCAATAATAGTGGCGGTTTCAACATATGTTTCATCACGTAGTATCCACACTCCCAGCCGCTAGCTTGTCTACGAGACTACAAGGCAATATGAAATTGAATATCAAGTACAGTACTAATATAATAATAATTCCTATTGTAAATTTTTTGTAAGAAATAATAAACTACGTACGAGTGGGATAATCCATTCAGGCTTTCTTTTTGACTTGGATGGCCTACTTTTTCCATCTGCACAAGCCATGCTACTTGCAACCATGGCTCTATGATTAAAAATAATAATGTCAATTATGTTCATGTAATAAAGCAAAAGAAATTTGAATTACAAATTAAATTAAATCTTATATGTCAATCGCGTCCGTCAATTCAGATGTCGGACTATAGTGCAACGAGCATAAGAAGACGACATGATGCTGGCTAGGATGAAGTATGAGCAACTGCCAATGGCCACTCCTAAGTATTGATGCTAGATAAATATCTTTCGTTGTTCGACCAAGTAGCTTCAAGATGTATGTCTTCATCGCATCCCCATTAGTGCAGTAATTTCCCTGAATTACGACTGGGTCTAAGAATCCATATGTATTCTGGTTGCCTCTTTCCATACATAAGCGATGAAGATACCTAAGATATTAGAATAAAATAATGTTAAATACCTAAGACATTGAAATAAATTATAGAATTAAAATACCTAAGATGCATGTCAACAGTGTACCTACGTGCACCACATACGCAAAATGATATTGCCTAGCCAATTACCAGGCAGACCTATGTCACCTATATCCTTCCCAGAGAAAAAAAAGGCTGACAAGTCACAAGCGCCTTCGTGTTCCAAGGAAATAGCATACTCTTTATCCAGCGCATCCGCAGCAAATGGGGCCAAATGAGCTACATTCGATCTTGGCTTTTTATCAATGTTCTAAACAACAAAGATAAGGCATTAGTTAAGTAATGTCATTTGTAAATAAATAAGACATAAGTAATTAAATGATTAATATTAAATTAATATGCATACCTGGGATAAAGGCATCTCAACAGGCTTATGTGCATCCTCACAACTCCCCACGGTGCTCACATGCTGGGAAGGTTGGCTCATTGGGCTTTGTTGGGAAAATGTAAGCCCCCTAGATGACATCTCCTTTATGAATGATTCCATAAGCTCCGGAAACATCTCTCTTTTAAGCTCCTCCTTAATGCTTTCCCGCTCGTGGCTGCTGATTCGGCTTCTAACATGGACTCGTCGTCCGTGATATTGCCGAATGCCCACTAGCCCTCCAACACCCTTTACAAAGCCAGGGTGGTCATCTTTATCTAGGGCAGTGCTCAGGATATCCCTAAGTCCATGTTGAACGAATGATCCTTGCGAGCTTTTTTCCACTAGCAATGTCTACAAGGGGGAAATTCACAAAATATGTGTAAGATAGTGTTTACTTAACTTTATTAATTACAAGTAGAAGTAATCTATTAATTACTTGCAATCTTTTTAGCAACAATGCGTGTGGGCTCGGCTTTAAAATCTCCCGATTTTGTCTTTCGAGCTTCCATGCATGTTTCATGGCGTTCGGGTGGAGATGGAGGATTAACAACTATTTCTCCATCGACTTCGGCTTCTCCATCAGCTCCACCTTCATCTTGCTTCTTTTTGGCCTCTTCTTGCTTCTTTTTCATTTTCTCCTCCATAATCTTCTGTCGAACCATACGATAGCCACCATGAGACATATGGTGTGGGTGTACACTGTTTTTCTAGATTTCCTTCACCCGTTATGTGAAGGAGAAGGAGGAATGCCTGCTGGATCAGTCATGTATGCCTATTTAGACAAAAAGTAATAAATTAAGATAGTATATAAGAATGGATAAATAAAAATAAGTGTACTATAACATGGATAAAAAAGCCTACTTTAACATGGATAAATAAAAATAAGTCTAACTTGACATGGAGAAATAAAAATAAGTCTACTTTAACATGGATAAATAAAAAAATAATACTTTAATTTAAACATAACTTACACAATGGTCAAGTTTAGATCAATATCCCTTCATGATGATCATCACGAGTGGCAAGTACATCGTCCACTAAATTTTTTCCTCGACGAAAATAGGCATCTGTGTTGAGAAAGAAGGAGTTTCTGGAATATTAAGAGTTGAATCTTGATTTTCATGGATACCACTATGCATGCTTTTTCCTTGGAGAACAACTGACCACCTTTTGTTAGAAGGATTATTGATATAAAACACTTGTTTTGCTTGGGAAGCCATGATGAAAGGCTCTTCCGTGTAACCTACTTTGTCAAGGTCTACCAATGTAAATCCTAATTGACATTGGTAGCAATATTCATTAAATTTATACACAACCCAATTTACATCGCATAAGCTGTTAAATTCAGAAATCAAACATTGTTTTATGTGAGCCTAAATCTTAAAGAATACGAACTTAAACAGAAAAGCAAAGTCTGTGCAATCAATATAAGCTTTGTAGAATATCCCAAAGAGAACCTAAGAAGCATCAGCCAATGGTTAACTTGGAACTTCAAAAGGTAAAAAATTAGAAACAATTGCATACCTCACATAGTGGAAGAAGTATTCCCTTAAAGAATGCTGCAGGCTTGTACAATGCCTTTTTCAGTGATTGATATAGAGCAAAATGCAGGCGTTTGTTCTTTCTTATATCCTCTCTAATTCTTAGAAGCAATACAAGCTTGTAGAATTTTTTTGCTTTTTTCACACCGAAATTAGAAGCAAAAATCCTAGTGGCTTGATTATAGCATTTGGTGACCAATTCTCAGGCTCAGTTATATACAGGACCTCCTCCCAATGTTTCAGGGAAGGGATGTGTTTGAATGCCTTGGGTATTTTGCCTACTGTATACCTGCTAAGATGAGTACCAACCCTGAAGTATGAATAATGAAAACAAGCAGCGAGACATGATAAGAAATCCACATATCAACCAGCTCTGAAACTTACTGGAAAAGAATTTATTAATCTACATGATAATAAAAAGGAATTTGAATTGAAAATTGAAAATACCCCTTGTACATGTCAATTATGGATTTATCCAATTTCGGCACCGGTCGAATTTCTGCACACAGAACAATATAATAAACAACAAGAAAGAGTAAAAATCAAACCTCCAAGCAGGCTATATGACATACTAAGATCACTTAAAAAAAAAAAAAACAAAACAAAACAAAGATAAGGAAAAGAAAATGCAGTTTCATATTACCTGAAGCAACAGATGCATCATTTTCTTTTATTTTCTCAACAATAAGGTTTGCAAGTGATTTCTGCCGACCCTGCTCCTTTGATAAGAACGCCTCCATTATTCTTTTGTCCTCCTCATTAATCTCCTCCTGAATTTTCAAATGATGAACAATGAATAACAAAAAAAAGAGAAAACCATATTATTATAAAAATAAAAATCTGAATAATAAAAATCCTTATTCAGTCCAAAATTGTCAACTAAGAAGTAAAATCACCAGAATCCCTAAAAACTTCACCAATTTTATTATTTAATTAATAGCAAATAGCACTGCGAATGCTCTTTTCCACTTTCTATACGTAAGAAGCAGTGCATATAAAAGTAATCTCCCAACCCAATTCCCAATACAAATGGCAAAATTCGCATATCAATTGGCCCCAATGTGTTCGGTCATAGACCAAGTCTTCTGTGTTGAAGAAAAACCATAATTACTAGGTTGCTCGTTCACTAAAATGAGGTTCGCAATTACGGCTAAGGCCGTAACATTGTGGTTTTGGCTTTTGGTAGTCTCGGTGGCCACATATGCGACATTTACATTTTCCTACAATTGTCCGCAATGGCAATACCACAACCATAATTTAAAACATTGATAAGGATGATAATAATAGTAATAATAATAATAATAATAATAATAATAATAATAATAATAATAATAATAATAATAATAATATAGAAAAGTAACCAACAGAATATGAAAATATTGAGTACCTGTACCGCCTTCCTAGTAATTAGAAGATAAATAAATAAATAAGAGTATACTCACTTCATATCCACCAAATTGGCTCTGTGTTTCGGAGAAACCAGCAAAGTCATCGATATCGTTGGCGTCATCATCTTCAACGTTGGGACGCTCTTCGATGTTAGGGAAGAAGGAACTGTTAGGATTGTTCTGATTTTCCTCCTCTTGCTGGACCTCCTTCATCTAAATCAAAGCTTCCTTCAAGATCTTGGAGCTCATGCTGGATTCTATCAGCTTCCCTCCTTTTTGGTGCTCTTTGGGAGCTTTGGAACGCTTCTTCGACTTCACGGACTCGTTGCCATCCGGAACAAACGGTTCCGGATTCTGATTCCTTTCCTTCCTCTTCCCCATAGATGGTGGGTGTGGTGTGGGTTTTCTTATTCTTTTGTTTTCGCCGCTAAAACCCTCTCTCTACATAGCCGATAACCCTTTCCCGAAGGCAGTGAGAAGTGTATAGGTTTTCAAGAGTGGAGCTCCGATTTTTATATGAAGGGTTTGTTCGGCTTATGGGTTCAATATGAATGCTCTGCCCAAAAAGAAAAATAAATATACATCAAATTTTTGCGTGTGACATGTTTATTTATTTATTTATTATTATTATTATTATTATTATTATTATTATTATTATTATTATTATTATCATCATCTTTATATATATAAAAGTAACCGTCGCGAACCTTTATTTTAATAGAGAAGTGTATCGAGAGACGCCTCTGCTAGGGTTTCATGGAATTTGAATTTTCATCGCCTCAGCCACAACCAGTGGCCTGTGAACCACCTAAAGAACCCCCTGATAAGTTTACCATGGTGCCTACAGGAACAAGTCTTGGTTCTCCTCAGGTTTGCTCGTTTAGGGACAAGGTGCTAGGGAAGCATGTCCCTCCTTTACGTGAAAAAATTGATTTAGTAGCTTCAAAGATAGTCCAAATCGAACTTGTGAATGGTAACCGACTACTCCCTATGCTGCATATGGAGGAAAAGTTTGTGCAAGAGTTGTGTGTCCCATGGAAAGATGCCATAGTGGTTAAATTACTTAGTAAGTTTCCGGGGTTTAATGCCATGAAAACCAAATTGGCTCCTGTGTGGAGGATGCCAGGAGGATTCGAAATTATGGATATTGGAAACGGATTTTATATGGTGAAGTTTGATGCTGAAGAAGATAGGACCAAAGTCATAAATGGGGTTCCATGGATGATCTATGATCATTACCTGTCTGTGAGGCTTTGGTCATCTGATTTCAATGCGGATAATGCCGTTATTGATAAAACTTTAGTATGGGTTCATATACCTAGTCTTAATGTTTTGTGGTATGATGAGAGTTTTTTGCTAGCTCTCGCTTCTGCTATTGGGAAACCTATTAAGGTTGACCTGCACACTTTGAGGGCAGCAAGTGGGCGTCTTGCGAGGATCTGTGTTGAGGTTGACTTAAACCAACCTGTTGTTGGTAGAGTTGGAGTCAATGGCCAGTGGTTCAAGGTGGAGTATGAAGGACTCCATATAATTTGGGCTAACTGTGGTTGCTATGGACACCTATTGAAAGATTGCCCTCAGAAACTAGTAACTACGGCGGCGGCGGCTGCAAAAGAAGGAGCTGCGGTAGGGTTACCAAATGACAAAAATCAGGAAGATATGATGCAAACCCCTATAATCCAGGAGCAGATTTCGGGCGATATCTTGGCTGGTTCGTTACATGGAGTTTGGCTAACTGTCACGAGAAAAAAACGGCACACAAAGGGGGCGCTAATGTTAAGAATAATATACTGGGAGAGAATCATCATGCTTTAAATAACAGATTCAGTTTGCTAAATAAGGTGGAAAGAAGTAAAGTCAAAGACAAATCAGCTACTAATATTTCAGGGTCTGCGGACCTGTAAATGGCTTCTATTTCTGGAGGACCAACTACGGCCCACACCCAGCAGAAGGTGTGGTTGAAAAAAACACCACGTAAAGATGAGCCTCGCTTGAATATTTATAATGCCAAGTTTTCCTCTGGGTCCACTCAAGGAGTTGCAACAAATTCTTCTACCAAGGTGGGTCCTATGTCTACAACGCGCAGTGATAAGTGGATTAAAATTTTTGAGTTAGGTGGAGGTGCTATAGTTTCTGTGAGCAAGGGGACGAAGAAGTGGTTTTGTACAGCTATGTATGCAAGTCCTATCCCGATGGTTATAGAGTCTCTATAGTGGTATCTCTGTCAGAAGCGGGATGATATCACTAATCCTTGGATCATTATTGGTGATTTCAATGAAATTCTCCTTCCATCAGAATTGAAGGGGGTCTTTATTATAATAACAGGGGTATCAGGTTTGCAGGTATGATGTTAACTTGTAATCTCATTGATTTGGGAGCTATTGGCAGTACCTTTACATGGTATAGAAAGGTTGATGGATCCCTTATGGTTTCTAAACGGCTGGATAGGGCGGTAGCTGATTGTGAGTGGCATCATTTCTTCCCTAAGGCTTATGTTGAAAATTTAAATTGCTTGCAATCAGATCATCGTCCAATCCTTCTTCGCTGTAATGGTTTTGTTCCAGAGAGAGGTGCAAGGCCGTTCCGTTTTCAGGCGGCATGGTTAACTCACAGAGACATTCCTCCCGCGATTCATAATGCTGGGAACGATGATGGCCAACATGTTCTCTCTAAGCTCCAACGTGTCCATGATGAGGCCGCTGAATTTATGAAATAGACAGATGCAAACACTAGAAGGGGGTTGAATGGTGTTTGACAAATTTATGCGGAATTTAGAAACTTTTTTGGAAGCACAGACGGGTTATGATAGACGAGGAAACACAGACAGGTCAATCAGACTGATAACTAGTCTGAAGGTTTTCACAGAAAACACACAATCATGCAAGATAAAAAAAAGGTTTGATAAACACAATTATAAATCCCTTTAGTTAGATGATAGTTAAGACAAATAATCAAACTAAAGAGTTAAGGGAAAGAGAGATCACTCAGCAGGTTTTATCCTGGTTCACCCCTTAACAATGAGGCTACGTCCAGTCCTTGGCAGCACCAAGCTTTCTCACTATAACTGATTTAGGTTACAGGACAGACAAGTATTATTTTCACACCTAGCCTCTTCAGGCTCCAGACGAGTATTGTTTTCACACCTAGCCTCTCCAGGCTCCAGACAAGTATTATTTGCACACTTAGCCTCTTCAGGCTCAGACGGGTTTGTTTGAGAGAAGTTGTAAAAAGATTACAATTTGCAAGTCTTTCACAAGCACTCAGACGAGTGTATTAAATGTGAAGATCTAAAAGACTGCGTAATAACTTCAAATGATTGAAGAATAAATAATGAAAGAATGAAGATATAAATGCACAGAGTAATTGCTTTGATCGTTCTCTTGTCTACTTGAATCTTCGAAGTCTTCTTCATTAAATAGGCTTCAAGATTTTAAAGCCTTTAGACACAAAGTCTGAAAGCTTGGCTTCTTGCAGATCTTCAAGAAATGCAATAGAGTCGTTCTGATCAGCCATTAAAGCATAGGGAACTTCGTTTGTTCTCTTTCATCAGAGTGATACAGACTTTTGATATACCTTTGGTCTCAGCTGGTCTGTATCCGTGCTTTTTGTTTGCAGAGGGAAGACTTTCCCTTTTGGTGTAAGATGCAGTTGTGTTCAGGCAAAGCACTTTGTTGAAGTTCCTTATCAGAGTCGAGACAGCTTTCATCCAATGTATTCTTTAACGTTAGTCACTAGACGGATGAGTAGCTTCATTAGACGGGTTGACTCTTTAGCAAAGAGATGACGTCAGTTGCAAAGTCTTTTAGACGGGTGAGTCTTCTTTTGATCAGATGGTTGAAGACTTCATTAGACGAGTGAACTTCTTTTAGTTCAGACGAGTGAACCTTAGCTAGTTCATATGAATGAACTTATCTCAGTTCAGATGAGTGAACTTTAGTTAGTTCAGACGTGTGAACTTAAGTTAGTTCAGACGGGTGAACTTATCTAAGTTCAGACGAGTGAACAGTTCATATAGACACTTAATGTTTTAATTTGCACACTAAGTAGACGAGTTCAATACCACAGACGGGTTCAATTAAATCATTGAATAACTTTTTTAATCTCATCAAAACTAGGGTAAATGCACATCAGACATTTGGAGACTCAACAATCTCTCCCTTTTTGATGATGACAAAACATGTTAAATGATTTAATGAACTTAAGAACATTCACATAAAGCAGTCATGTATATGATCAGACAGATTAAAAACATTGTTCCATTATTACAACTTACTCAGACAGATAAGCATTGAACTTTTTATCTTAGTCTTATCTTAGTATTTTCTCCCCCTTTTGACATTATCAAAAGCAATAGAATATAGACAGAGAGAAAAGAATAGATACATCATATTTAGATAAACATTTGTTCATATCAGACAGTTGTAACATTAAAACATTTTTCATTTAAGTTTCTCCCCCTTTTTGATTGCCTCCAAAGGCAAGAAATCCACCATTCTTAGACAGGAGGTCTTGGAACATAGACCTTTCTCCTGTCATATGTCGCGAGCAGCCACTGTCCAGGTAACAGCAGAGGCGTTTGCTTTGTCCTATTAAGGATGTCTACAACAGAAATTATTTTATCTTTAGGTACCCATATTTTTCTGGGTCCTTTTCTGTTAGTTCTAGGAGTCTGTGAAGACTTCCTCTTCTTCTTGTGAAAACACTTAGACATAACATGTCCAGCCTTTCCACAGAAGTTACATACGGGTCTAATTCTAATTGAAGTGGGTTCAACATAGACTATTGAAGATTTTGTTGATACTTTATGATCAGCTTGATGATCATATCCAATGCCTTCTTTTTTAAGAGAGTGTCTCTGACATCCTAGTAGTTTTGTCAAATTATCTCTGCCATTAACAAATCTAGCAAGATCAAAAGTGATCTCTTTCACTTTCTGTTGAAGTGTGACCACTTCTTCATAATGCGATGTTTCACTTGAGATCAAAGTTTCATCAGACTTTTCAGTCCTCAGCTGGCTATTCTCTTTGGCCAGCATCTCACACTCTTGAGATTTTTGTTTATGCTCACTGAGGAGTTTAACATAGTCTCTCTTGAGGGATTTGAAGGCCTTAGATAAGCCTTTGGATTCCTCTACCAGCTCATCATAAGCATCATGCAATTCCTCAAGTTCAGAATGTACCTCAGTTTCAGGTTCTGAATCTATATTGGCCATCAGACAGAGATTGGCTTCATCTTCTGTCTCTTCTCCTTCAGAAGATGAGCATTCAAGATCTTCTTATGTGGCCATCATTCCTTTCTTCTTCTTTCTGAAGAACTTCTTTTTGGAAGCTTTCTTCAAAAGAGGGCATTCAGGTTTGATGTGACCAGTGTAACACCCCGTTTTCCGTATGAGTTTGTATATGTTGCTATAATTATATGTATTATTATTATTATCGTTATTATTAGTATAATATTTGATAATTTGCTTGTTTACATTGTCACTGCATTTTATAAGTATCTATATGAATGTATATTTATGTGTGTATATTTTAAGTGATAACATGCACGCTTATGTTTGTATGATTATAAATATGTTTACATTTTAATATTAAAATGTTGTTGTTGTTGTTGTTATTATTATTATTATTATTATTATTATTTATTTAATATGTAATTGATTCTTATTGATATGTAAATGATTTATATTAATTATACTTATATTAATATACGATTGATTGTGTTAATAGATAATTGTGCATAAATATATTTATATTATTAATTAAGAATTATACTTCATGTATTAATACATGATCTTATCTATATGAATATATAATTGATTATATTAGTATGTAAGTCTGTGAACTCGTGTGCTTATATGTGGTCTTGTATGGACTAATATGATATGTGTAATTAATGTTTGATCGTATATTTATTTACATGTCATCAATTATATATATGTTTATATTAACACTGGATCACTTGTATTAATGCACAACAGAATTATATTAATATAAGATACCTATATTTATGATAATTGTAGTTGTGTTGGTATAAGATCAATTAGATGTCATAGAGATTCAATCATTGAATAGATAAGATTATCTTATCTTAATCTCCTACAAAATCCTATCTAGAAACAACTATCTTTTTTATGCTGAACTTATATCATATTTTTGACCCTGTTAGAGTCCGAATTAGGAATAGATCGTGAAACATGATTTTGTACAAAATTCACTTAGCTTTCCAACGCCACCAAGAACACCTAAATCGGACACTCTTAGCTCAAGTTAGAGCCAAACCAGTGAGCATGCGTTTTGGGCTCTTCGGTTAGCCCGTTTCGCTCTAATCCTTTTTATACCTCTTTTGCTCGACCTAAAACTCATAGCCATCTTTCCTAGAGTTATAAACAGCCATCTTTTATCTTTCTCTTAGGTTCCCTATTGAATCCTTGAGCGTCCTCAATCCTTGTTTGAGTGTTCTTAGTCAAGAACATATCCCTGTGGCGTTTGTTGTTGCGTTTGGGGTTAAGCTGCTAGCTTAGTGTTACTTTGAGGTAAGGTAACCAACACTTGTTCATCCTTTCTTGGAATCCCTTTAGTTAATGTTGAACCGTTTTGTCTCTGTCAAACCAGACTTCGTTGTTCATGCGCCAGTGTTGTGAATGGGTGCTAGCAGATTAGTTCCCCAGGAATCTAATCGAGGTATATGCATAACCATTGTGTTAACTCCCTCCCCTTTCTTTGTTTGGGAATTAACTACCTTTGTCCTTTCTTGTTGTTCTTGTTCAAAGCTCGCTGAACCGGTTGAACCCATTTGGAGGAGTCACGCATGGACTTCACTCTTGTTGGCTCATAGGTTGGAATCGTCATGCCAGGTATAGGGAGAAGGGATTAGTATAACGTATAGGTTCTAGGGTAGCGTAAGATGAGGGTTAACCCATGACCCTATTTGTGTGCTATATGCCTTAATTGCCGTATGAAGTTGTTATGGTTGTTTATACATGTTGTTAATTGTTTAAATGGTTTGTATGATCTTGGCATGACGTTTATGATGTTGTTTACGATGTTGTGTATGATGATGATGATATGCCATGATTGTATGGGTTGGTGTGCTGGAACTGTAACGCCCCAATTTTCACGTTTTCTAATTCTTCAGTATTTTAATGTCTTTATTTTATTCAAGGTCTTACGAATGGAAATAAAATATTCCGAGACCATAGTCATGCTCGACGATATCGTAGGAAGCTACGATTAAGTTTTGAGTCAAAAACTCAAACGGAGTCCGGTCTGCGTTTTTACACTGACAGTATGATTTTACTGCTCAGAAGACCTCAGATGGACCCGTGAACGAGACAGTAAGTCTTAGAATTCGATCCTCTACGTTTTGGTTAAATTTCGTAAAAATTTCAGAAAAATCATTTCCTGACCTCCGTTCGAGCGGAATTCTCAATCGGGTGACGAACGGAGCCACATATGGACTTACCGAGACTCGCCAACAGATAATCTTGATATCACAACATCCCAGGACACTTGGGAGAGTATGCTAGAGTCGTCATGACGATCGGAAAAATCTAGACGCAAAATGACCAAAATGCCCCTAACCTTAGTCTTTTGCACTTTTACCATTTTACCCTTTTGGCAAATGACCTTTTTGCCCTTAAGTGACTTGTTTTAAGGCTGAACTCAGCCCCTCACACTCTCATTTTCGCACAGCCCCTCCAAAGATAGAGCTCCATAGTTGTTCTTGAGAGAAGAACACCATTGTTGTTCTTGAAAAAGCTTGAGTTCTTGTTGGAATCACTTGATTCCTTGAGCAATCTTTCTTCATTTCAAGGTAAGATCACTTCTATGATCTCTTAGCTTCTTGAATATCTCTTTATTTCAAGATCAAGATCCATTTTCATGAAAATTATTTCTTAGATCCAAAACTTTGAAAATCCATAGGAAATTGTAGAAAAATCATTTTGATGTGAAACCAATTTCTTTGAACTCACATCATTAATCTCTACCTAAACCCAAGAGCTTATGATTCAACTCTCATCATAGCTCAAAAAGCACATTAGGGCCGAACCCTTCTTGATGATGATGAATAGTGTTTTCATCAATTTTTGATTTTTAACACTTGATTTCATTCTTAGCTTTCCTAATGCCTTTGAATCCATGAAATGGAAAACCAAGATCAATTCCTAGCTTTATTATCTTTAGGGTGGCCGAAACCCTCTTTGTGAGAATTGTTGAGTTTGGTTTGATTGTTGTTTAATGTTTGATTGTTTGGTTGTTTGTAGTTGGTGACAACTATCAGGAGGTTCACAAACCGATCAACCGACTTTGATCTGGGAATCTGCTCTTCAACAGGTATGGGGAGAAGAATCTCATCACACCAAGATGGTGGTGGTGAAGATGGTTGTTTAAATTATGTGTGGGTGAAACCCTTTAGTTTGGGTTCACTTTTAATTGTTATGTTTTGTTAAGTTCTTTTCAAGAACAATGAGTGTATGCTTTAGTATGTTGTGGTGTGTTTTAGCATATGTTGATGATGAGATGATTGAATGAAAAACCATTTTCATATATGTTGGAAAACCTACTTTGATCACTAGATCAAGTATGGACTTTTATTGTTGATTATGAGACCATGATGTGTGATGGACTTGGATATGTTGATTATGATGTAGTAATGTGTATTATTGTTATCATGATTGTGTAAGTGTTGTGAGCTATACTTTGATTGGTTGATGAAGTAAAACTTCACATTGATTCCTAGTTGGCTATTAGCCATGACCTTGAGGAAAGGAAGGATATGAATAGTTGTTGGACAAGTCAAGTTTTGATGTAAAGAAAGTGTTTTCAATAACTTGTGTTTTTCAAAGAAAAACCCTAAGTGACTTTAAATGGAATTAAATCTCAAAGTGCTTTCACCAAAGTGAAACATGTTTTATACCTTATCCTTAGTTCATCTAGCTAATCAAGTGACTCAAAATGAGAAAAGAAGTGTTTTCATGAAGAGAATCAAAATGGTTCCATAAGGTTGATGTCTTGTTTTAAGGCAACTTTTCGCTAAGCGAATTTACTTTCGCTACGTGAAAAACAGGGAAAGTCTTAGTTGGGCATCACTGCCTCACTTTCGCTAAGCGAATTCATATCCGCTAAGCGAACCCAGCAAATTTCGCTACGCGAATTACATCTCGCTGAGCAATCCAGAGAAGTCTCCAAAAGAGGTGTAACCGTCTGAACTTTCGCTAAGCGAAATCATTCTCGCTAAGCGAATAAAGTGAAGTTTCGCTACGCGAATTCTGTCTCGCCGAGCGATCCAGAGGTGTTTCTAAAGAGGTGCAACCGTCTGGACTTGCGCTAAGCGAATTCATATTCGCTAAGCGAATCCAATATATTTCGCTACGCGATTTATGTCTCGCCGAGCGAACCAGAGGAGTTCCAAAGGAGGCATTACTGCCTCATTTTCGCTAAGCGAATGGAATTCCGCTAAGCGAATTTCATGTTTCAGAAAATGCTAGAAATGAAGTAAGTAGTTCAAATATTGTTTCAAATCAAATGAGTTTTTAATTGTAAAAGTTGTTTGGTTTACAAAAGGAGTTTTCTAACTCAATCGTAAGAGTTTTATACGTGAAAAACCTAAGTTAAGTAATTAACTTAGAGTTGAAAACAAGGGTTAATTAAGTATGGTATGTGGTGGAACAAGACCATGTGCTATACCATTGATGACTTAGTACATCAATGAGTTCATAAGACTTAAGTGAAATCAACACTTGTTTCCTTAATTGAAAAACAAGGGATTAATACCTTAGAAAGGCTTAAAGACTTACCTAAGAGGATTCTCAATCCTTATTCATAATGCTTAGGGCTTGAGACATAATTCATAAGACGTAAACACAAACACGAAACGTTTTGGTTTTTAAAACAGTAGTTCGATGACCGAACGATGATTCGGATCCAGGTTAATCGTTCAATTGTTTCTGTCTTGTGATAACTGGAATGAGAGAGATCCTGAGGCTGTGCAGGTATGGGACTGTACAGTGGAAGGAATCCTGAGGCTATGCAGGTATGGGACTGTATAGTTACGGGAAGGCATATAAGAATTGATTGGTACTACCCATACCAACAAGATTTATCTTCTTTTCGGGAACTTAGAACATAAGTACTTTATAGTTAAGCGTGCTTGACTTAGAGTAATTATGGGATGGGTGACCTTCTGGGAAGTTTCCTAGAAAGCGTGTGAGTGAGGACAAAACACGCTGAAAAGACTTGTGTTGGTTTGTGGGGACAGTCGGCGATTCTGAAAGCAGTCTGGATCATTCCAAAGGAATCACGAGATATTTATCCGATGGATAAATGTTTTATAAAACAAAGATGTGTGTAGTTCCTAAGGAAGAGAACCTTAGTGAACCTTGAGGTTTATCCAATGGATAGACATTGTTTTATCGCATCTGCTTTGTGTAAGCATTGGCATTTCATGTGCATAGTTGTAAGGCCTTGAGCCTAGGAGTTGAGCTTACACCTTGATGCGGGTGCGAATCTTACGGTGACGATCTTCAATGGTCTTTTTGGAGGTATCAGGGTTGGAAGGGCTGACATGTGACCAGTTGGTGATTCTTCTGTGTCGTGGCGAATCCGTGCAATACACTGATATCCTCTACTAGATGCCGTACTTTTCATGTTTGGTCGAGAGTGTTACCGTAAAGCCAGATACGTGCACGTTACGAATGTTGTAGCATCTTGCTCATGGCTGGCAGAAACCGGAACATGTCCTCCCATTCACTCTCTCCGAATGTTTTGTTAGCTCCATGGAGTAGGGGTCAGAGTAGTACCCAGTGACATTGACATTGAGTCATATACATTGCATTGCATTGCATGGCTATTGATGTTTATGGCTATTGATGTTATATTTACTGTTATACATCGCTATATTGTTTAAGGATGCCTTAAATTATGCTGTTAAATGTTTAGCATGCTATTATGTTGTTAACTGCTTAACATGATTTATACTGAGAACCTTTGTAAGCATGTTGGGTACGTTGTTACCCGGTGAGTCGTCCCGTTTTTGCTACTGCTGTTTTGTTGTGTTGATGAACAGGAATCTCACCCATATCTGTATGTTTTCTGCTGGTACTTGCTGTTGCTGTTTGAACAGATGGACGCGACGATGGTTCCGCTCCGCAGTCCCTTTGAGTTCGGAGGTGGACTCTTTTGTTGTTTTAGTTTTGTTGTCGGCCAGAATATGTCAGTTTTTGTAGTACCTTTTGGGAGCTATGACTCCTAGTACTTCTTGTATTTCTTATGTCAGTCATACATTAGACTTATGTCTGTATATAGTAATGTTGTTATTTCTGTTTCTGTTTTCTGTATTATAATACTGTATGTATGTCCTAGTAATGCATGGTGAACCTAAGTTCACTTATTAGTATTATTTATTACCTTTACTAATCCCATTACATCTTTATGAAAAGAAAAGAAAAAGAAAAATCGTATTTTTCTGCATTAATAAATATTTTCGGCCTTATAAACGTTCGGGAATGTGACGCTCGGGAAAGGGTGTTGCATTATTTGGTATCAGAGCTGGCCGAGTCTTTTTGGGGTTTGTAGGTTATGGTCTGTCTTGTTTGTGTTGTGTTTTCTCTGATTGTTTTCTGTGCTATTGTTTCTGAGAGAAAACAATGTTGGAGAGGATGATGACTTTGGTCTATCCTTTTGTATTGTTTGCTCTCTGTGTTGTGTTTCTGTGAAGAAGACAACGATTGTTTGTTACTCTCTGCATTATTGTTTCTGAAGGGGAATGATATTGGACAGGGTAGTAATGTTTTTGCTTTCTTGTAAGATGTCGCTCGCAGAGTTCTTCAGAACGAGTGTTTTCCGACGGGTGCAAGACAAGTTGAAAGACATGGAGTTCCTGCAGCTACGTCAAGGAGGAATGTCTGTCAAAGAATATGCTGATCGTTTTGAGTTCCTGCTGAAGTCTTCGAGGTATTTCCATCTTCATCCTGATGAGGAGTGGAAGTGCACAAAGTTCGAAGAAGGTTTAAGGGACGAGATTCAAGAAGAGGTGCTACCTCTTGAGGTCAAAGAGTTCTCGGTTTTGGTAGATGAATGCTTCATAATCGAAGATCTGATGAAGACTTGTGGAGGAAGGCAACGTCACTCTGGACCGACTAGGTTCCATAAAGGCACTAATGGTCGTGATGATAGATCTCGGTCAAAACCATATTCAAAACAGCAAGGTCAACAACAACGTTCTGTAGGGGGAAGTAGTGGGAGTATTAGTCAATTTGGAAGCGCCCCAAAGAAGTGCATGAAGTGTGGCAAGAACAATCATGTCACTAGAGGATGCTTGATCAAGGGAATCATATGCTTCAAGTGTGGGAAGCCAGGACATACTTCACGCGATTGTGTGCAATCAAAAGCTAGACATTCTATCAACGATGTGCAAACAGTGAAGCCTAAGGCAATGAGTGGAGTTTATACTGGGGATGATGCTGAGACTTCTCAAAGGGAAGATTTGATTCACGGTCAGATCGTCGTGGAAGGTAGAACCTTATCTGTATCTTTCCTTACCCTTAGATTTGGTAATTTTTGCACTTTCTGCAAAGCCTGTTATAACTGCGAAAGTCTGTTTGAACTGTTCTATTTTCCGTAATGGATAGAACGTTTTTGATTGATTTGATCTGTTTGCCTCTTTCGCAAATGGATGTGATCATAAGGATGGATTGGTTATCTTGTAACTAGACGGTGTAAACAAAACCTTAGTTTTCCCTGATTCGGATAATTCTGGATTTGGACTGCCAACCAAGGAAACGTTTCTTTGAGAGGAGGAGGAGCAAAACGAATACATGTTACTAACGAGTCTGCGGAAGTCTTTCTTGAAGACGTACCAGGTGTATCGCCAGTTCGAGACATCGAGTCGTGATCGATCTTGTGCCAGGAATAGGACCAGCGTCTATGGCACCTTATCATATGGCACCTGCTGAGTTGGAAACCCTGAAGGAACAGTTGGTGGACCTATTGGGGAAGCAGTTCGTTAGACCCAGTGTGTTGCCGTAGGGAACGCCTGTGCTGTTGGTGAGAAAGAAAGACGAAACATCTTGCTTATGTGTGGATTAGCGCCAGTTGAACAAAGTTACCATTCATAACAAGTATCATCTTCCGGGAATAAATGACTTGATGGATCAGTTGAGGAGAGCGGCAGTTTTCTCCGAGATTGATTTGCGATCGGGTTATCACCAGATTCGTGTGAAGACAGAAGATATACCGAGGACAGCGTTTCGAACACACTATGGGCATTACGAGTATCTTGTGATGCCGTTTGGTGTGATGAATGCTCCAACTATATTCATGGATTACATGAATAGGATCTTTTGTCCATACCTAGATAAGTTTGTCATTGTCTTCATAGACGACATACTCATCTATTCGCGAAACCAGGAAGTACACGCTGAATACCTTAGTGTGATTCTTCAGGTTTCTGAAGGAGAAACAGCTGTATGCAAAGTTGTCCAAGTGTGAGATTTGGCTCGACGAAGTAAAGTTTTTGGGTCACGTGATTTCAAAGGAAGGATAAAGCATTTGAATGGACTGAAGCCTGTGAGGAAAGTTTGCAAGGATTAGAGAGAAGGTTGACTACTTCACCTGTGTTAGTGCTGCCTGATCTCAAGGGAACATTTGTGTTCACACTCCTACGTATTCCTCAATGTATTAGACAATTGAGTGAATTGGTAATATGGTGTCCATTGGTCTGGACATTTTCGTATTACTTCACTGAAAGTTTTGTTATGACAATTTCTTGAGTTATAACATAAACAACTTCTCGATACTGGAAGTTTCTTGATGAAACTTAGTCTAATCACTTTTACTTTTGGTGAAGGTGATCCAGTCTGATTTTTGCCAGACTGTTTATCTTTGATTCCCAAGTTTATTGGAAGATTCTTATGAAAGAAGGAACTTTGTTAGAGTCATGGATGTAAACATGTATTAGCTATGCATTTTTACACTCACGAACCTACTGAAGAGTCTTTTTGCATACTGGATATTCCTATATTCATTTCAGATTGGAAAAATTCTTTTGTATACGTTCTTACTTTCTTTTGAGACCAAGACCAAGAAAAATTTCCTTTGTTGAAAATTTCTTTCCTTAATCTTCAGCGATCGAGTAGGTTTAGTTTTAAGTCACGGAATTTCGAGGACGAAATTCTTTTAAGAGGGGTAGGAATGTAATGCCCCAATTTTCACGTTTTCTAATTCTTCAGTATTTTAATGTCTTTATTTTATTCAAGGTCTTAGGAATGGAAATAAAATATTCCGAGACCATAGTCATGCTCGACGATATCGTAGGAAGCTACGATTAAGTTTTGAGTCAAAAACTCAAACGGAGTCCGGTCTGCGTTTTTACACTGACAGTATGATTTTACTGCTCAGAAGACCTCAGATGGACCCGTGAACGAGACAGTAAGTCTTAGAATTCGATCCTCTACGTTTTGGTTAAATTTCGTAAAAATTTCAGAAAAATCATTTCCTGACCTCCGTTCGAGTGGAATTCTCAATCGGGTGACGAACGGAGCCACATATGGACTTACCGAGACTCGCCAACAGATAATCTTGATATCACAACATCCCAGGACACTTGGGAGAGTATGCCAGAGTCGTCATGACGATCGGAAAAATCTAGACGCAAAATGACCAAAATGCCCCTAACCTTAGTCTTTTGCACTTTTACCATTTTACCCTTTTGGCAAATGACCTTTTTGCCCTTAAGTGACTTGTTTTAAGGCTGAACTCAGCCCCTCACACTCTCATTTTCGCACAGCCCCTCCAAAGATAGAGCTCCATAGTTGTTCTTGAGAGAAGAACACCATTGTTGTTCTTGAAAAAGCTTGAGTTCTTGTTGGAATCACTTGATTCCTTGAGCAATCTTTTTTCATTTCAAGGTAAGATCACTTCTATGATCTCTTAGCTTCTTGAATATCTCTTTATTTCAAGATCAAGATCCATTTTCATGAAAATTATTTCTTAGATCCAAAACTTTGAAAATCCATAGGAAATTGTAGAAAAATCATTTTGATGTGAGACCAATTTCTTTGAACTCACATCATTAATCTCTACCTAAACCCAAGAGCTTATGATTCAACTCTCATCATAGCTCAAAAAGCACATTAGGGCCGAACCCTTCTTGATGATGATGAATAGTGTTTTCATCAATTTTTGATTTTTAACACTTGATTTCATTCTTAGCTTTCCTAATGCCTTTGAATCCATGAAATGGAAAACCAAGATCAATTCCTAGCTTTATTATCTTTAGGGTGGCCGAAACCCTCTTTGTGAGAATTGTTGAGTTTGGTTTGATTGTTGTTTAATGTTTGATTGTTTGGTTGTTTGTAGTTGGTGACAACTATCAGGAGGTTCACAAACCGATCAACCGACTTTGATCTGGGAATCTGCTCTTCAACAGGTATGGGGAGAAGAACCTCATCACACCAAGATGGTGGTGGTGAAGATGGTTGTTTAAATTATGTGTGGGTGAAACCCTTTAGTTTGGGTTCACTTTTAATTGTTATGTTTTGTTAAGTTCTTTTCAAGAACAATGAGTGTATGCTTTAGTATGTTGTGGTGTGTTTTAGCATATGTTGATGATGAGATGATTGAATGAAAAACCATTTTCATATATGTTGGAAAACCTACTTTGATCACTAGATCAAGTATGGACTTTTATTGTTGATTATGAGACCATGATGTGTGATGGACTTGGATATGTTGATTATGATGTAGTAATGTGTATTATTGTTATCATGATTGTGTAAGTGTTGTGAGCTATACTTTGATTGGTTGATGAAGTAAAACTTCACATTGATTCCTAGTTGGCTATTAGCCATGACCTTGAGGAAAGGAAGGATATGAATAGTTGTTGGACAAGTCAAGTTTTGATGTAAAGAAAGTGTTTTCAATAACTTGTGTTTTTCAAAGAAAAACCCTAAGTGACTTTAAATGGAATTAAATCTCAAAGTGCTTTCACCAAAGTGAAACATGTTTTATACCTTATCCTTAGTTCATCTAGCTAATCAAGTGACTCAAAATGAGAAAAGAAGTGTTTTCATGAAGAGAATAAAAATGGTTCCATAAGGTTGATGTCTTGTTTTAAGGCAACTTTTCGCTAAGCGAATTTACTTTCGCTACGCGAAAAACAGGGAAAGTCTTAGTTGGGCATCACTGCCTCACTTTCGCTAAGCGAATTCATATCCGCTAAGCGAACCCAGCAAATTTCGCTACGCGAATTACATCTCGCTGAGCAATCCAAAGAAGTCTCCAAAAGAGGTGTAACCGTCTGAACTTTCGCTAAGCGAAATCATTCTCGCTAAGCGAATAAAGTGAAGTTTCGCTACGCGAATTCTGTCTCGCCGAGCGATCCAGAGGTGTTTCTAAAGAGGTGCAACCGTCTGGACTTGCGCTAAGCGAATTCATATTCGCTAAGCGAATCCAATATATTTCGCTACGCGATTTATGTCTCGCCGAGCGAACCAGAGGAGTTCCAAAGGAGGCATTACTGCCTCATTTTCGCTAAGCGAATGGAATTCCGCTAAGCGAATTTCATGTTTCAGAAAATGCTAGAAATGAAGTAAGTAGTTCAAATATTGTTTCAAATCAAATGAGTTTTTAATTGTAAAAGTTGTTTGGTTTACAAAAGGAGTTTTCTAACTCAATCGTAAGAGTTTTATACGTGAAAAACCTAAGTTAAGTAATTAACTTAGAGTTGAAAACAAGGGTTAATTAAGTATGGTATGTGGTGGAACAAGACCATGTGCTATACCATTGATGACTTAGTACATCAATGAGTTCATAAGACTTAAGTGAAATCAACACTTGTTTCCTTAATTGAAAAACAAGGGATTAATACCTTAGAAAGGCTTAAAGACTTACCTAAGAGGATTCTCAATCCTTATTCATAATGCTTAGGACTTGAGACATAATTCATAAGACGTAAACACAAACACGAAACGTTTTGGTTTTTAAAACAGTAGTTCGATGACCGAACGATGATTCGGATCCAGGTTAATCGTTCAATTGTTTCTGTCTTGTGATAACTGGAATGAGAGAGATCCTGAGGCTGTGCAGGTATGGGACTGTACAGTGGAAGGAATCCTGAGGCTATGCAGGTATGGGACTGTATAGTTACGGGAAGGCATATAAGAATTGATTGGTACTACCCATACCAACAAGATTTATCTTCTTTTCGGGAACTTAGAACATAAGTACTTTATAGTTAAGCGTGCTTGACTTAGAGTAATTATGGGATGGGTGACCTTCTGGGAAGTTTCCTAGAAAGCGTGTGAGTGAGGACAAAACACGCTGAAAAGACTTGTGTTGGTTTGTGGGGACAGTCGGCGATTCTGAAAGCAGTCTGGATCATTCCAAAGGAATCACGAGATATTTATCCGATGGATAAATGTTTTATAAAACAAAGATGTGTGTAGTTCCTAAGGAAGAGAACCTTAGTGAACCTTGAGGTTTATCCAATGGATAAACATTCTTTTATCGCATCTGCTTTGTGTAAGCATTGGCATTTCATGTGCATAGTTGTAAGGCCTTGAGCCTAGGAGTTGAGCTTACACCTTGATGCGGGTGCGAATCTTACGGTGACGATCTTCAATGGTCTTTTTGGAGGTATCAGGGTTGGAAGGGCTGACATGTGACCAGTTGGTGATTCTTCTGTGTCGTGGCGAATCCGTGCAATACACTGATATCCTCTACTAGATGCCGTACTTTTCATGTTTGGTCGAGAGTGTTACCGTAAAGCCAGATACGTGCACGTTACGAATGTTGTAGCATCTTGCTCATGGCTGGCAGAAACTGGAACATGTCCTCCCATTCACTCTCTCCGAATGTTTTGTTAGCTCCATGGAGTAGGGGTCAGAGTAGTACCCAGTGACATTGACATTGAGTCATATACATTGCATTGCATTGCATGGCTATTGATGTTTATGGCTATTGATGTTATATTTACTGTTATACATCGCTGTATTGTTTAAGGATGCCTTAAATTATGCTGTTAAATGTTTAGCATGCTATTATGTTGTTAACTGCTTAACATGATTTATACTGAGAACCTTTGTAAGCATGTTGGGTACGTTGTTACCCGGTGAGTCATCCCGTTTTTGCTACTGCTGTTTTGTTGCGTTGATGAACGGGAATCTCACCCATATCTGTATGTTTTCTGCTGGTACTTGCTGTTGCTGTTTGAACAGATGGACGCGACGATGGTTCCGCTCCGCAGTCCCTTTGAGTTCGGAGGTGGACTCTTTTGTTGTTTTAGTTTTGTTGTCGGCCAGACTATGTCAGTTTTTGTAGTACCTTTTGGGAGCTATGACTCCTAGTACTTCTTGTATTTCTTATGTCAGTCATACATTAGACTTATATCTGTATATAGTAATGTTGTTATTTCTGTTTCTGTTTTCTGTTTTCTGTATTATAATACTGTATGTATGTCCTAGTAATGCATGGTGAACCTAAGTTCACTTATTAGTATTATTTATTACCTTTACTAATCCCATTACATCTTTATGAAAAGAAAAGAAAAAGAAAAATCGTATTTTTCTGCATTAATAAATATTTTCGGCCTTATAAACGTTCGGGAATGTGACGCTCGGGAAAGGGTGTTGCAGGAACTGCTGTTAAATCTATGTTAATAAAAGACATAGGGATATTAGCACTAAGCCTAAAACTAGGATTAGTCCAATTGATGTTCATAAACATCAAGATATGGATTGAGGTTTAGATATTAAGTTATAATCTTAATAAATATATGACTAGAGGTTTAAATATTAAGATTAAGTTATAATCTTAATAAGATATGAATTGTGGTTTAGATATTAAGATTAAGTTATAATCTTAATAAATATATAATTTGAGATTTAAATATTAAGATTAAGTTATAATCTTAATAAGATATTAATTGTGGTTTAGATATTAAGATTTAGTTATAATCTTAATAAATATATGACTTGAGGTTTAAATATTAAGATTAAGTTATAATCTTAATAAGATATGAATTGTGGTTTAGATATTAAGATTAAATTATAATCTTAACAAATATATGACTTGAAGTTTAAATATTAGGATTAAGTTATAATCTTAATAAGATATGAGTTGTGGTTTAGATATTAAGATTAAGTTATAATCTTAATAAATATATAACTTGAGGTTTAAATATTAAGATTAAGTTATAATCTTAATAAGATATGAATTGTGGTTTAGATATTAAGATTTAGTTATAATCTTAATAAATATATGACTTGAGGTTTAAATATTAAGATTAAGTTATAATCTTAATAAGATATGAATTGTGGTTTAGATATTAAGATTAAATTATAATCTTAACAAATATATGACTTGAGGTTTAAATATTAGGATTAAGTTATAATCTTAATAAGATATGAGTTGTGGTTTAGATATTAAGATTAAGTTATAATCTTAATAAATATATCACTTGAGGTTTAAATATTAAGATTAAGTTATAATCTTAATAAGATATGAATTGTGGTTTAGATATTAAGATTAAGTTATAATCTTAATAAATATATGACTTGAGGTTTAAATATTAAGATTAAGTTATAATCTTAAGATTAAGTTATAATCTTAAGATTAAGTTATAATCTTAATAAGATATGAATTGTGGTTTAGATATTAAGATTAAATTATAATCTTAACAAATATATGACTTCAGGTTTAAATATTAGGATTAAGTTATAATCTTAATAAGATATGAGTTGTGGTTTAGATATTAAGATTAAGTTATAATCTTAATAACTATATGGTTTGAGGTTTAAATACTAAGATTAAGTTATAATCTTATAACTATATGATTTGAGGTTTAGATATTAAGATTAAGTTATAATCTTAATAAGATATGAATTGATATTTAAATATTAAGATTAAGATATGAATTGTGGTTTCGATATTAAGAATAAGTTATAATTTTAATAACTATATGACTTGTGGTTTAGATATTAAGATTAAGTTATAATCTTAATAAGATATGAATTGAGGTTTAGATATTAAGGTTAAGTTATAATCTTAATAAATATATGACTTGGAGTTTAAATATTAAGATTAAGTTATAATCTTAATAAGATATGAATTGTGGTTTAGATATTAAGATTAAGTTATAATCTTAATAATTATATGATTTGAGTTTTAAATATTAAGATTAAGTTATAATCTTATAACTATATGATTTGAGGATTAGATATTAAGATTAAGTTATAATCTTAATAAGATATGAATTGAGATTTAAATATTAAGATTAAGATATGAATTGTGGTTTAGATATTAAGAATAAGTTATAATTTTAATAACTATTTGACTTGTGGTTTAGATATTAAGATTAAGTTATAATCTTAATAAATATATGACTTGAGGTTTAAATATTAGGATTAAGTTACAATCTTAATAAATATATGACTCGAGGTTTAAATATTAAGGTTAAGTTATAATCTTAATAAAATATGAATTGAGGTTTAGATAATAAGACTAAGTATAATACTTAATAAAGATAATGTTAAGTTAAGACTTAACAAAGAGAACAATTAATAAGATGATGTTATTGGTAACGACGTACTGTTATCGATGTTGTTGGTTAAATCATTCTTGATGCTTATTGGTCATGTTGGATGTTGATAAATCATCTTTGATGCTTGTTGGTCAAAGTTGATAGCCATGTAATGGTGTTGATGATGGATGGTTGGACATGTGTTTGCATATTGATGAACATTGCACGCATCATACGTTGAAGTTGATATGTTGGGTGGAAAGCAAACGATGAATCGCGATAGTGGAGGCCACGATGGGTGTTAACCCGGCCTTGCGGGTACATTGGGTATGGAAGTTTCAGGTGACATGGGCTAGCTACCTATTGTCGGAGTGACCTAATGAATAAGCTTGAGTACCCTGACTAGCCACTATAAGTTATCAGGATTGGTGAGAGTGTTCGGGGATGGCCCATGGTCTGGCATATCATCCACGTTGATAACCGAGCATGTACTCCTAATCGTCTTTCCAGAGTTAGAGTTGTTGGCCACATTGCATATGGAGTAATGGAGTAGTTATGCATCGCATAGCATGTTTATATCGTGATGTGATGGAATGTGTTATAACATGTATGTTGTATTATGATGTTTATATGCTGCATGATCATCTTGCTAACTGCTCTATTACCGTTTATGTTTATACGTACAGTTCCTTACTCCCTATCTGTTGTTGTTGTGTTTTGCATGTACCTTTGGTTATGCAGAGGATGGTGAGCTGCCAGCTGAGGAGCGATCCCAAGGAGATCGCTTGCTCATAGTATAGTTTGGTTTATGTTTAGTATGTTAGATGTTTTCCGATGTAATATCGGTAGTGGTTACCAGCTCTGATTATGTGACATCGGGTTTCGGGTTTTGTTTATGTTAATGTTTTTTCACAGTTGTTTTATGTTTAAAACGTTTTCGGATCATGTGGTACTTGCTACCTTTTAAGTTAAAGTTTTTAGATTTTATTTAACTTGCATGCTTTATTTACTTTTATCGTATGCGGGATAGCGGGTGTCACAACCAGGCTTCTTGCACTCATAGCAGACAACTGGACTCTTGTCTGTTGATGTGGATTCTTTGTGGGATTTTCTGAAAGGCTTCTCCTTTCTGAACTTCTTCTTTCTCCAGAGCTTTTTCATCTTTGCAACACCCTTTCCCGAGTGCCACATTCCCGAACGTTTATAAGGCCGAAAATATTTATTAATGCGGAAAATACGGTTTTTTTTTTCTTTTCACAAGATGTAATGGGATTAGTAAAGGTAAATAATACTAATAAACGAACTTAGGTTCGCCATGCATTTCTAGAACATGCTGTATAATAAACACCGAACAGAAACAGAAACGTCAACATTGTTGTATACAGACATAAGTCTAATGTATAACTGACATAAGAAAAACAGTAAGTACTAGGAGTCGTAGCTCCAAAAAGGTACTGCAAAACTGACATAGTCTGGCCGACAACAAATCTAAACAACAAAAAGAGTCCGCCTCCGGGCTCAAGGAAAATACTGAACTGAACTATCGTCACGTCCATCTGTTCAAGCAGCAACAGCAAGTACCAGCAGAAAACATACAGATATGGGTGAGATTCCCGTTCATCAACACAACAAAACAGCAGTAATAAAAATGGGACGACTCACCGAGTAATAGTGTACCCAACATGCTTACAAGAATTCTTAATATCAAACATATTACTCAGTTGACAGCATAATATCATGTTAAGCATTTAAGAGTATAATATAAGGCATTCTTAAACAATACAGCGATGTATAACAGTAAATATAAACATCAACAGCCATGCAATGCAGTGCAATGTATATGACTCAATGCCAATGTCATTAGGTACTACTCTGACCCCTACTCCATGGAGCTAACAAAACATTCGGAGAGAGTGAATGGAAGGACATGTTCCGGTTTCTGCCAGCCATGAGCAAGATGCTACAACATTCGTAACGTGCACGTATCTGGCTTTACGGAAACACTCTCGACCAAACATGAAAAGTACGGCATCTAGTAGAGGATATCAGTGTATTACACGGATTCGCCACGACACAGAAGAGTTACCAACTGGTCACATGTAAGCCCTTCCAACCCTGATACCTCCAAAAAGACCATTGAAGATCGTCACCGTAAGATTCGCACCCGCATAAAAGTGTAAGCTCAACTCCTAGGCTCAAGGCCTTACAACTATGCAAATGAAATGCCAAGGCTTACACAAAGTAGATGCGATCAAGCAATGTCTACCCCCCGGGTAAACCTCGAGTTCCACTAAGATTCTCTTCCTTAGGAACTATACGTGTCTTTTGAAAAACAAAACCTTTATCCATCGGATAAATCTCGTGATCCCTCCGGGATCGAGTCATCACAAGACTGAAACAATTGAATGACTGATCGAGGTCCGAATCACCGGTCCGTCATCGAACTACTGTTTCAAAACCCAAAACGTTTCATGTTCATGTTTATGTCTTATGAAGTCATTGATGTACTAAGTCATCAATGGTATAGTATATGGTCTTGTTTCACAACATATTATACCTAATTATCCCTTGTCTTCAACTATAAGTCAATTACTTAACTTAGGTTTTTAATGCGTAAAACTTTACAGTTTTGAGTTGAAAAACACTCTTTATAAACAAACCATTTCTCGCGAGGCGAAGATCTATATCGCGACGCAAGGCTAAGAAGTTATCTTTACTGTTTAGACAGTCTTTCTGCTTCGCGAGGCGAGGATTATATCGCGACGTGAGGCAGAGAAGCTGCATCTTCACTACTTAGGCGGTTCGCAAGGCGATATCGACTTCGCGACGCGAGGCTGAGAAGCTGCATCCTTGCTGCTCGAGCTAGCCCACTGTCTCACGAGGCAAGGTAAGGTTAGCCTGGCGAATGCCTTATCTTCCCTCTGTCTTGTGGGGCGAGACAGGGTTCGCTGGGCGAGTGCCCTGTTTTCACTTTTCCCTAACTCCTTCATTAATTCTCCTTTTGAAACACTTAGTTTGATTAAAAGACCTATGGCTAAAGAAAAGACATTTTCCCACATTGGTGACACACTTTAAAGGTTAAAACTTCATTTGATCTTTGAATCAAAATCACTTTTGTTTCTCTTGAAAACATAGCTTATGCAATCATGTTTTGTTGCATCAAAACCTTGCCAAAGCAAGAACAACACATGTTCTTATATTTTCCTCTTACTAAGGCCACAAGCCTACTCCAATGAAAAATGGAGACTTTGCTTTACCAACAAAGCAAATGTAGCTCAAAAGCTCACACAATTATGATAAACCACAATGCACATTACTACATCATAATCAAACATATAAGTCCATCACACATCATGGTCTCATAATCAAGCATAAAAGTCCTTACTTGATCTAGTAATCAAAGTAGGTTTTTCAACATACATGAAAATAATTTTCATTCAATCATCTCATCATCAACATATGCTAAAGAACACTACAACATACCAAAGCATAAACTCATCATGACAATCTTGTTCTCCAAGAGAACTTAACAAAACTTAACAACTAAAAGTGAACCCAAACTAAAGGGTTTCACGCACACATAAACTTAAACAACCATCTTCACTACCACCATCTTGGTGTGATGAGGTTCATCCCCCATACCTGTAGATGAGCAGATTCCCGGATCAAAGTCGGTTGATCGGTTTGTGAACCTCGTGATAATCGTCAACAACTACAACAACACAACAATCAAACATTAAACAACAATCAAAGCCAATCTCAACTATTTTAATAAAGAGGATTTCGGCCACCCAAGGTTAAAAAGGTTAGGAATTGATCTTGGTTTCCCATTTCATGGATTCAAAGGCATAGGAAAGCTAAGGATGAAATCAAGTGTTAGAAATCAAAAATTGATAAAAACACTATTCATCATCATCAAATAGGGTTTGGCCAAAAAGTGCTTTTTGAGCTATGATGAGAGTTGAATCATAAGCTCTTGGGTTTAGGTAGAGATTGATGATGTGAGTTAAAAGAACTTGGTCTTACCTGAAAAGGATTTTTCTACAATTTCCTATGGATTTTCAAAGTTTTGGATCTAAGAATTCTTTTCATGAAAATGAAGATTGATCTTGAAATAAAGAAAGATTCAAGAAGATAAGAGATCATAGTAGTGATCTTACCTTGAAATGAAGGAAGATTGCTCAAGAAATCAAGTGATTCCAACAAGTGATTCAAGCTTTTCAAGGATGAAAATGGAGTTTCTCTCAAAAACAACTATGGAGTTCTATTTTGGAAGGGGCTGTGCGAAAATGAGGGATTGAGCGGCTGAGTTCAGCCTCTTAAAATCTCACTTAAGGGTAAAGGTCATTTGCCCAAAAGGGTAAAATGGTAAAAGTCTAAAAGACTAAGGTTAGGGGCATTTTGGTCATTTTGCATCCAGATATTTCCGAACGTTATGACGACTCTGGCATACTCTCCCAAGTGTCCTGGGATGATGTGATATCAAGATTATCTTTCGGCGAGTCCTGGTAAATCCATATGTGGCTCCGTTCGTCACCCGATTAAGGATTCCGCCCGAACGAAGGTCAGGAAGTTATTTTTATGAAATTTTTGCAAAATTTAACCAAAACGTAGAGAATCGAATTCTAAGACTTACTGTCTCGTTCACGGGTCCACCTGAGGTCTTCTGAGCAGTAAAATCATACTGTCAGTGTAAAAACGCAAACCGGACTCCGTTTTAGTTTTCGACTCAAAACTTAATCATAGCTTCCAACGATATCGTCGAGCATGACTATGGTCTCAGAATATTTTATTTCTATTCCTAAGACCTCGAATAAAATAATGACATTAAAATGCTGAAGAATTATAAAACGTGAAAATCGGGGCGTTACAATCTTTCTGGTCATGAGAGAAGTCTCTTCATCATCATCAGAATCCTCATCATCAAACTCGTCTATGTCACAGTCAGACTCGTCTGCCTTTGAAGCTTTTAAGGCTTTAGCTGCCTTTAGATCAACTTTTAGAGCAATGGCTTTGCTCTTTTTGATTGACACATCTTCATTGAGCTCTTGCTCATGAACAGTGAGTGTGCCAAGAAGTTCATCCATAGTAAAGGAGGTGAGATCCTTAGCTTGAGAAATAGCAGTGACAAGAGGTCTCCACTGCCTTGGAAGACTTCTGAGAATCTTAGCAATTTTCTCAGCATTAGTATATGTTTTACCAAGAGATTTCAAACCAATAGTAATAGTTTGGAATCTACCAATCATTTGAGCCACAGATTCACCTTCATCCATGGTGAACAATTCATATTTTCTAACAAGAATAGAAATTTTAGATTCTTTTACCTTTGCAGTTCCTTCATGTGTGACAGATAAGGAGTCCCACATTTCTTTAGCAGAATCACAAGCACATACCTTTTCAAACTCTTCTAGACTGAAAGCACAGATTATAGCATATCTGGCTTTATGGTTTAGATCCCATCTTGTCTTTTCTGCAGGTGTCCACTGAGCCTTAGGCTTGTCTGAGCCATCATTATTTTGAGGAGTGTAAGGACCACCAGTAATGACATCCCATACATCAGAATTTGTTGACAAGATGAACCAGTGAAACCTTTCTTTCCAGTAGTTATAATTGGAACCGTTGAAAAAGGGAGGTCTGGTCATAGAGCCTCCTTCAGGTTGGGGGTTCCCACTTGAGCTTGCTCCAGAATTCATTGTCTATTCTTCAGGATCTTTTCTCTACACTGTTAGGTGCTCAACCCAGAGGCTAAGCTTTGATACCAACTGAAATAGACAGATGCAAATACTAGAAGGGGGTTGAATGGTGTTTGACAAATTTATGCGGAATTTAGAAACTTTTTCGCAAGCACAGACGGGTTATGATAGACGAGTAAACACAGACAGGTCATCCCTTTCTTTAGATTCCTCCGCCCTTTCTCCAGATACTAGTCGTATACTTGTTTCTCCCGAATCTGATCCATCAAATCACAAGATACTGTAACCATACCCACACATAGTCTTCCTGGCATACTAACCACAGACAGATGCATATCCCTGAACTGTTCCAATAGCTCGTGTTCCTTAACCATCATGGCAGACACATGTAACACTTTTCTAGTCAGAGCATCCGCTACCACATTTGCTTTTCCCGGATGATACTGTAACTGGAAATCATAGTCCTTCAAAAATTCCAGCCACCGTCTTTGTCTCATATTGAGCTCTTTCTGATCGAACAAGTACTTCAAGCTCTTATGATCACTGAAGACATTGAACGTCGAACCATACAAGTAGTGCCTCCAAATCTTCAACGCAAAGACTACCGCTGCTAACTCCAGATCATGAGTTGGGTAATTCTTCTCGTGCACTTTCAACTATCTCGAGGCATACGCTACCACCTTCCGATTCTGCATCAAAACACAGCCTAAACCTTGGTATGAAGCGTCACAGTACACTTCAAAAGGTTCGCTTGGATTTGGCAATATCAACACTGGCGATGTAGTCAGCCTCTTTTTCAGGTCTTGAAAACTTTGCTCACAGGCTTCAGTCCATTCAAACGCTTTGTCCTTCCTCGTCAATTGGGTAAGAGGTCCTACAATCTTAGAGAATCCCTCAATAAACCTCCGATAATACCCAGCCAAACCCACAAAACTGCGTATCTTAGTTACTGTGGTTGATCTTTCCCACTCAAGAACTGCTTCGACTTTCGACGGATCTACAGCAATTCCTTCCTTTGAAATTACATGACCCAAAAACTGCACTTCGTCGAGCCAAAACTCACACTTGGACAACTTGGCATACAGCTGTTTCTCCTTCAGAACTTGAAGAACCACACTAAGATGTTCAGCGTGCTCTTCCTAGTCTTGCGAATAGATATGTATGCCATCTATGAAGACAACGACAAACTTATCCAGGTATGGACAAAAGATCTTATTCATATAATCCATGAATATAGCTAGAGCATTCATCACACCAAATGGTATCACAAGATACTCGTAGTGCCCATAGCATGTTCGAAATGCTGTCTTCGATACATCTTCTGCCTTCACACGAATCTGGTGATAACCTGATCGCAAATCAATCTTGGAGAAAACTGCCGCTCCCCTCAACTGATCCATCAAGTCATCTATCCTCGGAAGTGGATACTTGTTCTTGATAGTAACTTTATTCAACTGGCGATAATCCACGCATAGGCGAGATGTTCCATCTTTCTTTTTCACCAACAGCACAGGTGCTCCCCACGGCGGCACACTGGGTCTAACAAACTATTTCCCCAATAAGTCTACCAACTGTTCCTTCAAAGTTTCCAACTCAGCAGGTGCCATACGATACGGTGCCATGGACACTGGTCCTATTCCTGGCACAAGATCGATGGCAAACTCGATGTCCCGAACTGGCGGCAAACCTGCTACGTCTATAGGAAAGACTTCCGGAAACTCATTCACGATATGTATGCACTCTAAGACTAGTATGCTCTTGACCTCCAAAGAAGATAGTAACATGTATCCTTGAGCTCTTTCTCTCAAAGAAGCGTTTACTTGGTTGGCAGTTAAAAATCCAGAATTCTCACAACTAGGGAAAACTCAGGTTTTATTTGCACAGTCTAATAGGATATGATTAGAAGATAACCAATCCATTCCTAAGATTACATCCATTTGCGAAAGAGGCAAACAGATCAAATCAATCAAAAATATTCTATCTTTAATAGAAATAGAACAATTCAAACAAACTTTAGCAGTTATAACAGGCTTTGCAGTAGGCGTAGAAATTACCAAATCAAAAGGTAAAGAAGATACAAGTAATCCCAACAGATTCACACAGTCATAGGCAATAAAGAAATGTGTTGCGCCTGAATCAAACAGTACAGATAAGGTTTTACCTCCCATGACACACTGACCTTGGATCAAGTCTTCATTTTGAGAAGCTTCAGCGCCTCCCATAGTGTAGACTCTGCCTTTCACCTTAGGCCTTGCAGCTTGGACATTATTGACAGAATGTTCAACTTTTGGTTGCATACATTCCCACACTTGAAGCAGATAATCCTTTTGATCGAACAGTCTCTGGTGATGTGGTTGCTCTTCCCACACTTCATGCACTTGTTTGGGCGTTTCCAGACTGACTGAAACTCCCACTACTTCCTCCAACAGAACGTTGTTGTCGATCTTGTTACTTTGCTTACGGCTTCCATCGAGATTTGTTGTCTCGACCACCGCTTCCTCTCTGGAACTTGCTCGGTCCAGAACTCTAAGCTCTCGATCAGACGACACTTCTCCATTAGTCTCGGAAAAACAGAAATTTCCAAAGGAACTATAGCTCTCTTCAAGTCGATCCTCAGACCTCCTTCGAATTTTCTGCACTTCCACTCCTCTCTTGGGTTGTCCAGAAAGTAATTTGAAAACTTTGCCAGACTTTGAAATTTCGCCCCGTATTTAGCTACGGTCATTCCCCCTTGTCTCAGCTGGAGGTACTCCATCTCTTTCTCGTGCCTTGCGCTTGCAGAAATATACTTCTCCAGGAATTTTCCCTTAAAAGCATTCCAATCCACAACTTGTTGATCATGCACCAGCATCTGACGGGCTCCTTCCCACCAGTATTCAGCATCCTCCACCAGTATATAGGTCGCATAAACAACCTTGTCATTCTCAGTGCATCTCATCGCTCCGAAGATCTTTTCCAGCGTCTGGATCCAGCGTTCAGCTAACTCAGGATTGAATTTGCCCTTGAATTGAGGTGGATTCCGACGAAGAAATTCGTCCAGTCCTCCACCTCCGACAGCTCTTTCGTCACGTTGAACCATAGCAGCAGCCATTTCCCGTATGGCGTTCACTGCAGTAGTCATGTTTTGAGCAGCCATTGCTACCTTCAAAACCAGAACTGTCAAACTTAAGAAACCAAAACAAAACTAAAGCAAACAACAAAGAAACACACAGAGAACACAACACAAATAAGACAGACCATAACCTACAAACCCCAAAAAGACTCGGCCAGCTCTGATACCAAATAATGCAACACCCTTTCCCGAGTGTCACATTCCCGAACGTTTATAAGGCCGAAAATATTTATTAATGTGGAAAATACGGTTTTTTTTTTTTTTTTCTTTTCACAAGATGTAATGGGATTAGTAAAGGTAAATAATACTAATAAACGAACTTAGGTTTGCCATGCATTTCTAGAACATGTTGTATAATAAACACCGAACAGAAACAGAAACGTCAACATTGTTGTATACAGTGTTAAGTCTAATGTATAACTAACATAAGAAAAACAATAAGTACTAGGAGTCGTAGCTCCTAAAAGGTACTACAAAACTGACATAGTCTGGCCGACAACAAAACTAAACCACAAAAAGAGTCCGCCTCTGGGCTCAAGGAGACTAGTGAACTGAACCATCGTCACGTCCATCTGTTCAAGCAGCAACAGCAAGTACCAGCAGAAAACATACAGATATGGGTGAGATTCCCGTTCATCAACACAACAAAACAGCAGTAATAAAAACGGGACGACTCACCGAGTAACGGTGTACCCAACATGCTTACAAGAATTCTCAATATCAAACATATTAAGCAGTTAACAGCATAATATCATGTTAAGCAGTTAACAGTATAATATAAGCATTCTTAAACAATACAGCTATGTATAACAGTAAATGTAAACATCAACAGCCATGCAATGCAGTGCAATGTATATGACTCAATGCCAATGTATTCTGACCCCTACTCCATGGAGCTAACAAAACATTCGGAGAGAGTGAATGGGAAGACATGTTCCGGTTTCTGCCAGCCACGAGCAAGATGCTACAACATTCGTAACGTGCGTGTATCTGGCTTTACGGAAACACTCTCGACCAAACATGAAAAGTACGGCATCTAGTAGAGGATATCAGTGTATTACACGGATTCGCCACGACACAGAAGAGCTACCAACTGGTCACATGTAAGCCCTTCCAACCCTGATACCTCCAAAAAGACCATTGAAGATCGTCACCGTAAGATTCGCACCTGCATCAAGGGGTAAACTCAAATCCTAGGCTCAAGGCCTTATAACTATGCAAATGAAATGCCAATGCTTACACAAAGCAGATGCGATCAAGCAATGTCTACCCCCCGGGTAAACCTCGAGTTCCACTAAGGTTCTCTTCCTTAGGAACTATACGTGTCTTTTGAAAAACAAAACCTTTATCCACCGGACAAATCTCGTGATCCCTCCGGGATCGAGTCATCACAAGACTGAAACAATTGAACAACTGATCGGGGTCCAAATCACCGATCCGTCATCGAACTACTGTTTCAAATCCCAAAATGTTTCATGTTCGTGTTTATGTCTTATGAAGTCATTGATGTACTAAGGCATCAATGGTATAGTATATGGTCTTGTTTCACCACATATTATACCTAATTATCCCTTGTCTTCAAATCTAAGTCAATTACCTAACTTAGGTTTTTAATGCGTAAAACTTTACAATTTTGAGTTGAAAAACACTCTTTATAAACAAACCATTTCTTGCGAGGCGAAGGTCGATATCACGACACGAGGCTGAGAAGTTATCTTTACTATTTAGACAGTCTTTCTGCTTCGCGAGGCGAGGATTATATCGCGACGCGAGGCAGAGAAGCTGCATCTTCACTACTTAGGCGGTTAGCGAGGCGATAACGATTTTGCGACGTGAGGCCGAGGAGCTGCATCCTTGCTGCTCGGGCTAGCCCACTGTCTCGCGAGGCGAGGCAAGGTTAGCCTGGCGAATGCCTTATCTTCCCTCTGTCTCGCGAGGCGAGACGGGGTTCGCTGGGCGAGTACCCTATTTTCACTTTTCCCTAACTCCTTCGTTAATTCTCCTTTTGAAACACTTAGTTTGATTAAAAGACCTATGGCTAAAGAAAAGACATTTTCCCACTTTGGTGACACACTTTAAAGGTTAAAACTTCATTTAATCTTTGGATCAAAATCAATTTTGTTTCTCTTGAAAACATAGCTTATGAAATCATGTTTTGTTGCATCAAAACCTTGCCAAAACAAGAACAACGCATGTTCTTATATTTTCCTCATACTAAGGCCACAAGCCTACTCCAATGAAGTTGGTTGATTCCCGAAATCACCTCTTGAGAAAAAAAAAAGGCCCCCACCAATGAATTCATTATCATACTATAATTATAATGGCTTAATTGGTTTTGCTTTGGACTCTGCTCTCTCTAACGTCGAAGTCAACGGATGAATTGCCGAGTTGATAGATCAGATCCGGACGCTGAACAGAAAGTCGTAGAGTGACCACAGCTTCTTCTTGAGCAATTCGTGTGACAACATCTTTGCTTCACCAACAAAGCAAATGTAGCTCAAAAGCTCACACAATTATGATAAACCACAATACACATTACTACATCATAATCAAACATATAAGTCTATCACACATCATGGTCTCATAATCAAGCATAAAAGTCCATACTTGATCTAGTAATCAAAGTAGGTTTTTCAACATACATGAAAATAATTTTCATTCAATCATATCATCATCAACATATGCTAAAGCACACTACAACATACCAAAGCATAAACTCATCATGACAATCTTGTTCTCTAAGAGAACTTAACAAAACTTAACAACTAAAAGTGAACCCAAACTAAAGGGTTTCACCCACACATAAACTTAAACAACCATCTTCACTACCACCATCTTGGTGTGATGAGGTTCATCCACCCATACCTGCTAATGAGCAGATTCCCGGATCAAAGTCGGTTGATCGGTTTGTGAACCTCCTGATAATCGTCAACAACTACAACAACACAACAATCAAACATTAAACAACAAACAAAGCCAATCTCGACTATTCTAACAAAGAGGATTTCGGCCACCCTAGGTTAAAAAGGTTAGGAATTGATCTTGGTTTCCCATTTCATGGATTCAAAGGCATAGGAAAGCTAAGGATGAAATCAAGTGTTAGAAATCAAAAATTGATTAAAATACTATTCATCATCATCAAATAGGGTTCAGCCAAAAAGTACTTTTTGAGCTATGATGAGAGTTGAATCATAAGCTCTTGGGTTTAGGTAGAGATTGATGATATGAGTTCAAAGAACTTGGTCTTACCTCAAAAGGAATTTTCTACAATTTCCTATGGATTTTCAAAGTTTTGGATCTAAGAATTCTTTTCATGAAAATGAAGATTTATCGTGAAATAAAGAAAGATTCAAGAAGCTAAGAGATCATAGAAGTGATCTTACCTTGAAATGAAGGAAGATTGCTGAAGGAATCAAGTGATTCCAACAAGTGATTCAAGCTTTTCAAGGATGAAAATGGAGTTTCTCTCAAGAACAACTATGGAGTTCTATTTGGGAAGGGGCTGTGCGAAAATGAGGGATTGAGGGGCTGAGTTCAGCCTCTTAAAATCTCACTTAAGGGTAAAAAGGTCATTTTCCCAATAGGGTAAAATGGTAAAAGTCTAAAAGACTAAGGTTAGGGGCATTTTGATCATTTTGCGTCCAGATATTTCTGAACGTCGTGACAACTCTGGCATACTCTCCCAAGTATCCTGGGATGATGTGATATCAAGATTATCTTTCGGCGAGTCCCGGTAAATCCATATGTGGCTCCGTTCGTCACCCGATTAAGGATTCCGCCCGAACGATGGTCAGGTAGTTATTTTTCTGAAATTTTTGCGAAATTTAACCAAAACGTAGAGAATCGAATTCTAAGACTTACTGTCTCGTTCACGGGTCCACCTGAGGTCTTCTGAGCTGTAGAGAATCGAATTCTAAGACTTACAGAATTGAAGGTGAGATTTGGAAAGAATATAATGATGTTTTAAAGCTGGAAGAAATCTTGTGGTATTAGAAATCAAGAGAAAAGTGGGTGCGCCTAGGTGATCGTAATACTAAGTTCTTTCATACTCAAGCTATTGTTCGAAGAAAAAGGAATAAAATACAAGGCCTCTTTCTTCACAATGATGAGTGGTGTACTGAGAATGCTATACTTCAAGGTAGAATTCAATGTAATGCTTATGATGAGGTGATAGACAAGATCCACAGGAGATTAGCGGCTTGGAAAGGTAAACTTCTTAACAAAGCCGGTAGAGTTTGCCTAGCAAAATCGGTTATCACAGCTATTCCGGTTTATTCTCTGCAAACCCACCTTTTGCCCAAGAATATGTGTAGTCGTATTGATGCTATTACTAGAAATTTTATCTGGTCAAAGAATGGGAGTGATAGAGGCTGGCATTTAATTAATTGGGATACACTAACAAAACCCAGGAAGTTTGGTGGCTTAGGGGTGAGGGAGGCACACTTGACGAAGATAGCCCTTTTGGGAAAGTTAGTTTGGAGCTTACTTCATGAGCCTCAAAAGCTTTGGGTTCAGGTTCTGATCCACAAATATATTGGTTCAGGAAATTTATGGAGTGCTAAAAAAGGCAGCAGTGATTCCAATACTTGGAAAGGAATTCATAAAGTTATCCAAATACTAAAAGATGGCTTTCAAATGAAGCTTGGTTCGGGCAACTCCTCGGTGTGGTATGCGGACTGGCTGGGGGTGTGGCCCTCTTTGTGGATTACTTGATTTTGTCCACATATCAGATACTTCTATGGCCTTGAAGGATATTTGGGATAATGGAACTTGGCAGCTTAATAGATTAGCTACAACTCTTCCTCAAGATATTGTCTCAAAGATTAATCAAGTTAGAGTCCCTACCCATGTCGCGGATGTTGTACCAAATGTTTGGACTTGGAGTGGTAGAAATGATGGTATCTATACTGCTTCTTCGGCTTACTTTTGGCTTCTGGAAAAAAATCGTTCATGGGATGAAGCTCAAGATTAGGATTGGATTTGGAAACTTGGTGCCCCAGTTAAAAGCCAGCATTTAATTTGGTTATGTCTCCATGGAGCTCTCCCAACAAACTCCTTGTGGTTTACTCGTGTTCTGGCTAGCTCTCCCTGCTGTCATCGTTGTTCTGCTCAAGTGGAAGACATTATGCATTGCATGAGAGATTGCCCCCATTCTAGGGAAATATGGCTTAGGCTGGGCTTATGCTTTTATCCTTCCTTTACAACAGTTGCTGACTCTTCAACTTGGTTAAAGAGGATGTGCACTGGTGATTCCTCTACCTTGTTTATTTCTAGCTTTTGGTGGATATGGATGTGGAGAAATAATATGATTTTTGGGGAGGATGTTTGGAACATCAATAAGGTCTTGCACAATATTTATATATCCCATGATGAATTCCTCAAAGCCTACCCCTCAAAAAAGGCTATTCACACCCACAGAAGCCTTTTGTTACATTGGACTCCCCCTTGTGTGAGTTTTGTGAAGCTGAATACTAATGGCAATTTTTTATCTTCCAACGATGCTATGGGTGCTGGTGGTGTTATCAGGTCTCATTCTGGTGATTGGCTTGTGGGCTTCTCCAACTTTGAAGGAGTTGGAAATGCTTTATTAGCTGAGATCATTTCCCTCAAGCATGGTATTCTCATAGCATGGGACTCGGGGTACAGGAAAATTTGTTGCGAAGTGGACTCCTTAGAGGTTTTTAGTTGCTTTAAAAAAGAGATACTTTGATATTCCACGTTCATGCTTGTATCCTAACAGAGATCGTTGAGATTTTAGATCGAAATTGAGAGATTACTATTGGGAACACCTTCCGCGAAACTAACCTTTGTGCAGACTACATCGCAAAAATTGGAGTGCACTCAGAGGGTGACATAATTGTTTGGAATGATCCTCCCATAGGTATCGGTTCCTTGCTTCTTCAAGACTCTCTAGGGGTTCCTTATACCTACTAAGTCTTTCTCTTTTTGTTTTCTTTTCCTTGTATTGCACCAGAAAAAAAAGTAACCGTCACTGTACTAGAACAGAAAGCACTTTTTGCATCGGTTAAAAAAGACTTTTAACATCAATTAAGGAGGCGACGTTAATTCAAGGGATGTTATTAATATCGGTTGTAAACCGATGTTAAAAGTTTACTTTTAACATCGGTTAATAAAAAATCGGATGTTAAAAGTACACTTTAAACATCAGTTATAGGCACACCTGATGTTAAAAGTGTGGTTTCAGTCAGAGATGTGCTTTGGTCAGTACACTTTTAACATCCATGTAGCTGAAACCGATGTTAAAAGTGCACATTTAACATCGGTTTTAGGAACACACGATCGGTTATTATAACAACCGATGTTAAAATTAATTTTTTTTTTAAATGATGTGTTACATTTATAGTTCTTTCCCACCCCTGCATATCAATCAGTATATCATCCACAATTCAGTACACAACATAATGCCAGAAACAGATTCAAACATGTAACTCATATATTGCTACTCCAGAATTACAATATTACAGTTACACAAGTCCAGAATAATTAAACTAAATTATATGACAATACATATATACAGTGTTATAAGTGCAATAACCTAAAGTCCAAAATGTGTCACATGCAATACATACAAGTGCAAAAATCATATACAATCTATATTATGCTGCCTAGTATAATCATAAAAGAAATTAGCAAAACGATCCCTCAGGTCTTTCATCTCTTCTTTATCAAGTGGAGTTTGATCGTTAAAAGCCTACACAAGTTTAAATAAACTCTACATTAAATCATCAACCAAAACAAAATATAGTTTAACTTGTGCAAAACTTTATATTTATTACCTGTTGCCATCCGTCAATAATAGTGGCGGTTTCAACATATGTTTCATCACGTAGTATCCACAGTCCCAGCCGCTAGCTTGTCTACGAGACTACAAGGCAATATGAAATTGAATATCAAGTATAGTACTAATATAATAATAATTCCTATTGTAAATTTTTTGTAAGAAATAATAAACTACTTATGAGTGGGATAATCCATGCAGGCTTTCTTTTTGACTTGGATGGCCTACTTTTGCCATCTGCACAAGCCATGCTACTTGCAACCATAGCTCTATGATTAAAAATAATAATGTCAATTATGTTCATGTAATAACGCAAAAGCAATTTGAATTACAAATTAAATTAAAGCTTACATGTCAATCGCGTCCTTCAATTCAGATGTCGGACTATAGTACAACGAGCATAAGAAGACGACACGATGCTGGCTAGGATGAAGTATGAGCAACTGCCAATGGCCACTCCTAAGTATTGGTGCTAGATAAATATCTTTCGTTGTTCGACCAAGTAGCTTCAGGATGTATGTCTTCATCGCATCCCCATTAGTGCAGTAATTTCCCTGAATTACGATTGGGTCTAAGAATCCATACGTATTCTGGTTGCCTCTTTCCATACAGAAGCGATGAAGATACCTAAGATATTAGAATAAAATAATATTAAATACCTAAGACATTGAAATAAATTATAGAATTAAAATACCTAAGATGCATGTCAACAGTGTACTTACGTGCACCAAATACTCAGAACGATATGAAGGAACTTGTTTGAAACACAAGAAGGGGGTTGAATTGTGTTTTTGAAGATTTTAAATTCTTTTCGTAAGCAGATAATAGTTTTCGCAAGGTTGGATGCTAAAACGATTAAAAGCAAAGAGAGCTCTTCCAAACACCAAGTTTGACGCTAACTTAGTCTGACTAAGATAAGAAAGCAGCGTAGGAAAAGGCAATTGAATCCCAGTTAGTTAGTTAGATAATAAACTAAATTAAGGGTAAGGGAGAGAAAAGAACACAAAGACATTATCCTGGTTCACTATTCACCAAAGAGCTATGTCCAGTCCTCTCTACTTGAGAGCTTTATCCACTATAACAAAAACCTTTTGTTACAAAGTATTCAACACCTCTTTAGGCAGTATTCTCAACCTCTTCAGGTTCTCTAAGTATTCTTTTACAGACAAGCCTCTTCAGGCTCAACCAAACTAAGGTTTTGAAAAGAGTTTGTTCTACTAACTCACTAAATGTGAGAATTCGAAACTAAATCTTAGACTCTTAAAAAACTCTACATAGAGAGTAATATGAAAATGTGGATCAGAGTAGCTTTACTAGCTTTGCAAGCTTGAGATTTCTCTTTGATTTCTTGAGCTAATGTTTGCTTGTATCTCTTGAAAGATTTTGAATTGCTAAGTGTTGCTTCACTTGTATTTTTGCTCAAGTTCGGTAACCTTGCATCTTCAAGGGATGGAGGTATATATAGCCTCTTGTCTTTGAGCAGACTTCAGTCTTCAACGGATGGAAAAGAATCCGTTCTGATGAGCATTGAATATATTTGATCCGTTGAGTCTGATAGCTTCTGAAGTTTCTGATCAGCAGGATAGACTATCAGGATGATAGATAAAAGTGGTGCTGACATATCCTCTAAGTAGAACGAAAGTTGCCTTTTATTTTTCCAAAATAAGGAGGTCAACTTCTTTAAGTGACAGAGACATTCTGGCTTATGCTTTACATTTGTATGAATATTACAAAGAATGTTTTGTCCGAAGGATATAAGCCTTTTACAGGGAATAATAAATTCAAATACTTTTACAAGATATTCGCGCTTGAAATATAAAATCATTTATTGGACTAGCTATTACAAAAGTAACCGAAAGAGTCTTTGGACTCATGGCTCTATATATTACCGTCCAGTCATAAACCAAGATTAAATGTTGGACGGGATAAAGTCTTTGGACTATGGATAGTCTTTGGACTCAATTAAGTTTTATCCTGCACACTTAATATAAAACGTTAGTCCATAAGAAATCTTTGTTCATCTTAAATTAGCTCTTTGTTAACATCAAAACTTAAGGGATTATTTGGACCATAACCACTTTGGTTCCAACAATCTCCCCCTTTTTGATGATGACAAAACATACTAATTTGATTGAACAAAGAGTCCTAGAGAGCTGAAGGGCTCCCCCTAAGACAAACATTCTAATCATTTAAAGCATCTAAACATTTAAAGCATATAAGACAGATATAAGCTTTTAAGCATGGAAAGCCAGACATGTTATAAAAGCAATCAAGATGTGTATATTCAATCAACCCATTTTCTCCCCCTTTTTGTCATCAGACAAAAGAGTGAGAAACACATCATAGTCAGTATATGTGAAAACACATAAAACAATTTTTTAAGCAGGAGGAGGAGGTTTTGGAATAAAATCTTTGAACATAGCCGCAATTTGCTGAAGGAGCACCGCATTGTTGGCTTCTATGGTCCGTTGGACGAACTCTTGAAACTCAGGAGGAATAACCGAGGCGGAGCTCTCAGCTGTGGCCTTGGTTGAGTCCACATCTCTTTAATCAGGAGCTACACTAAGAGCCTGAGAAGGAGATGGATCAACAGGATGGACCATTGAGAGAGGGATATGTTGAGACTTGGACTGAGCTGAGTCTGTAACTTGTTCCACTTCCTTAGCATGAGTTTCAGAGGAGGGATCCGCATAGATGATTTCGGTGTCCCCAGTCTCTTCAGGAATAACTGGCTTAGAAGGAGGAGGAGGAGGAGCATTAGGATCAATGACAGGTTTGGGTGGAGGTGGCAGCACTTCAAGTATGATCTCAACATCATCATACTTGTTTTCTCTCCATCTGGGAGCAGGTGAAGGCTAAACATCTCTAGGATAAAGAGGTATCCCAAAGATATCGTCTATGATCATGAAGTCAGCCTCATAGATTCGATATCGTCTTGGGTAGACGCGAATCTCTTCTTTCTCCTCAATTGATAGTCTAGATGATGATGCTTCTTGGGAGCATCTCCAGATGTGGTTTTCCTAGTAGACCTTAGCATCTGGGTCAAATCTGAATCGGGGATCTTTGTTCCAAATGCTTGCTAGAGCCCCAGAGTCATCTCGAGGTGTCTTCCAAAACAAGGGATCAAAAGCATTTTTGTAAGGCAGCGTCCATGACTCAAGCCTTTTGCGAAGGTCCTTATTCTTGTTGGGATCTAGAATAGGGATGCTTGGACAAGCTTGAGGAGGAACAACTCCTACTCTTGTGCCGAATGTCCTTGACCAAAATTTCTTTGGAAGGTTGTGATGAATCTTAGTTTACCGAGTCATGTCACACTCCTTCCGCACGGCATAATAAGGAAGAAAGTCCCGAACATCAGAGTACTCCTTCCATGTTGTTGGGAAGCTTGGAATGAAAGACAGATCAGGATCAAGGATGAAGTTGGTTAAGCCAAACGTCCTTGCTCTTCTTTCGTACTCCGTCTTCTAGCCTTTCTTGTCTCCATTACGAAGAACTACGTGCCTATTTACGTTGTAGTGGCACCATTGGAATGCCTTGTCCTTGATGAGGTTGGGATAGAGTTTCCTAAAAGGAAACATCTTCTTCTCATGGCAGACAGCCAAGGGTCCAAGAGCTGTATACATCTCAGTGGCCAGACGTTCATTTGATGTGTGTGGGATGGGGTAGTAGCCATGTTCAGGGGGTGGTCCAGAGGTGGGTGGTGTGGGTGGTTGTTCATATTCATATTCAGGTAGTGGAAGAGGGCTTTTGGGGTGAGGTTCAATAGTGGGGGGGTGTGTGTTCAAGGAATAGAACAGGAAAGTCGTGTTTGACCTCAGCCCAACTTGAGCATTTGTTACTGTGGTTCATTCCTGGGATCCGTCTATATTTTCTTTTGCGAAAGATCCATCTGGGGTAGGGAGCACCATAAGGTTGGAAGGGGTGATCTCCTCAGGGTGTGAACCAGTCTTCGGGTTCATTTGGTGAGGTTAAAGTTTGAGTTTGTGGTAGGTCAGTGGGTGAGGGTGGTAGAGAAGGTTCAAAGGTCAAGTCCTCAATCTAAGACAATTGGACAACAGAAGAAGTAATAACTGAACTGGAGATAGGTTCAGTATTACCTTTTGTCTTTGCTCGAGTTGACCTTGCCCTTGTTGAAATAGGTTTAGGCAGGGGTGCAACAGATGAGGTTTCCAATCTTGGACCTTTGACTACCCTAGAGATGGGTAGATTATCCTCTTCGTCCTCATCAATGGGAGCTAAAATCAGCTTCCTTTTTCTGGATGGTTGGACGGTGAGCTTTAGACGAGAAGGAGGAGTCATAGTTGTTGGATGAGCTAGTTCAGTGGAGCGTCCAGCAGTGACTCGCTGTTCAGACGCTTCTTCTGAGCCTTGCGTCTGAGCTCCTTTTTGTTTTCCTTCAGGTTTGGACTTTTTGAAGCAGTCCAACTGCATCATCACCAAGCTTTGCCTGCTAAACTCAGGCTGATGCGATCATTCAATACCATGAACACCGTAGTATCTGACTTTTCTTTCTGGAGCCAATTTCTTTAGGTCATCGTAGACCATATGCTTCTCGAAGATTTTTGGGAGAAGAGCAGCATAGATAATTGAAGTATTCTTCCCAGAGCCTTCAATGGCATACTTGAAGAAGGAAAAGAGTAGGTGGGGAAGGTTTATCTGCCTTTCCAGTGTCAAATGAACCAGGCAGAATTGGTGAGCCTTTGATACATTATCCTTCGACCCAGCCTTGTGAAGGATAGACTTGTTCAAGATTTGGTGAAGAACCCTAGCCTTGTCAGTCATTTTTGAGGCTATGAGTTTGTCACCCGAGTTCTTCAACAGACAGTCTCTGATGGTGGAAGCATCACCAATCTCTTCCTCCCAGTTATCCTCAACATTTATACCAGATTGGGCGCACCCAATCGCATTAGAAATGGTTGCTTCAGATACTATTACTTCAGTATCAAGCACTTTGTTGCGAATCTCCCTTGCAGAGATAATAAGGTTTGTCCAGAACTCCCTAACTAGAGCAGGGTAGATTACCGGAGAACCTTCGAAGAAGCTTGACCATCCAGCAGCATGGATGTTAGAGAAAATGTCAATTCCGTTATCAGGCAGGAATTGTAGATTAAACTTGAACTCGACCATGACATCAGCAGTCTGAGCATTAAAGGTTTTTCCTTTACCCTTAGAGGCAGCAGCAGAAGAGGTTGCCATAGTTTCAGAGAAGAGGTGTTGAGAAGAAGGGTTTTTCAGAAAGGGTTTTGCTTTTCGAAGATGCAAGAAGAAGATGAAAGCTTTTGATAAAGGTTTGATTTTTAACAAAACTTAGGTTTTAAAGAGAGGAGAGGAGAGAACAAAAACCTTTCGTATTTTCAAAGAGAGAGAGAGAGCGAAACGACGTGCATTAAATGCCTGACACACGTTCAGACTTTGAAACCGTAAAAAGCATTTTTGGCAAACAAAGAAAAAAAAGACTGACTCAGTTAAGGGAATGAAAGATAATAGTTCATTCGACAAAGATTGAGTTCCAATAATGCATTAGACGAGCAATCAGAAAGTACAATGGACGAGCATATATTGGACGTAATGCAAATATTGGACGCATGCGTTGGACTCTCAGTCAATCAATGAAATGCATGTTTAGATATTTTCTTATAAATGTGAACCTATCTTCGGCTAATGGTTTAGTGAAGATATCTGCCCATTAATGGTCAGTATCGACAAATTGAATATCTATTGTTACTTTTTGCACATAGTCTCTAATAAAATGGTGCTTTGTTTCTATATTTATTGCTCTAAAATGCAGTATGGGGTTCTTTGACAAGTTAATAGCAGCAGTGTTATCACACATGATAGGGATATTGCTTACAAACACATTGTAGTCTTCCAACTGATGTTTGATCCAAAGCAGTTGCGAATAGCACCTGGCTGCAGCAATGTACTCAGCTTCAGCAGTTGATAGAGCAATTGTGCTTTGCCTTTTGCTTGACCATGAGACAAGATTAGCACCAATGAAGTGACACCCTCCACTTGTGCTCTTTCTTTCTATTCCGTCTCCAGCATAGTCAGCATCACAGAATCCAAGTAATCTGTATTCATCAAATTTCTTATAAAAAAGACCAGATTAGTAGAACCTTTTAGATATATAAAGATTCTTTTTACTGCTGAGAGATGATACTCTCTTGGATCGGATTGAAAACGAGCACATAAGCAAACACTAAACATGATATCAGGTCTGGACGCAGTTAGATATAAGAGGAAACCAATCATACCTCTATATACCTTTTGGTCTACCTTTTTATCTTTATCATCTTTGTTTAGCACAGACGTTGGATGCATTGGTGTATTCATAGGTTTACAATCGTCCAACTTGAAGCATTTCAAAAGCTCCTTTGTGTACTTCATCTGATGAATGTACACTCCGTCTAAAGTTTGCTTTACTTGAAGTCCGAGGAGAATTTTAGTTCACCCATCATGCTCATTTCAAATTAACTTTGCATTAAGTCAGAAAACTCTTGGCAAAGAGATTCATCAGTTGCACCAAATATAATATCATCAACGTAAATTTGAGCAACAATAAAGTCCTTTTTATTTACTTTTCTAAAATAGTTATGTCCACTTTTCCTCTTGAGAAGCCATTCTCCATTAGGAAAGTGCTGAGTCTCTCATACCAAGCTCTAGGAGCTTGTTTGAGTCCATATAAAGCTTTCTTAAGCTTATATACATGCTCAGGACAGTTTTGATCTTCAAAACCGGGTGGTTGAAAAACATATACTTCTTCATTAATTACACCATTTAGGAATGCACTTTTTACATCCATTTGATAAAGCATGATGCTATGATGTGCAGCATATGAGAGTAATATGCGTATAGCTTCTAATCTAGCTACTGGGGCAAAGGTTTCAGTATAATCAATACCTTCCTCTTGTGAGTAGCCTTGAGCAACTAGCCTTGCTTTATTCCTTACAACTTTGCCATCTTCGTCCAGCTTGTTGCGATAGACCCACTTGGTTCCAATGACAGACTTATCCTTAGGCAAGGAGACCAGCGTCCAAACGTCACTTCGTTGAAACTAGTTGAGCTCCTCTTGCATAGCGAGGATCCAGCACTCGTCCAATAAGGCTTCGCCCACAGACTTTGGTTCCATCTCAGAGATGAAGGCTGAGTCAGCTTGCTCTCTGAAGGTTGACCTTGTCCGAACGCTATCATTAGGTTTGCCAATGATTTGATCCTCAGGATGATAAGTCCTGAATTGCCACAAACGAGGGGTGTTTACAGCTTGCTGAGACAATGATGCTTCTTGCGTAGAGTCGGATGCCTCGTCTTTGTTGGTTGTTGGACCAGCATCTGAATCATTCAGATTCATATCTGCAAAAAAATCATCTAGCTCTGATAATCTCTTATCAGGCTGTTTGTCATCAAATTTAACATGGATGGATTCTTCAACAATCAAAGTTCTAGAGTTATAGACTCTAAAAGCTTTGGCTTTTCAGAGTCCTAACAATATTCCATTATCTACTTTGGCATCAAACTTTCCTAGTTAATCCTTAGTATTTAAAATAAAGCATGGACATCCGAAGGGGTGGAAATAAGAAATGTTGGGTTTGCGTCCTTTCCACAATTCATAAGGAGTCTTATTCAAGATTGGTCTTACGTATATTCTGTTTTGAATGTAGCAGGCAGTATTTACAGATTCAGCCCAGAAGTGCTTAGGGACAGAATTATCACTGCGCATCGCCCTAGCCATCTCTTGAAGAGATCGGTTCTTTCTCTCAACAACACCGTTTTGTTGTGGTGTTCTAGGGGCAGAGAAATTGTGATGAATACCACTTTCATCGCAGAACCTTTGAAAAAGCTCATTTTCAAATTCGCCTCCATGATCACTTCTGATCGAGTTGATGAATATGCCTTTTTAATTCTGAACTCGCTTACAGAATACAAAAAAGACCTTGACAGACTCATCCTTGTGAGCAAGGAACTTAACCCATGTCCATCTAGTATAGTCATCTACTATGACAAGTCCATATTTCTTACCACTGGCAGAAGCAGTCCTCGATGGACCAAACAAATCAAGATGCAACAGTTCCAGTGGTCTAGAAGTACTAACAATGTTCTTGGACTCAAACGAGTTCTTAACTTGTTTTCCTTTTTGACATGCGTCACAGAGAGCGTCTGATCTAAACATAATCTTTGGTAAACCTTTTACAAGGTTATGCTTGTTTAGTCTAGAGATTAATCTCAGACTAGCATGACCAAGACTTTTGTGCCAGATCCATCGCTTATCTTCAACAGACACTAGACATGATACACTTTGAGTTGAAAGTTCCCCCAAGTTAATCTTATACAGATTATTTTGCCTTTTGGCAGTGCATAAGATGGACCCATCAGGGTTCTTGACCATACATTAACCTTTATTGAAGGAAACAACAGACCCACTGTCACATAATTGACTTATGCTAAGCAAGTTGTGTTTTAATCCTTCAACCAGAAGAACATTATCAATAGAGAGAAGAGGATGCTTACCAATCTTACCTATTCCTACTATCTTTCCCTTCTGGTTGTCTCCAAAGGTGACCCATCCACTAGACTTCTCACGGATTTCTTAGAACATACACCTTTCTCCTGTCATGTGGCGTGAGCAACCACTGTCCAAGTACCAGGACTGGGGTCTTTTTTGTGTTGCTAAGCAGATCTGCAACAGGTATTATCATACTCTTAGGTACCCAGATAGACTTGGGTCCTTTTGGGTTAGTTGGTGGTCTTCGTCCATGCATTTTATTTTTGTTCTTGTAAGTGCATTTTGAAGAGGTGTGACCACTCTTTCCACAAATCTTACAGTAAGTTCTGGATGCATGCAATTTATTTTCTTTTTGCTTTCCATAGGAATGAAAAGCCTGGTGATGTTTGTTGGACCCTGATATTTTCTGAGACGCACTTTGTTTCTCAGAGTCGTAGCTTAGGCCAGACTTATCATGAGGTGATCTAGTGTACCTCAATATCAGGTCTAGCTTCTCTGATCCTCCAACAAGCTTAGATACGCTTTTGGTGAAATCAAATACCTCTTGTTTTAGTCTAGTTACCTCATGGGGTTCACTGGACTCAGAGGTGAGTTTGTCGGTTAGACTGACATTCTCAGCTTTAAGCTTATTATTCTCTTCAACAAGCTGCTTATTTAGTTTGTTGGACTCTTCCAACTCTTTATTCACTTTTGACAATTTTCTCTTAAGCATGATGCATTGATTTTCCAATAGAGAAGAATCATTTACCAGTTCATCATATGCTTCTTGAAGAGAGTCAGAAACAGATACCTCGTCATCTTCTGATTCAGCGTCCGAAGAGCTTTTGACCATCAGGCAGAGATTTGAGGTAGACGGGCTCCTTGGTCTGAACCGATGTTCCAGAGCGTCCAGCTTCTCCTTAGCTGTTTGGAATCACGAGACCATATCCAGTCTTGGACGATCAAGTGCGTTGATAAGACACCAGTTAGCATGAGCATTTTGAGAACACCGTCTGATATCACCACTCGTCCAGTCTGTTTCATGTTTGGACGATGTTGATTCGTCCTCAAGGGTAATCGTTGGACAATAATCTCCGTTAGTGAAGATGTCCCACAACTCATAGTCTTGATCTTGGACGTATATTTGGCAAATTGATTTCCAATTAGGATAGTCTGTTCCCTTGAAGATGGGTGGAACATTCCATCCTCCTTCAGAGGTAGACTCCAGACTTCTTTCTCCGGGAACAACAAGTTGTTCATCGTCCGAAGAGTCTTCATCTTATTTATTGGACCAAAGGCATAAGTTAGCCTCTTCATTTGTTTCTTCTTCTTCTTCTTCAGAAGAGTTCAAATCCTCCCAAGTTTCCATGAAGTTCTTTTTCTTCTTTTTGAAGAACTTCTTCTTGTCCTTTAGCGTAGGGCAATCAGCTTTGAAGTGTCCTGGTTTGTTGCATTCAAAACAGACCAGCTGACTTTTATCTTTGGGTTCAGCATGATCCTTGAAGCTTTTCTTTTGGAATGGCCTCCTTTTCATTCCATTTTTCTTTCTCCACATATTCTGAATCTTTCTGGAGATAAAGGATAGCTCGTCATTGTCTGATACATCATCATCAGACTGATCAGCTTCATCACTGGACTCATCAGCTTTTAAAGCTTTTGAGTTGTTGGACCTATGAGCTTTCAGGGCAATCCCTTTGTTCTTCTTTCAAGGATTGTCAAGATCAAGCTCCTGCTCGTGAACTTGAAGCGTCCCGACAAGATCATCCAGAGTCAAAGTAGAGAGATCTTTGGCCTGGGTGATTGCAGTGACAAGAGGTCTCCACTTCTTAAGCAGGCTCCTAAGAATCTTGGTGACATTCTCCTTGGTAGTGTAGACCTTTCCAAGGGATTTCAGATTGTTGATGATCGTCTGAAAGCGACCCATCATGTCTAGGATGGACTCTCCTTCAGCCTTGGTGAACATTTCATACTGGCCAACCAGCATGATGATTTTAGAGTCCTTCACCTTGGTTGTCCCTTCATGGAGATTAGACAAGGTGTCCCATATTTGTTTGGATGATTCACATGCGTGAATCTTCTAAAATTCGTCAGGACTTAGGGCACACATTAACGCATATCTTGCTTTATGATTCAGTTCCATTCTAGCCCGTTCAGCATCAGTCCAGTCATCCTCTGCTTTGTCTGTCCCGTCAGAGTTGAGACAAACGTTAGGACCTTTTGTGATTCTGGTCCAGAGAACTGAGTTTGTACTGAGGATGAAAACTTTGAATCTTTCCTTCCAGTACAGGTAGTGAGTACCGTTGAAGAACGGTGGTCTGGTCATGGAAGTACCTTCCATAACAGGTTGACTCCCGTTTGGCATACCTGGTCCAGACATATCTGCTGTAGGATCTTTTCCTCTACACGGCAAAGTGCTCAACCCAGAGGCTGAGCTCTGATACCAATTGAAGGAACCTATTTGAAACACAAGAAAGGGGGTTGAATTGTGTTTCTGAAGATTTTAAATTCTTTTCGTAAGCAGATAATAGTTTTCGCAAGGTTGGACGCTAAAACGATTAAAAGCAAAGAGAGCTCTTCCAAACACCAAGTTGGATGCTAACTTAGCTTGACTAAGATAAGAAAGTAGTGTAGGAAAAGGCAATTGAATCCTAGTTAGTTAGTTAGATAATAAACTAAAGTAAGGGTAAGGGAGAGAAAAGAACACAAAGATATTATCCTGGTTCACTCTTCACCAAAGAGCTACGTCCAGTCCTCTCTACTTGAGAGCTTTATCCACTATAACAAAAACCTTTTGTTACAAAGTATTCAACACCTCTTCAGGCAGTATTCTCAACCTCTTCAGGTTCTCTAAGTATTCTTTTACAGACAAGCCTCTTCAGGCTCAACCAAACTAAGGTTTTGAAAAGAGTTTGTTCTACTAACTCACTAAATGTGAGAATTCGAAACTAAAGCTTAGACTCTTAAAAAACTCTACACAGAGAGTAATATGAAAATGAGGATCAGAGTAGCTTTGCTAGCTTTGCAAGCTTGAGATTTTCTCTTTGATTTCTTGAGCTAATGTTTGCTTGTATCTCTTGAAAGATTTTGAATTGCTAAGTGTTGCTTCACTTGTATTTTTGCTCAAGTTCGGTAACCTTGCATCTTCAAGGGATGGAGGTATATATAGCCACTTGTCTTTGAGCAGACTTCAGTCTTCAACAGATGGAAAAGGATCCATTCTGATGAGCATTGAATGTATTTGATCTGTTGAGTCTGATAGCTTCTGAAGTTTTTGATCAGCAGGATAGACTATCAGGATGATAGATAAAAGTGCTGCTGACATATCCTCTGAGTAGAACGAAAGTTGCCTTTTGTTTTTCCAAAAGAAGAAGGTCAAATTCTATCAGCGACAGAGACATTCTGGCTTACGCTTTACATTTGTACGAATATTACAAAGAATGTTTTGTCCCAAGGATATAAGCCTTTTACAGGGAATAATAAATTCAAATACTTTTACAAGATATTCGCACTTGAAATATAAAAGCATTTATTGGGCTAGCTATTACAAAAGTAACCGAAAGAGTCTTTGGACTCATAGTTCTATATATTACCGTCCGGTCGTAAACCAAGATTAAATGTTGGACGAGATAAAGTCTTTGGACTATGGATAGTCTTTGGACTCAATTAAGTTTTATCCTGCACACTTAATATAAAACGTTAGTCCATAAGAAATCTTTGTTCATCTTAAATTAGCTCTTTGTTAACATCAAAACTTAAGGGATTATTTGGACCATAACCACTTTGGTTCCAACACGATATTGGCTAGCCAATTTCCAGGCAGACATATGTCACCTATATCCTTCCCAGAGAAAAAAAAGGCTGGCAAGTCGCAAGCACCTTCGTGTTCCAAGGGAATAGCATACTCTTTATCCAGCGCATCCGCGGCAAATGCGACCAAATGAGCTACATTCGATCTTGGCTTTTTATCAATGTTCTAAACAACAAAGATAAGGCATTAGTTAAGTAATGTCATTTGTAAATAATTAAGACATAAGTAATTAAATGATTAATATTAAATTAATATGCATACCTGGGATAAAGGCATCTTAACTGGCTTATGTGCATCCTCACAGCTCCCCACGGTGCTCACATGCTGGGAAGGTTGGCTCATTGTGCTTTGTTGGGAAAATGTAATCCCCCTAGATGACATCTCCTTTATGAATGATTCCATAAGCTCCGGAAACATCTCTCTTTTAAGCTCCTCCTTAATGCTTTCCCGCTCGTGGCTGCTGATTCGGCTTCCAACATGGACTCGTCATCCGTGATATTGCCGAATGCCCACTAGCCCTCCAACACCCTTTACAAAGCCAGGGTGGTCATCTTTATCTAGGGCAGTGCTCAGGATATCTCTACGTCCATGTTGAACGAATGATCCTTGCGAGCTTTGTTCCACCAGCGATGTTTACAAGGGGGAAATTCACAAAATATTTGTAAGATAGTGTTTACTTAACTTTATTAATTACAAGTAGAAGTAATCTATTAATTACTTACAATCTTTTCAGCGACAATGCGTGTGGACTCGGCTTTAAAATCTCCCGATTTTGTCTTTCGAGCTTCCATCCATGTTTCATGGCGTTCGAGTGGAGATGGAGGATTAATAACTATTTCTCCATCGACTTCGGCTTCTCCATCAGCTCCACCTTCTTCTTGCTTCTTTTTGGCCTCTTCTTGCTTCTTTTTCATCTTCTCCTCCATAATCTTCTATCGAACCATACGATAGCCACCACGAGACATATGGTGTGGGTGTACATTGTTTTTCTGGATTTCCTTGGCCTTTTTCCTTTTCTCCTGTTACAAATAACACGTACTCAATTCAATTAAATAAATAAATAAATAAATTAGATAGGCCTATTATAAAAAATATAACGGGAAACTAACCAGAAAGGCAGGGTCTTGTCGACTCACAACAAACCTATCCCACGTCTCCTTATCAATGAAAGAGTATGTGTCAAGTGGAGATTTGTCGTCTTTCTTCTCAAAAATATATCTATTGCCCAAATAGGTCTTGAACCCCGTCCACCGTTTCGTGGCAAAAGAAAGCCATTTCTTCTTACATTCAGGAGTATTCGGGACATCAAAGGTCAACTACAGTACAAAACAAAATGGAGGAAATATTAGAGTATGATAATAATAAAAGTAAATACAATTTAGATACAAATAGAGAGGATAAAAGTAAAATACCAAGATTGAAGACCAAATTTGATCCTTCACCATACTCGGTACCTGAGCGCATTCCTCAATCAGAATGCTAACCCTGTTTCGAGCTTCCAGGGCCACAAAACCGGTGAATTTGTCAGCATTCGGCCCTATGGCCCCCCATATGTATCAAACTCAACCGGAAGCCTCTGATCACCGCAACGACTCAGGGCCAACGATCGTAACTTTGTGGCTGATCTACCCCTTTTTTTGGGGCGTGCACCACCTGACCCGTTATGTGAAGGAGAAGGAGGAATGCCTGCTGGATCAGTCATGTATGCCTATTTAGACAAAAAGTAATAAATTAGGTTAGTATATAAGAATGGATAAATAAAAATAAGTCTCCTATAACATGGATAAAAAAACCTACTTTAACATGGATAAATAAAAATAAGTCTAACTTGACATGGAGAAATAAAAATAAGTCTACTTTAACATGGATAAATAAAAAAAGAATACTTTAATTTAAACATAACTTACACTATGGTCAAGTTTAGATCAATATCCCTTCATGATAATCATCACGAGTGGCAAGTACATCGTCCACTACATTTTCCTTGACAAAAATAGGCATCTATGTTGAGAAAGAAGGAGTTTCTGGAATATTAAGAGTTGAATCTTAATTTTCACGGATACCACTATGCATGCTTTTTCCTTGGAGAACAACTGACCACCTTTTGTTAGAAGGATCATTGATATAAAACTCTTGTTTTGCTTGGGAAGCCATGAAGAAAGGCTCTTCCGTGTGACCTACTTTGTCAAGGTCTACCAATGTAAATCCTAATTTACATTGGTAGCAATATTAATTAAATTTATATACAGCCCAATTTACATCGCATAAGTTGTTAAATTCAGAAATCAGACATTGTTTTATGTGAGCCTAAATCTTAAAGAATATGAACTTAAATAGAAAAGCAAAGTCTGTGCAATCAATATAAGCATTGGTAGAATATCCCAAAGAGAACCTAAGAGAGCATCAGCCAATGGTTAACTTGGAACTTCAAAAGGTAAAAAATTAGAAACAATTGCATACCTCACATAGTGGAAGAAGTATTCCCTTAAAGAATGTTGCAGGTTTGTACAATGCCTTTTTCAGTGATTGATATAGAGCAAAATGCAGGCGTTTGCTCTTTCTTATATCCTCTCTCACTCTTGGAAGCAATACAAGCTTGTAGAATTTTTTTTGCTTTTTTCACACCGAAATTAGAAGCAAAAATCCGAGTGGCTTGATACATAGCATTTGGTGACCAATTCTCAGGCTCAGTTATATACAGGACCTCCTCCCGATGTTTCAGGGAAGGGATGTGTTTGAATGCCTTGGGTATTTTGCCTACTGTATACCTACTAAGATGAGTCCCAACCCTGAAGTATGAATAATGAAAACAAGCAGCGAGACATGATAAGAAATCCACATATCAGCCAGCTCTGAAACTTATTGGAAAAGAATTTATTAATCTACATGATAATAAAAAGGAATTTGAATTGAAAATTGAAAATACCCCTTGTACATGCCAATTATGGATTTATCCAATTTGGGCACCGATTGAATTTCTGCACACAGAACAATATAATAAACAACAAGAAAGAGTAAAAATCAAACCTCCAAGCAGGCTATACGACATACTAAGAACACTTTTAAAAAAAAAACAAAACAAAGATAAGGAAAAGAAAATGCAATTTCATATTACCTGAAGCAACAGATGCATCCTTTTCTTTTATTTTCTCAACGATAAGGTCTGCAAGTGATTTCTGTCGACCCTGCTCCTTTGATAAGAACGCCTCCATTATTCTTTCATCCTCCTCATTAGTCTCCTCCTGAATTTTCAAATGATGAACAATGAATAACAAAAAAAAGAGAAAACCATATTATTATAAAAATAAAAAGCTAAATAATAAAAATCCTTATTCAGTCCAAAATTGTCTACTAAGAAGTAAAATCACTACAATCCCTGAAAGCTTTGCCAATTTTATTATTTAATTAATAGTAAATAGCACTGCGAATGCTCTTTTCCACTTTCTATACGTAAGAAGCAGTGCATATAAAAGTAATCTCCCAACCCAATTCCCAATACAAATGCCAAAATTCGCATATCAATTGGCCCCAATGTGTTCGGGCATAGACCAAGTCTTCTGGGTTGAAGAAAAACCAGAATTACTAGGTTGCTCGTTCACCAAAATAAGGTTCGCAATTGCGGCTGAGGCCATAACATTGTGGTTTTGGCTTTTGGTAGTCTCGGTGGCCACATATGCGACATTTACATTTTCCTACAATTGTCCGCAATGGCAATACCACAACCGCAATTTAAAACATTGATGATGATGATGATGATAATAATAATTATAATAATAATAATAATAATAATAATATAGAAAAGTAACCAACAGAATATGAAAATATTGAGTACCTGTACCGCCTTCCTAGTAATTAAAAGATAAATAAATAAATAAGAGTATACTCACTTCATATCCACCAAATTGGCTCTGTGTTTCGGAGAAACCAGCAAAGTCATCGATATCGTCGGCGTCATCTTCTTCAACGTTAGGAGGCTCTTCGATGTTATGGAAGAAGGAACTGTTAGGATTGTTCTGATTTTCCTCCTCTTGCTGGACCTCCTTCATCTAAATCAAAGCTTCCTTCAAGATCTTGGAGCTCATGCTGGATTCTATCAGCTTCCCTCCTTTTTGGTGCTCTTTGGGAGCTTTGGAACGCTTCTTCGACTTCACGGACTCGGTGCCATCCGGAACAAACGGTTCCGGATTCTGATTCCTTTCCTTCCTCTTCCCCATAGATGGTGGGTGTGGTGTGGGTTTTCTTATTCTTTTGTTTTCGCCGCTAAAACCCTCTCTCTACGTAGCCGATAACCCTTTTCAGAAGGCAATGAGAAGTGTATAGATTTTCAAGAGTGGAGCTCCGATTTTTTATATGAAGGGTTTGTTGGGCATATGGGTTCGATATGAATGCTCTGCCCAAAAAGAAAAATAACTATACATCAAATTTTTGTGTGTGACATGTTTATTTATTTATTTATTTATTTATTTATTTATTTATTATTATTAATATTATTATTATTATCATCATCATCATCTTTATATATATAAAATTAACCTTCGCTAACCTTTATTTTAATAGAGAAGTGTATCGAGAGACGCCTCTGCTAGGGTTTCATGGAATTTGAATTTTCATCGCCTCAGCCCCAACCAGTAGCCTGTGAACCACCCAAAGAACCCCCTAATAAGTTTACCACGGTGCCTACAGGAACAAGTCTTAGTTCTCCTCAGGTTTGCTCGTTTAGGGACAAGGTGCTAGGGAAGCATGTCCTTCCTTTACGTGAAAAAATTGATTTAGTAGCTTCAAAGATAGTCCAAATCGAACTTGTGAATGGTAACCGACTACTCCCTATGCTACATATGGAGGAAAAGTTTGTGCAAGAGTTGTGTGTCCCATGGAAAGATGCCATAGTGGTTAAATTACTTAGTAAGTTTCTGGGGTTTAATGCCATGAAAACCAAATTGGCTTCTGTGTGGAGGATGCCAAGAGGATTCGAGATTATGGATATTGGAAACGGATTTTATATGGTGAAGTTTGATGCTGAAGAAGATAGAACCAAAGTCATAAATGGGGGTCCATGGATGATCTATGATCATTACCTGTCAGTGAGGCTTTGGTCATCTGATTTCGATGCAGATAATGTCGTTATTGATAAAACTTTAGTATGGGTTCATATACCTAGTCTTAATGTTTTCTGGTACGATGAGAGTTTTTTGCTAGCTCTCGCTTCTGCTATTGGGAAACCTATTAAGGTTGACCTGCACACTTTGAGGGCAGCAAGGGATAATTACTGGATCTATTTGTCTCTTGCTGAATGTGAGCTAATTGTTTGGTAATTTTATGGGTGTTCAAGTCTTTCTTTAATAAATTGTTAGATGACCATAAATTGTTAGATGACTCTTCATCCACATATGACTTTTGGAGTTCGATCTCTTGACAAAAGAGATGTTAATCCTGCTTTCATGGCCAAGCTTGCTTTGCCAAGTATGCACATCAATTTGCATTAGATGGTAGTAGGCTATGCTAGGAATTCAGCCTGTGCACAATTTTGTGGAAATGACTTTACCTTTTTACCTTCTATAGTTTGATAAGATAAAAAAAATTGTGCATTGTTTTTTGAGACTTTATTTTACTTTTACTTTATTTGAAGATAAAAGTTTGACCTGTTCTTTGCACAATTTGCAATTGAATTAGTTACTTTTAATGGGAATTTGGACTGTCAATATGATGGGGATGGAAGAGAGCAAGGTTTTCGCTGATGTTAGAGGAACCATAGGCTACATGGAACTAAAGTACCTGAGCAAATGTCAAGCTAACCTGTTACAGTGATGTATACAGTTTTTGTGTTGTTGCTTTACAAATTCTGTCAGGACAGAAAGTGATAGAGGTTTTTTTTTTTGACAGAAGAAAGTGATAGAGTTGAGTTGACTATTTGTTTATGATTTTTAGAGTTTCAGGTGTTATGGTCTAAAATAACTTCGAGAGCATGGATATAGTCTCTGAAGGACCCAAGTGATGGCAAATTTAGCTATGCTTCTAAAGAGACTAAAGATATATGGTTTTGTTTTATCCTCAGTCATCAAAGTGAAGATACTTTGAAGAGATGTTAAAAAACAAATTTTAAAAGCCTGGATTTGTGGATTTTCTTTTTCTAAATCTATACATAATCGGTATTTTTATCTTTTTAATTGACAAATTATATAATTTCATGCATTCCAAAACCATGTTTCCTATTGAACTATTAAAAGTACATTACAGAATTTTTATGAATGCCAGTTCCTATCAGTATAGTTATTGAATTTATATACATGTTTTTTAGTTGTAACAAAGTTTTTAGAAGATAGAATATGGTGCAAAAAATACATGTAACAATGGTAGTACATTATCAAGCCTGCGCTAAATTGTCAATGCAACATTGGCATTGAATGGGCAGAAAATACATGCAAGTGTGTTTTTAACATCTTATTCTTTAGGGGTTTGTTTTGGGGTTTAATGTGGGTTGCCTCGCATTACTTTATATATATATATATATATATCGACAAGACTTGTATTTGGAGGGCAATATCTAGAACAGTAAGGTCTAGAGGGGAATTTGTTGACACTAGTGTAACATCCCAATTTTCACATCAGTAAAGTATATGGATCTTATCTGAGTTACAGTGGCAAAGTTGTAAATATCAAGATATTTTGGAGAAGTAATCATGACTAATTTAGAAAAGTAATCATGACATGGATGACTCATAGTGGTGAGTCATGGTGGAGTAATCATGATAGTGATGAGTTATAGTGATGACTCATCCATTGACTAATCACATTCAGGAATCGCATCTCTCGTCTGATGTTTGATTTTATCTCTACGTGTCCACATTTTGGATACAACACAGATATTATTTTACTCTACATTATTGGTAGAGAATTATGATTTAGGTTGGAGTTGACGATTCAAACGAAACTCGGACTGCATACGGAATCACTGGAACAGGTAACGGATAAGCACAAGGTCGCTTTCAAGGGGACACCTCACCTTATCCTATCCATATGCAATGATTACATGAGTGAATCACCTACCATGATAATGATGGCCAAGGGTGAGTCACATGGGTGACTCACCATAGTAATGATGATAGTGTAGAAAATGACAATTTTGTCCCTAAAGGAAATGACTTATTTGTCCTTAAGTAATTTTTATACAATCCTTACCCTTCCTTCACATAGCCCTACGCCATTCATAGATATATATTCTATCTCATATTCCGTTCTCCTTTATTTTATTCTTTAAGTTCAAGTGTTCAAGTTCTAGTAGAACTTTTGATACAATTCCAATTTTGTTCATAGGTAAAGTTACCTTTTTACCCTTAAGTGAATTTTATCATATCCTTAGCCTACCCTCATCCTTTCCTTCCTATATATATACTTCTCAGGCCACCTCTTTTCTATTTCTTTCTCTCATTTTCGTTCTCCATCCAAACTAAGCACCCTAACGATTCTATGCGACTAAAGGTAGTTAATATCTTAGGTTTTTTAGTGGGACGGCGGGTCGTCTCAACTAGCATAAAGTGTCATAGCTTTTTTGCTCATTCCAGGGAGTAGGATTGCCCTTTCTAGATTTGCCGGTGTATCTTGCAAAACCTATAGAAAGGCATGGATCTGTAATCGATTTGCAAACTTACGTATTTAGTGTTATTTTGATAAGTAATGACTTTGGGACTGATGATTATATAGTGGAGAAGTCGTATATGATGAAGAGTCGTGTTTTTGTTAACAATGTTCCTATAACTTTATTTTTTAAGCAAATTACTTACAAGTTTAGTTGATTTTTAGTTGTTGATGTAGCTGATCACACTGCAAATTCTTGGTTGACATTCTCTTTTTGTAAGCGAAATATGTATTTAATTTCAAAATTACAATTTTGTTTTTGAATTTCTACAATGTATCTTGCAAAACCTATAGAAAATGTATTGTGTCATTCATTTTTTTTTTTTTTGGAATTTAACATAACCATGCATTGTATTTTCAAATAATATGAAATTATATCGTTCACGCATGTTTCACCCGTGCATCTCATGGGTCCATCGTCTAGTTATATATAAAGTAAGGTTCGTTGGGGGGAATTAATGAGTATTTTTTCCCGCTCAAATTGAGGGCAATGCTGACATTTCCTTATTATATATTTTATTGTCATTTTTTTAATCTGTATTAATTACTTAATTGGGAGTAGATTTGAAATTGGTTCATTTTCCTATGGAGAAACACGAATATCAAGCTCTAGCGTTTCTATGCACTATGCAAAGTCTCTTGAGCCTTATAAGTTTTCACAATTTCAAAAAGGAGGTCGTTTGTTACTGTTCTAAGCAAACTGAGAAAGACTAAGCTGGAGTTGGAGTTGGGAGAAGGAAGAGGAGAGAGAGATGGAGGAGGGACCGTGGAGGAAGAGTGGATGCGGATCTGCAGATCAGCTTCGACGACGGTGATGGACGACGCTCCGGTTATGGTCGTCCGGCGGTGAGAGGAGCTGGCCGCTGCAGGTGGTAACCAGATCTGGAGAGCGACAACAGCTGGGTTCACGTATTCTGGTGCAATTGGGCAGGTCGCGGCAGATTTAGCTAGGGATGGCATTGGGTAGGGTATGGGTAGGGTACTATAGTACCTGTCTCCATACCCACGTTTTAAAAAAATATCCGAACTCGGACCCGTACCCGCGTGGGTAACAACTTAAGTATTCGTACCCTTACCTGCTAGGCACCTACCCATATCTGCATCCATTACCCGCATTTTAATTAACTATGAAAAATCAATAAATAAATAAAAGAACATTATTAAAGTCTGAAGTATCATAATAGTATATAACAAGGATAATCTAATATGTTCTCAAACAAACAACAAATATTACAATTAATTGCAACACAAAGAGTGGTTTGCAACACGGGAACCACGACTACCGGAACTAGAGACGACGGCATAACTGTAGCAGGTGATGGGAGAGTGGCGGTGTAATTGCATGTGACGGGGCTTTGAGCGGTGACTATGCTAGAATGGTAAGGAGGAAGAACCGAAGAAGGAAGTCTGTAGGAATAGGAAGAAGAAAGTTATGGTGAACGACGCTAAGAACTTAGAAAGATTTTTTTTATAAGCTAAAAAATATATTAAAGAGAGTACAAGGGGTATTCTAACCCAAATATAAGAAAGATCCAATAAACTAAAAAAGTAGCATGCAAAAGCATCACAATGAGAAAAGTCATCCCAACTATGTTGGCACCACAGTCCCCAACTATCATCTACATCACACCACCAATAAGATACAAAGAGGTATAAATTCCTAAACCAGATCATACCAACTCCATATTGAAGATATCAACAACCTGAAAGTGAAACAGGGAAACACATGAAGGGGGTTGAATTGTGTTTCTTAACATATTTTCGAAATCTTTTTCTGAAAAGTGTTTTAGACAAGCAAGATGAAATAATCAAATAAAAACGATAATCAACGTTTACAAGACTTTGTTTTCAATCCCCAAGTTAGTAAATAAATAAACTTAACAAGATAGAGATAGAGAGAATCACACAGAGATATATCATGGTTCACTCTTTCAAATCAAAGAGCTACGTCCAGTCCCTTCCCTAAGAAGGTTTTTCCACTAAATCACTTAGCACTTTTCACAAGTTGTTTCCTAGTCACTCCACGACTACAACTCCAAGTATTCTAAACCTCTCCAGGCTACAAATATTCTTTTACAGACAAGCCTTTTCAGGCTCAACAAATCCTAAGACTTGAGTGGGGTTTTTCGAGCTTTTTACAGACTCACTAAGAGTGAGAGTATTACACAATACAGCTCTTAACAATCTGTTTGTAACTTTACAATGAAAGAATAAGAAGGTTTACAGATCAATATTGCTTTGAAGCTTTTGTTGCACAATGAATTTTCTCCTGAATAATTTCTTGCTCTTGTGTGTCTTCTTTTTCTTCAGAAGAGGGTCTTCTTATAGCTTTGTCTGTCCTTCTAAATTCAAACGGTAGGAAACTTTTCCGTTTAGACTCAGTGAAACAATCCGTTAGACACAAGTCTATTTGCCAGCTGTTCTCCGTTAGATATTTGTCCTTTTGAAAATGAGGAGGCAAGGTTGTTCTTGGTAAAGTAGCACCTTGAATTGTAGCAGATTGATTTGCCTTTTTGGTTGACAACTGTTTTGCTCTATGTGATTCTTTGCTTTACGTGGTTTGCTGTGTATGACGTTTGTATCTTCTTTTGTCTTATGTGAAAAGATATTTTCTCTTCAAAACAATCAAGACTTTTGAAAAAAGGAGAGCCATGTCATCTGAAAAATAAAGTTAGTGGACGCACATGTATATATAAAAAGTTGGACGCACAATTTGTATAGACAATTGGATGCACAATTGTGTAGACAGTTGGACGCACAAAAATACTATATGATGATGTCTGTACGTAGGCCTTTACCACTTTAGTCCGGAAATCTTTTGGATGAACCACAATGTTTCTTTGGACACAGATATTGCTTTGAGCTTTTTATTCTTTATGATCGAGATGAAACTTTGGACTTTGAGAAATAATGATCTTTTTGAGAGTCCATCTGAAGTCAGAAACATAAAAAGGTCTTTTGACCTTATGGATTAGCATAATCTGGACTTCGAATATATTCATTAAACATATAATTTTGTTAATCATTAAAACTTTTAGGGGTCGTTAGCCATTACTGTTTTGGTTCTAACAATCTCCCTCTTTTTTATGATGACAAACATTATTACAAAGTATTTCTTGAAACAGTATTTCTTATGTCCTTATGAATAAAAGCTCCCCCTGAGATTATGCATTTACATATTGAAGACATAATTCAGAACACAAAATTATAAAAGCATTAAGACATGACATATACGAACATATTTCCAAAAACTTTTTCACATTCATTTCCATATAAAAGCATTAAGGCATGACATATACGAACATATTTCCAAAAACTCTTTCACATACATTTCCATATAATTCAACCCCTGTTTGTCATCAGACAAAAAGAATAAAGGGAGGATGCACATCATTGTCAGCAAAGGAAAGGAAAAGATTTCAAGGAGATTGAGGAGGAATGTTAGGAAAGATGCGATGAAGATAGGTTAGCAGATGATCCATTTTGCTATTCAACTCCTGAGTTACCCTTGCAGAAATCCTTTCTACCAAGTAATCAGCTATTTCACGAGAAAGACCAGGAGGTAGAGAGGAAGCCGAAGCTTGAGCAGGGTAGGCTTCTTCAGCTGTAGAGGTGTTGACATCATTATCTTCATCATCAAAATGCAGTTCGACAGTGTTACCGGACAAGGTGGAATTAGCATCAAGACGCTCAGTGTACTGAACAGAGCTTGCTTCTACTTGTGAATCAGGAACATCAAAATCTTCACATCTTGCATCTTCGTGAGGACCAGTAGACTCAGCAACACAAACGTTTGCTTGGGTCTCAGGTTCAAGAAATGCATTAGGAAGATTATCCAAAGGAGTCTCTGAAAATGTAGCTTCTTTATGAGAGTACCATGGTAGCAAAAGAATGTGAGGAGGAGAGGATGATTCCGGGACCAGTGACTGATGGATAAAGGGTAGGTCATCTTGAGTTCTTCTGTGTTCATTTGTGGGTGAAAAAGGTGAAGATGGGGGTTGGGCATTTGGTTGTTGCTGAGAAGGAGGGGAGGTGGAGGAGTCTTGGATGATAATTTTAGGTCTGGGTGGCCGTTTGGCTATAGTTTTAATTCTCATCTGTTTAGGTGGAGGAGGCATAGACGCAGACAGGTTAGGATTTGTGGGTGGAATAGAAGGTGGTGCTTCAGTTGGAGTGGAGGGTATAGAAGATTTGGGCAAGTTTGAGGGTGATGGTGATACCTCGGTTTTCTTGGCAAGAAGAAGGGAAATAGGAACATCATCCTCATCATCTTCTTCATCTTCTTCTTCCACTAGAAGTTTCCTCTTTCTGTATCTGGGCTTAGAAGATCTAGCTTCTTGACCAGCTTGAGAGGATGCATGAGTTTGCTGCTTTGCTGTTGAGCCCAAATTGTCTTTAAGCAAAGGTCCATGAATTTCTTCTATGAAGGGAACAACTACACCATTTAGTTTGATGACGTTTTCTCCATGAATAGTGTAAGCAATACCTTCAATCATCGAAGCAAACTCTAGATTTGGCTTTTCCTCGAATTCTTCAAAAACATTGTGAGTCTGAGCCTGAGATTGTTCAAACAATCTTTCCAGAGTAGACGAATCAGAGGAGACTTGAGGTTGATTAGTAATATTTTGAGTCTGATCCTTCCTTCTTTGTCTGCTTTGAAGAGCTTCCAAGCGTTGAGTTTGAGCAATGCTGGACTGAGCTTGTTCAAAGGCCAAGACAGATTTGAGTTGCATTTTGGAAAGGTTTGCTTTTCCAAACAGTGGACAACCGATGGTTTGGTAGGAGATCCTTATGCTTGGATGAACTTTGTTTAGCATTCGATAAATCCCTTGATTCTCGAATATTCGGGAGAGAAGAATTGCATAAGTGATGGTCTTAACAGAGGCAACATCTATGCAATTTTCTTTGAACCGATCAAAGAAAAAGGAGGGAAGATTGATCTTCATACCATAAAGCAGATGAGTAAGAAGAAAAGAATGCACCTCAGACACAGAGTCTTTAGACCCAGCTTTATGAAGAACAGCCTTGTTCAAGATTTGATTAAGAATCCTTGCTTCGTCTTTCATAATGGCAGCACGAAAGAGAGCATTAGGCTGAGCTTCGGGATTTCTGAGAAAGTGGAAGACATTGTCTTGTCCTCCAAACTTTTTGTGCCAGGTTTTGAAATAGGTAGCTCCAAGAGACATACAACCAATCGCAGACGCTATGCTCACTTTGGAGACGTCGACTTTTTGTGTCCCCAAAACATACCCAGAGATGTGAGCTTCCTTTTCCAGGTGAGCGGTCCTCCAAAATTCAGTGATGAGTCTTGGATAAACTTCTGGATAGTTTATGAAGAAGTGATCCAATCCAGATCCAATGACATATATTCTGACATCTGCTCCTAGTCTGGCCAGTAGATTCAAATCAATCTGATGTTCAAAGTTGATTTTGCAGTTGTCTGAAACATCACGAGTTGGATGACCTAACAGTGATAAGTTCTCCTGAGGAACGCTGCTTCCTTCTCCAGCTGAACCAAGATTTCTTCCCATATTTCAGAAGAGAATAAAGAAGATGAATAGTTGAGGGTAAGAGACGGAGAGGAATTACAAAGATGAGGACGTTTGGTGAGGTTCAAGCTCACGGGTTGGGGTTAAAAAGAGAGGAGTAAAGTAACCAAAACGTCAGAGAAAGTAAAGGTGGTTAAAGAACCATGATAACTAGCAGTTACCGAGGGTGGCTATTTAAGAGGGGAAGTACTAGACGCATGATGTTTGATGTGACCCGAGAGTGCTGACTCAACATAGAAATTGTGTGAAAAAAAAAATTCTACATTTATTGTAAGTGATAAAATAACACAAAGAATGATGTAAGCTTGTGATGGACGCAACAAAATTGGACGCAAGCTTTTCTTTGACATAAGCGTTTATTGGACGCAAGGTCATTCAACATAGAGCATGTTGAGCTGTTTTCTTATGAAAGAAAACTTATCCTCTGCAAGAGGTTTTGTGAAGATATCTGTCCACTGATAGTCAGTATCAATAAATTTGACATCAAACACACCTTTTTGAATGTAATTTCAGATAAAATGATGTTTGATTTCTATATGTTTAGCCCTAGAATGCAATATAGGATTTTTTGATAAATTAATTGCAGCAGTATTATCACAGTAAATTGGAATCTTACTTTCATGGATGTTGTAGTTGTTGGGGTTTCAAGAGGGATAATTTTCAAAACCAATTTTCAAAAACCTCTTAAGCGGAAAAACCCCTTTACTAAAAGACCACGTATTGCACATGAATCACAAGGATATTGTGTTTAACTCTTGAAGCGTAGCTTTACCGCGATCACTATGAGCGCGCCAACAACACTGGTTAGCCAAAAATGATGATACTTGCGATGCTCATAACTTTCTCCAGACCTCGTATCGTAAAATTGAACGGTGAAGATGTAGAGCCACATGTCACGAACCTGCTGTCCAAAAATCAGCCCGATCCAATGGTTAACAAATCTCGGATTGCGAGATAACGACAACTATCCAGCCATAACCACTATATGAAAAGGCTTCTCTATCACCAGTATTGCAAAGTAGAAATACCTCTACTCAGTCAACACGAGCAAACCAACGTACAGCGGCGCCGTTATGAGTGCTCTGTGTTGTATGTTACTTTAAGTGACGTGCACAGCTTACTAATAGCTGTCACTCACTTAACCTAACCTACTTGGGCCACTGTACGCTACAGGCCCAATGTTTAATTATTAATTAAATCATATTTAATTAATCAATTAAACTTATCCTCATTTAATTATCAATCAAATCATATTTAATCAATCAATTAAATCAATCCCATTTAATTATTAATCAAATCATATTTAATTAATCAATTAAATTAATTCTATGAACATTTGCTCTCTGCGTGTGACGCTATAGGTTCTCAATTAATTGGCAATAATGTTAATTATCATTAACAATATTAATAATCAATTAATATTATAAACAATGAGCGGCATCTAGCAATACATCATTGCTACCCAATTAATTAGAATATTGGTGATACAATTAAAACCTTGTTGTAACCATATATAATGTGAAGTCAACGTCCTTTCGTCCCAATATCTTAATTGAACACAAGGCATAAATGTGTCATCCTTGTTAAGTCCAATTATTTATTTCTTGATCTAGTAATTGACGTATGATCATGTGGGCGCAATATCTCATATTGTCCCACCTTAGCATGGCCATGCATTTCTACGTCGCATACCATCAAGAGGCCTATAGACATTACTCCTGTTATGTAGGAGGGACAAATCCTATCTACGTCACTCACATTCCTCAACATGTTTCATTGCAGACCCAATAACTCTCTTTATAGTTGTCCTGTTACAGACAATGTTTAATAGTATTAAAGCCTACAACTACATATGTTAGGAATCATAGTGACTTCAAGTCGAAGGACTATTTCACTATGGTCATCATGAGAATCGCTTATGACACTTACATAACTATTATGCAGCATTCTCATAGTGGGTCACTCCGGTATAAATATTCCACTAATATTTATACCTATGTGAAGACTTGATATCTTATATCTATGACCCATGAGATGTGGTCATCAGTACACTCACATAATAGTCTCAATGTATTATTATTGTCCTTATTAATAATAATACTTGACTATGGATATTTAATAATAGTGTTCTATAATTTAATGGCATCTCACGGTCAAGTCATACTTGACGTTCCATTAAATGAACTACATATTCTAAAGACTTTATTATGCTATAAATATGATCATAAAATATAAAATAATAAATAAATGCCTTATACATATATCAAATATATGATCACAGTCATGATACAAATGATTATCTATTCAAAACAGATTGGCCACTAGGGCTTACCCCAACAATCTCCCACTAGCACTAGAGCCAATCGGGCATCAATATAGCACCCATCGGTCTAGTGTGAGTGTCATGCTACCACTGAGCAAGAGACTCCAATAGTGGATTGTTAAGTGTTGTCATTCTGCACATCTTCACATCTCCTCTATCGATCATCTATCAAATGAGATGGAAGCATCTAAGTACATGTTTCGGATCACTGGTGAGATCAAGTTTCCTTAGCTTAGGCGATTACTCCATCATCATCGCAATGAGATCTATGGAGTTCGCAAAGTTAGGAACTTCGATTAGTTCATAAATGAACTTTCTGATCCAAACGGCCTTTAAATCTGTATTTAAGACAACTATATACTCGACCTCTATTATAAAATCAGCAACTGTCTCATGCTTGGAACCTTTTCAAGCTCACAGTGCCACCATTAAGGCAAAACACAAAACCAGATTGCGATCTAAAGTTATACTTATCAGTTTGGAAGCTAGCATCACTGTAATTCATTACTATGAGCTCTTCCTCACCATTTGAGATCAAGAATGAATCCTAAGTTCTTCTCAAGTACTTAAGGACATTCTTGAATTCGGTCCAGTGACCTTCACTGGGATTGGATTGGTAGCTTCTCATCATGCTCGAAGCATACGAGACATTTGTTCGAGTACATATCATGGCATGCATAACAAAGTCAATTGCCGAAGCATATAGAATCTTATTCATGCGTTCCCTCTACATCTGATGTAACAGGGACTATCTCTTGGACAGGTATACGTCACGTGTCATAGGCAAGATACCCCTTTTGGAATCATGCACATTTAAAGCGCCCAAGCACTTTGTCAATTTATGTACCTTTGACTAAGGCCTAACAATTTCAGCAATCTATCTCCATAGATCCTGATTCCTAATACATAGGATGTTTCGCCTAAGTCCTTCATTGAAAAATAATTCCTTAACCATGTTTTCACATTTTGTGGTGTAAGAATATTGTTTCCAAAAGTAGTATGTCATACACATACAATACGAGGAAAAATAATTATGCTCCCATTAACCTTCTTGTACACACAAGATCCATCCTCGTTCTTACAGTTTACATCAAAACGAAGATTCCAACTTCTGGAAGTTTGCTTTAATCCATAAATGGATGTTTGCAACTTGTAAAACCTTTCCAGCATTCTCTGAATAGACAAAACTCTCAGGTTGTGTCATGTACACATCCTCGAGAAGATTCCTGTCAAGGAATGCTGTTTTGACATTCATTTGCCAGATCTCATAGTCATACTATGAAGCAATAACAAGTGGGATCTGAATCAATGCAACTGGACAAAAGGTCTCATCATAGTCATACTATGAATTTGCTTGAAAACAATCAGTTGCTCCTTAAAGGTATTCACCTTCCCATCCATGTTAGTCTTCTTGCTGAAGATTCACTTGCACCTTATGGGTTTTACCCCTTTCAGGTGACTCAACCAAGGTCCATACTCGGTTGATGTACATCGATTCTACTTCGAATCCCATGGCTCCTAGCCACTTCTCAGAATCAGGGCCAACGATGGCCTCCTGGCAAGTCACAAGCTCATCATGATCCATGAGCGGTTCATCACCTTCTTGAGTTAGGAGTATTCCATATCTCTCGGGTTGGTGACGTGTCCTGTTTGACCTACGCAAGTCTTATGTTACTTGAACTGGTGATTGGACCACAACATCTTGTGGAACCAGTTCTTGTTTCATTGTAGGCGGATCATTACTTTGTGGTGCTTGGATTTATCCAAGTACTACATTCCTCCCACTGTCTCCCTTGGAGATGTGTTCCTTCTCAAGGAATACTCCAGTTCTAGTGACAAACATTTTGTCTTTGGAAGTGTTGTAGAAATAGTGATAAGTTAGAATTTATTTAGTTTTTTACTGATTTCAAATAGGTTTTATTAGTGGTTTATTTTTATTTATGTTTGGTTTTTATTACCCTTTTGTTTATATTTTGATTTGTAGGAAAAGGAGTTTATGAGTTGATGAATTTGCTGCAAAAAGAAGGAATTACGGCCCCCCAGTGTTTACCATTACGGCCGAAATTCATGGGCAGCTGTTGGAAGGACATGTGAAGAAACAGAACGAATTACGGCCCCCCAATGTTTCCCATTATGGCCGTAATTCGTGGAGATAGAGCTGAAAAGTCACAGATTGGGGATTATGGCCCCCCAGTGTTGCGCGTTATGGCCATATTTCTGGCAGCATTTTGTAACAGTTTGTAATAATGGCTGAATCTGTTACTCTTTCTTAATGGGTCTTAAAGGGGTTGTAATGGCACTTGAATGGGGTAGAACTAGGCTATAAATGGTGGCTTTCAGACCACGAAATGCACCTCCTTCCTCTCCATTTTTCTTGAGCAAAACTTATGTTCTTTTGTAGTTTTTCTTCATGTATGTTCAACAACTTTTCTATGGCTTTAAGCTTTGAATGAATTCCAGTTTCTCTTTCCCTTTTTAATCTTCATCCTTTACTTATTTTAAGTTCTGAATGTTGAATTTACATTGTCTTGTTTACATTCCAAACATGTGTGAGTAGTTTCTTTTATCTTAGGATTGGTTACATTCCAATGATGAATTATTGCTAAGTCTGATTTCCTTTCCTTAGAAGTTATGAGCATTTTTCTATTCTTAATTTAGTCTTGTGTTTTACTTTCTCAGCAATCATAACCAATATGATTGTATGAAATCTTAGATATCTTATTAAGCACTGAAAAGTGAAAATTCGATATTGGAAATACAAGATTAAACAAGGGAATCAATTCATGAAAATAGAATTTGTTTTCTTGAGGCTGAGAAATAATTGTTCTTAATGAGTTTTATCATTCATTCTACCATGAAAATAGGTGGATTCTATGTTTGAAATATGTTATTGTACTTTGAAAGAAGACAATAATCACATTTGATTAATTGGCCTTTAAGAATCCATTGTTCATACTAAAGGGAAAGAGACAAGGAATTAGCTTAAAAGTAATTTTCATTGGAAGAATATCAATCCCAAGAGTCTTTTATATTTTGAATTAAACTCAATTAATTTTCCAATAACAACCAATATCATTCTAAATTAATTCCTTTAGCTAATCATCTTATTGAGAGAAATTGGTACTCAATTCTAAGTCCTTGTGGGAACGATATTTTACTACGCGATAAAACCGTGCACTTGCGGGCCTATCAAATAGTGTCCGTTTGCTTCCTTAGGACAACCCACAAAGATACATTTGTCACACTTGGGTCAAAGTTTACTTGAAACCAAATGTTTCTATAAATTTTGACACCCTAAATCTTAATGAAAGACATACTTGGTCGCATACCAGTCCATATCTCATATGGTGTCTTTCAGCTGTCTTAGATGGAACACGGTTAGGTGTGAAAGCTGTTGTATGTAAAGCATATCCCTTGAAAGAGTCAGAGAAGTCTGATTGACTCATCGTAGATCGTACCATGTCCAACAAGGTTCGATTTTCTCCTCTCGGGCACACCATTCCATTATAGTGTTCCAGGACAAGTGAGTCGAGATATAATCTCACACTCCTTCAGATAGTCATCAAACAATTGGCGTAAGTACTTATCATCACGAGCTGATCGCATGATCTTAATACTTTTCCAAAATTAGTTCTCCACTTCGTTCTTGAATTCTTTGAACATTTCAAAGATTTTTGACTTGTGTCTTACACAAATCCATCTTCACTAGAATTATCAATAAACGAGACGAAGTACGGAAACTTGTCTTCTAGCAAACTTGTTTAGAGGCTCTCATACATCACAATATATCATGCCAAAAGATTACCAACCCTTCCACCTTACTAGTGAATGGAGCGTAATCATCTTTCCAAACAAGTAAGATTCACAGACCTCAAACAATTCATAATTGGATGAGTCCAAGAGTCCAAATTAGTGGAGCTTGGAAATGTATTTCTTACTTATATGGTCTAAAGATATTGCTAAAGACATAGAGGGTCCAAATCACTTGGTTTGACCCTATTCGCATTTATGTTATAGATGGGCATATCAAGATCAAGGACACAAAGTCCATATCTCACATGAATACAAGCATAGAAGATATCAGTTGAATAAATGAAACAACAATTGTCCATTTATTGTAATTTAAAATTCTTTCTTGTCTATACAAGATATAGAAATGATATTTCTATTATCAACTAGAATAAAATAATAGTTATTTACTTCCATTAATGCCCATAAGGCAAAGTCAAACTCTTATGGTTAATGTAGCAACTTTTGCTCCATTTCGACTCATAGCGTAGAACTTTACCTAATGGTAAATTCAAATTCCTATAGTCAATGTAACAACTTTTGCTTCATCTCCACTCATAGGGTAGACCTTTACCTAATGGTAAATTCAAACTCCTATAGTCAATGTAACAATTTTTGCTTCATCTCTACTCGTAGGGTAGACCTTTACCTATTAGTCAATGTCCTACTCCCTTTGATCCTTCACATTAATGTGAGATCCATATGTGGTATCCAATACCCATAATGTTGGAGTAGATATGTTGACTTTTATAACAAATATGCCTAAACAAGAAGTCATACTTCCTTTCTTGTCTTTTTACTCTTTCTAGTACCTCTTATGCCTTGCTAGCTCTTGTTAAAGCATCATAAGGTGCATGATCATATCATACGTCTTTATGATTGCAAGCATGAGATGTCGTACATCAATGGCATCGACTTGATGCTTCTATTAAGCATCCCTTTTGACCCTTATGGCAGTAGCAACAAATTGCTTGAGAATTAATTGCTTGAGAACATACAGTTCTTTTCTCATACTTGAGGACAATCCTCAAAATTTGTACCAATCCAGAAAATTAATTCTAGATAACTCATCCTTCTCAAGGATGTATCGCAACAATAAAAGTTGTGTTTGTAGCCATAGTTATTTAATACAGAAATATACAGAATATAAGTATCATTATTAAAACAATTTAATAGGTCTTTTATTAAATACGCTCCCACTATTTTACTCAAATCAATGACCCTCATCATTGACTCGGAAAATCCCGTTGAAAGATTTTCTAGTGGGACCAAGACCCATATTTCATCTCGTTCTGAGTCAGCTGTTGCTGATCGCCCAGAACTCAGCTATTTAGGTAGGAAACTCCTTTCCAATTACATCCAATGTAATTCTTGGACCAGTTAGGCGAATAACTCCATATTCTAATCCATCATATGGATTAATGCCCAACCCCATGCCTATAAGCCGTTTCAATCCTATTGAATACACTTAGTTAAGTTCAACCTAATGGTTGGCAGTAGGTTATTTCACCTTTCGCGCCTCACTGGAATATATTAAGGTGCTCAGCTGTGGCATGACTCACACTTAAATGATTCTGGCCTTGACGAGTGCCACACATCAGGAGGCATTTAATAACTAAATTTATTGAGGGAATTTAATAATTAAGTTATCTCACCGGCTTGTTTATCATATAAACGTCTCTCATAGCATACATGGCATACTAGCTTACATAAATTCAAAACATATTAAGCATACAATGACATACATGCTATCATACAATTTAAATTCTAAATTTAAATCATACATCTCATACATTTTATGCATCACATACATAAACATACAAGACATATAAAAGGTATTATGATTATGGCCTCCTAATGTGCAATAATTAAAACTAATTATTACAATCTTTGACCCTCGAGCAAACTTTCAAAGTTTCTCCCACTGGCGTCATGATTCGGTGTTGCCTCCATGTCAACCCGAAAAATTTATAAAATTTAAAAGAAATTAAATAAAATAAATGTCACGACACGCAGGCCGTATTTATAAAATAAATACAATAAATCACGACACGCAGACCGTATTTATCAAATAAAATAACACCACAATCTAAGGCCATAACCACACACCTCACATTTAATAAACAATTTATTAAAAGGAAAAATCATACACATGATCTCCAATTGATTTTAAAAATATATAAATAAATTTGAAATCAAATTATACACAAGATCTCCAATTGATTTCAAAAATAAATAAATAAATTTGAAATCAAATCATACACATGATCCCCAATTGATTTCAAAAATAAATAAAATTTTGAAACCAATTTATTGTCAAAATATATGCTGCGCAATTTATATCATTGTGCACAACGACCAACTTTAAACTTCAAATTGGATAATTGTGCATAATAATATTTACAACAAATTTTAAACATCAATTTTAAAAGAAACGTGAATTGCACAGTGAAAGTTTAAAACAATTTTAAAAGTCACATGCAAAGGGATAACATGTATTCTATTGAATCACATTCAAAAGCAATAAACATGTTATCCAACAAGGCAAACATCCTAGGATACATGGCAAACTACGACCAGACGCTTTGATATCACTGTTGGGGTTTCAAGTGGGATAATTTTCAAAAACAATTTTCAAAAACTTCTTGAGCGGAAAAACCCCTTTAATAAAAGACCACGTATTACACATGAATCACAAGGATATTGTGTTTACCTCTTGAAGCGTAGCTTTACCGCGAACACTGTGAGCACGCAAACAACACCGGTTAGCCAAAAACGATGATACTTGCGCTGCTCATAACTTTTGCTCCAGACCTTGTTTCGTAAAACTGAACGGTGAAGATGTAGAGCCACATGTCACGAACCTGTTATCCAAAAATCAGCCTGATCCAACGGTTAACGAATCTCGGATCGCGAGATTACGATAACTGTCCAGCCATAACCACTATATGAAAAGGCTTCTCTATCACCAGTATTGCAAAGTAGCAATACCTCTACTCAGTCCACGCGAGCAAACCAACGTCAGAGATAGCGTAGTGCTAGCTATCAGGATTGGGAGAGGCACGATACACAGAGAAAGAAAAGAGGGCACGCTGTCAAGGGTGTACAGCGGCTGTTATGAGTGCACTGTGTTGTATGTTACTTTAAGTGACGTGCACAGCTTACTAATAGCTGTCACTCACTTAACCTAACTTACTTGAGCCACTGTACGCTACAGACCCAATGTTTAATTATTAATTAAATCATATTTAATTAATCTATTAAACTTATCCTCATTTAATTATCAATCAAATCATATTTAATCAATCAATTAAATCAATCTCATTTAATTATTAATCAAATCATATTTAGTTAATCAATTAAATTAATTCTCTGAACATTTGCTCTATGCGTGTGACCCTATAGGTTCTCAATTAATTGGCAATAATATTAATTATCATTAATCATATTAATAATCAATTAATATTATAAACAATGAGCGGTATCTAGCATTACATCATTGCTACCCAATTAATTAGAATATTGGTGATACAATTAAAACCTTGTTGTAACCATATATAATGTGAAGTCAACGTCCTTTCGTCTCAATGTCTTAATTGAAAACAAGGCATAAATGTGTCATCCTTGTTAAGTCCAATTATTTATTTCTTGATCTAGTAATTGACGTATGATCATGTGGGCGCAATATCTCATATTGTCCCACCTTATCATGGACATGCATTCTACGTCGCATACCATCAAGAGACCTATAGACATTACTCTTGTTATGTAGGAGGGACACATCCTATTTACGTCACTCATATTCCTCAACATGTTTCATTGCAGACCCAATAACTATCTTTATAGTTGTCCTGTTACAGACAATGTTTAATAGTATTAAAGCCTACAACTACATATGTTAGGAATCGTAGTGACTTCAAGTCGAAGGACTATTTCACTATGGTCATCATGAGAATCGCTTATGACACTTACATAACTATTATGCAGCGTTCTCATAGCGGGTCACTCCAGTATAAATATTCCACTAATATTTATACCTATGTGAAGACTTGATATTGTGACACCCACTACCCCGCATATAATAACACATGAAAAAATCATACATATCTTTTAAAAAATATAACAATTAAAATAAAAGCATATCCTCAAGGGTAATGTGCATCACATCATCTATAATGTAAAACATAGGAATCTGAAATAATCAAAATCCTTTAAAAACCAACTGCGGAAAACATAAATAATAAACAAAACCCAAGTCCCGATGCCACATATCAGAGCTGGTATACATATACCGATAATACATCGGAATAAAACCGAATAACATAAATCATAAATCCTAAATACTGAGAGAGATCTCCTCGGGATGACTCCTCGTCAGCATGCTCACCCTCCTCTGCATATACCACAACATATGCACAAGAATAACAAAGAGAGGGGTAAGAAACACAATCATGAATATATGTAAACGGAATGGAATAGTAATTAAGATGGCATACAACATACATCAATCAACATAGATATAATCAATATATATCAAGGATGCATGTCAATGCGAATGCAACATCACTACTCCGCATGCATGTGGCCAACAACTCTAACTCTGGAAAGACGATTAGGAGTACATGTCCGGTTATCAACGTGGATGATATGCCAGACCATGGGCCATCCCCGAACACTCTCACTAATCCTGATAACGTATAGTAGCTAGTCAGGGTACTCAAGCTTATTCTTTAGGCCACTCCGACAATAGGTAGCTAGCCCATGTCACCTGGAACTTCCATACCCAACGTACCCGCAAGGCCGGGATAACACCCATCGTGGCCTCCACTATCGCGATTCATCGTTTGCTTTCCACCCAACATATCAACGTCAACGTATGATGCATGCTATGCTCAACAACATGCAAACACATGTCCAACCATCCACCATCATAATCAATCACATTGATTATCAACAATGACCATCAACGATGATCATCAATCGACTAGGCGCTAACCGTCGTTATTGCCTTTATCAACATTGCCAATATTATCATCATAATCAATCACATTGATTATCAACAATGACCATCAACGATGATCATCAAACAACTAGGCGCTAACCATCATTATTGCCTTTATCAACATTGCCAATATTATCATATCATCATTATTAATATTAACGTTCTTTTCTATACTATCAACCTTGAATTGTGATCTCACAGTCATTTTTCCATTACCCTATTTATTTCTTCTTCACAATAGAATCTGGGTGAGAAACCCAGATTCGCTAGGCGAATCGTGGCTCGCAAGGCGAGCCCGAGAGCTCCTAAACAGGTTCCCAGATTCGCTAGGCGAATCCTGGCTCGCAAGACGAGCCCGAGAGCCCCAATATTTGGTTCTCCCATTCGCCTCGCGGATTACAATCCGCTAGGCGAATCACGTCAGACCACGAATGGTCTCTCTGTCTCGCCTCGCGAATGGATATTCGCCAGGCGAATCATGACAGATGTGGGAATCTTAAGAATTTCTCTAAGTTATCCCTATGCCTATCATCCCATCTCTCAAGAATCATCCCTATGGGTTTCCAAAACTAATCCAATATTATCAATCTCACCTCTCATAACAACTCATTCATTATAGGGTGCCAAACGTCCCTAAGCTATGTTCTTTCACTAATCCTATTTTCTTCATCGTAACGCACATCATCATCAAGTCATCATTATCGTTGCACATCATAAAATCTCATCAATGCATATCGTATCTATATTCATACTATTCATTGCACATCATAATATTTGAATCATATCATCAAGACAAACACCCATAATCATAATCATAGAACCATAAACATGTATATTTATACAATATTCACATAGGCATATACATGGCATATACATAACATACACATAATTACACTCATAGCATATACATTTGCATTTACAATGCATATAGACAAACATATAGGGGTCATGGGTTAACCCCTTCATCTTAACCTATCCCAAAACCCACATACTCATGATCTATTTCTTCCCCCCATACCTGGTATGACGATCACCACGAACAATAGAAGGAAAAGGTCCGGAAAAGGTTGCGTCTCCACGAATGCTCAATCTTACGACGCTTGACTTCACGATCACAGCCCCAAAAGGTTCAAGAGCAGCAACTGAGAAGAGGGCTTGTGATGGCAGTGATGCTCTTCAAGCGAAAGAGATGAAGAACAATGAACAATGGTGCAATCTCCTTCAGGGATCCTTGGAAAGGGTTTAGAAATCCTTGTTTGGAGAGGAAGAGGCAGTTTCTGAGAGTTTTTCGACTTAGAAAGTAGGTTTAGGTCGAGTCTTAGGGTATAAATATGAGTTAGGGTCATTATGGGCTGATTAGAAGCCCAAAAACACGATTCTGGTGCGCGCAGATTCGCGAGGCGAGTAGCCTTTCGCGAGGCGAACCAGAGCGCTGCAATAATCTAGCTGTCAGGTTCGCGAGGCGAATGTATCCTCGCGACGCGAAACTTTGGAAGCCGAATTTGGCCTTAACACCTGAAATAAGACTTGTAGATAATTCTCTAATCTTTCCAACGCATCCAAGATCACCTCAATCGGATGTCTAGAACTCAAGATATGAACAAAACCGTAAAACATGTTTCTTGGACTTGAATGCATTGACCATTCCTTAAGGCTAAACTACCCCAACTATGAACTTGGACATCAAGAACAATCACAAACAACATATATACAACATATACAAGCAAATATTAACACATATAAGCATAGTGTAAAAAAACAGGGTGTTACAATTCCACCCCTTTATAAAAATTTCGTCCTCGAAATTTCTACTCACCTTGAGTAAACATATGCGGATATGACTCTTTCATCTTGCTCTCCAACTCCCAAGTAACACTTTCTTCTGTAGCTCCACTCCAAACGACCTTGACCAAGGGAATTTCCTTCCGTCTCAGCTGCTTGACCCTTCGATCTTCAACCCGAAGCGGTAACACCTCGAAAGTCAAGTTATCCTTTAGTGGAATGATATCGGGTACTATCACATGGCTTGGATCATGAACATACTTTCGAAGTTGAGACACATGAAACACATTGTGAAGATTTGACAAGAATGAGGGTAAAGCTATCTGGTAGGCGACTTCACCGATTCTTTTTAGAATTTGGTAAGGGCCAATGAATCTAGGAGTAAGTTTCCTCGCTTTCATTACTCTGCCAACCCCAATTGTTGGAGTAACTCGCAAGAACACATGATCCCCCTCCTGGAATTCGAGAGTTTTTCTTCTTTTATCATGGTAACTCTTTTGCCTACGCTGTGCCACTTTCATCTTTTCTTGTATCATCCTCACTTTCTTTGCAATCTCTTGCACTACCTCAGGTCCTAACACAACATTCTCTCCAGGCTCATTCCAACACAAAGGTGTCCTACACCTCCTACCATACAAAGCCTCATAAGGTGCCATCTCAATACTGGAATGGAAGCTATTGTTGTAGGTAAACTCTATAAGGGGTAAAAACTTATGCCAACTACCACACTGCTCTAGCACACACGCCCTCAACAAGTCCTCTAAGGATTGGATTGTTCTCTCAGACTGACCAACGGTCTGTGGGTGATAAGCTGAACTCAATCTAAGCTTAGTTCCTAAGGCCTCATGCAAACTATTCCAAAATCTAGAGATAAATCTAGGATCTCTGTCTGAAACTATGCTAGACGGTACCCCATGCAATCTAACTATTTCTCTGATATACAACCCAGTCAACTTCTCTAATGGATATTCCATGTTCATAGGGATGAAATGGGCAGATTTGGTTAACCTGTCCACAACAACCCATATGGCATCACAACCAGCTGGAGTCCTAGGGAGTCCAGACACAAAATCCATAGAGATAATATCCCACTTCCACTCAGGAATACTCAAAGGTTGCAACTTACCCGAAGGTTTCTGGTGCTCTATCTTAGCCTTCTGACACACTAAGCAAGCATACACAAACTCAGCCACATCCTTTTTCATCCTAGGCCACCAAAACATCCGTTTCAGATCCTGATACATCTTTGTGGCTCCTGGGTGAACACTCAAACCACTCCTATGTCCTTCCTTAAGGATCAACTTCCTGAGCTCTGGAACATCAGGTATACAAACCCTATCTTGGAACCTCAAAATTCCATCAGTCCCTTCCTTAAAACTAAGGTTTCTACCCTGAGCAATCAACTCTCTCTGGTCTAAAAGGTATACATCTATCTTTTGCCCTTCTCTAATCTGATCCATCAAACTGCTAGTAATTTTCAACATTCCTAGTCTAATGCTCTTAGGGGTAACTTCCCAAGCTAAACTCAAATCCCTAAACTCCTCTATCAAATCCATCTCTCTAACCATCAAGGCTGAAATATGTAAGGTTTTTCTACTCAACGCATCAGCCACTACATTGGCCTTACCTGGGTGGTAACTCAACTCAAACTCATAATCTTTAAGAAATTCCATCCACCAACGCTGTCTCATATTCAGCTCCTTTTGGTCAAATAGGTATTTCAAACTCTTATGATCACTAAAGACCTCAAATCTAGCTCCATAAAGATAATGCCTCCAAATCTTCAAGGCAAACACTACGGCTCCTAGCTCCAAGTCGTGGGTAGGGTAATTCTTCTCATGGGTCTTAAGCTGCCTAGAAGCGTAAGCTACTACCTGACCATTCTGCATCAACACACCACCTAAACCTTGCTTTGAAGCATCACAGTACACCACAAAAGGTTCACTAGGATTGGGCAACACTAACACAGGTGTAGAGGTCAACCTATTCTTCAACTCCTGAAAACTTTCCTCACACTTAGAATCCCACACAAAGATCTGACCTTTCTTAGTAAGGCGGGTCATAGGCAAAGCTATCTTAGAGAATCCTTCTATAAACCTCCTATAGTACCCGGCTAAACCCAAGAAACTCCTAACCTCAGTCACTGACTTAGGTGCTTCCCATTGGAGCACGGTTTCTACCTTAGATGGGTCTACGGCTATTCCTCCTTTAGAGATGATGTGTCCTAAGAAACTCACCTCCTCTAACCAGAACTCACACTTAGACAACTTGGCGTACAACTGTTTTTCCTTAAGGGTCTCCAAGACTATCCTCAAGTGTTCCTCATGTTCCTCCCTAGTCTTAGAGTATACTAGGATATCATCTATGAAAACAACTACAAACCTATCCAAGTATGGATGAAAGATCTTGTTCATGTAGTCCATGAACACAGCAGGGGCATTAGTCACACCAAAAGGCTAGGTACTCATAATGGCCATAGCGTGTTCTGAACGCAGTCTTCGGAATGTCCTCAGACTTGACCCGAATTTGGTGATAGCCTGATCTCAAATCTATCTTAGAAAACACACAAGCTCCTATCAGCTGGTCCATGAGATCATCTATCCTAGGAAAAGGATACCTATTCTTAATAGTCACCTTGTTGAGCTGTCGGTAATCGACACACAACCTCATGCTACCATCTTTCTTCTTCACCAACAACACTGGCGCTCCCCACGGAGACACACTAGGCCTAACAAACTGCTTCTGGAGCAATTCCTCTAACTGTTTCTTCAACTCAGCTAGCTCTAGAGGGGACATCCTATAAGGTGCTATGGATATAGGTCCTGTACCTGGCACTAAGTCTATGCTAAACTTAACCTCTCTCTCAGGTGGCAAACTATAAATGTCCTCTGGAAAAACTTCTGGGAACTCTCCCACAACTGGCACATCCTTAACCTCAGCCTTTCTCTCTACTTCCATGGAAGATAAGATCATGTATACTTGGGCTTCTTCTCTAATAGAAGCCTTGACTTGGTTGGCAGTCAGAAAGCTCGGATCCTTAGGATTGACAGCAGTTCCAAAAACAACAGTTTTATCAAAGCAATTTAAAAGGACATGATTGGCAGATAACCAGTCCATACCAAGAATAACATCAAGTTGTTTAAGGGGTAAGCATATAAGATCAACTATGAAGTTTCTATCATCAATGACAATGGAACAACCTTTACAAATATGTGAAGTAACAACAGGCTTATTGGTAGGGGTAGCAACAACTAGATCATATTCAAGTTGGGCAACAGGTAATCTAAGGTACTCAACACAATCATGTGATATGAAAGAATGCGACGCATCCAAATCAAACAACACTATTAAAGGAGTCCCTTTGATGGGGCACTTACCTTGAATCAGATCTTCGGATTCTGAGGCTTCAGCTCCACTGAGAGTGAAGACTCTCCCACTTGTCCTCAGCCGATTGGCTTGAGAACTCTTGCTGGCACTCTGTGGCTCCATCTTTTCCCCACTACAATCCTTACTGATGTGACCAGGCTTCCCACACTTGAAGCAGATGATGTCTATCTCCTTGCAATCCCGAGTAAAGTGCTCCTTACCACACTTGCCACACCTGATTGGCCTAGAAGAGGCAATTCCTCCGCCACTAACTGGTCCCGAAGTATACTGCAGTTTCTTGCCGGCGTGTTTGAACCCGCGGCTAACTGGTGCCAACTGCTGCTTACCTTTATCCTGTTGGGTCATCCTCTTACTCCATTGAGGACCAGAATTCTTGAACTGGGCAACTCTGGACTTGTAGTCTTCCTCAAAGATTCTGCATTTTTTCACCAAGGTGGGGAAAACACGGATTTCCTGGTAACTAATGGCTTGCTTAATCTCTGGATGCAAACCATTCTCAAACTTCACACACTTGGAGCGATCATCATTACAATACTGGTAGAGTGGATAGTAACGTGACAGCTCCTCGAACTTAGCGGCATACTCCCCAACGGATATGCTTCCCTGAGTCAAAGCTAGAAACTCCATCTCCTTCTTGTCGCGTATATCAGCAGGAAAATACTTCCCCAAGAATCTCTCTTTGAAAGCATCCCAAGTAACAGCGGCGCCCTCCGCTTCCAAACGTTGGTGGCAATTCTCCCACCAATGTTCAGCTTCTTCTACTAACATGAAGGTAGCAAAGGTAACCTTCTGTGCATCGGTGCATGCCATGGCCTGAAAGATCTTTTCAAGTTCCCGGATCCATGTCTGAGCACCTTCAGGGTCATAAGCTCCCTTGAAGGATGGTGGATTATTCCTCTGGAACTTATCCAAACCCTGGAATTCAGCAGGTCCACCTCCGTTGTGATTCTGATTCTGCCCTATGGCATTAGCTAATGCTTCCAGGGCATCAGCAATCGCACGATCGTTTCTACCTGCCATAACTTCCTGCATCGTTCAAGCACACTGCTCAATATAGAAAGTCAAGTAAAACAAAACTAAACACTTAATACTCTATACCATCGTCACAGACAATCATATAAGAGTACACAGAAGAGAACACAACAGACACATACCCCGGCCTGTAGGACAGACTGGCTCTGATACCACTAAATGTGACACCCACTACCCCGCATATAATAAAACATGAAGAAAATCATACATATCTTTTAAAAAATATAACAATTAAAATAAAAACATATCCTCAAGGGTAATGTGCATCACATCATCTATAATGTAAAACATAGGAATCTGAAATAATCAAAATCCTTTAAAAACCAGCTACGGAAAACATAAATAATAAACATAACCCAAGTCCCGATGTCACATATCAGAGCTGGTATACATACATCGATAATACATCGGAATAAAACCGAATAACATAAATCATAAATCCTAACTACTGAGAGAGATCTCCTCGGGATCACTCCTCGTCAGCATGCTCACCCTCCTCTGCATATACCACAACATATGCACAAGAATAACAAAGAAAGGGGTAAGAATCACAATCATGAATATATGTAAACGGAATGGAATAGTAATTAAGATGGCATACAACATACATCAATCAACACAGATATAATCAATATATATCAAGGATGCATGTCAATGCGAATGCAACATCACTACTCCGCATGCATGTGGCCAACAACTCTAACTCTGGAAAGACGATTAGGAGTACATGTCCGGTTATCAACGTGGATGATATGCCAGACCATGGGCCATCCCCGAACACTCTCACTAATCCTGATAACGTATAGTGGCTAGTCAAGGTACTCAAGCTTATTCTTTAGGTCACTCCGACAATAGGTAGCTAGCCCTTGTCACCTGGAACTTCCATACCCAACGTACCTGCAAGGCCAGGATAACACCCATCGTGGTCTCCACTATCGCGATTCATCGTTTGCTTTCCACCCAACATATCAACGTCAACGTATGATGCATGCTATGCTCAACAACATGCAAACACATGTCCAACCATCCACCATCATAATCAATCACATTGATTATCAACAATGACCATCAACGATGATCATCAATTGACTAGGCGCTAACCATCGTTATTGCCTTTATCAACATTGCCAATATTATCATCATAATCAATCACATTGATTATCAACAATGACCATCAACGATGATCATCAAACAACTAGGCGCTAACCATCATTATTGCCTTTATCAACATTGCCAATATTATCATATAATCATTATTAATATTAACGTTCTTTTCTATACTATCAACGTTGAATTGTGATCTCACAGTCATTTTTCCATTACCCTATTTATTTCTTCTTCACAACAGAATCTAGGTGAGAAACCCAGATTCGCTAGGCGAATCGTGGCTCGCGAGGCGAGCCCGAGAGCTCCTAAACAGGTTCTCAGATTCGCTAGGCGAATCTTGGCTCGCGAGGCGAGCCCGAGAGCTCCTAAACAGGTTCCCAGATTCGCTAGGCGAATCCTGGCTCGCGAGGCGAGCCCGAGAGCTCCTAAACAGGTTCCCAGATTCGCTAGGCGAATCGTGGCTCGCGAGGCGAGCCCGAGAGCTCCTAAACAGGTTCTCAGATTCGCTAGGCGAATCTTGGCTCGCGAGGCGAGCCCGAGAGCTCCTAAACAGGTTCCCAGATTCGCTAGGCGAATCCTGGCTCGCGTGGTGAGCCCGAGAGCCCCAATATTTGGTTCTCTCATTCACCTCGCGGATTACAATCCGCTAGGCGAATCACGTCAGACCACGAATGGTCTCTCTGTCTCGCCTCGCGAATGGATATGCGCCAGGCGAATCATGACAGATGTGGGAATCTTAAGAATTTCTCTAAGTTATCCCTATGCCTATCATCCCATCTCTCAAGAATCATCCCTATGGGTTTCCAAAACTAATCCAATATTATCAATCTCACCTCTCATAACAACTCATTCATTATGGGGTGCCAAACGTCCCTAAGCTATGTTCTTTCACTAAGCCTATTTTCTTCATCGTAATGCACATCATCATCAAGTCATCATTATCGTTGCACATCATAAAATCTCATCAATGCATATCGTATCTATATTCATACTATTCATTGCACATCATAATATTTGAATCATATCATCAAGACAAACACCCATAATCATAATCATAGAACCATAAACATGTATATTTATACAATATTCACATAGGCATATACATGGCATATACATAACATACACATAATTACACTCATCGCATATACATAGGCATTTACAATGCATATAGACAAACATATAGGGGTCATGGGTTAACCCCTTCATCTTAACCTATCCCAAAACCCATATACTCATGATCTATTTCTTCCCCCCATACCTGGTATGATGATCACCACGAACAAAGGAAGGAAAAGGTCCGGAAAAGGTTGCGTCTACACGAATGCTCAATCTTACGACGCTTGACTTCACGATCATAGCCCCAAAAGGTTCAAGAGCAGCAACTGGGAAGAGGGCTTGTGATGGCAGTGATGCTCTTTAAGCGAAAGAGATGAAGAACGATGAACAGTGGTGCAATCTCCTTCAGGGATCCTTGGAAAGGGTTTAGAAATCCTTGTTTGGAGAGGAAGAGGCAGTTTCTGAGAGTTTTTCGACTTAGAAAGTAGGTTTAGGTCGAGTCTTAGGGTATAAATATGAGTTAGGGTCATTATGGGCTGATTAGAAGCCCAAAAACACGATTCTGGTGCGCGCAGATTCGCGAGGCGAGTAGCCTTTCGCGAGGCGAACCAGAGAGCTGCAATAATCTGGCTGTCAGGTTCGCGAGGCGAATGTATCCTCGCGACGCGAAACTTTAGAAGCTGAATTGGGCCTTAACACCTGAAATAAGACTTGTAGATAATTCTCTAAGCTTTCCAACCCATCCAAGATCACCTCAATCGGATGTCTAGAACTCAAGATATGAACAAAACCGTAAAACATATTTCTTGGACTTGAATGCATTGACCATTCCTTAAGGCTAAACTACCCCAACTATGAACTTGGACATCAAGAACAATCACAAACAACATATATACAACATATACAAGCAAATATTAACACATATAAGCATAGTGTATAAAAAACAGGGTGTTGCAGATATCTTATATCTATGACCCGTGAGATTTGGTCATCAGTACACTCACATAATAGTCTCAATGTATTATTATTCTCCTTATTAATAATAATACTTGACTATGGATATTTAATAATAGTGTTCTATAATTTAATGGCATCTCACGGTCAAGTCATACTTGACGTTCCATGAAATGAACTACATATTCTAAGGACTTTATTATGCTATATATATGATCATAAAATATAACATAATAAATAAATGCCTTATACATATATCAAATATATGATCAAAGTCATGATACAAATGATTATCTATTCAAAACAGATTGGCCACTAGGCTTACCCCAACAGTAGTCTTCCAGTTGATGTTTAATCCATAAGAGCTGTGAACAACAACTAGCGGCAGAGATATATTCTGCTTCAGCAGTTAATAAAGCTATGGTACTTTGTCTTTTACTGGACCATTAGATGAGATTAGTTCCAAGATAATGACAGCCACCACTTGAACTTGTTCGTTCAATTCTATCTCCAGCATAGTCAGCATCACAATAACCCATTAATCTGTACTCATTTGTTTTCTTATAAAATAAACCCAAATTAGAATTACCTTTTAAATGTCTAAAAATTCTTTTGACAGCAGTTAAATGATTTTCACATGGATTAGCTTGAAAATATGCACAAAGACATACACTAAACATTATATCTGGTCTGGACGTAGTAAGACATAAGAGAGATCCTATCATACCTCTGTAAACCTTTTGATCTACCTTTTTATCTTTGTTATCTTTGGTCAGAATGGACGTTGGGTGCATAGGTGTACTCATTGGCTTCCTATCATATATCTGAAATTTCTTCAGGACATCTTTAGTGTACTTGGTCTGATGAATGTACACACCCTTTGAGGTTTGTCTTACATGCAGACCCAGAAAGAATTTGAGCTTTCCCATCATGCTCATTTCGAATTCTTTTGTCATAAGATCAGAAAATTCCTTATAAAGAGAATTATTAGTAGATCCAAAAATAATATCATCAACATATATTTGGATTATTATGAAATTATCTTTATTTGTTTTCTTAAACAGAGTGGTGTCTACCTTTCCCATACAGAAACCATTTTCCTTGAGGAAGGAACTGAGTTTCTCATACCAAGCTCTAGGAGCTTGTTTGAGTCCATATAAAGCTTTCTGAAGCTTATATAGATACTCAGGATGAGAATGATCTTTGTAACACCCCGATTTTTTAAGCTTTCGAGCTTTTTGTTTCAATTAAACAGTATTTATTCGTTTGCATTTTATTGGAGAGATTAGAGAGTGAAATAAAATAATCCGAGACGATAGTCATGTTCTACGCTACCGTAGGAAGCTATGCTTAAATTTTGGTCGAAAACTCAGACGGAGTCCGGTCTGCGTTTTACACTGACAGTATGATTTTACTGCTCAAACGACCTAATTTTGACTCGTGAACGAAACCGTTAGGTTTTATATTTTATTTCCAACAATATTGGTTCTTTTTAAAATTTTCAAAACAAAGAAGTCGTTATATGTTATTTGGACGTAAACCCTAAATCGGGTGGACAATGGAGCAGAATACATGATTTTCTTGGACATGCTAACGGATAAGATGACATCATCATGACATCATCACCATGCCACGTGTCAAATCCCTATGGAGGACACGTGTCAATTTCCTGTGGTCCCGAATAAAATATAATATATCGAAAAATATCTGGACGTGAAATTACCAAAATACCCTTGCACTTAACTACAAGTTTGCCATTGAAGTGAGATTTTTTTCTATTTCACTCCCACCCAAGGCCTCACACGACCAGAACTCTTTCTTCCTTCCTAACACCCATTTCTCACCATTTCCCTTTTTCCTTCAAGCTTTTCATCAAGTTTTCTTCATAGATCTTCAAGTTTTGAATGGATTTTGGTGATTCATTAACTAGGTTCATCATCTAGGAGGTATTATCCTCAACTTTCATCTCTTAATCTCTCTTTAATCTCCATGATTCATGATAGTGTAGTTTTGAACTTAGAACTTCAAAAATCCATAAGAAATTGTAGAAAAATCCTTTTTACACCAAATCAATTTCTTTGATCCTAGTGCATGATTGTCTACCATGATCCAAGAGTTGGAAACCAAAAGAGCTCACTAGCTCAATTGGGAAAAGGGTCTGAAACCTCCATTGATGAGTGGAGGGACTTTTGGTTCAAGTTTTGGTGTAATAGACTTTGATCTAGTCTTACCGCACCTAATAAGGATGGAATCCAAGAGATGACAATTTTTGGAACTCCCTAGCCATATTTTCTTACCCATGGCCGAAGCTAGGAGGGGGGATTAGGAGAGAATTTTTGTGTTTTAAAGTTGTTGTATTGATTGATTGATTATGTGTAGTTGCTGACGAGTAATCGGACGAGAAACCGGGCGACTTCCGGACTGATTGGACAACTTTATGCTTATCGGGAACTTCAAGAGGTAAGGGGGGTTTGCCTGAGGGATTTTACGATAACTATGTGTTCTTGATGTGTTGTCTGAATTTATTGGTTTGACTATATGTTGGTTGTTTAAGTCATGCTCAGATATTATTTGATATGTTGATGACTATCTACAGTTATGTGTTCGAGTACTTTAAGGCATGTGATAGACTATATTATCTGCTATATGTTGAATTGTTAATTGTATTGGTGTGGATTGCTGATTTGGAAAGCCTGACAGTGGTCAGTGCTCAATTAACTAACAAAGATAAAAGCTTTAAAACGCTTTGTAGTAATACCAAAGATTGATTTGGTAAAAACGTTGGGGATTTTCAATCATGCTAGTTTTCTAAAGGAAAAGAGAAATCCTAAAATATTTTATGAAGTTAGTAGGAAAAGTTAGTTTTTAAGAGTAACTTGATTTTTATGTGGAAAAAGTAAGTCAAGTTATGGAACTTAGAATGTTTTAAGGCTAAACGATGTTTAATTCGGAAAAGATTTACGGAAAACGTTTTCGAAAAACAGTAATTCTGTTCTGGGACGACGTTTTTGGTCTCAGCTTTTTCCTTTCAAAAATAGTTTTTGGGAAGGGACTTTGCAACAAAAGATAAATTTTATCAGAAATCCACTGGTTTACAAAGCAGTTTCCAAACAAAAAAGTTTTTCTGTAAAACGAGTTTTCCCAACGATATAAAATCTGTCAACTTGGATGAGTTGCAGAGATTTCGTTTTGGATTTGTGTTTCACAGAACAAAAAACGGTGAAAAATAATGAAAAACGTGAACCTAGTATGCGAGACGTCGAGATACTAGTGTTCTGTACAAATAGCACGAGAAGTCGTGCAACAATGTTATGGACTGCGTGTCCTGTGGACTGTGTGTCCTCCTCTTTTTGTGGGGAAACGTCCCCTTGTTATGAGGAAACGTGATTAAAGGTGAATGATGTTTTCTATTACTACAGAACTTGGGCTGGTGCATCGGTCTAGGGCTCCGCGATTGAGCACTCGGACATTTCGTCCTGTGTTAGAAGTTTTAAAACAGTGTAAATTGTGAATAGTCGAGAGCTTTGAGCTATGACAACGAAAGAATGAACACAAAGAAAAATGACAAGACTTGAAACATTTTTCTCATGCATTTGTTTTTAGGCAGACGTGCCATCTGGATTGGGGGACCTTGTTGGCAGGGAACCCTGTGATGACTTTAAGTCACTGTGTAACATTGTGCCTTGATGGACAATGGTGTCATACAACTGACGGATATTGTGCCTTGTGTTGGACAATATCGTATGACCATTTACAGTTTATCAAGTACCGCTGAATGTAATTCCATGTAATCGCGTAATGTCATGGTGTTCATGTACTTCCGAATAAGCACTTAGGTGCTGGTCATTGTGCCTAGGGCCAATGTACCTTGAGCCTAATCAACTCAGTTTTTACACAATGGTGTCCGGAGATTAAGTAAAGAATTAGATGATGAATATTGAAGTGTCATGCATTTCTTTTGAAAATGACGATGACTATCGGGTATGAGACCCTATGATATACTACTTGTTTATCCAGTAGAATTTTATACGTAATGATTGTATATGTCCATGTGCTTTTGATCTGTGATGCATATAGTTATCTTGTTTGAATCCATATATTGGTATCTCACCCTTGCCTGTACATGTTGGACACCCTGTTGTGCTCTTGGATACATGTACAGATGCATTTCAGTGGATCCCTGGGCCACTTTGGGACCCCGAAGCTGGAGTCACTTTACGTCGACGGCAAGGATGTGTGGACTGGCAACAACGAGGCTTAGTCTCAAGGGTTTGAAGTATGCTAGGTAGTATACTTTACCATCTTTAGATGTTCTTGTATTAGACCAGCTCTTAGGATTTTTGATGTACGTATGGCGTATGGAAAGATTGGGAAAATGATTTACGCCTTATGCCGAGGTTGATTTATTATTACAAAGGATGAATGGCAATTTGTTTTATATGATTGTTTTGTTTTGTTTTCGGTATCAGATTTCTATAACCACTCGAGTGAGTGTTTTTCAAAACAAAAAGTTTATAGTTTCCGTAATGGGTTACCATGTGATGTCCCAGATGGCGGTGTCACATTAGTGGTATCAGAGCTGGTCGATGTCTTTTGGGATTTAGGTTATGGATTCATGATGTTTTTGCTGTGTTTACTCTATATTTTGTTTTGGTAAAGGTCAGTCAGAGTAAGAATACTCTATTACGACTTGTTCCTTGTGGAACAGATTGGATTGGTCGGATCCGATGATCCAGATACGTTGAGACTCTTATAAAAGAGTTATCTGAATTACTAAGTAAGGTAGGCTTTGAGGCAGTTCCTTAGCTAGTTCTAGCAAATAGGCTTGAATATGACCTTTACGTTATGAGTCGAGGATGGTAGACTCTTAGCTAGCAAGTAAGGGAAGACTCCCTTATATGTGAAGGAAGTTCGATTGTTGGGAAAGTTGCCAAGGAAACGAGTGTGCCTTGGGCAATTAGAAGAATACCAAAAAGTTTTGGAGTAGATGCATAGGTGGCTAGTAAGCGACCAATGGAATGGCAAGATAATGGTAAGTTTGCTAAGAGCGTTGAGAGACTGGAAAGGAATCCAGGTGGAGTAATGGAAGTGTAGTAAGGACTAAGGCTTGATGATTTGAATAAGATGGAAATTTGTATAATTGTGTTATGATGATTCGATGTAGGTTTAATCATAATATTTTAAGTTAGCTTATGCCTTTGATGAGAGTCCTTGTTTGAAAGGATGGACAACCCTATAATGTTGAAAAAGAGGAAAGTTAGGAGCCTGATAATACTTCAGCAATGATGTCCCTCGAAGGGTGGTAATAGTGTGAAGTTTCTTCTAGCGTTATTTTTAAGAAGTGATTGGAGCCTCCGCTGTATATGGATTTGATGGACATGATTTTTGTCTCCATTAGGACAGATAAAAGGTTACACCTCATGGTTATATTTGTGGTCCATGCTGATGATGGGCAAGAATTCGTATAATACCCAGGGATAATTTCTGACGGTTACGAATGATCAGATACTGAGTGAATAAGAATGAAAGAACGGATTTTGGCCATAGAATGAGTACCTTAGGACTGGTATTATTAGGGGAAAGAATTACAATGAATCCTATATGGATAGGAATATTATCTCGTTGATATAACGTAAGATGGATTAGGTTAGACTCGTTTGCGACCATTATCTAAGGATATTGTTGTCTCTTTGTTTCGATGCTTTCGAATTTTAAGAACTTGGACTAAGTTTGATATTAAGTTTGGATATTCGCTTAGATAATAGGATTCTTAAGTGAGCCTAGTAAGATTTAAAGTGCATGAGAGCTTGTTGATGAGATTAAGACGAGTAGTAACGAGGTGGGAACTGGTTTAAGCGTTTGACATGATAATGGAAGTTGATTTAAGTAATCGATCCTTAAGGTAAGTCTTTGCGAAGGTTGGTAGTAAGGAATGACTTTCCCGATCATTGATGGATAAGCAAAAGACGGATGATAAGTTTCAAGAGTTAGTTTTGTTTCTCCATAAGTGTAGGACCCTGTTGAAATGGTTTTCTTAACGAAACAATGTGTGTTGACACAAAAGGATGTGTATTTGGTTGAGTTCTAATCACGTTGAGACCTTGTGAGAACTCATGTTTAGTAAAGGATGCTCATGTTCATGTTGACGCATCATTTACCCTTTGGGGATTGTGTCAGATATTGGAATGAGATGCCTGTCGTGGAGGATTTCTTTGGAGAGTTTTCCCGAGAATTTTCCAAGTTGCGTTTACTAAGGGTGTTGAGTTTTTGATTGATCTAGTCCCTAGATTCAGTCAAATCTTCATCGCTTTGGGTAGAATCTCACCTACAAAGCTAACCAGGTTAGGCTATGTGAAATGGATTTTTTGTCCGTTTCTTCATCCATTCGTCGTCATTGGCAATGTTCTCATTTACTCGGAGAGTCACGAGGAACGTGAAGAGACTTTGTGGCAAGTGTTGTGGACCTCACGGGAGAAAGGCGATCGTGAAGTTCTTTAAGTGTGAGTTTGGACTCGAGGGAAGTGGAATTCTTAGGGCATGCGATCCCAACGAGTATTTGTGCTCACATTCCTACATAATCCTCAGTGTATTCGATATCTGAGTAGATTATTTGGACAGCATCCAATTGTCTAGACATCTTCACATTTCTTGATTGAAAGTTTCTTGATGAAAACTAGTCTGATCACTTTTACCTTTGGTAAATGTGATCCAGTCTGATTTTTGGCCAGACTGTTTATCTTTTGAGTTCCTGATCTGTTGGAAGGTTCTTATGGAAAAGAGGGCTTTATTAGAGTCATGGTTGTAAACATGTATTAGCTATGCATTTTGACACTCACGAACCTACTAAAGAATCTTTTTACATATTGGATGTTCCTACATGCTGTGAAGAAACAATTAAACTCTTCTATATATTTTCCTGCGTCATTGAGACCAAGAATATTTCTTCTGCTGGAAATTTCTTTCGTGAAAAATTTCTTTCCTTAGCCTTCAAGGACCGAGTAGTGACTGAGTTCAACGGATCACCCACAACTCAAGTGGACAACCAAGAAAGATGATTGGATCTTGTGAAGGTTGGTTAGGATTAAGTGTAATACCTAACTACAAGAATTCTTTTAGCAGGATAGACTAGAAGTGGCGGGAATTTATTGAGGTATAGATTATGACTGATACGATGTGAATCTGTAACTTTAATCTCAGGGAGTTCTCAGTGAGTGAGGCAATTATTGTCAGTCAAGTATTGTTAGAGGCAGAATAGTCATCGGAGAATCTAGGATGCTGATTAACATCTGTAGTTCTGATTGGTAGTAAAAGTTTGAAGAGTTATAGGAGAGTGTCCTTAGTAGTTTTGTCTAAACTGAGTGAAGAGGTCTTGAATGGGAGCTATGTGGTTAGAAAAGTTAAAGATTTATTGTATTGAGGACTTCTAGCTGATTCAAATACGTTTGGTTGTAGTTGCGTTAGGAGGTGCAATCAAGTTCTTTAAAGTTAAGGGGCATGATTATAATGTAAATTGGAGAGGTAGACCATGCTTCGAAGGAAGCTAAGTTTAAGATTGGATATCTTGGATAAGAACAGATATAGGAATTATAAATGGAATGTGTGTCGTGGTTTAAATGTTGGTATCGACAACGAGAGTTAAAAATGTAGGAAGGAGTCTTACTAAATGGATTAGTGTAAAAATAAAAAATGATTAAGTTTAATAATGCCTCTCACGTGTGAGAGAGTAAGGTGAATTCAACGAAGAATAAGTATGAAATTGCTGTCAGATTACAAGTGTCACCTAGGGGAAAATTCATATGGGGAGTATGATGTGAAATCTAAGGATGTAAGAGAATTCTGTCTAGTTTTGAGTTACATAATTTCGAGGACGAAATTTTTTTTTAGTGGGGTAGTAATGTAACACTCCGATTTTTCAAGCTTTCGAGCTTTCTGTTTCAATTAAACAGTATTTATTCGTTTGCATTTTATTGGAGGGATTAGAGAGTGAAATAAAATAATCCGAAACCATAGTCATGTTCTACGCTATCGTAGGAAGCTATGGTTAAATTTTGGTCGAAAACTCAGACGGAGTCCGGTCTGCGTTTTGCACTGACAGTATGATTTTACTGCTTAAACGACCTAATTTTGACTCGTGAACGAAACCGTTAGCTTTTATATTTTATTTCCAACAATATTGGTTCTTTTGAAAATTTTCAAAACAAAGAAGTCGTTATATGTTATTTGGACGTAAACCCTAAATCAGGTGGACAACGGAGCTGAATACATGATTTTCTTGGACCTGCTAACGGATAAGATGACATCATCACCATGCCACGTGTCAAATCCCTATGGAGGACACGTGTCAATTTCCTGTGGTCCCGAATAAAATATAATATATCGGAAAATATCTGGACGTGAAATTACCAAAATACCCTTGCACTTAACTACAAGTTTGCCATTGAAGTGAGATTTTTTTCTATTTCTCTCCCACCCAAGGCCTCACACGGCCAGAACTCTTTCTTCCTCCCTAAAACCTATTTCTCACCATTTCCCTTTTTCCTTCAAGCTTTTCTTCAAGTTTTCTTCATAGATCTTCAAGTTTTGAGTGGATTTTGGTGATTCATTCACTAGGTTCATCATCTAGGAGGTATTATCCTCAACTTTCATCTCTTAATCTCTCTTTAATCTCCATGATTCATGATAGTTTAGTTTTGAACTTAGAACTTCAAAAATCCATAAGAAATTGTAGAAAAATCCTTTTTACACCAAATCAATTTCTTTGATCCTAGTTCATGATTGTCTACCATGATCAGAGTTGGAAACCAAAAGACCTCTCTAGCTCAATTGGGAAAAAGGGGCCGAAACCTCCATTGATGAGTGGAGGGACTTTTGGTTCAAGTTTTGGTGTAATAGACTTTGATCTAGTCTTACCACACCTAATAAGGATGGAATCCAAGAGATGGCAATTTTTGGAACTCCCTAGCCATATTTTCTTACCCATGGCCGAAGCTAGGAGGGAGATTAGGAGAGAATTTTTGTGTTTTAAAGTTGTTGTATTGATTGATTGATTATGTGTAGTTGCCGATGAGTAATCGGACGAGAAACCGGGCGACTTCCGGACTGATTGGACAACTTTACGCTTATCGGGAACTTCAAGAGGTAAGGGGGGTTTGCTTGAGGGATTTTACGATAACTATGTGTTCTTGGTGTGTTGTCTGAATTTATTGGTTTGACTGTATGTTGGTTGTTTAAGTCATGCTCAGATATTATTTGATATGTTGATGACTATCTACAGTTATGTGTTCGAGTATGTTGAATTGTTAATTGTATTGGTGTGGATTGCTGATTTGGAAAGCCTGACAGTTGTCAGTGCTCAATTAACTAACAAAGATAAAAGCTTTAAAACGCTTTGTAGTAATACCAAAGATTGATTTGGGAAAAACGTTGGGGATTTTCAATGATGCTAGTTTTCTAAAGGAAAAGAGAAATCCTAAAATATTTTATGAAGTTAGTAGGAAAATTTAGTTTTTAAGAGTAACTTGATTTTTATGTGGAAAAAGTAAGTCAAGTTGTGGAACTTAGAACGTTTTAAGGCTAAACGATGTTTAATTCCGAAAAGATTTACGGAAAACGTTTTTGAACAACAGTAATGCTGTTCTGGGATGACGTTTTTGGTTTCAGCTGTTTCCTTTCAAAAATAGTTTTTAGGAACGGACTTTGCAACAAAAGATAAATTTTATCAGAAATCCACTGGTTTACAAAGCAGTTTCCAAACATAAAAGTTTTTCTGTAAAACACGTTTTCCCAACGATATAAAATCTGTCAACTTGGATGAGTTGCGGAGATTTCGTTTTGGATTTGTGTTTCACAGAACGAAAAACGGTGAAAAATAATGAAAAACATGAACCTAGTATGCGAGACGTCGGCATACTAGTATTCTGTACAAATAGCACGAGAAGTCGTGCAACAATGTTATGGACTGCGTGTCCTGTGGATTGTGTGTCCTCCTCTTCTTATGGGGAAACGTCCCCTTGTTATGAGGAAACATGATTAAAGGTGAATGATGTTTTCTATTACTACGGAACTTGGGCCGGTGCATCGGTCTAGGGCTCCGCGATTGAGCATTCGGACGTTTCGTCCTGTGTTCGAAGTTTTAAAACAGTGTAAATTGTGAATAGTTGGGAGCTTTGAGCTACGACAACGAAAGAATGAACACAAAGAAAAGTGACAAGACTTGAAACATTTTTGTCATGCATTTGTTTTTAGGCAGACGTGCCATCTGGATCGGGGGACCTTGATGGCAGGGAATCCTGTGATGACTTAAGTCATTGTGTAACATTGTGCCTTGATTGACAATGGTGTCATACAACTGACGAATATTGTGCCTTGAGTTGGACAATATCGTATGACCATTTACAGTTTATCAAGTACCGCTGAATGTAATTCCATGTAATCGCGTAATGTCACGGTGTTCATGTACTTCCGAATAAGCACTTAGGTGCTGGTCATTGTGCCTAGGGCCAATGTACCTTGAGCCTGATCAGCTCAGTTTTTTCACAATGGTGTCCGGAGATTAAGTAAAGAATTAGATGATGAATATTGAAGTGTCATGCATTTCTTTTGAAAATGACGATGACTGTCTGGTATGAGACCCTATGATATACTACTTGTTTATCCAGTAGAATTTTATACGTAATGATTGTATATGTCCATGTGCTGTTGATCTGTAATGCTTATAGTTATCTTGTTTGAATCCATATATTGGTATCTCACCCTTGCCTGTACATGTTGGACACCCTGTTGTGTTCTTGGATACATGTACAGATGCATTTCAATGGATCCCTGGGCCACTTTGGGACCCCGAAGCTGGAGTCACTTTACATCGACGGCAAGGATGTGTGGACTGGCAACATCGAGGCTTAGTCTCAAGGGTTTGAAGTATACTAGGTAGTATACTTTACCATCTTTAGATGTTCTTGTATTAGACCAGCTCTTAGGATTTTTGATGTACGTATGGCGTATGGAAAGATTGGGAAAATGATTTACGCCTTATGCCGAGGTTGAGTTATTATTACAAAGGATGAATGGCAATTTGTTTTATATGATTGTTTGGTTTTGTTTTTGGTATCAGATTTCTATAACCACTCGAGTGAGTGTTTTTCAAAACAAAAGGATTTTAGTTTCCGTAATGGGTTACCATGTGATGTCCCAGAAGGGGTGTCACAATCTTCAAACCCAGGGGGTTGCATTATATAGACTTCTTTGTTAATTAACCCATTTAGAAAAGCAGTTTTAACATCCATTTGATATAAAGTTATGTTATGATGAGCAGCAAAAGATAACAAGATACGTATTGCTTCTATTCTAGCAACAGGAGCAAAGGTTTCAGTATAATCAATATCTTCTTCATGAGAGTAACGTTGTGCTACTAACCTTGCTTTGTTTCTCACTGTAGCACCCCGTTTTCTTGATTAAGGTGTGGGACATTAATTAAGCATCTTTAAGGGCTTAATTATGTTCCTTATGTGTTAAGAAAGCCATGGTTCAACCAATGCTTAGACATGGAGAGATTCCACGCTCGAACGTTGACCGTGGACGCTCGAACGTGGGTAGTTGCATGTCAAAATGTGGAGAGTGGACGCATGGGGGTGCACGTGTCAGCGCACACGCGATGCGTGGCCGAGACGTGGCAATCAGCGTTCCACGCTCAAGCATGGAGTTTTCCCACGTCAGAGCGTGCCCACGCTGAAGCGTGGAGTGTTCACACGCTCAAGCGTGGACAGCCTGACAGCACTACTTAAGTTTTCTTCTCTCATTTCTCTTGGCACGAAATTCATCTTCTTCAAGGCCAGAGAACCAGTAGAGAGAGAGAGGAATTCTGGAGAGAGAAGCTTGAGGTAGAGGGAGATTGGAGCATCGGATTGTGATTCCAACTACACCACTACGATCAGGGCTTCGAGTACTTCAAGATTCACCGGTTGATTTATGAATTTCTCGAAGGTAAGCTCGAATCCTTAACACATTAACTTTATGTTCTTCGTGTTCTTTGAGCTTTTCCCTTGAATCTCTTTGGTTTTGGTATTGCCCTAGGGTTAACAATGATTGTTTACCCATTGTTTTCGTGATTAGGATAAAGTTCATGATTGTGGGTATGCGAGCTCTCGGAGGAGGCTGTAGCAGCGAGTTGGGTGGCATAGAACCACGTGGTGGTGGTGGTGAAGGTTGATTTCGTGGTGGTTGTGGTGGTGGTGGTGAGCTTGTGATCGCGTTCGTGATTCCGGCTACGCAATCCTTCAGGTGGGGAGAAATAAACTGTTATCGTCGGGAAGGCAAGCGCAGTGTAGAATGTATGCATGTGTAGGGGAGCCTTAAACCCTACTATAGGTTGAGCCCATGGCAAAGTACCTAAACCCTAGGTGTAGGTATCTTTGGGGCTATCACCGCTATGTTAATACCCTAGGCTAAACGACGTTGTTGTTGATTTTGATTTGATATGCATGCTAAAATGCCTATGTGGCTAATTGTGTATCTGCCTATATGATGATTTGTGTATTAGCATGCTTGTTGATATGATGATGTTATTATTGTTGTTGGCATTAAGCTGTTTGCGATAATTGTCGTGTGGTGGCGGAATGCCGTAGAATTAAGTTTGGCTATGTGCCGCGCTGTTTATCGGGTCGATACCGTGGATGGTGCCGTTGCTGTTATGTTGTTGATTTGAGGCTGTGGCCGTGTTATTTGAGCTCTGGCTCGTGGACGCGTGGCGTCAAGGTTGTGGCCATGTGGATGCAGTGGCATCGTGTTGTTTCTGATTGAGACCTTAGGCGTGAGATCCGGTGTCGAACCCGTTGAGGATGTTTGTGGCATATCATAGCATAATTGATCCCAATGGGGGATGCCCAAGTGGGGGCGAGATGTGTAACACCGATCCCGAGGCGGGATGTCCAATTGGGGAGGTTATTGATCCTTATGGGGATGTCCAAGTGGGGATGTGAATTATTGATCCTTACGAGGATGTCCAAGTGGGGACGTATTCTATTGATCCCGACGGGGATGTCCAATTGGGGACGTTATTGATCCCGACGGGGATGTCCAACTGGGGATGTGATGAAATCGGCCGACATGTATATAGGGATTAGTATCCCTCGTAGACGTTTGATGTGAGAATAATTCCTTGAGATAGATGTGATGTGTGACACGAGAGATGGTTGTTGGAATGTCGCATGTTTTCTGTTGCTATGTGCTACATGCGTATATACTATCCTATTGCCCCTCTCCCATGTTTGATGATACGTGTTTCTTATCTCCTCGTCTTTTCTCTGTGTGCTTTTTGTTTTGTGGGAAGACCCCGTGGAGGAACTAGAAACTGAAGAGATGGATGGCACCCCTTACGATCCGAATGCAGGTGGACGAGCCACGAACTCCAACCCTGAGAGGTTTTGAGTTTTCGGTACTAGAGGAGGATGAAGAACAGGGTAGTTCAGGATATCGCCGCCATCGCTAGTGCGTCTGTGCTAGGAGTGTGCTATGAGAATTTTGATGTATTTTGAGCAGGGAAGGTGAGTGCTGCTAGTATGAGAGTTCCTGATCTTTTGATATATTTCTGTTATGGTCAGTTTTGTTAAACTTTGTGTGTATATATTACTGTAGCCCTATTGACGGGGTAGTTGATGCAAGTATATATATATATATATATATATATATATCTTTATGTTTTACAACTGTGTACTCTGATTTTATGTGTGCTTTAGTTTACTTCTCGTTTAGTTTTAATTATCCTTCCGCTTCGCTTCGCTGGTGTATAAAGCGCGCTAACGTTCATAATACGGTTTAAAGTTAGTTAATATTTTAGGTTCTTTAATGGGACGGCGGGTCGTCTCATTTGGTGGTGTCAGAGCAATTCGATTCTAATATCGGACTGTGAGGTCAATTATACTGGCTTTGATGGTTGATACCTAAGTTGTATCTACTATGTCGGGTTTTAGGTAGAGTGTCTGATGCGCAAGTTATCGAAGTGTGATAACTGTTTTCATTCATAAGGCATATGATGTGTTTAACTGTTAAGTGCTATTATATGTCTTATGAATTGGAACTGATAGCTCCTTTTTACAGGAAGCTAGATGGCTAGAGGACGTGAAAGAGGAAGAGGTGGAAGGCCGGCTGCGACTGGAGGCAACAATAATAACAACAATGGTGACCACTCAGGGACAGGAAGTGGTGGTGACACCTCTGAATCAATGCGGGCCATGAGGGATTTGGCTACCGCAATGATGCAGCAAATGCAACAGACTGCCCAGTATATGCAGAGGCAGGAAGAGAGGGAAGCCAGGCAAGATCAACTACACACAGTCAGAGGCAATGAGATGGTGGATACCGGTCTCAATGTTTTTATGAAGGGAAACCCCCCTAATTCCATGGAGAATATAATCCTGAAGCTGCAGAGATGTGATTGCAAGAGATAGAGAAGGTGTTCATGGCTTCACACTGTAGGGAGGATAGGAAAGTCACATACGCTGCTTTCATGCTAGTCGGAGCTGTAGAAGCGTGGTGGAGGAACAAGCAGAGGCTCCTAGAAACTGAAGGGAGGATGCTGACTTGGGACGCGTTCAGAGAGGGCTTCTTGGAAAAGTATTTTCCGAGGAGTGTCCATCAAGAGAAAGAGAAAGAGTTCCTGAACCTGAAGCAGGAACAGATGGCAGTGGGGGAATATGCCATGAGGTTTGAGGCACTGCTGAAATTCTCCCAATTCTATCAGGTACACCCAGATGAGGATTGGGTGTGTAGAAGGTTTGAAGACGGGCTCAGGCCCGAGCTGAAGAGGGCTATGCTACCGTTAAGCATTTGATCATTCCCAGAATTGATTGAAAAATGTACAGTACTGGAAGGGCATGATCAAGAGGGAGTTGCACCAGCTCAAGTGAAAAGTGGTGGACCGGTTAGAAGTAATAGCTAGAGAGGCAGAGGAGGAAGAGTTTAACAGAGGGCAAAGCCTTACAGTCGCCCGAATCAACAAACGGCGAGTTATGGAAGATTGAGTAACAATCAAGGCCAACCAGGATTTTCCACGTGCTTCCGATGCGGCGGACCGCATCTAGTGAGAGATTGTCCTCGAGCACCTGGTGTCAACTGTTTTCGTTGTGGCAAGTGGGGCCACTATGCCAATGAATGTCGCCAAGGGGATCCTAGTGGGAGTCAAGTGCAACAGCAAGGCAGAAGGACTCAGGATGCGGGAACAAGACAACCAGTGGTGAGCCAGCAGGGCAGGCTAAAGACGACGGGAAGAGTGATTGTTGTGAGAGGATCTGAAGCCGCTCAACTTCCCGATCTGATACATGGTAAGTGCTTAGTAGCTAGGAGACTCTTATCTATCTTGTTTGATTCAGTGGCTACACATTCCTTTATTTCTTTAGTGTGTGTGGATCATTTGAGTTTATATGTTTCATCCTTACTCTATGATTTGACTATTTCTACAACTACGGGTGATTCCCTAACAACCCTTTTAGTCTATTTACAATGCCCGGTCATTAGAGAGATCTTTTCTTGTAGACCTAGTCTATCTGCCTATGCAACAGATTGATGTTATCCTAGATATGGACCGGCTTTCGACCAACCATGTTGTACTAGACTATTCAAATAAAACCCTCCATTTCTCTGAGCAATCTGGATCATTACCTTCCAATAATGGTATTTCGGGAGGTGTACAATCAGCAGAGTGCATGGTGTTGTTTTCTTTGGAAGTCAAGGAGACTCCGAGTTGGGATGCTTTGCCGGTGGTGCGTGAGTCTCCAGATGTTTTCCCGGATGATGTGCCAGGATTGCCACCCAAGCGGGAGATAGAGTTCGCCATTGATCTTGTACCTTTAACCGGACCGATTTCGATAACACCCTATCAAATGTCCCCAACAGAGTTGGCAGAACTGAAGAAGCAACTGGACGATATGCTGATGAAGCAGTTTATAAGACCCAGTGTTTCATCATGGGGAGCGCCGGTGTTGTTCGTTAAGAAGAAGGACGGTAGTTCGAGGTTGTGTGTGGACTACCGACAGCTCAACAAGGTAACGATCAAGAATAAGTACCCGTTGCCAAGGATTGACGATCTTATGGACCAGTTGAGGGGAGCAACGATGTTCTCGAAGATAGATCTGAGATCCGGTTATCATCAAATAAGGGTGAAAGAAGATGATATACCGAAAACAGCGTTCATGAGTCGGTACGGACACTACGAGTATTTAGTTATGCCTTTCAGTGTGACTAATGCTCCGGCAGTGTTTATGGACTATATGAACAGAATCTTTAGACCGTACCTTGATAAGTTCGTGGTTGTTTTGATCGATGACATCCCTATCTACTCCTCAGGAAAAGGAGAACATCAAGAGCATCTGAGGGTTGTACTTCAAGTTCTTAAGGATAGACAACACTATGCCAAGTTGTCTAAGTGTGAGTTCTGGCTGGAAGAGGTAAAATTCCTTGGACATGTGATCAACAAGGACGGCATAGCAATAGATCCTGCGAAGGTAGAATCTGTGGTTAAGTGGGAAAGCCCTCGGACGGTAAGTAAGATTCGAAGTTTTCTTGGGCTAGCAGGATACTACAGGAGGTTTATTGAGGGATTCTCAAAGATTGCGTTACCTCTGACGCAATTAACGAGAAAAGGAAAAGTGTTTAAATGGACAGAAGAGTGTGAGGCTAGTTTCCAAGAGCTGAAAAGGAGGTTAACAACATCGTCGGTACTGTGACGCATCGTATAAAGGCCTGGGTTGCGTACTCATGCAAGAAAGGAAAGTTGTGGCTTATGCTTCCAGACAGTTAAGAGTGCATGAACGGAATTACCCAACCCATGACCTAGTGCAACACCCTTTCCCGAGTGTCACATTCCCGAACGTTTATAAGGCCGAAAATATTTATTAATGCGGAAAATACGATTTTTTTTTTCTTTTCACAAGATGTAATGGGATTAGTAAAGGTAATAATACTTAATAAACGAACTTAGGTTCGCCATGCATTTCTAGAACATAATGTATAATAAGCACGGAACAGAAACAGAAATCATACTATATACAGATATAGGTCTCATGTATAACTGACATAAGAAAATACAATAAGTACTAGGAGTCGTAGCTCCCAAAAGGTACTACAAAACTGACATAGTCTGGCCGACAACAAAACTAAAACGGCAAAAAGAGTCCTCCTCCGGCTCAAAGGAACTACTGGACTGAACCATCGTCATGTCCATCTGTTCAAACAGCAACAGCAAGTACCAACAGAAAACATATAGATATGGGTGAGATTCCCGTTCATCAAACAACAAAACAGCAGTAGCAAAAACGGGACGACTCACCGGGTAACAACGTACCCAACATGCTTACAAGAATTCTCAATGTCAAGCATATGAAGCAGTTGATAGCATAATATCATATTAAGCAGTTAATAGCATAAAATAAGGTATTCTTAAACAGTACAACGATGTATAATAGTAAATGTAAACATCAATAGCCATGCAATGCAATGCAATGTATACGACTCAATGTCAATGTCACTGGGTACTACTCTGACCCCTACTCCATGGAGCTAACAAAACATTCGGAGAGAGTGAATGGGAGGACATGTTCCGTGCGCGCCAGCCTTGGGCAAGATGCTACAACATTCGTAACGTGCACGTATCTGGCTTTTACGGAAACACTCTCAACCAAACATGAAAAGTACAGCATCTAGTAGAGAATATCAGTGTATTGCACGGATTCGCCACGACACAGAAGAGCTACCAACTGGTCACATGTCAGCCCTTCCAACCCTGATACCTCCAAAAAGACCATTGAAGATCGTCACCGTAAGATTCGCACCCGCATCAAGGTGTAAGCTCAACTCCTAGGCTCAAGGCCTTACGACTATGCAAATGAAATGCCAATGCTTACACAAAGCAGATGCGATCAAGCAATGTCTATCCCCCGGATAAACCTCGAAGTCTACTAAGGTTCTCTTCCTTAGGAACTATACGTGTCTTTTTGAAAACAAAACCTTTATCCACCGGATAAATCTCGTGATCCCTCCGGGATCGAGTCATCACAAGACTGAAACAATTGAACGACTGATCGGGGTCCGAATCACCGGTCCGTCATCGAACTACTATTTCAAAACCCAAAATGTTTCATGTTTGTATTTATGTCTTATGAAGTCATTGATGTATTAAGTCATCAGTGGTATAGCATGTGGTCTTGTTCCACTACATACCATACTTAATTATCCCTTGTTTTCAACTCTAGGTTAATTACTTAACTTAGGTTTTTAAAACGTAAAACTTTACAGTTTGAGTTGAAAAACACTCTTCATAAACAAACCATTTCTCGCGAGGCGAAAGTCTATGTCGCGACGCGAGGCTGAGAAGTTATCTTTACTGCTTGGAAAGTCCTTCTGCTTCGCGAGGCGAGGATTGTATCGCGACGCGAGGCAGAGAAGTGATCTTTTCTATTCAGACAGTCTTTTTGCTCCGCGAGGCGAGGATTATATCGCGACGCGAGGCAGAGAAGCTGCATCTTCACTATTTAGGCGGTTCACGGGGCGAGAACTGCTTCGCTACGCGAGGCCGAGAAGTTGCATCTTTGCTACTTAGGCGGTTCGCGAGGCGAGACGACTTCGCGATGCGAGGCCGAGAAATTTCATCTTTGTTGCTCGGGCTAGTCCACTGTCTCGCGAGGCGAGGCAATGTTAGCCTGGCGAATGCCTTATCTTCCCTCTGTCTCGCGAGGCGAGACGGGGTTCGCTGGGCGAGTGCCCTGTTTCTCCTTTTCCCTAACTCCTTCATTATCTCTTCTTTTGAAAAACTTAGTTTGATTAAAAGACCTATGGCTAAAGGAAAGACATTTTCCCACTTTGATGACACACTTTAAAGGTTAAAACTTCATTTGATCTTTGGATCAAAAATCACTTTTGTTTCTCTTTGAAATCCTAGGTTATGAAATCATGTTTTGTTGCATCAAAACTTTGCCAAAACAAGAACAACATATGCTCTTATATTTTCCTCTTACTAAGGCCACAAGCCTACTCCAATGAAAAATGGAGACTTTGCTTCACCAACAAAGCAAATGTAGCTCAAAAGCCAACACAATTATGATGAACCACAATACACATTACTACATCATAATCATACATATAAGTCAATCACACATCATGGTCTCATAATCAAACAATAAAAGTCCATACTTGATCTAGTGATCATAGTAGGTTTTTCAACATACATGGAAATGATTTTCATTCAATCATATCTTCATCAACATATGCTAAAGCACACTACAACATACTCAAGCATAAACTCATCATGACAATCTTGTTCTCCAAGAGAACTTAACAAAACTTAACATATAAAAGTGAACCCAAACTAAAGGGTTTCACCCACACATAAAATTAAACAACCATTCTCACTACCACCATCTTGGTGTGATGAGGTTCTTCTCCCCATACCTGTTGATGAGCAGATTCCCGGATCAAAGTCGGTTGATCGGTTTGTGAACCTCCTGATAATCGTCAACAACTACAACAACACAACAACCAACATTAAACAACAATCAAAACCAATCTCAACTATCATAACAAAGAGGATTTCGGCCACCCTAGGTTAAAAAGGTTAGGAATTGGTTTTGGTTTTCCATTTCATGGATTCAAAGGCATTAGGAAAGCTACGGATTAAAACAAGTGTTAAAAATCAAAAATTGATGAAAACACTATTCATCATCATCCAAAAGGGTTCGGCGAAAATTGCTTTTTGAGCTATGATGAGAGTTGAATCATAAGCTCTTAGGTTTAGGTAGAGATTGATGATGTGAGTTCAAAGAACTTGGTCTTACCTCAAAAGGATTTTTCTACAATTTCCTATGGATTTTCAAAGTTTTGGATCTAAGAAATTATTTTCATGAAAATGAAGATTGATCTTGAAATAAAGAAAGATTCAAGAAGCTAAGAGATCATAGAAGTGATCTTACCTTGAAATGAAGAAAGACTACTCAAGGAATCAAGTGATTCCAACAAAAACTCAAGCTTTTCTAGGTGAAAATGGAGTTTTCTCTCAAGAACAACTATGGAGCTTCTAAGGATGAGGGGCTGTGCGAAAATGATGAAGTGAGGGGCTGAGTTCAGCCTCTTAAAAGTTCACTTAAGGGTAAAAAGGTCATTTGCCAAAAGGGTATAATGGTAAAAGTGTAAAAGACTAAGGTTAGGGGCATTTTGGTCATTTTGCGTCCAGATATTTCCGAACGTCATGACGACTCTGGCATACTCTCCCAAGTGTCCTGGGATGATGTGATATCAAGTTTGCCTGTTGGCGAGTCCCGGTAAATCCATATGTGGCTCCGTTCGTCACCTGATTGAGGATTCCGCCCGAATGAAGGCCAGGAAGTGATTTTTCTGAAATTTTTACGAAATTTAACCAAAACGTAGATAATCGAATTCTAAGACTTATTGTCTCTTTCACGGGTCCATCTGAGGTCTTCTGAGCAGTAAAATCATACTGTCAGTGTAAAAACGCAAACCGGACTCCGTTTGAGTTTTCGACTCAAAACTTAATCGTAGCTTCCTACGATATCGTCGAGTATGACTATGGTCTCAAAATATTTTATTTCTATTCCTAAGACCTCGAATAAAATAAAGACATTAAAATACTAAAGAATTAGAAAGCGTGAAAATCGGGGCGTTACATTCCTACCCCTCTTAAAAGAATTTCGTCCTCGAAATTATACGTACCTCTTAAAACAAACTCGGATACTGTTGTTGCATGTCCTCTTCTCTTTCCCAGGTAGCATCACCTGTAGTCTCGTTCCAGATAACTTTGACCAACGCTATCTCTTTCCCTCGCAGTTTCTTTATCCTCCTGTCCTCGATCTTAACCGGTAATGTCTCATAGGTTAGGTTATCCTTTAGCTGTACTGAATCAGACTCTATGACGTGACTGGGATCAGGAATATACTTTCGCAATTGCGAAACATGAAAAACATTATGAAGGTTGGATAGAAAAGGCAGTAAAGCTATTTGGTAAGCTACTGGACCTATCCGACGAAGAATTTGGTAAGGTCCAATGAATTTTGGAGTGAGTTTTCTGGACTTCAGGACCCTGCCCATCCCAGTCATCGGAGTGACTCTCAAAAACACATGATCCCCTTCCTCGAACTCAAGTGGGCTACGTCTTTTATCCGCATAACTCTTCTGTCAGCTCTGAGTCGTCCTCATCTTTTCTTGAATCAGTTTCACCTTCTCGGTTGTTTGTTGCACTAGTTCAGGTCCTAATGAAGCACTTTCTCCATCTTGGTACCAACACAAAGGTGTTCTGCAACGTCGTCCATATAAAGCTTCATAGGGTGCCATCCCTATACTCGAATGATAACTGTTGTTGTATGTAAACTCTATCAAAGGTAGGAAATTCTCCCAACTTCCGGCATGTTCCAACACATACGCCCTCAACAGATCCTCTAAAGACTGAATCGTCCTTTCCGATTGTCTATCAGTTTGAGGATGATAAGCCGAACTTAATCGTAACTTTGTTCCTAAAGCTTCATGTAAACTTTGCCAAAAACGCGAAGTAAATCGCGGGTCTCTATCCGATATGATACTTGAAGGTACTCCATGCAATCTCACAATCTCACTGATATAAATCTGAGTAAGCTTTTCCATAGAATACTTGAGATTAATCGGTAGAAAATGAGCTGATTTCGTAAGCCTATCAATTATAACCCAAATGGAATCGTATCCTTTAGGTGTCTTTGGCAAACACGTCACGAAATCCATTGCTATGCCATCCCATTTCCACTCTGGGATATCCAACGGAAGTAACATTCCAGCTGGCCTCTGATGTTCAACCTTTGCTTTCTGACACACTAAGCAAGATGCCACATAATCGGCTACATCTCTTTTCATGCCTTGCCACCAAAACAACCGCTTCAGGTCTTGGTACATCTTGGTTGACCCTGGATGCATACTCAACTTGCTTCTATGAGCTTCGTCCAGAATTAACCTTCTTATCTCTGGGTTGTTTGGTACACAAACCCGTTCTCCTCGTCTTAGGATTCCATCTGTTCCTTCTTTGTATTCCGACGTCATCCCTTTCTTTAGATTCCTTCGCTCTTTCTCCAGATACTGGTCGTATACTTGTTTCTCCCGAATCTGATCCATCAGATCAAAAGATACCGTAACCATACTTACACATAGTCTTCCTGGCATACTAACCACAGACAGATGCATATCTCTGAATTGTTCCAACAGCTCATGTTCCTTAACCATCATGGCAGACACATGTAACACTTTTCTACTCAGGGCATCCGCTACCACATTAGCTTTTCCCGGATGATACTGTAACTGGAAATCATAGTCCTTCAAAAATTCCAGCCACCGTCTTTGTCTCATGTTGAGCTCTTTCTGATCGAACAGATACTTCAAGCTCTTATGATCGCTGAAGACATTGAACGTCGAACCATACAAGTAATGCCTCCAAATCTTCAACGCAAAGACTACCGCTGCTAACTCCAGATCATGAGTTGGGTAATTCTTCTCGTGCACTTTCAACTATCTCGAGGCATACGCTACTACCTTCCGATTCTGCATCAGAACACAACCTAATCCTTGGTATGAAGCATCACAGTACACTTCAAAAGATTCTCTTGGATCTGGCAATATCAACACTAGTGATGTAGTCAGCCTCTTCTTCAACTCCTGAAAACTCTGCTCACAGGCTTCAGTCCATTCAAACGCTTTGTCCTTCCTCGTCAATTGGGTAAGAGGTCCTACAATCTTAGAGAATCCCTCAATGAACCTCCGATAATACCCAGCCAAACCCACAAAACTGCGTATCTCAGTCACTGTGGTTGGTTTTTCCCACTCAAGAACTGCTTCGACTTTCGACGGATCTACAGCAATTCCTTCCTTTGAAATTACATGACCCAAAAACTGCACTTCGTCGAGCCAAAACTCACACTTGGACAGTTTTGCATATAACTGTTTCTCCTTCAGAACTTGAAGAACCACACTAAGATGTTCAGCATGTTCTTCCTGGTCTCGCGAATAGATAAGTATGTCATCTATGAAGATAACGACAAACTGATCTAGGTATGGACGAAAGATCCTATTCATATAGTCCATGAATATAGCTGGAGCATTCGTCACACCAAATGGCATCACAAGATACTCATAGTGCCCATAGCGTGTTCGAAACGCTGTCTTCGGTATATCTTCTGCCTTCACACGAATCTGGTGATAACCCGATCGCAAATCAATCTTGGAGAAAACTGCCGCTCCCCTCAACTGATCCATCAAGTCATCTATCCTCGAAAGTGGATACTTGTTCTTAATAGTAACTTTATTCAACTGGCGATAATCCACACATAAACGAGATGTTCCATCTTTCTTTTTCACCAACAGCACAGGTGCTCCCCACGGCGACACACTGGGTCTAACAAATTGCTTCCCCAATAAGTCTACCAACTGTTCCTTCAAAGTTTCCAACTCAGCAGGTGCCATACGATACGGTGCCATAGACACTGGTCCTGTTCCTGGCACAAGATCGATCGCAAACTCGATGTCCCGAACTGGCGGCAAACCTGGTACGTCTTCAGGAAAGACTTCTGGAAACTCATTCACGACAGGTATGCGCTCTAAGACTAGCTCGCTCTTGACCTCCAAAGAAGATAGTAACATGCATCCTTGAGCTCCTTCTCTCAAAGAAGCATTTACTTGGTTGGCAGTCAAAAATCCAGAATTCTCACAACTAGGAAAAACTAAGGTTTTATTTGCACAGTCTAACATGATATGATTAGAAGATAACCAATCCATTCCTAAGATTACATCCATTTGCGAGAGAGGCAAACAGATCAAATCAATCAAAAATGTTCTACCTTTAACAGAAATAGAACAGTTTAAACATACTTTAGCAGTTATAACAGGCTTTGCAGTAGGCGTAGAAATTACCAAATCAAAAGGTAAAGAAGACACAGGTAATCCCAACAGATTCACACAGTCATAGGCAATAAAGGAATGCGTTGCGCCTGAATCAAACAGTACAGTTAAGGTTTTACCTCCCATGACACACTGACCTTGGATCAAGTCTTCATTTTGAGAAGCTTCAGCACCTCCCATAGTGTAGACTCTGTCCTTCATCTTAGGCCTTGCAGCTTGGACATTGTTTACAGAATGTTCCAATTTCGGTTGCATGCATTCACGTGAGATGTGTCCCGGCTTCCCACACTTGAAGCAGATAATCCCTTTGATCGAACAATCTCTGGTGATGTGATTGCTCTTTCCACACTTCATGCACTTGGTTGGGGCATTTCCAGACGGACTGAAACTCCCACTGCTTCCTCCAATAGAACGTTGTTGTCGATCTTGTTGCTTTGCATAGGGCTTCCATCGAGATTTGTTGTCTCGACCACCGTTTCCTCTCTAAAACTTGCTCGGTCCAGAACTCAGTACCCGCTTGTCCTTGGGCTCCAAACTCTCGATCAGACGACACTTTTCCATTAGCCTCGGAAAAACAGAAATTTCCAATGGAACTACAGCTCTCTTCAAGTCGATCCTTAGACCTCCTTCGAATTTTCTGCACTTCCACTCCTCTCTTGGGTTGTCCAGAAAGTAATTTGAGAACTTTGCTAGACTTTCAAACTTGGCCCCGTATTCAGCTACGGTCATTCCCCCTTGTCTCAGCTGGAGGAACTCCATCTCTTTCTCGTGTCTTGCGCTCGCAGGAAAATACTTCTCCAGGAACTTTCCCTTAAAAGCATTCCAATCCACAGCTTGTTGATCGTGAATCAGCATCTGACGGGCTCCTTCCCACCAGTATTCAGCATCCTCCACCAGCATATAGGTTGCATAGACAACCTTGTCATTCTCAGTACATCTCATCGCTCCAAATATTTTCTCCAGCGTTTGGATCCAGCGTTCAGCCAAGTCAGGATTGAATTCACCTTTGAATTGAGGTGGATTCCGACGAAGAAATTCGTCCAGTCCTCTACCTCCGGCAACTCTTTCGTCACGTTGAACCATAGCAGCAGCCATTTCCCGTATGGCGTTCACAGCAGCAATCAGGTTTTGAGCAGCCATTGCTACCTTCAAAACCAGAACTGTCAAACACAAGAACCACAACTAAAGCAAACAACAGAGAAACACACAGAGAACACAACATAAACAAGACAGACCATAACCTACAACCCCAAAAAGACTCGGCCAGCTCTGATACCAAATAATGCAACACCCTTTCCCGAGTGTCACATTCCCGAACGTTTATAAGGCCGAAAATATTTATTAATGCGGAAAATACGGTTTTTTTTTTCTTTCTTTTCACAAGATGTAATGGGATTAGTAAAGGTAATAATACTTAATAAACGAACTTAGGTTCGCCATGCATTTCTAGAACATAATGTATAATAAACACGGAACAGAAACAGAAATCATACTATATATAGATATAGGTCTCATGTATAACTGACATAAGAAAATACAATAAGTACTAGGAGTCGTAGCTCCCAAAAGGTACTACAAAACTGACGTAGTCTGGCCGACAACAAAACTAAAACGGCAAAAAGAGTCCTCCTCCGGCTCAAAGGAACTACTGGACTGAACCATCGTCATGTCCATCTGTTCAAACAGCAACAGCAAGTACCAACAGAAAACATACAGATATGGGTGAGATTCCCATTCATCAACCCAACAAAACAGCAGTAGCAAAAACGGGACGACTCACCGGGTAACAGCGTACCCAACATGCTTACAAGAATTCTCAATGTCAAGCATATTAAGCAGTTGACAGCATGATATCATGTTAAGCAGTTAACAGCATAAAATAAGGTATTCTTAAACAGTACAACGATGTATAAACAGTACAACGATGTATAACAGTAAATGTAAACATCAATAGCCATGCAATGCAATGCAATGTATATGACTCAATGTCAATGTCACTGGGTACTACTCTGACCCCTACTCCATGGAGCTAACAAAACATTCGGAGAGAGTGAATGGGAGGACATGTTCCGTGCGCGCCAGCCTTGGGCAAGATGCTACAACATTCGTAACGTGCACGTATCTGGCTTTTACGGAAACACTCTCAACCAAACATGAAAAGTACGGCATCTAGTAGAGGATATCAGTGTATTGCACGGATTCGCCACGACACAAAAGAGCTACCAACTGGTCACATGTCAGCCCTTCCAACCCTGATACCTCCAAAAAAACCATTGAAGATCGTCATCGTAAAATTCGCACCCGCATCAAGGTGTAAGCTCAACTCCTAGGCTCAAGGCCTTACGACTATGCAAATGAAATGCCAATGCTTACACAAAGCAGATGCGATCAAGCAATGTCTATCCCCCGGATAAACCTCAAAGTCTACTAAGGTTCTCTTCCTTAGGAACTATACGTGTCTTTTTGAAAACAAAACCTTTATCCACCGGATAAATCTCGTGATCCCTCCGGGATCGAGTCATCACAAGACTGAAACAATTGAACGACTGATCGGGGTCCGAATCACCGGTCCGTCATCGAACTACTGTTTCAAAACCCAAAACGTTTCATGTTTGTGTTTATGTCTTATGAAGTCATTGATGTATTAAGTCATCAATGGTATAGCATGTGGTCTTGTTCCACTACATACCATACTTAATTATCCCTTGTTTTCAACTCTAGGTCAATTACTTAACTTAGGTTTTTAAAACATAAAACTTTACAGTTTGAGTTGAAAAACACTCTTCATAAACAAACCATTTCTCGTGAGGCGAAGGTCTATGTCGCGACGCGAGGCTGAGAAGTTATCTTTACTGCTTGGAAAGTCCTTCTGCTTCGCGAGGCGAGGATTGTATCGCGACGCGAGGCAGAGAAGTGATCTTCTCTATTCAGACAGTCTTTTTGCTCCGCGAGGTGAGGATTATATCGCGATGCGAGGCAGAGAAGCTGCATCTTCACTATTTAGGATGTTCGCGGGGCGAGAACTGCTTCGCTACGCGAGGCCGAGAAGTTGCATCTTTGCTACTTAGTCGGTTCGCGAGGCGAGACGACTTCGCGACGCGAGGCCGAGAAATTTCATCTTTGTTGCTCGGGCTAGTCCACTGTCTCGCGAGGCGAGGCAATGTTAGCCTGGCGAATGCCTTATCTTCCCTCTGTCTCGCGAGGCGAGACGGGGTTCGCTGGGCGAGTGCCCTGTTTCTCCTTTTCCCTAACTCCTTCATTATCTCTTCTTTTGAAAAACTTAGTTTGATTAAAAGACCTATGGCTAAAGGAAAGACATTTTCCCACTTTGATGACACACTTTAAAGGTTAAAACTTCATTTGATCTTTGGATCAAAAATCACTTTTGTTTCTTTTTGAAATCCTAGGTTATGAAATCATGTTTTGTTGCATCAAAACTTTGCCAAAACAAGAACAACATATGTTCTTATATTTTCCTCTTACTAAGGCCACAAGCCTACTCCAATGAAAAATGGAGACTTTGCTTCACCAACAAAGCAAATGTAGCTCAAAAGCCAACACAATTATGATGAACCACAATACACATTACTACATCATAATCATACATATAAGTCCATCACACATCATGGTCTCATAATCAAACAATAAAAGTCCATACTTGATCTAGTGATCATAGTAGGTTTTTCAACATACATGGAAATGATTTTCATTCAATCATATCTTCATCAACATATGCTAAAGCACACTGCAACATACTCAAGCATAAACTCATCATGACAATCTTGTTCTCCAGGAGAACTTAACAAAACTTAACATATAAAACAGAACCCAAACTAAAAGGTTTCACCCACACATAAAATTAAACAACCATTCTCACTACCACCATCTTGGTGTGATGAGGTTCTTCTCCCCATACCTGTTGATGAGCAGATTCCCGGATCAAAGTCAGTTGATCGGTTTGTGAACCTCCTGATAATCGTCAACAACTACAACAACACAACAACCAACATTAAACAACAATCATAACCAATCTCAACTATCATAACAAAGAGGATTTCGGCCACCCTAGGTTAAAAAGGTTAGGAATTGGTTTTGGTTTTCCATTTCATGGATTCAAAGGCATTAGGAAAGCTAAGGATGAAATCAAGTGTTAAAAATCAAAAATTGATGAAAACACTATTCATCATCATCCAAAAGGGTTCGGCGAAAAATGATTTTTGAGGTATGATGAGAGTTGAATCATAAGCTCTTAGGTTAGAGATTGATGATGTGAGTTCAAAGAACTTGGTCTTACCGCAAAAGGATTTTTCTACAATTTCCTATGGATTTTCAAAGTTTTGGATCTAAGAAATTATTTTCATGAAAATGAAGATTGATCTTCAAATAAAGAAAGATGCAAGAAGCTAAGAGATCATAGAAGTGATCTTACCTTGAAATGAAGAAAGATTGCTCAAGGAATCAAGTGATTCCAACAAAAACTCAAGCTTTTCTAGGTGAAAATGGAGTTTTCTCTCAAGAACAACTATGGAGCTTCTAAGGATGAGGGGCTGTGCGAAAATGATGAAGTGAGGGGCTGAGTCCAGCCTCTTAAAAGTTCACTTAAGGGTAAAAAGGTCATTTGCCAAAAGGGTATAATTGTAAAAGTGTAAAAGACTAAGGTTAGGGGCATTTTGGTCATTTTGCGTCCAGATATTTCCGAACGTCATGACGACTCTGGCATACTCTCCCAAGTGTCCTGGGATGATGTGATATCAAGATTATCTGTTGGCGAGTTTCGGTAAATCCATATGTGGCTCCGTTCGTCACCCGATTGAGGATTCCGCCCGAATGAAGGCCAGGAAGTGATTTTTCTGAAATTTTTACGAAATTTAACCAAAACGTAGATATTCGAATTCTAAGACTTATTGTCTCATTCACCGGTCCATCTGAGGTCTTCTGAGCAGTAAAATCATACTGTCAGTGTAAAAATGCAGACCGGACTCCGTTTGAGTTTTCGACTCAAAACTTAATCGTAGCTTCCTACGATATCGTTGAGCATGAATATGGTCTCGAAATATTTTATTTCTATTCCTAAGACCTCGAATAAAATAAAGACATTAAAATACTAAAGAATTAGAAAGCGTGAAAATCGGGGCGTTACACCTAGAGTTGGCAGCGATAGTGTTTGCATTAAAGATATGGAGACACTACCTCTATGGCGCTAAATTCAGTGTGTTTAGCGACCATAAGAGTTTAAGGTATTTGTTCGACCAGAAGGAGTTGAACATGCGGCAAAGGAGATGGATGTAATTCATAAAGGATTACGAATTTGATCTACATTACCATCCAGAGACGGCTAATGTGGTAGCAGATGCATTGAGTCGGAAATCTTTGCATATGTCTGCTATGATGGTGAAGGAGCTGGAACTGCTGGAACAGTTCAGAGATTTGAATCTGGATGTGAAGCTATCCAGAGATAAGATGAGTTTGGGAATGGTCACTATCACCAGTGATTTCCTGAACTTGATCTGGAAGAAGCAAGGAGAAGACCAGTACCTACAGGAAGTGAACCAGATGGTAGAAGAAGGAAGGACCTCAGAGTTTAAAAAAGGTACTGATGGGATTCTAAAGTTTGGAGAAAGGATCTGTGTTCCAAAAGATAACGAAATCAGGAAGATGATCTTAGAGGAGGCCTATAAGAGCAAGCTATGATTTCATCCAGGAGCTACGAAGATGTACCAAGACCTGAAGAGGATGTTTTGGTGGCCAGGGATGAAGAAGGAGGTAGCAGAGTATGTCCAATCCTGTTTGGTTTGTCAAAAGGCAAAGATTGAACACCAGAAACCAGCAGGGTTATTGCAATCACTGGACGTCCCAGAATGGAAATGGGATAGTATTGCAATGGACTTTGTTTTCGGACTACCACAGACGCAAAAGTGGTGCGATGCAGTCTGGGTGATCGTTGACAGGCTTACGAAATGTGCTCATTTCTTGCCGATCAACCAGAGTTATTCTCCGGAAAGGTTAACCCAGATTTACATCAAGGAAGTTGTAAGGTTGCATGGAGTACCTTCAAGTATAATTTCGGACCGAGATCCGAGATTTACTTCCCGGTTTTGGCAAAGTCTGAACAGTGCTTTGGGAACTAAGCTACGGATGAGTTCAGCTTGTCATCCACAGACAGATGGCCAGTCTGAAAGAACGATTCAATCTTTGGAGGACCTGTTAAGAGCATGTGTTTTGGAAAATAAGGAAGTTGGGACGATTTCCTTTCACTGATTGAATTTACATACAAGAATAGTTTCCACTCAAGTATTGGCATGGCGCCATACGAGGTACTGTATGAAAGAAAGTGCAGGACCCCACTCTGTTGGTATGAAGTCGGGGAGAATCAGTTGTTAGGCCCAGAGATTGTGCAGCGGACAACAAAGCAATGTAGAAGGTTCGGGAAAAGATGAAAGTCACACGGGATTAGCAGAAGAGCTACAGTGACAAGAGGAAGAGACCCTTGGAGTTCCAGGAAGGCGACCATGTTTTCATGAAAGTCACTCCAAGAACTGGAATTGGCAGGGCAATCAAGTCCAGAAAGCTTACCCCTAGATTCATTGGACCATTTCAAATCCTTCGTCGAAGTGGTCCAGTTGCCTACCAAATTGCCTTACCTCCCAACCTATCCAATATCCATGATGTTTTCCATGTTTCCTAACTCAGAAGATACTATCCCGATCCATCACACGTGATAGAGCCTGAATCAATACAGATAAGAGAGAACTTAGAATATGAGGCGTTGCCTGAACGGATCGAAGACAAGAGGGTGAAAGAACTCCACGGAAAGCAGATTCCCTTAGTCAAGGTCATATGGGATGCAATGACGGGAGATGCTACATGGGAAAGAGAAGAGGACATGTGACAGCAGTACCTGAGTTTGTTTTAAAGGTACGACGAATTTCGGGGACGAAATTCTTTTTAAGGGGGTAGTCATGTAATACCTCGTTTTCTTGATTAAGGTGTGGGACATTAATTAAGCATGTTTAAGGGCTTAATTATGTTCCTTATGTGTTGAGAAAGCCATGGTTCAAATTTGGGACAATTTGGCCTTGGAACGAGCTCAGAATGTGCAAAAACGTGTGAGAACCGTTCTGATCAGCGTCCAACGCTTAGACATGGAGAGATCCCACGCTCTAACATTGACCCTGGATGCTCGAACGTGGGTACTTGCACGTCAAAACATGGAGAGTGGACGCGTGGGGGTGCACATGTCAGCCCGCACGCGACGCGTGGCCGAGACGTGGCAATCAGCGTTCCACGCTCAAGCGTGGAGTTTTCCCACGTCAGAGCGTGCCCACACTGAAGCGTGTAGTGTTCCCATGCTCAAGCGTGGATAACCTGACAGCACCACTTATGTTTTCTTCTGTCATTTCTCTTGGCACGAAATTCATTTTCTTCAAGGCCAGAGAACCAGTAGAGAGGGACAGAGAGGAATTCTAGAGAGAGAAGCTTGAGGTAGAAGGAGATTGGAGCATCGGATTGTGATTCCGACTACACCACTACGATCAGGGCTTCGAGTACTTCAAGATTCACCGATTGATTTCTTGATTTCTCGAAGGTAAGCTCGAATCCTTAACATGTTAACTTTATGTTCTTCGTGTTCTTCGAGCTTTTCCCTTGAATCTCTTTGGTTTTGGTATTGCCCAAGGGTTAACAATGATTGTTTACCCATTGTTTTCGTGATTAGGACAAAGTTCGTGATTGTGGGTGTGCGAGCTCTCGGAGGAGGCTGCAGCTGCGAGTTAGGTGGTTGAGAACCACGTGGTGGTGGCGGTGGAGGTTGATTTCGTGGTGGTTGTGGTGGTGGTGGTGAGCTTGTGATCATGTTCGTGATTCCGGCTATGCAATCCTTCAGATGGGGAGAAAGAAACTGTTATCGTCGGGAAGGCAAGCATAGTGTAGAATGTATGCATGTGTAGGGGACCCTTAAACCCTACTAGAGATTGAGCCCATGGCAAAGTACCTAAACCCTAGGTGTAGGTATCTTTGGGGCTATCACCGCTATGTTAATACCCTAGGCTAGACGACGTTGTTGTTGATTTTGATTTGATATGCATGCTAAAATGCCTATGTGGTTAATGTTGTATCTGCGTAATATGATGATTTGTGTATTAGCATGCTTGCTGATATGATGATGTTATTATTGTTGTTGGCATTATGCTGTTTGCGATAATTGTCGTGTGGTGGCATAATGCCGTAGAATTAAGTTTGGCTATGTGCCGTGCTGTTCATCGGGTCGATACCGCGGATGGTGCCATTGCTATTATGCTGTTAATTTGAGGCTGTGGCCGTGTTATTTGAGCTCTGGCTCATGGACACGTGGCGTCGAGGTTGTGGCCATGTGGATGCAGTGGCATCGTGTTGTTTCTGATTGAGAGCTTAGGCGTGAGATCAGGTATCGAACCCGTTGAGGATGTTTGTGGTATATCATAGCATGATTGATCCCAATGGGGGATGCCCAAGTGAGGGCGAGATGTGTAACACCGATCCCGAGGCGGGATGTCCAATTGGAGACGTTATTGATCCTTACGGGGATGTCCAAGTGGGGACGTGAATTATTGATCCTTACGAGGATATCCAAGTGGGGACGTATTCTATTGATCCCGACGGGGATGTCCAATTGGGGACGTTATTGATCCCGACGGGGATGTCCAACTGAGGACATGATGAAATCGGCCGACATGCATATCGGGATTTGTATCCCTCGTAGAGGTTTGATCTGTGACAATAATTCCTTGAGATGGATGTGATGTGTGACTCGAGAGATGGCTGTTGGAATGTTGCATGTTTTCTGTTGCTGTGTGCTACATGTGTATATACTATCCTATTGCCCCTCTCCCATGTTTGATGATACGTATTTCTTATCTCCTCGTCTTTTCTCTGTGTGCTTTTTGTTTTATGGGAAGACCCGTGGAGGAACTAGACGCTGAAGAGCTGGATGGCACCCCTTACGAGCCGGATGCCGGTGGACGAGCTACGAACCCCAACCCTGAGAGGTTTTGAGTTTTAGGTACCAGAGGAGGATGAAGAACAGGGTAGTTCAGGATATCGTCGCCATCAGTGGTGGGATTTCTGCCAGTGCGTCTGTGCTAGGAGTGTGCTGTGAGGATTTTGATGTATTTTGAGCGGGGAGGGTGAGTGCTGGTCTGCTTCGCTTTGCTGGTGTATAAAGCACGCTAACGTTCATAATACGGTTTAAGGTTAGTTAATATCTTAGGTTATTTAATGGAACGGTGGGTCGTCTCACTCACAACTTTTCCATCTTCATCCATCTTGTTTCTAAATACCCATATTGTTCCAATTATGGATTTATCATTTGTTTCTTGAACTAGAGTCCAAACCTTGTTTCTCTCGAACTGATTGAGTTCTTCTTGCATGGCTAAGATCCATCCATCGTTCAAGAGAACTTCGTCTACATTTTTTGGTTCTAACTCAGAGATGAAAGCTGAATCAACTTGATTTTTGAAGGTTGACCTTGTTCTTACGTTATGACTAGGTCGACCTAGAATTTGTTCTTCAGGATGATAAACTTTGAATTGCCAAGATTTCTGACTATCATTTGAGGATTGAGGATTGTGATCATCAGTTTTGACTTCTTCGAAGATTTCCTTCCCATTGTTGGTTGGACGATGATCATTCAGATCGATATCTACAAGTGATTCGTCCAGTTCTGATAATATTTTATCAGGCTTCTTGTCATCAAATTTAACATGAATAGATTCTTCGACAATTAATGATCTACTATTATAAATTCTGAAAGCTTTCGATGTTTCAGAGTATCCTAAGAAAATACCATTATCAACTTTGGCATCAAATTTGCCTGGATTGTCTTTAGTATTTAATATAAAGCAGGCACATCCAAAAGGGTGAAAATATGAGATGTTAGGTTTTCTTCCTTTCCACAATTCATATGGAGTCTTTTTCAGTATTAGTCTTATGTATACTCTATTTTGAATATAGCATGCTATGTTGACAGCCTCAGCCCAAAAGTTTTTAGAGACAGAGTTATCATTGAATAATGTTCTTGCCATCTCTTGAAGAGACCTATTCTTTCTCTCAACGACCCCATTTTGTTGAGGTGTTCTAGGGGTAGAGAAATTGTAAAGAATACCATTTTCTTCATAGAATAGTTGGAAGTTTACATTCTCAAACTCTTCTCCATGATCACTTCGGATTGAGTTGATACATATACCTTTCTCATTCTAAATCCTTTTGCAGAATATTGAGAATACTTCAAAAGACTCGTCTTTGTGAGCTAGGAACATTACCCATGTCCATCTAGAATAATCATCAATAATGACAAGTCCATATTTCTTTTCACTTAGGGAGGCAGTCCTTGTTGGACCAAACAAATCTAAATATAGCAATTGTAAAGGTCTGGATGTTGAAACAATATTCTTTGAATTAAAAGAATTTTTAACTTGTTTCCTTTTTTGATAGGCATCACAAAGAACATCTGATTTATAGGCCAGCTTTGGTAATCCTCTTACGAGGTTTTGCTTTTGTAGCTTTGAGATTAATCTCGGGCTTGCATGATCAAGTTTCTGGTGCCAAATCCATTGCTCATCATTCACAGGCATTAGACATGATATATTTTGATTAGAGAGGTCCTCCAAGTCAATTTTATATACATTGTTTTGCCTCTTACCAGTAAATAGAGTGGATCCATCAACATATTTGACTATACATTTATCTTTGTTGAAAGAAACCACAAACCCGCTGTCACACAATTAGCTTATGCTAAGCAGATTGTGTTTTAACCCTTCAACTAACAACACATTATTTATAGAGGGAGAATTATTCTTACCAATCTTACCAATACCTACAATCTTTCCCTTTTGATTGCCACCGAATACAACCGATCCTTCAGACTTTGGCTTTAGGTCTAGGAACATAGACCTTTCTCCCGTCATGTGTTGTGAGCATCCACTATCCAGGTACCATGTAACACCCCCCTCGCGGGTGCTACATACCCGGACTCTAATGCGAAAATAAATGAAGAAAATAAAACGCTGGTTGCTTTCGGAAATTACTTTAATTAAGTAGCTACGTTCGAAAACGCGGTTTCTAAAAATTTTCTGCATGCATATACAAAACAACTCAAGACGAAGAAATAAATTTCATATCACACATTCATATTCACTGTTCATAGAAACATAAACATAACGTAAAACCTGGTCTAACATATAACATATTACATATTACAGACTTAGAAATAAGTTCAACATATGTGCAGTAATATAATATAAGACTGCTCAAAATAAAAGACTCCTAAGCTGGTCGGCTAAAAGTAGCCATTGGGGTACAACCTAACGTCAACTTCATCAGAACGCTCCGTCATCCGAGTCCTCATGTCTCCGCGGGGACCTATGATCAACATCTGTATATGTTTTGCAAAAACACAACAATGTGTCCAACATATACAGGCAAAGGTGAGATACTCATATAAAGTTTATCACGATAGCCGCACAAGCGAAAAACAGCATAAAAACAGTTATATGAACAGGTATTTCTATAATACAGTACTGTCATGACCCGAATTTTGTAGTCATGACCGGCCAAAAGGGAAAGTCTCTTCTTTCCCCTTCGCAACCTCTCAAACATACCAATTCGTCTCATCCAAAGTCTAAAAAAACTATCATTCAATAATACATTATAAGATCGAATAATATCACCAGGGTCAAACCAAAACATAACATAAATTTACAAAGTCCTGCTTACACTAAATACAACTTAAAACCTATGGGTTCAAACCCTTCCAAATTGTCCACATGACATCCAAGGCTTCTGGCGGCATCGCAAATACTTGCAACTGAAATGTTAAATGTGGGATGAGTCTATTGACTCAGTGAGGGAGTTCCCCCCAAACACATGCAGTCATACATAAACAAGTGCAAACTAAAACCACACATACATTCATGCATATCCAAAAACTCATAACATCAATACATAACACGACTAAGATCACACATATGCAACAATAGACCTCTTATCCTCAAACTGGGTACTTGTGGAATGACTTGCACACATATTATTAGTTTTTTTTTCCCTCATGGATCATGTCCCACTCATAAGGGGATACATATCATATACTCATATCGAGTCTTTGGGGTTCCGATTGGGGTTGCTCACTAAGGTCCCCCACCTCAACAGTTTTAATTTTTTTATCCCGGAGATACTGCCCCCCGGCAAGAACCAACATCCCTCCTAACGCCCGGGGTATCTAACGGGGCCCTCTCATCCCCGACGGTGATATTTATATTCCGGAGCTTCCCGCTCCCCGGTTGGCCTACCCAAAGATTCATAATCTTTCCTTGGCAATCCATTCCATCAAGTATTTCACATGATATTCGCAAAATGAACATACACATGGATTCACATCATTCCAAACATATTATCAAAATAGGCAAGACTAACACTTACCATAATATCCTCATATCCATAATTCTATTATAAAGGGAAATCAATATATCGCCTCCAAAACACAAAATCAATAACTCTATAGTCATGAGCATTTATCAACATCTCAAATATTCATTTCAATTCAAAAAAAAAAAAAAAAAGTTCTCAACCATAACATCAATGAAGAATCAATAATAGTCCAATAACAAATTTAACAAACAAGTTAAGCACTTCTTAACTAAAGATAACACTTACATAATTCATATAAATTTCTTAAACCAAGTTTCAATTTTATGCTAACACCACGAACATAATTCAACTCTGGGGATATAAATCATCATCAATAATAATTCATTAAATAATACAACAATATTTCAAGTATTATAGCATAATCCAAGCTTAAGCATACGAGAATCAATATCTTCTTCCATAATTCTATCCAACATTTATATTCAAGACATTAGATAACATCATCAAACTAAAATCATTTTTCATATCATAAATACATTCACAACACCACGGTTCCAAACTTCCTTTAATATAAATCATACTATAATCAATAAAATATTAGTTATTCACTTATCTTAGCATCATACATGCCCTACATTGTATCTAGGCTTAGCTCATCATATAATAAATACATCCAGATTTCTATATATATATATATTTGAGAGCCAAAGAAAATAAAATAAAAACACCAACAACCCCTATTCCCAACGAAAAACACCCATCATATTAATTCCATGCAAAAGAAAAATCAACTTCACAGCAGTCACACAACTGCTGGACGATGACAATAAAAAAAAATGTGAAGTTCTAGTGTACACCAAATCTAAACATGAAGATATTAAAAAAAAAACCATGTCCAAGTTATGGTGGTTGAAAGTAACCAATGAAAATTATAGCTATGCATAAACAAAAGCAATCTTTACCTATTCGAAAACCAAAGCCCCTTAGGGTTATAAAACTTTAAAAACAATTCAAGTTTCAGTCATAAAAAAAAACTACTTTTATGACTCTGAATCACCTATTTACTTTATTTGCATATAACGAAATAAATATGGAATTGTATTATGGCTTCAACAGAACCATGATATTTCCCAAAAAAAAAACTTCTCGAAAATCAAATAAGCAGCAGAATCAATCATGAATTCCTATCAATAAAGTTTGGCAAGCGAGGAAATTGAAAAAAAAGAAAGAAAGGAAACGAAAACTACTGGAAAAACTAACTACACAGAAGCATAAATATAATCCCTCACCTTTTGAAGATCTCTTGTTAGACTCTAAGAAACAAACTGAAATGGAGGAAGAAAGGGAAGCAGAACCACCAATGGAGCTTCTCTTCTTGTCTCCTCTCTCTAGGGTTCAGAAATTTGGTGTCAAATGGCAAAGGGGGAAAGGGCTTCTCTCTTCTTAAAAAGAAACCTAAGGAATTGGACAATAGTGCCTTTCATTAAAAGAGCATTATGGACAAGACCCAAAAAAAAAAAAAAAAAAAAAACATTAACTTACTAGTTAAATTTTAATTAACTTGTTAAGGGTGTGTCAAGTTATGCACTACCCTATTGATGTCTTAAAATCCTTATTTAATTATCAAAAGAAAATCGATGAGCATTTTTTATTATAGCATACTATTTAATTTAAAAACATGTTTATAAAAAAAAATTCATATAACCTTTACACAAGAAAAAAAAATTAAACTTACCAGACATGACATCATTTAATTATTATAATTAAAATTATTAAAATTACGGGATATTACAAGTACAACATCTCAAACACATTCATCAGTTATAATAATGCATGAGACTTCAATATCATCTTTCTAATTCATGTACTCCGGAGATTCTAATTTCCCAACATCGAGCGATAGGCCGTAGTAACACCCGTAACACAATTGTCCTCATGAGTCGGCCTCTCTATTTAGGTCCGAACTCCAATTGTTCCAGGGTACCACATCCATCATATCCTGAATACGCCAGTCTCTGATCAAGTTCATTCTTGTTTGGCAGCCGATTTACCACGGCACGGGGTTGCTACGCCACCGGCGACCTGTGGGATCTCGAACACAGAATGCCCCTATAGACCTAGTGGTCTTGACTGATTAAATTCTCAACTACTAGAGTTGTAACTCGGTTTCAAATGGCACGTCTGCTGGTTCATACATGTACACAGAAAGTTTTCTGTTTTCCTTGCGTTCATTCTTTCAAATGTCGAGACATAAAGTCTACGACTCGTTTCAAAAAGGCATTAAGCCCACTCAAATCAAAAACACAGGACACGAAGTCCGAGTGTTCAATCCACAAAACACTAGCCCCGACGTCTCGGCCACTAGGTTTGGGCTCATCTCAAAGATTCATCATATTTCTTTTGGTTTTGTTTTTCTCAAAACAAATTTGGAAAACAAAACACGTTCATTGTTCTTGAAACAAAACATTTCTTTATCAAAGGAAACATTTTTCATGGAAAACACCTTTCTTGAAAACAAATACCGTTTTCTAAGGTTTCACGCCTCTTTAAAACACTTTACTGAACAAAACACATTTTGCACGACTTTTCACAAAACCACTTTTTACTTTTCAAAAGAACATACTTTTCAAAAAGGAAACTTAACTTTTCTTGAAAAGCAACACGTTTTCCAGAAACCACTTTTTGATTCCAAAACACGGTTTTCAAAACTTTGATTTCAGTTTCGAGTCTTTTTATAATTATCGAGATATAGCCAGTCCTATACTCATCCAGGATATATATATATATATATAATATATCATCATCATCATCATCATCATCATCATAATATCAACTAAGGCACCCATGCCACAAATTATCAACAAGTGTGCAAATATGTTTCATTAAGTAAAACAAATCCATACATCATTTAAATTCATCTACAATTCAATAATCAAGTGATCATAACACATATATCAAACATGCACTATGAAGCTACCAAACTTAAATGACTACCTCCTTTTACCTGATAAGGAAGTTCAATCCAAACTCGATTGGTTCTCGGCTCCGGCTCCGTTCTCGTTCGCGTCGGTTAAGACAGTCAAACACAATTCAATTCAAACCACAAATCAACATCAATAAACAACATCAAAACATAAATTTCCTTCCCCTAAATGTCATAGGGTTTGGCTATGAAAAGATAAAAAGGTTAGGGATCTCATTTGGTTCCAAACTTTTGGATGGTTGATTCATAAGCTTTGTTAACACTAATACAAGTCCTATGAATCAAAAATGTGAAACAAAACTTATGGATTTTTCTTATGAAGCTCTCGGCCTCTTTGGGAAAACTAGGCTAGGAATTGATTTGATTTTCCATCACTTGGATTCAAGAACACTAGGAAAACTAAGGATGGAATCAAGAGTTAGAAATTAAAAATTTGATGAAAAACACTATTCATCACCATTACTACGGTTCGGCCACTTTGGGGTTTAAGAGCTAGGATGAGACTTGGATCATGAGCTCTTGGGTTTAGATAGAGGATGATGAGGTGAGTTCAAAGAAATTAGTCTCACACCAAAAGGATTTTTCTACAATTTCCTATGGATTTTCAAACTTTTGGATCTAAGAATGAGTTTCATGAAAATGGAGTTTTGATCTTGAGACTGAGAGAGATTCAAGAAGCTAGGAGACCATAGAAGTGATCTTACCTTAGAATGGAGGAAGATTGGTCAAGGAATCAAGTGATTTCAACAAGTGAATCAAGGTTTTCAAGGAGAAATAGATTTTTCCTCAAGAACAACTATGGAGTTCTTGCTTGGGAGGGGGGCTGTGCGTGAATGGGGGCTGAGAGGGGCTGTTTTCAGCCTTTTAAAATGTCACTTAAGGGTAAAAAGGTCATTTGGTTCAAAGGGTAAAATGGTAAAAGGTGAAAAGGCTTAAGTTAGAGATATTTTGGTAATTTCGCGTCCCGAAATTTCCAATCGTCATGACGACTCTGGCATGCTCTCCCAAGTGAGTTGACATGATGCGATATCAAGATTATCCGTTGTCGGGTCCTGGTAAGTCCATACGCAGCTTCGTTCTCCACCCGATTGAAGATTTCGCTCGAACGGAGGTCAAGAAATGATTTTTTTGAAATTTTTGTGAAATTTAATCAAAACGTAGAGAATCGAATTCTAAGACTTACTGTCTCGTTCACGGGTCCATCTGAGGTCTCCTGAGCAGTAAAATCACACTGTCAGTGTAAAAACGCAGACCGGACTCCGTTTGAGTTTTCGACTCAAAACTTAATCGTAGCTTCCTACGATATCGTTGAGCATGATTATGATCTCGGAATATTTTATTTCCATTCCTAAGACCTCGAATAAAATATAAGTTCATAAATACTGATTAAATAGGAAAATTCGAAGATCGGGATGTTACATACCATGATTGGTGTTTTCTTCCTGTTGTTAAGCAAGTCTCTTCCTTTTCTATTTCTGTTTCAGAGGATATACTTGCCATGAGACACATATCTGCTGTTGGGGATGCAGGTGGAGATCTTTCCAGAATATCCATTAGGTTCATCATTCCCCAAGCAGTTGTCTCTTCAGCCAGGGTTTCTCTTCTTGCTCCGTGTACACTCCGAAACAGGAAAGCTCTTGCCTCACAATCAAGAGCAACTCTTCTTCTTTCCTCTAAGGTGTAATATTCTAGAGGTTTCATGGTGTATTCTCCATTGACGATGATGATGGGACAGAAGGCTTCATCAGTGAGAGTTTTCCAGTGTTCTTCTGATCCTTGGGTTGTTACAAAGGATCTGAAGTTTTCCTTCCAAGCTTCATATTCTGATTCTGATGATTGATAAATAGGTGGTGCTCCAAAACAAGCAGGTCGCCTTCTCATGAATAAGGCGTCAAGCATGTCAATCACTCTTTTTGCAATATCACAATATATCATAATGTTGACAGTTCTTTTGTCTAGGGCACACGTAAGAGTGCAGACAACTCTAGCATTGATTCTCACTCTTCTTTCTTCTTCTTCAGAACACTCAGCCCTTGATTTAACTATTAGTTCACCATTGATAACAGTAGTAGGACAAAAGTTATCATCGGTATATGCTCTCCATAGGTCATCAACATTTTGTTCTAAGTTGAATCTCATGAATAGTTCTCTCCACATGGCATAATCACCAGTTCCATAGAACATAGGTGGTCTGCTTATAGAAAGACTATTGAAATCTCTTAATGACTCAGCCTCAGGATATGAGATGATTGAAGAGGTAGATTGTTCCACTTCTTCAGAAGATTCTTCAGAGAGTTGATTTTCAGACTCGAGACATAGGTTTGCCTCTTCTTCGTTTTCTTCTTCTTCAGAAGAGTCAAGGTCTTCCCTTGTTGCCATGAGATTCTTGCTTTTCTTTTTGAAGAACTTTTTCTTATCTTTCAGCTGAGGGCACTCAGCCTTGAAGTGGCCTGGTTTCTTTCACTCATAGCAAACCATTGGATTTTTGTCCCTGGTTTCACCATGGTCTTTGACATTTTTCTTTGTAAAGGGTCTTCTTCTCATGTTTTTCTTTTTCAGAATACGTTCAAGTTTCTTTGATATGAGAGACAGTTCACCATCAGATTCTTCTTCTTCTTCATCTTGATCATTTTCGTCGCTGGACTCATTTGCTTTGAGAACTTTCGAGCTGCTGGCTTTTTGACCTTTTAAGGAAATAGTTTTGCCTTTCTTTGTAGGGTTGTCCTGGTTAAGCTCCTGCTCATGAACTTGAAGAGTTCCCACAAGATCGGTCAAGGTTGACAGATCCATGGCTTCAGTGATTGCAGTGATGAGTGGTCTCCATTCCTTATGTAAACTCTTGAGGATCTTTGTAAAATTTTTTTTTTGTAGTATAAAATTTTCCAAGAGACTTGAGATTGTTGATAATAGTTTGAAAATGACCTATCATATCAACGATGGTTTCTCCAATTTCCAATGTGAACATTTCATATTGACTCATAAGAATAATGATCTTTGAGTCCTTTATTTTAGATGTTCCTTCATGAACATTGGATGGAGTATCCCAGATTGGTTTTGCTGATTCACATGCTTGAATTTTTTGGAACTCGTCTGGACTAAGAGCACACAACAGTGTGTATCTAGCTTTGTAGTTTTGCTCCATCCTTCTTCTCTCATCATCGGTCCACTGAGATTCATCTTTCTCAGTGCCATCAGGATTGTTGACGATGTGAGGACCGTTCATGATTAAAGGCCAAAGTGCAGAGCTGGTACTTAAGATGAATCCTTTGAATCTTTCTTTCCAGTAGAGGTAGTGAGTGCCATTAAAAAATGGCGGTCCAGTCAAGGAGGTACCTTCAAGAACAGGTTGACTTCCATTGGGCATCCCTTGTCCTGCCATCGAGCTTTTTGGATCTTTTCCTCAAGCACGGCTAAATGCTCAACCCAGAGGCTGAGCTCTGATACCAACTGAAAGTGAAACAGGGAAACACAAGAAAGGGGGTTGAATTGTGCTTTTTAACCGATTTTCGAAATCTTTTTCTGAAAAGCGTTTTAGACAAGCAAGATGAAAGAATCAAATAAAAACGATAAACAACGTTTAAGAGACTTTGTTTTCAATCCCCAAGTTAGTAAATAAATAAACTTAACAAGATAGGGATAGAGAGATTCACACAGAGATATATCCTAGTTTACTCTTTCAAATCAAAGAGCTACGTCCAGTCCCTTCCCTGAGAAGGATTTTCCACTAAATCACTTAGCACTTTTCACAAGTTGTTTCCTAGTCACTCCACGACTACAACTCCAAGTACTCTACACCTCTCCGGGCTACAAGTATTCTTTTAGAGACAACCCTCTTCAGGCTCAACAAATCCTAAGACTTGAGTGGGGTTTTTTGAGCTTTTTACAGACTCACTAAGAGTGAGAGTATTACATGATACAACTCTTAACAATCTGATTATAACTTTACAATGAAAGAACAAGAAGGTTTACAGATCAATATTGCTTTGAAGCTTTTGTTGCACAATGAATTTTCTCTTGAATAATTTCTTGCTCTTGTGTGTCTTCTTTTTCTTCAGAAGAGGGTCTTCTTATAGCTTTGTCTATCCTTCGAAATTCAAACGCTAGGAAACTTTTCCGTTTAGACTCAGTGAAACAATCTGTTAGACACAAGTCTATTTGGCAACTGTTCTCCGTTAGATATTTGTCCTTTTGAAAATGAGGAGGCAAGGTTGTTCTTGGTAGAGTAGCACCTTGAATTTTAGCAGATTGATTTGCCTTTTTGGCCGACAAGCATTTTGCTCTACGTGGTTTGCTGTGTACGACGTTTGTACCTTTTTTTGTCTTATGTGAAAAGATATTTTCTTTTCAAAACAATCAAGACTTTCAAAAAAAAAAAGAGTCTTGTCATCTGAAAAATAAAGTTAATGGGCGCACATGTATATATAAAAAGTTGGACGTACAATTTGTATAGACAGTTGGACGCACAATTTGTAAGACAATTGGACGCACAATTGTGTAGACAGTTGGACGCACAAAAATACTTTATGATGATGTCTGTACGTAGGCCTTTACCACTTTAGTCCAGAAATCTTTTGTACGAACCACAATGTTTCTTTGGACGCAAATATTGCTTTGAGCTTTTTGTTCTTTATGAGAGAGATGAAACTTTGGACTTTGAGAAATAATAATCTTTTTAAGAGTCCGTCTGAAGTCAGAAACATAAAAAGGTCTTTTGACCGTATGGATTAGCAAAATCCGGACTTCGACTATATTCATTAAACATATAATAATTTTGTTAATCATTAAAACTTTTAGGGGTCATTAGCCATTACTGTTTTGGTTCTAACACAACCTCTTTCTACATAATGCTCTATCCTTCCTCAAAATAATTTATTCTCACTTCCATAATTGGTCCATGAAGTCCAAAAAACAGTCATATCAACAGCAAAAAAGATAACCAAACACCCAAACAATTCATTCCATCCAAAAACGAATAGCCCAAGGCTTCAAATCATCACCGCCTAACACCCTGTAGAATGCAAATCCATTGTAACATATATATAAAATTAAATAAATATTAATATATAGGTATGTGTAACACCCTTTCTGGAGGCATCACATATCGGACATTTTATAAGAATATAAGGCCGAAAAACGGGTTAATTAAAATCATTTTAAAAAAATGGGATAAATTTTTCCTTTTCTCAAAACATAATTATAAAAGCTTGTAACCGTTTATGCGTGTAAGGTAAATAGAAACATTTCAGAATATAAGATTATAAGTTCATAAAGGTTTACAAAAAAGCCCAACCCGATTACATAAAGTAAATAGAAGGATACAGACTCATCATAAAGAATTGGAGACGCAGTTCCTAAACATAAGGTACTTGGAGACGCGACTCCACAAAAAGATAAAAGAAAGGTATAGACACTCTGATACCCTACACTGGCCGATAAGTACAACAGACTACACGGGAAGACATTCCTCGGAACAACCGCTGAATGCTTCCTCTGACTTCTCCTTTACGGAGAGACAAACGAAAGAAATAGGAAGGTGTGGGTAGATAAACTCACTCCTAGTCTCTTCAGTCATCGCCTTTGATAAGACTTTTCAGTGAATAAGCCTTATAGTCTTCCTAATACAGTGTATCAGGGTCGTATTCACAGAGACTCGCGCGATATTATGCCATTCAACAATGTTTATAATCTTAAGTTTGCCAATTTTGAAAAAAGTTTAAAAGCAGTAAACGTTTTCAAGAGTAAAATTTTAAAGGATCACAATTCGTAAATGAAATTAACCGTAGTAATGAGATGTTGGGATTAGATTTCATCAATCTCCTTTCCTAGTATCCAGATGATCAAACATACATATTCCCTCCATCCATCAATATCCTCATCATCAAGTTAATCATACATCATTAATTCCTTAATGAGATGAGATATCAATCTTCTTTCCTAAATATTGATCCCTCAAATGTTTAACAAAGAAGTTTGAGTTGAGCTCCGATGATTCAATGACTAATGGACCTAATTCTATTCCTAGATATTAGATTCATTAGATGATCTATTCTAAAACCAGATTCAAAGAGTATTTTCCAATAACACTTCAAATCAAAGATCAAGTTATAGTTGATCACTCCATAACAAGCATGAAGAACAAGAATAAATCATAGAAATTGATGTATAGAAAGGAAAATATATATATATGAATCAAAAGAGATACATGAGAGTTGATTGATTACATCTAATCCCAACAAAGGGTGAAATAGCTATCCATTTCCATGCTAGCCATCAACAAAAAGGTGATAGGATGAAGTTCCTCAATGGTTGAACACGTTTTTAGCTCTAGAACTGGTGAAGCACCTTCTGTATCTTCGTTCCTTCCAGAAAGAGAAAGTGTCCTCCTTTTGCTCCCCTTTTTCTTTTTGTATCCCCCAGAATTTCAAAACAGGGCAACCAGTAAATGATTAATTCGCTTAGCCCATACAAATTCGCTAAGCGAATGAAGAATTCTTCAGGTGGAAGAAAGGTATTCGCTTAGCGCTGATGATCGCGCTAAGTGAATTTGATTTTACAAACTTCCCTGGTTTCTATGACAAATGCGCTTAGCGAATTCAATTTCGCTAAGCAAATCTTCAAAACCCGTCTGTGAGATCACCTGTCTATGATCATCTGTCTGATCACTTGGCACAAATTCACTTAGTGACACTATTTTAGCTAGGCGAATTTGTGGCAGTAAGTTGCTGCTAGTTTTTGTCCTTTTCGCTTAGCGACAATGCCTTAGCTAAGCGAAATTTCTCCAGCTTTGGCTCTTTAAGGCTTTTCAAATTCTTCTACTCTCTCATTTCTTCACCTGTATACACAAAACATGAGTTTAAGAAGCAATCTTCAAAATTTCATATTATATATACTACTAAACAACTATTTACAACATTAATCTTTTGGGGGTCAAGTATACTAAATTTCACCAATTTTAAGTTCAATACGTACATTAAATTTCTAATGTTTTCAAGTAAAAAAGGTACTTATCAAACTCCCCCCAACTTAGAACTTTATTTGTCCTCAAACAAAAGTCATCAAATCAAAAAGATAGTTATCATGATCCGTACTTATAAAACATGGTTTGAAAACAATCAACTTCCACTTTGCAGCACAAAAACTTTAACTACTAGCATGATCAATTTCAAAATCTTATGAATGGTGCCCTCAACTGAAAACCATACCCATAGTACAACTGCATAATTCTGTTAGAAATCAGTAAAAATAGCAATTCTCTATCAGGAAATCAGGAAATATGAAATTTCTCACAAAGTGTTTCACTCCACAAAAGAATGCCTGGGTGAGTGTTTCTCTCAATCCATACACTGCATCCACACAAAATCAAATTTGTTTGTCATCTCCACTGCTGTCACAAAGTACATAAGCAAGCATGAATCACTAAGGTCTCTTAAGGGTTGTAATGTGGCCTGGTTACAAAGGAATTTGGTTTTTCTGGATAAACAACAAACACTTTAAAGATTAAGAGAGCATTCTTAATTATATTCTACCAAAACCAACTCTCTATCCTCTTAAACCATTTAGAACCAATTTTTTTGTTCCTTTGTTTCAATCAATTCCTTCCTTCTCTCTCTCTTTCTTTTCTCTTTGTATTTTTTTTATAGAACAGAGAGAGAAGGAAAATTGTTGGTGTACAATTAACAATCTTAACCCTTTCCCTTTTATGATTAAACTATTCCCCCGAACTTGTATACAATAACATAATAGCTCAAGATAAATTCAAAATGCTCTCTTAATCCTCTTAGGTGTGGGAGAGACTTTGTTTTTCTTTTAGGCTCCAAAAAGGGGGGTTTGCACACATGAAAGAATATTTTCCTTTTAGGCTCAAAAGGGGTGATCAAGGGATATAATTACTTCCAGGTTATGCAACATCCTGTTTTTTTTACACTATGCTTATACGTGTTAATATTTGCTTGTATATGTTGTATATATGTTGTTTGTGATTGTTCTTGATGTCCAAGTTCATAGTTGGGGTAGTTTAGCCTTACGGAATGGTCAATGCATTCAAGTCCAAGAAACATGTTTTACGGTTTTGTTCATATCTTGAGTTCTAGACATCCGATTGAGGTGATCTTGGATGCGTTGGAAAGCTTAGAGAATTGTCTACAAGTCTTATTTCAGGTGTTAAGGCCAAATTCGGCTTCTATAGTTTCGCGTAGCGAAAGGACTTCGCCTAGCGAATCTGGCAGACAGATTCTTGCGGCTCTCTGGTTCGCCTAGCTAAAATGTATTCGCGTAGAGAATCTGCGCACAACAGAATCGTGTTTTTGGGCTTCTAATCAGTCCATAATGACCCTAACTCATATTTATACCCTAAGACTCGACCTAAACCTACTTTCTAAGTCGAAAAACTCTCAGAAGCTGCCTCTTCCTCTCCAAACAAGGATTTCTAAACCCTTTCCAAGGATCCCTGAAGGAGATTGCACCATAGTTCATCGTTCTTCATCTCTTTCGCTTGAAGAGCATCACTGCCATCACAAGTCCTCTTCCTAGTTGTTGCTCTTGAACCTTTTGGGGCTGTGATTGTGAAGTCAAGCGTCGTAAGATTGAGCATTCGTGTAGACGCAACCTTTTCCGGACCTTTTCCTTCCTTTGTTCGTGGTGATCGTCATACCAGGTATGGGGGGAAGAAATAGATCATGAGTACGTGGGTTTTGGGATAGGTTAAGATGAAGGGGTTAACCCATGACCCCTATATGTGTGTCTATATGCATTGTAAATGCCTATGTGTATGCTATGAGTGTAATTATGTGTATGTTATGTATATGCCATGTATATGCCTATGTGAATATTGTATAAATATATATGTTTATGGTTCTATGATTATGATTATAGGTGTTTGTCTTGATGATATGATTGAAATATTATGATGTGCGATGAATAGTATGAATATAGATACGATATGCATTGATGAGATTTTATAATGTGCATTGATAATGATGACTTGATGATGATGTGCGTTACAATGAAGAAAATAGGATTAATAAAAGAACATAGCTTTAGAATGTTTGGCACCCCATAATGAATGAGTTGTTATGAGAGGTGGGATTGATAATATTGGATTAGTCTTGGAAATCCATAGGAATGATCCTTGAGAGATGGGATGATAGGCATAGGGATAACTTAGGCGAATAGCCATTCGCGAGGCGAGACAGAGAGACCATTTGTGGTCTGGCATAATTCGCCTAGCGGATTGTATTCCGCGAGGCGAATGAGAGAACCAGATAGTGGGGCTCTCGGGCTCGCCTCGCGAGCCAGGATTCGCCTAGCGAATCTGAGAACCTGTTTAGGAGCTCTCGGGCTCGCCTCGCGAGCCACGATTTGCCTAGCGAATCTGGGTTTCTCACCCATATTCTGTTGTGAAGGGATAATGGTTAGGGTATTGGGAAAAAGACTGTGAGGTCATAATTCAAGGTTGATAATATAGAAAAGAACATTAATAACTATATGACTTGAGATTTAAATATTAGGATTAAGTTATAATCTTAATAAGGTATGAATTGTGGTTTAGATATTAGGATTAAGTTACAATCTTAATAAATATATGACTTGAGGTTTAAATATTAGGATTAAGTCATAATCTTAATAAGATATGAATTGAGGATTAGATATTAAGATTAAGTTATAATCTTAATAAATATATGACTTGAGGTTATTAAGATTAAGTTATAATCTTAATAAAATATGAATTGAGGTTTAGATAATAAGATTAAGTATAATAGTTAACAAAGATAATGTTAAGTTAAGACTTAACAAAGAGAACGATTAATAAGACGATGATGTTATTGGTAACGACGTACTGTTACCGATGTTGTTGTTTAAATCATTCTTGATGCTTATTGGTCAAGTTTGATGTTGTTAAATCATCTTTGATGCTTGTTGGTCAAAGTTGATAGCCATGTAATGGTGTTGATGGTGGATGGTTGGACATGTATTTGCATGTTGTTGAGCATAGCATGCATCATACGTTGACGTTGATATGTTGGGTGGAAAGCAAACGATGAATCGCGATAGTGGAGGCCACGATGGGTGTTATCCCGGCCTTGCGGGTACGTTGGGTATGGAAGTTCCAGGTGACATGGGCTAGCTACCTATTGTCGGAGTGACCTAAAGAATAAGCTTGAGTACCCTGACTAGCCACTATACGTTATCAGGATTAGTGAGAGTGTTCGGGGATGGCCTATGGTCTGGCATATCATCCACGTTGATAACCGGACATGTACTCCTAATCGTCTTTCCAGAGTTAGAGTTGTTGGCCACATGCATATGCAGTAGTGATGTTGCATTCGCATTAACATGCATCCTTGATATATATTGATTATATCTGTGTTGATTGATGTATGTTGTATGCCATCTTAATTACTATTCCATTCCGTTTACATATATTCATGATTGTGTTTCTTACCCCTCTCTTTGTTATTCTTGTGCATATGTTGTGGTATATGCAGAGGAGGGTGAGCATGCTGACGAGGAGTGATCCCGAGGAGATCTCTCTTAGTAGTTAGGATTTATGATTTATGTTATTATGTTTTATTCCGATGTATTATCGGTATATGTATACCAGCTCTGATATGTGACATCGGGATTTGGGTTACGTTTATTATTTATGTTTTCCGCAGTTTGTTTTTAAAGGATTTTGATTATTTCAGATTCCTATGTTTTACGCTATAGATGATGTGATGCACATTACCCTTGAGGATATGTTTTTATTTTAATTGTTATATTTTTAAAGACATGTATGATTTTATTTATGTTTTATTATATGCGGGGTAGTGGGTGTCACAGGTTAGCTATTTGGCTCAGTGGTTTTGAATTCAGAAGAAAAATTGCCTTGATCCTTTCCATGCATCATATTTATAGTAACAAGTAGAGAATCAAACAAAATCAACAGCATGAATTACAGTGATGGCTCTCAATTCGTGTTATTCAAAGATGCACACAACTCACATGGCTTAAGGTTTATGCATTTCCTGACTTGTGACAGATTCATGCTACTCTCACTAACCAACTAATGAACTATGCAACAAGTAACTAGGTTATGCTAATCGTGTGTACAACCACTCGAAATTTCTTCATCAACCACTTCAGTCTTTAAAGCATGCATTGATTTTTCTCAAACCATGTACTTTGCAAACAAAATTACTAGTCAAGTATGTTTCAAAATTTCAGTCATGCAAAACCAAAAAAAAAACTAAGTACCAAACATAATAAATAAAAGTACCGAAAACTAAAAAAAATCAAGTCATAAGTTGCTTAAAATAATAAAAAGAGAGTAAGGGACATTAATGGTATTAGTCTTGTTCTCCTCCTTCTCCCCCAAGCATCTCTTCCAAAAATTATGCTCAGCTACCACATCATCACTTAAATCCTCAACAACTTCCGATTTGTATCCTTCTTCTTGTCCCTCATCTTAATCTTCTCATCTAGCTTCATCTTCTGCTTCTTCTGCATGTCCCACCCCCTCTGGGAGAATAGGACTGTCCTCAGGCCAAGCAACAAGTGTAGCATCAACATTTGGTGTGGGCCATGGAAAGGGATTGGTGTCCCCTTGAGGCTCATGCAGGGAAAACTTGTGCTCTTCGTGGTGGCATCTTGAAATATGAAATTGAACACCTACACAAATAAACCAATGAACTTGAATCCATTAGCACTTTGAGAAGTGAGGAGATGGATTCTAAAAACTTGGGTAAGGAAGGAATGTGGGTTGGGGTAAAAACCATTCACTTAGCGGACTAATAAGAGCTAAGCAAATTTGCTCCAGTAGTGCTGGAGAATTTTAATTCTGAGTTCGCTTAGCGTGTCAAAATTTGCTGAGTGAAATAAGCTCAGTGGCTCACCCCTGCTGGCTCTCAGATATACGCTTAGCGAGCCCATTCGCGCTAAGCGCATTATGCAGAAAATGTTATTTCATTGCTTCATCTACATAATTTAGCTAAGCTAATTCTTTTGGGCTAAGCGAAATTGTGCCAGTGGTGCCTCCCAAAAATTTTCCCAATATTCGCTTAGCGACACTAATTCCGCTAAGCGAATTAGAGCCAGTAGCCTCCCCCTTTTTTAATTTCAAAGTATTTTCGCTAAGCACAAAAGAAAGCGCTAAGCGAGTTTACAATTTGCATGTCTCCATTCCCAATTCGTGCTACCTCCTTCCTACCTCATGTTAACTTACCCTGTCTTTTCAAATTATTCATGAATAGCATCAAGTTAATCTTACAAAACAACTAAGGTAAACCATCACAATTCATAAACATGCTAAACTATAACACAATTGAACTAGAATGAAAATAAACTAACCAACAAAGCAAAAGGTAGAAAACTCGGTTGCCTCCCAGTAAGCGCTTCTTTAACGTCATTGGCTTGACGTGGTGTGTGACTTTAAGTGTCATTCAGATGAACCACAGTGGTGAGCCTTTCAACTTTACCACTTAAGTAGGGCTTGAGCCTTTTCTCCTTCACAATCCAGCTTCTTTTCGTTGATGGATCCTCCAATTCAATTGAACCATAAGGCCTAACCTCCTTCACAATAAAAGGTCCTGACCACTTTGATTTGAGTTTTCTAGGGAATAGCCTCAACCTGGAATTGAACAATAACACTTGTTGGCCCGGTTTGAATTCTTTCTTCAAAATTTTCTAGTCAGGATAAGTCTTGACCTTTTGCTTGTATTTCCTAGAGGATTCATCTAAAACATCCATTCTAAAACAATCTCCTTTGTCATTCAGATGTTTCACAGCTTCAAAGACATTAAAATTCACTTCGTCGTCTTGAACTCTCACCTTTAACTTGCCATCATCAACATCTATGACAACCTTCGCAATTTTCATGAAAGGCCTACCTAGTGTAAGAGGAACTTCAATATCTTCCTCCATATCCATCACAACAAAATCCACTGGAAATATGAATTTATCCACTTTTACTAGCACATCCTCAACCACACCATGAAGGTATTTGATGGATCTGTCGACTAACTGTAGTGTCATCCTTGTAGGTCGTATTTCTAAATCACCAATCCTTTTCATCATAGAAAGAGGCATAAGATTGATGCTTGCCCCTAAGTCAAGGAGTGCCTTTCCAACAGATAGACTTCCTATAGTGACAGGAAGTGTAAAACTTCTAGGATCCTTTGATTTTTGAGGCAATGATTTCTAAATAATAGCACTACACCCAGCTTCCAATTCAATGGTTTCTTCATCAGTGAATCTTCTCTTTTTGGTCAAGAGTTCTTTCATGAACTTGGCATAAGTAGGTATTTGCTCTAAGGCTTCTGCAAATGGAATATTGATTTGAAGTCTCTTGAAAATGTCTAGAAACCTTGAAAATTGCCTTTCCTTGTCTTTCTTTGTGGAAGCATGTGGGTAAGGGAGATGCTGCATTGGAGGACTCTTCAACATACTTTTCTCCTCCTTAGCCAACTGACTTTTGGTTTTCTTCTCCTCCTTTTGCTTTTTCTCCAGCTCTCTTTTATTCGCTTCAGTTTATCTTTTGTCTTTTTCTTTTTCTTCTTCCTCATTTTTATTTCCCTCCACTTCTTTCTCACTCTCTTCTTCTTCTCCATAATTCTTTTCTTCCTCAACAACAAGTGTTTCTTCATCTAAATTCTCTCCAATGCCCTTCCCAATCACTTTGCCACTTCTTGCTGTAATAGCCTTGCAGTGTTCCTTGGGATTTGTCTGGGTGTTGGCAAAGAATGTTCCTCCATGTTGTTCAGCCAATTGCTTAGCTAGTTGTCCAACCTGGATCTCAAGATTATTGATTGAAGCTTTAGTATTTTTCTGATTGGACATGGAGACCTGTATGAACTGAGTTAAAGTATCCTCCAGCTTTGAAGTCCTCTCATGAAGAGGAGAGTGTTGATTATACTGCTGATAAGGAGGGGGCCTGTTCGACGGCCCTGCATCTTGCTTCCAACCTTGGCCATAGTTAGGATTACTTCCCATGGAGTAACCTTGGAACTGCCCTTGTCTAGGTTGGTTATCCATGTAGTTTAGTTCTTCCTTCTGATTATTACCATATGGAGGACAATGACCAGTGGGGTGGTCTCCATTACACATCTAACATCTCAATGCTTGGTGGCGCTTGGGTGGAGATTCTTGCATCCCTCTAAGTTGTTGTGGAAGTTTGGCCATCTGCTTTGTTAATTCTTCAAGCTGTTGAGTCAACACTTTATTTTGTGCTAGAATCGCATCCTGTGCACCCAACTCCATGACTCCTCTCTTAGGTGGAGGTCCTCTACTGTGCTGAGCTTGATGATCACTAGTGGCCATTGCTTCTATGATTGCAATTGATTCTTGCGGAGTTTTTGACATCAAAGAGCCTCCAGCATTTGCATCTAGCAGTAACTTAGGTTGTTGCTGAAGTCCATTGCGGAAGATATGTATCTATGTCAGCTCATCAAATCCATGATTAGGGCATTTCCTCAATAACGACTTATATCTCTCTCATGCTTCACGTAAAGTTTCATTGGCTGCTTGTGAGAAAACTGGTATAGCTGTCTTGGCCTCCATGTACTTGGAATGTGGAAAGTACCTATTCAGAAACTTCTCCTTCACTTGATTCCAACTAGTCATTGTTTGTTGGGTTTGGTCCAAGAGCCATTCCTTGGCTTTCCCTATTAATGAAAAAGGGAATAACCTCAGAAATATATCTTCTTCCTCTTCTTCTGTAGATCCAACTGCTCCACATAGCTCATAGAATTTAATCAGGTGAGCATATGGATCTTCATGGTCAAGTCCTACAAAAGGATTGGCATACAGAAGTTGAAGAAGTCCTGTCTTCATTTCAGCTGTCCTTGCATTTCCTGGAGGTCTAACCACACTTGTGAGATGCCTTGGACTGTTATGTCCAAAAACTCCTCGGGGTCTCCAGTTGTTGTTGTTGTTGTCAGTCATGATTTCTTCTTGTATTGGAGACGAAGAAGAAATAGAACTAGAGGTGCCCTCTTGTTGCTTCTTTTGCTTGGCTAGCTGCTTTTTCTTCCTTGCTTTGCTGTTGTTTTTCCTAGCTGTTCTTTCAATCTCTGGGTCAAACTTTAATTAATCAGCTGGAACCTTTCCTCGCATAAACAGAGATTAGCACACTAACCGGACAAATTAGCTAACAAAAGAAATTGAAATTTAAAAGAATAACTATGCACAATACTAAGATCAAAACTTGCTTAACACAATAAAGATTGTTGCAATGCTTAATATCGAGGTGCAAGTCCCCAGCAACGGCGCCAAATTTTGATAAGACTTTTCAGTGAATAAGCCTTATAGTCTTCCTAATACAGTGTATCAGGGTCGTATCCACAGAGACTCGCGTGATATTATGCCATTCAACAATGTTTATAATCTTAACTTTGCCAATTTTGAAAAAAGTTTAAAAGCAGTAAAAGTTTTCAAGAATAAAATTTGAAAGGATCACAATTCGTAAATGAAATTAACAGTAGTAATGAGATGTTGGGATTAGATTTCACCAATCTCCTCTCCTAGTATCCAGATGATCAAACATACAAATTCCCTCCATCCATCAATATCCTCGTCATCAAGTTAATCATACATCATTAATTCCTTAATGAGATGAAATATCAATCTTCTTTCCTAAACATTGATCCCTCAAATGTTTAACAAAGAAGTTTGAGTTGAGCTCCGATGACTCAATGACTAATGGACCTAATTCTATTCCTAGATATTAGATTCATTAGATGATGTATTCTAAAACCAGATTCAAAGAGTATTTTCCAATAACACTTAAAATCAAAGATCAAGTTATAGTTGATCACTCCACAACAAGCATGAAGAACAAGAATAAATCATAGAAATTGATGTGTAGAAAGAAAAATATATATATGAATCAAAAGAGATACATGAGAGTTGATTGATTACATCTAATCCCAACAAAGGGTGAATTAGCTATCCATTTCCATGGTAGCCATCAACAAAAACGTGAAAGGATGAAGTTCCTCAATGGTTGAACACGTTTTTAGCTCTAGAACTGATGAAGCACCTTCTGTATCTTCGTTCCTTCCAGAAAGAGAGAGTGTCCTCCTTTTGCTCCCCTTTTTCTTTTTGCATCCCCCAGAATTTCAAAACAGGGCAACCAGTAAATGATTAATTCGCTTAGCCCATACAAATTCGCTAAGCAAATGAAGAATTCTTTAGGTGGAAGAAATGTATTCGCTGAGCGCCGATGATCGTGCTAAGCGAATTTGATTTTACAAACTTCCCTGGTTGCAGTGACAAATGCGCTTAGCGAATTCAGTTTCGCTAAGTGAATCTTCAAAACCTGTCTGTGAGATCACCTGTCTATGATCATCTGTCTAATCACCTGGGACAAATTCGCTTAGCGACACTATTTTAGCTAAGCGAATTTGTGGCAGTAAGTTGCTGCTGGTTTTTGTCCTTTTCGCTTAGTGACAATGCCCTAGCTAAGCGAAATTTCTCCAGCTTTGGCTCTTTAAGGCTTTTCAAAATCTTCTACTCTCTTATTTCTTCACTTGTATACACAAAACATGGGTTTAAGAAGCAATCTTCAAAATTTCATATTATATGTACTACTAAACAATTATTTCCAACATTAATCTTTTGGGGGTCAAGTATACTAAATTTCACCAATTTTAAGTTGAATAAGTACCTTAAATTTCTAATGTTTTCGAGTAAAAAAGGCATTTATCAGCCTTCCAACCAGGACCCATCAAACGAGACCTAACAGGAACCTTAGCAGGGACTACTGTTGGTATTCCTTTGGAAGACATCACAGAAGTTGACTTCGAAGCAACTCTGCTAACAAGTGGCTTATCCCTAACAGAGGGAGAGGCACTGAACACATTGGTGGAAAAGTCCACCTAGCATTACACTAACGACTACAACCCTGACAGCTGTAGAATCCCAAAAATCCTATGTCTACCTTTTAACTGTTTGTGTGAATAACTTGACTGTGAACACAATTTGATTAATCATAATTATAAAAATAGTTAATAATTAGAAATTCATATTTCAATTTCAATTAAGAACTTAATAATCATAAAATGTTGCTTTGAGACCGATATGTTGTTTTGGGTCAGAAATGGTAAAAATATTATTATTTTAATCAGGACCGCTTCCTACCTTGGGATGCGTACCAGGGTCGGGAAGTAATCTGGCCCGGGGTCGGGAAGTTGTTCTGGCTCAGTGCCGGGAGTAGTTCATGACTGCATCTCACGTTTCACGAGACGTTGTCAACTATCGATCACCTTTTCATTCATTTAACCAATGGATTATATTCTTATAAATGTTGGTTAATAACCTAACATCTTTTCCATTTATGGAGAGAGCAAATTAATCTACTTATGGTTAATCTTGCCCTCTTAAATCCTATGACCAACACCTATGTAGTTGGTTTAATCCAAGCCTTCCATTTACTTACACAAGATCACATCCATGTCATAAACATTTGAATTAAAATTTTGATTAATTCCTAGCCTATATGGAGAGTAAAATTCGGCCATTAAGCCATTTCATTTCATCACATTTCATGAATCAAAGAGAGTTTTTCATGAACACTTAAACATATTCTCTCTTCTCTCTCTTCCTCCCTCACATTCGGCCAAAACAAGAGCTACGTCATCCAAATTTCTTCTTCAATTTCTAAGACCATAGTTGTTCTTGTCTTAGCCTCCTAATCATCTTTGATGAAGAAAGTTTTTGATTTGGAGCACCTTTGTTCTTGACCCTCAAGAACACCAACCTTGTTCATCAAGTGTTCTTCACTAAGTAAGTCTCTAATCTTAATTTTATCTTCATTCCCTTTCATTAAGTCATGAAACAACACCTTCTAGTTCATGATTCTTCAAATGAAAGTTTAAAACCTTGTGTTTTTGGCTAACATAGGTTCGGCCCCTTCTTGTTGTTGATGGTTGGAGTTTTAGCTCATCCTAAAGATCTTTATTAAGGTAATGGGGGAGTGAACCTCATCACACCACATTGGTGGTGGTGAAGATGGTTTATGGGTTTGATTTGGGGAAAACCCTAAACCAACGGTTTCCTACTTTATCTATTTGGTTCTCTATGAGAACAATGTTTTAATAATTATTTGTTGCATGAATTGTATTTATTGATGTGTTAGAATGCTTGAAAATAACTTTTATGTGAGGGAAAACCCTAACCTAGAGTTCCTTCATCTTTTGTTGAAAAGAGTTTGTGAAAATGTGATTTTAGGATCTGACCTTGTTTAAGTCATTTCGGTTTTTCTCTCAAACTTGACCTTGGATTTCAAAAATTGTTTTTGATCGTAAAACTTTGGGCTTCATTTTGAAGACAAATTTCGTGTGATTTTATAAAGATTTGACCCTTGAAAACCTGTTTCAATCTAAACAAAAATTTCTGTTTTGGATTCTGACTACAGTGGCTTATTTCGTGAAACTTTACTAACTCGGTTTCTTTTTGTGAAAATGAATTTTATAACCAAAAGTAGACATCCTAAGCTTTCATATGAGTCTTCATTTTCTCAAATCCGAGTTCATTTGGCCAATCAAATGTGTGTCACAAGTTGATGCTTGAAATGCTGAAATTTATATGCACGGGTTTTGGTATTGATTTTTGGAATTTTATGTTATGTTGTTGGTGTGACTCTTTGTGTTTGAGTGTTAGTGTTAAAAATCATTTTGTGGAATGGTGAAAAACCATTCTTAGGTTCAAGACCTAAGGATAGGATTTTTGAATGAGGAACTTGTTCATTCTTTCAATACTTGATGAAATGACTATATGTTGAGAAGATTTTCATGATGCTAGAATATCATTGGATAGCTTGTATTTTGTTGAAAAAAACACCATGTATGGTTTGGCCTTGTTGAGTTAAATAGGGAAGCCAAAGCTTCTATGTTCAAGTAATGGTGTAGTGGACTTAAATGGTTCCAAGAAGGCAAAGAAAAATTAAAAGACCTATCTTACTTACATGGAGGCATTCGGCCATACCATAGTAACTAGAGCTAGGAACCTAAAATGTTGATGTTAAGGGGTTTAATATGTTCATACTAAGGTATAACAGAAATAAAAATTAAAAACGTTTTCTAAGGAATCAAGTTAGAACCAAGTAATGGAAAATAAATATCCTTGGAGTTATATGAAAAGTATTTTAAGGATAGGGAAGTTGGTGGTGATCGATCAACCACCTATTCTAACATGTTTTAAGGAAAAGAATTTCAAGAAACAAAGAGTTTTCTAAATGATTCATGTGGTTTCCAAAGATTTTGGTTAGTAAACCTACTTTCAAGAGAAATGAGAATTCTTGTAAGTGTTTTCTTTAAAACAATAAGTCTATACACTACTATGATTAATTTTGGAATCTCACAAAATAAATGAGTTATAGTTTTCAGTTGAAAATGAAAAGGGTGATTTAAAGTAAGATACATTTTCTTTTTACGCTATGTAAAAGGAATAGAAATTATTTTCAAAAAGGAGTTTTACACTAAATTTATAAAAGACAAGATACTACGCATCTTGGGGTTTTGGATATCTTATGAACATATTTATAGAGTATTCAAATTATGTTTGATAAAGAGGGGTTCATGAACTAGTTTACCACCGAGGAAAGTATTTTGAAGATCTTACTATAGTAGCGTAATTATGTATTATCTTCAAAAAGGAAATTCAATGAGTTCCATAATGGACTCACAAATACTAAATAAAAGATATGCACCTATACTTTGTGGTCATGGGAAAACCATGTCCCACTTCCTTGGTGATTTAGGTCATCTAAGGATCCATAATACTTAACCACAAAGACTTACTTATACAAAATAAGTATTGTTTCCTTTGATAGATAAGTGAGAAGATATTATGAAGGAATCCTTGTGGATTCTATTTTCCATAATACGCTTAGGATATAGGATAACATGTCATAAGACTGAAAATAATTTTTCGAACGACAGAGTTGTACGCAGACACAAGGAACGGAACCAAGAATGGGCGAATGATGGCGACTCATGTGGAAGTGGGTCCCGAAAGGGTGCCCTGTGATTTATCAAGAGTTAAACGTCGTGCCACAGTAATGATGAATTACTTGTTTTGGTGTTGTGACATTGTCTTGACATGCATACGCATCTATGCATGAGTTGGGCGTTATGCCTAGGAGTTGAGCTTACACCTTGGTGCAGGTGCGACTGTCTGAGGTATCGATCTTGAGGATCTTGGGGATGTTGGGAGTTGGGGAGGACACACGTGGCCAGAGAGTAGCTCCTCTGTGTCGTGGTTACCCATCGAAAACACTGACGTCCTAACTTAGTACCGTGCAAATCATGATTTGGGTCAAGAGCATCTGGCGTGAGCCGTTATAGCAATTACGATCTTGATGTGGCACCGTGGGGCTGAGATAACGCAAACAATGTTCTCCCAATCACTCACTCCAGTTATGTTTAGCTCCATGGAGTAGGGGTCAGAGTCTTACCCTTGTGGCATATGGCATTGAGTCATGTACATCGTATTGCATTGCATGACTGTTGATGGATACATTTTTATGTTATACATTATTATCCTGTGTTGATGATGTCTTATGCTGTTGATTGATTTATATGAGGTATTGAGATGTATGATATGCATGATTAGTATGTCATTATCTTGTGTGTCATACCGTTTTTACTTCTGCCAAGTGTTATGTTGATGAATGGGAATCTTACCTCATTACTTTATATTGCACCGTTGTCTTCTTCTCTGGTGGTCTCCCGAGAAGGTCGCGATACTGAGATTCCACCCGGCGCTTCAGATGCATCTCTCTGTGGAACTTCCCAGGGGTTTCGGCATTTAGACACCAAGTCATGATGGGCTTCTAGTAACGTTCATGTGGAGAGCCACACTCATCATCCGCATTGGTCGCAGAGGAAGGGTTCTTAACCGTTTCACCTCTTCACCGCTTGTCTTCTGTCGTTTGCAGCAAAGGTTGTGGTCGTAAGTGGAACACTAGGTGGACTCTTTCACCGGAGTGTTTAGTGCCTTCTCCCTCTGTTAGGGATAGGCCGCTTGTTGGCAATGTTGCTTCTAAGTCAACTTCTGTGATGTCTTCCATAGGAATACCAGCAGTAGTCCCTGCTAGGATTCCTGTTAGGTCTCGTTTGACGGGTCCTAGTTGGAAGGCGATAAGTGAAGAGATTAGGAGGGAGGTGATCTATCCACACCTTCCTATTTCTTTTGCTTCTTTCTCCATAAAAGGGGGAGTCAGTGGAAGCATCCAGCGGTTGATTCGAGGGATGCCTTCCCGTATAGTCTGTTGTTGACCAGTATAGGATGTCAGAGTGTCTGTACCTTCCTTTTATCTTTTGTGGAGCTGCGTCTCCAAGTATCTTATGTTAGGAGTTGCGTCTCCAATCTTTTATATTGAGTCTGTATCTTTCTGTTTTATTTCTATAGTCGGATTGGGTTCTTATGTAAACTTTTATGAACTTATGAACTTATATTATGAAACGTTTTACCTCGCATGCATAAATGTTACAAGCTTTTATATTCATGTCTTGCGAAAAGAAAAATTTACCCCATCTTTTTTAAATGTTTTTAATTAACCCGTTTTTCGGCCTTAGAGTTTTATAAAATGTCCATAAATGTGATGTCCCCAAAAAGGGTGTTACATTAGTGGTATCAGAGCTGGCCGAGTCATTTCGGGCTTGGGGTTTGGTCTGTCGTCGTTTGTGTTGTGTTTTCTCTGTTTGTTCTCTGTGTTATTATTTCTGAGAGGAGACAATGTTGGAAAGGATAATGACTTTGGTCTATCCTTTTGTGTTGTTTGTTGTCTGTGTTGTTGTTTCCGGAAGGAAGACAACAATTGTTTGTTATTCTCTACATTATTATTTCTGAAAAGAAATGATATTTAACAGAGTAGTGATGTTCTTGCTTTCTTTTATGTGTATCTGTTCTGATTTTGGTGGAGTGTAGCTGTCAGTTGCTAGAGGCTAAGGACACGGTTGTCGCTTGCAGAGTCCTTCGGAACGAGCTTATGAATGCGTGCCTTCCGATGAGTGTAGAGCACATTGAAAGAAATGGAGTTTCTACAGCTACGTCAAAGAGGAATGTCTGTCAAGGAGTAGGCTGATCCCTTTGAATTCCTGTTAAAGTCTTCGAGGTATCTCCAACTTCATCCCAGTAAGGAGTGGAAGTGCTTGAGGTTTGAAGAAGGTTTGCAGAATGAGTTTCGAGGAGTAGAGCTACCTCTTACGATCAGAGAGTTCTTGATGAACGAGTGCTTCCTAATCAAAGATCTGATGAAGAGTCACGAAGAGAGACAACGTCACTTTGGACCAACTAGGTTCATAAGAGGCATCCATACCAGGTCCCAGCAAAATCCATATGCAAAGTTACCATGGGACCAACCGCAACAACAACCGTCTTACGGAAGGAGTAGCAAGGGAACTCGCCAGTCTGTAGTACCTCCGCAATGGTGCAAGAGGTGTGTTATGGGACATACAACCAAAGGTTGCAGCTCAAAGGAAGTCATTTGTTTATGATGTTGAAGACTTGGTCACGTCGTACGTGTTTGTGAGCAACAACCTTGCAAAAGGAGTAGTAAGTCTGGTCAGCCAATGACTTCTACGCCGTGATACAGGAAATGCGGGAACGGCCACGAAACAAAGTGCTACACCAATCAAAGGCGTCATCTGTTTCAAGAGTGGAAAATCGGGGCATGTTTCAAGAGCCTGTGATCAATATAAGATAGAGTCTGTAGCCCGCAAGGTACAAACCGCTATACAATCAGCAAGGGGTAGAGTTAATACCGTAAGGGAAGCTGAAGCCTCACAATTTGATGATCAAGTCCAGGGGGATAGTACCTTAACGGATGAACCTTTAACTATACTGTTTGATTCAGACACCATCCATTCCTTTATTACTTTTAAGGTGAGAATCTGTCAGGATCACCTGTTTCCTCTTCTACCCTTTTGAATTGACTATCTTTATTTCAGACACGATTATTTCCTGTTGTCTATGACAAGGTAATAATTTTTTTTTTTTGATGCTTGTGTCTTCATTGTCCTCTTGATTTGGATTGACTTGAATTGATCTGAAATGATTTAAGTTGATTTGATTTCATCATTTCTACTTCTATTGCCTACGTTTTGCGTGAACCAATTGAAAATTTCTAGTTCTTCATTCTCTTCAGATTTGACTATTTTCATCCTTTTGATGAGCTGATCATTTTGATCAAGATTGTTTGGATTCTCGGTTATCATTGAAAACTGTGACTTTTAGTAACTCGATTCATTTGCTTTTTCCGCAATTGGATATAATTCAAAAAATGGATAGATTACTCTAATCATATCCTTTTGGCCTTCGCAGGCAAGAATTTCAAATTTTCTTGGAACTGAAAATTCCTAACTACTTGTTTCCTATCGAGTCAAATAAGAGCTGCTTTGAGTAAAGATGCTCACAATTTTATTGTTATCTTTTAAAATGACCCAGAGTGGTTTTGATTTGAATTCTACACTCTCGGAAAAATTTTGTTGTCCCGAGCTATTTCACCGAAGGGTGTGTCAGGACTGCCATTGGAACGGGAGTTACAGTTTTCTATCGACTTGGTATCGGAATTTGTCCAATACCCATGATCCTTATTCTCTTTCACTTTCGAATCTTCGTAAGGGATTTCGAGTTTTGAAAATTTCCAAGGATTTGATTTGATGATCTTTTTCTGTGTCGTGAAGCTGATACGATATTTTTGAAAGGAGAACTTAACCAATGAGGTACTTTGTGTCAAGATGGAAGACAGAAGAGTAAAGTAGCGATGGGAGAAAGAGATATCCTTGGTCAAGGTTATCTGGAACGAGACTTCAGGTGTTCCCGCCTGGGAGTTGGAGGATAGGATGAGGGAATAGTTTCCGCATCTCTTCTAAGATAAATTTCGAGGACGAAATTTGTTTTTAGAGGGTAGTGTTGTAACATCCCAAAAATCCTATGTCTGCTTTTTAACTATTTGTGTGAATAACTTGACTGAGAACACAATTTGATTAATCATAATCATAAAAATAGTTAATAAATGGAAATTCATATTTCCATTTCAATAATGAACTTAATAATCATAAAATGTTATTTTGAGATCGATATGCTGTTTTGGGTTAGAACCGGTACAAATATTATTATTTTAATTGGGATCGCTTCTTACCTTGGGATGCGTGTCAGGGTTCAGAAGTAATCTGGCCCGGGGTCGAAAAGTTATTCTGGCCCAGTGCCGGGATTAGTTCATGACTGCATCTCACGTTTCACGAGACATTGTCAACCATCCATCACCTTTTCATTCATTTAACCCATGGATTATATTCTTATGACTTTTGGTTAATAACCTAGCATCTTTTCCTTTTATGGAGAAAGCAAATTAATCTACTTATGGTTAATCTTGCCCTCTTTAATCCTATGACCAACACCTATGCACTTGGTTTGATCGAAGCCTTCCATTTACTTACACATGATCACATCCATGTTATAAACATTTGAATTAAAATTTTGATTAATTCCTAGCCTATATGAAGAGCAAAATTCGGCCATCAAGTGTATCAAACACTTGGCCATTTCATTTCATCACATTTCATGAATCAAAGAGAGTTTTTCATGAACACTTAAACATATTCTCTCTTCTCTCTCTTCCTCCCTCACATTCGGCCAACACAAGAGCTACATCATCCAAATTTCTTCTCCAATTTCTAAGACCACAGTTGTTCTTGTCTTAGCCTCCAAATCATCTTTGATGAAGAAAGTTTTTGATTTGGAGCACCTTTGTTCTTGACCCTCAAGAACACCAACCTTATTCATCAAGTGTTCTTCACTAAGTAAGTCTCTAATCTTACTTTTCTCTTCATTCCCTTTCATTAAGTCATGAAACAACACCTTCTAGTTCTTGATTCTTCAAATAAAAGTTTAAAACCTTGTGTTTTTGGCTAACATAGGTTCGGCCCCTTCTTGTTGATGGTTGGAGTTTTATCTCATCCTAAAGATTTTCATTAAGGTAATGGGGGAGTGAACCTCATCACACCACATTGGTGGTGGTGGTGAAGATGGTTTATGGGTTTGGTTTGGGGAAAACTCTAAACCAAGGGTTTCCTACTTTATCTATTTTGTTCTCTGTGAGAAAAATGTTATAATAATTATTTGTTGCTTGATTTATGTTCATTGATGCGTTTGAATGGTTGAAAATAACTTTTATGTGAGGTAAAACCCTAACGTAGAGTTCCTTCATCTTTTGTTGAAAAGAGTTTGTGAAAATGTGATTTTTCGGATCTGACCTTCTGTGAGTCATTTCGGTTTTTCTCTGAAACTAGACCTTGTAATTCAAAACTTGTTTTTGATCCTAAAACTAGACATCTTGGGCTTCATGTTGAACACAAATATCGTGGGGTTTCATAAAGATTTCACCTTTGAAAACCTGTTTCAATCTAAGCATAAATTTTTGTCTTGGATTCTGACTACAGTGGCTTATTTCGTGAAAATGTACTAACTCGGTTCTTTTTATGAAAATTAATTTTATAACAAAAATCTAGACATCCTAAGCTTTCATATGTGTCCTCATTTGCTTAAATTCGAGTTCGTTTGTTCAATCAAATGTGTGTCACAATTTGATACTTGAAATGCTGAAATTTTATGTATACGGGTTTTGGTGTTGATTTTTGGAATTGTATGTTATGGTGTTGGTGTGACTCTTTGTGTTTGAGTGTTAGTGTTGAAAATCATTTTGGAATGGTGAAAAACCATGCTTAGGTTCAAGACCTAAGGATAGGATTTTTGAATGAGGAACTTGTTCATGATTTCAATACTTGATGAAATGACTATATGTTGAGATGATTTTCATGATGCTAGAAGATCGTTGGATAGCTTGTATTTTGTTGAAAAAAATACCATGTATGGTTTGGCCTTGTTGAGTTAAAAAGTGAAGCCAAAGCTTCTATGTTCAAGTAATGGTGTAATGGACTTAAATGGTTCCAAGAAGGCAAAGAAAAATTAAAAGACCTACCTTACTTACATGGAGGCATTCAGCCATACCTTAGTAACTAGGGCTAGGAACCTAAAATGTTGATATTAAGGGGTATAATGTGTTCATACTAAGGTATAACAGAAACAGAAATTAAGAAGGTTTTCTAAGGAATCAAGTTAGAACCAAGCATTGAAAAAAGAGTATCTTTGGAGTTATATGAAAAGTATTTTAAGGATAGGGAAGTTGGTGGTGATCGATCAACCACCTATTCTAACATGTTTTAAGGAAAAGATTTTCAAGAAACAAAAAGTTTTCTAAATGATTCAATTGGTTTCCAAAGATTTTGGTTAGTAAACCTACTTTCAAGAGAAATGAGAATTCTTGTAAGTATTTTCTTTAAAACAATAAGTCTTTACACCACTATGATTAATTTTGGAATCTTACATAATAAATGAGTTATAGTTTTCATTTGAAAATGAAAAGGGTGATTTAAAGTAAGATACATTTTCTTCTTACGCTATGTAAAAGGAATAGGAATTATTTTCAAAAAGGAGTTTTACACTAAATTTATAAAGGACAAGATACTACGCATCTTGGGGTTTTGGATATATTATGAAGATATGTATAGAGTTTTCAAATTTTGTTTGATAAAGAGGGTTTTATTAACTAGTTTACCACCAAGGAAAGTATTTTGAAGATCTTACTATAGTAGCGTAATTATGTATTATCTTCAAAAGGAAATTCAATGAGTTCCATAATGGACTCATAAAGACTAAATAAAAGATATGCACCTGTACCTTCTGGTCATGGGAAAACCATCTCTCACACCCTTGGTGATTTAGGTCATCTAAGAATCCATTGTAACACCCCACTTTAAGGGTCATGATTTTTCAACACAAGACTAAAAGAAATGCGGAAAATATGTAAAACACAAAGAGCTTACCGAAAATATGGGTTTTTTTTTCTTTTTATACTTAAGTTCCGAAAACATATAAGTATACTTGTACTCATAAGGATAAATATACGTAATCATAAACAACATTGGAATAATAAAAACTTCCCACAAAGCATATGCATAAAACTAGTAGTTTTCAACATCTGACTACCAAAGAAAGTACCAACATAAGAACAACTCGACCTACACTACTGGAGGCGCAGCTCCACAACATAAGGGGATGGGGGTACATATAAAAGTATAGCCGCTAGTGCAACACCCTTTCCCGAGTGTCACATTCCCGAATGTTTATAAGGCCGAAAATATTTATTAATGCGGAAAATACGATTTTCTTTTTTTTTCTTTTTACAAAGGTGTAATGGGATTAGTAAAGGTAATAAATAATACTAATAAATGAACTTAGGTTCACCATGCATTTCTAGAACATATTGTATTATAAATACAGAAGCAGGACACGGAAAACTGAAAACAGAAACAGAAATAATACTGTATACAGACATAGGTTTAATGCATAACTGACATCAGAAATAATAAGTATTAGGAGTCACAGCTTCCTAAGAAGTACTACAGATACCGACACAGTCTGGCCAAGACAAAATAAAACAGCAAAAGGAGTCTACCTCCAAACTCAAAGGAACTGCGGAACCGAACCGTCGTCTCGTCCATCTGTTCAAGCAGCAACAGCAAGTACCAGCAGAAAATATACAGATATGGGTGAGATTCCCGTTCATCAACACAACAAAACAGCAGTAGTAAAAATGGGATGACTCACCAGGTAACAGTGTACCCAACATGCTTACTCGAATTCTCAATATAAAACATGTTAAACAGTTGACAGCATAATATAAGGCATTCTTTAAACAGAACAGCGATGTATAACAGTAAATGAAATCATCAACAGCCAGACAATGCAATGCAATGTACATAACTCAATGCCATATGCCACAAGAGTAAAACACTGACCCCTACTCCATGGAGCTAACAAAAGTGTCGGAGAGAGTGAATAGGAGGATATGTTCCGGTTTCTGCCAGCCATGGGCAAGATGCTACAACATTCGTAATGTGCACTTATCTGGCTTTACGGTAACACTCTTGACCAAACATGAAAAGTACGACATCTAGTAGAGGATATCAGTGTATTGCACGGATTCGTCATGACATAGAAGAATCACCAACTGGTCACATGTCAGCCATTCCAACCCTGATACCTCCAAAAAGACCATTGAAGATCGTCACCGTAAGATTCGCACCCGCATCAAGGTGTAAGCTCAACTCCTAGGCTCAAGGCCTTACAACTATGCACATGGAATGCCAATGCTTACACAAAGCAGATGCGATAAAGCAATGTCTATCCATTGGATAAACTTCAAGGTTCACTAAGGTTCTATTCCATAGAAACTATACGCATCTTTGAAATACAAAACTTTTATCCACCGGATAAATCTCGTGATCCCTCCGAGATCGACTCATCATAAGACTGAAACAAGTGAACGATAGACCTAGATCCGAATCACCGGTCCGTCATCGAACTACTGTTTCAAAACCCAAAACTTTTCGTGTTTGTGTTTACGTCTTATGAATTATGTCTCAAGTCCTACGCATTATAAATAAGAATTGAGAATCCTCTTAGATAAGTCTTTGAGCCTTTCTAAGATATTACTCCTTGATTTTCAATTATGGAAATAAGTGTTGATTCACTTAAGTCTTACGAAGTCATTGATATACTAGGTCATCAATGGTATAGCACATGGTCTTGTTCCACCACCTACCATACTTAATATCCATTGTCTTCAACTCTAAGTTAATTACTTAACTTAGGTTTTTATACGTAAAACTTTACGATTGAGTTAAAAACTCTTTTTGTAAACCAAAACAACGTTTACATTGAAAACTCATTTGATTTGAAACAACATTTGAACCACTTACTTTATTTCTAGCATTTTCTGAAACGTGAAATTCGCTTAGAGAGAGTACATTCGCTTAGCGAAATTGAGGCAATGATACCTCTTTTGAAACTCCTCTGTATTGCTTGGCGAAACATAATTCGCTTAGTGAAATTCCATTCTATTCGCTTAGCGAAGATTAATTCGCTTAGCGAAATTCTAGTGTATTCGCTTAGCGAATATTAATTCGCTTAGCGAAATGGAGGCAGTGATGCCTAACTTGGAATTTCTCTGTTTTCGCTTAGCGAAATTTGCCTTTAAGCAAAACATGAACCTTGTTCTAAAATAAAGGTAAAGTCTTTATAAAACCTACGCTAACTTTCATGAAATTTCTCTTTTTAAATCATTTAGTTACTTAGATGACTAAGATAAAAAGGCATGTTTCACTTTGATGAAAACAATTAAAGATTGAAACTTTATTTGATCTTTGGATCAAATCACTTATGGTTTTTCTTAAAGCATAAGTCATTGAAACACTTTTCTTAGTTCAAAACTTTATTTGTTCAAGAACAACACATGTTCTTCCTTTTCTTAAGGACATGGCCAAAAGCCTATTAGGAATAAATGTGAAGATTTTGCTTCACCAACTAACCAAGTTATGGCTCAAAAGCTCACATAATTATGACAAACAATAATCACACATCATTGCATCATAATCAAGCATAAAAATCCATACTTGATCTAGAGATCAAAGTAGATTTTTCAACATACATGAAAATGATTTTTATCCAATCACATCATCATAAACATATGCTAGAGCACACTAAAGCACATTAAGGCATAAACTCATCATTACAACTTTGTTCTCCAAGAGAACTTAACAATTAAAAGTGAACCCAAACCAAAGGGGTTTCACCCACACATAAACTTAAACAACCATCTCCACCACCACCATTTTGGTATAATGAGGTTCACCTCCATATCTGTTGATGAGCAGATATCCGGATCAAAGTCGGTTGATCAGTTTGTGAACCTCCCAATACTCGTCACCAACTACAAACAACACAACAGTCAAACATTAAACAACAAACAAAACAAATCTCAACTATTTTTAACCAAAGAGGTTTCGGCCACTATGTGGAAAATAAGTCTAGGAATTGATTTGGTTTTCCATCACTTGGATTCAAGGACAATAGGAAAGCTAAGGATGGAATCAAGAGTTAGAATTCAAAAATTTGATCAAAAACACTATTCATCATCCTTGTCTAGGGTTCGGACATATTGGGGATTAAGAGCTAGGATGAGAATTGAATCATGAGCTCTTGGGTTTAGGTAGAGAATGATGAAGTGAGTTCAAAGAAATTGGTTTCACATTAAAAGCATTTTTCTACAATTTCCTATGGATTTTCAAAGTTTTGGATCTCAAAATGAATTTTCATGAAAAAGGATTTTGATCTTGAGATTGAGAGAGATTCAAGAAGCTAAAAGATCATAGAAGTGATCTTACCTAAGAATAGATGAAGATTGATCAAAGAATCAAGGTTTTCTAACAAGTTTTCAAGCTTTTTCTCAAGGATGAATGGTGGTTTTCTCTAAGGTTGAAGATGGGTGTTCTTGGCTCTTCAAGGGGGGCTGGGCTGCGTGAATGAGGGCTGGAGAAGGCTGTCCAGCCTTTTTAACAATTCACTTAAGGGCAAAAAGGTCATTTGGTTTAGCGGCATTTTGGCAATTTCGTGTCCATATTTTTTCGACCGTCATGACGATTCTGGCATACTCTCCCAAGTGTCCTGGCATGATGTGGTATCAAGCCTATCCGTTGTCGGGTCTCGTTGAATCCCTTTACGACTCCAAATGCCTCCTGGTTTGATTATACGACCAAATATAATATATTATTATTATTTTTCGGACGTCGGGACGGATTTTAACAGAGACGGAGAGAATAAAATCCTGAGACTTAGGTCTTGATAGTAGGAAAAGGCTACTATCCGTGAAAAACGTAGACCGGGCTCCGTTTGAGCTTTCGCCCGAATATTTTATTTCACTCTCTAGACCGTCCAATAAAAACAAACATTAAAATACTGAAGAATTAGAAAACGTGAAAATCGAGGCGTTACAGCTAGGAAACACTAGAGACTGGCCAAAAACTGACACTGCATTACTCATCAGAGTAGTACTCCTCTGGGTCCTCCTCCTCCTCATACTAGTCCTCCAAGGCCTGCATGTCATACCCACTCATGATCTGTTCCGCATACCGGAGCATCTCCTCACCAGTACTCATCCACCATGCATCCCGACTTGCGTTGGCAGGGGCTACCTCAGGAATATCCTCCGGCATATATTCGGGTACTTCCTCTTCCTCCTTCTCCTCCATCTCCTCATCGTCAGACGAGAGGATAGGAGGGGAGTAGAGAAGGATACCCTAGTATGAGCCGGTGTACTCTTGTGAGCAGTTATCCTCCAATTCGCCCGTTGACGAGGAATCTGAGGATGTAGCTCGGAAGGCACATAGGTAGGCCCTCGGGGTGGGACAACGGGGATAGAAGGACCGACAGTAGATACAGGTACGACTGAAGTAGACGGTGCAGTAAGTGGAGGTGGCATGGAAGCAGGGTTGACGTACACGTCCCTGGGCTCCTCCCGGTGAACCGCAGGCCAAGCACTAGGTAGTAGCGGATGATCAGCAGGTGGTGGTGGTGGCGACTGGGTAATCCCTGAGCTACCCTCACCACTGATCCGTAAGGTGCAGACTCTCTCAGACAGGCTCGTCTTGGAGAAAGGTAACTCCCTCCTACTCGTGAGACTCACAGCTCCAGTATAGGTGCGACGTCCGTTAGGATGGATCGTCCAGGCATCCACTCCATCGTGTAGTGTCAGGTCCAAGGTCAAACGGAAAGGTGGATTGCTCGCCATGTCTACTCACCGTAGCAAAAAGAAAACCACGCGAGTAGCGTAGCAACAAAAGTAATGAGGTGAGATTCCGCACATCGCATAACCAGAATAGAAGTGATAAAAGTCACGCACGCACACACACCCAATCGGCATACATCGCATGGGCTTTCATATCATAACAATTAAACACATGGCATCACAGTTAATATATCAATTAACAATAACATGGGTCAAACATCAACTCAAGTATGCAATGACACAATGCAACATGACTCAGACCCCTACTCCATGGAGCTAAACATAATACGAGTGAGTGATTGGGAGAACATTGTCTGCGTTATCTCAGCCCACAATGCCACATCCAAAGATTGCAATCATATAACGGCTCACGCGAAACGTTCTTTAGCAAAATCATGATTTGTCCGGTGTCCAGTCAAAACATCACCGTTTTTCGATAGGTCACCCACAACACAGAGGAGCTACTCTCTGGCCACATGTGGTCTCCCCAACCCCAACGTCCTCAAGAACTCCACGATTGTCACCTCCAACAATCGCACCCGCATAAAGGTTTAAGCTCAACTCTCGGACACAATGTCCAACTCATGTACAGATGCGTATGCATGTCAAGGAAATGCCACAACATAGCACGCACTACTCCATCATTGTAGTACCACGTTTATCTCTTGATAAACCACAGGGCACCCCTACTGGACCCACTTTCACATGACTTGCCATCAGTCGCCCGTTCTTGGTTCTGTTCCTTGCAATCATGTACCGCCTCGTCGTTCGTAACACGATGCTCATGTCTTATGATACATTATTCCATAACCTAAATGCATTATGGAAAACAAGATCTATAAGGATCCCCTTCATCACATCGTCTCACTTGTCTATCAAAGGAACGTTACATATTCTATATACGTAACTCTTAGTGATTAAACATTATGGATTCCTTAGATGACCTAAATCATCAAGGGTGTGGGACATGATTTACCATGACCACAAAGTATTGGTGCATGTCTTTTACTTAGTCTTTGTGAGTCCATTATGGAGTTCATTGGATACTTCTAAGGAGATAGCACACGTTTATACTATTATAGTAAAAAGCTTGATGGTACTATCCTTATAGCAAAGTAGTTGATGAAATCTCCTTTATTAGGAATAGTTTGAAAAACTCTATACAATTGCCTATAAGGCGTCTTATTTAGTGTAAAACTCTTTTGAATTGGTTTCCTAGTTCTATTACTTAGTGTAAAAGAAATATCCTTCTTACTTGAAATCACCATTTCATCTTCAAATGAACTATAACTTATATAATTTTGTAAAGTTCTAAAAGGTAATAGTAGTGTACAAACTCTTGTTTTTAAAGAAAAGTTTTGTAAGAATCCTATCTTCCCAAATAAGACTTAATAACCAAATATCCTTGAAAAACCATCTTGACTAACTATGAGACTCTTGTTTCTTGAAAATATTTTCTTCAAAAACAACTTGTTAAAATAAGTGGTTGATCAACATCAAACCAACCTATTCTTAAAATAATTTTTACATGAAGTCAAAAACACTTATTTCACAACACATGTTTCTTTGGAACCAAAACTTGATTTCTTTGGAAACCTCTTCAATTTATATAATACTTTTACTTTAGTATGAACACATCAAACCCCTTAACCTCAACATTTTAAGATCCTAACCCTACTCTCTATGACAAGGCCGAATGCCCTATAGAAGTAGGATAGGTTTCATTGTTTTATTTTGTTTTCTTGGAACCATTTTAAGTTCATTGAACCATTACTTAAACATAGAAGCTTTGGCTTCCCTCATCAAAATTATATGGCCGAACCTTGCATGTTCATTTTCAACCAAAATGAAATCACCCAACAACATCCAAAGTAGCTAGAAAATCATATCAACATATAAGCATGTTATCAAGGCAACTTAGAACATATACAAGTTCAACATTCTAAAATCGTATCCTTAGGTCTTTGGACCTAAGAATAGTTTTTCACCATGCCAAATGATTTTCTTCTAGTATATACAAAAACAATCATCATATCAACACAACAACATAACATAACATGACAACAAAGTAATGAACTTTATAAGGAAACCCTAGATCTAGGGTTTTCCTTCAACAAAACTAGGAGGCCTTTATCACCACCATTAAGGTGTGATATGGTTCACTCCCCCAATACCTTTTGTGAAGATTCCTTGAAGAGGATGAAGAGAAAACTTGGTCACCAACACAAGCCAAAAACCGTGGCCTAAAAGTAAAGGAAACAAGATCAAAAAGTTTGATTTCTCATCAACATGATCAAGGTAGAACAAAGATAATTTTAGAGAGTAAGAATGTAGAAGGAACAAAGTCATGAACTTACTCTTAAGAAAGGTATAAAACAACTTCAAGAAGCTTGAAACGTCCTTGAATGATTCTTGAATAACTTTGAGTGAACAACTTCAAATGAAGAAATTCCAAAGATGAAAGTTGTTTAGATGAGTAAGATGAACAATAATATGAAGTTAAAATGATGAAATACAATGAGTATGAGCACTCACCAAGGCGATCCGAAGCTAGGAGGAGAAGAAAGAGAAGAGAGAAAACTTAAGAGCTTTAAGTTTTTGAGTGAGAAGTTAGAATGAATGGAATAGTAACTTTGGGTGATTTCCCCCTTTGATGGCCGAATGGATCCACCTAGTGGACTCCAAATTCTCATTCAATTTTGGTCATAGAATATGGAAGGCCAAAATGTAAAGAGATGGGCGTGTTGTTGCTTATGGAGAGCTTAAGGACAAGATTAACCAAAAATGGCTAAAACACTTTTTCCATTAAGAGTTAGTGTCATAAGCTTTCTTGGATGATGATAAAGGAAGATCTTGGCTCTTCCTAAGTCAAAATGGACGAATGGCCTAACTAGAATAACTAGGTCGGTTACATTTTCCATTTGTTTAGGAATAAGGTGATTAGGGTTTTTACCAAAAATGGATAATCGGTTTTACTACTTTTGGTAAATTTTTGGATTTTAAGAAAACTAATTCTCTTCATTAGGAATAATCAACAAGGTAATGGAAAATGTAATTCAACTTTACATTCCACTCAGTTCCCCGTTTCACGGCCTCCGGCACGTAAAACGAGATATTACCCAATACCGATCAAAACAGGTCTCAAAACGATAAAAGAAAACTTCAGCACAACATAACCATGGATATAAAACCATCATATAAAACATCCACATGTATATAACAAAGTCACACCAAACATAAGGTAGCAATCACAATGTAATGGTGATTATAACCGGTTACAGGAAAATGGGGGTGTTACATCCATAATACTTAACCAAAAGAGTTACTTATACAAAATAAGTGATGTTTCCTTTGATATATAAGTGAGAAGATATGATGAAGGAATCCTTGTGGATTCTGTTTTCCATAATACGCTTAAGATATGGGATAACATGTCATAAGACTTGAACATCGTTTTCCAAACGACGAAGTTGTACGGGGACACAAGGAATAGAACCAAGAATAGGCGAATGATGGCGAGTCATGTGGAAGTAGGTCCCGTAGGGGTGCCCTATCATTTATCAAGAGTTAAACGTCGTGCTACAGTAATGATGAATTAGCTGTTTTGGTGTTGTGACATTGTCTTGACGTGCATACGCATCTGTGCATGATTTGGGCATTATGCCTAGGAGTTGAGCTTACACCTTGGTGCAGGTGCGATTGTCAGGGGTATCGATCTTGAGGATTTTGGGGATGTCGGGGGTTGGGGAGGACACATGTGGCCAGAGAGTAGCTCCTCTGTGTCGTGGTTACCCATCGAAAACACTGACGTCCTGACTTAATACCGTGCAAATCATGATTTGGGTAAAAAATGTCTGGCATGAGCCATTATAGCAATTACAATCTTGATGTGGCACTATGGGGCTGAGATAACGCAGACAATGTTCTCCCAGTCACTCACTCCAGTTATGTTTAGCTCCGTGGAGTAGGGATCAGAGTCTTATCCTTGTGGCATATGGCATTGAGTTATGTACATCGCATCGCATTGCATGACTGTTGATGGATACATTTTTATGTTATACATTATTATCCTATGTTGATGATGTCTTATGCTGTTGATTGATTTATATGAGATACTAAGATGTATGATATGCATGATTAGTATGCCGTAATCTTGTGTGTCGTACCGTTTTTACTTCTGCCATGTGTTGTGTTGATGAATGAGAATCACACCTCATTACTTTATATTGCATCGTTGTGTGCTTCTCTGGTGGTCTCCCAATAAGGTCGCGATACCGAGATTCCACCCGGCGTTTCAGATGCATCTCTCTGTGGAACTTCCCAGGGGTTTCGACATTTAGACACCTAGTCATGATGGGCTTCTAGCAATGTAAATGTGGAGAGCCACACTCATCATCCGCATCGGTCGCAGAGGAAGGGTTATTAACCGCTTGTCTTCTATCGTTTGCCGTTAAGGTTGTGGTCGTAAGTGGAACGCTAGGTGGGTTCTTTCCCCGGAGTGTTCAGTGCTTTCTCCCTCTGTTAGGGATAGGCCACTTGTTGGCAAAGTTGCTTCTGGGTCAACTTCTGCAATGTCTTCGATAGGAATGCCAACTGTAGTCCCTGCTAGGATTCCTGTTAGGTCTCGTTTGACGGGTCCTGGTTGGAAGGCTATAAGTGAGAAGATTAGGAGGGAGGTGATCTACCACACCTTCCTATTTATTTCGCTTGCCTCTCTATAAAAGGAGGAGTCAGTGGAAGCATCCAGTGGTTGATCCGAGGAATACTTTCCCGTGTAGTCTATTGTCGGCCAGTGTAGGATGTCAGAGTGTCTATACCTTTCTTTTATCTTTTGTGGAGCTTGAAGGAACCTGTTTGAAACACAAGAAGGGGGGTTGAGTTCTGCTTCTTAAGATTTTAAAATCTTTTCACAAGCAGATATATAGTTTTCGTAAGGTTGGACAATAACACGTTTAAAGACAAAGAAAGCTCTTCCAAACACTAAGTTGGACGCTAACTTAGTTTGATAAAGATAAGCAAAGAGCGCAATGAAAAAGCAATTCAATTCCAGAAGGTTAGTTAGATAATAAACTAAAGCAAAGATAAGGGAAAGAAAAGAACACAGAGATATTATCCTGGTTCACTCTTCACAAAAGAGCTACGTCCAGTCCTCTCTACTTGAGAGCTTTATCCACTATAACAAAAACCCTTTGTTACAAGTATTCACAACTCTTTAGGCAAGTATTCTCAACCTCTTCAGGTTCTCTACATATTCTTTTACAGACAAGCCTCTTCAGGCTCAACCAACAAGGTTATGAAAAGAGTTATGTTCTACTAACTCACTAACTGTGAGAATTCGAAACTAAAGCTTAGAACTCTTGAAATAAAACTCTACACAGAGAGTGATATGAAAGTTTAAGAATAGAGTAAGCTTGTAATCAGAGTTTTCTCTTGATAGCTTGTGTTTTCTTGTATGCTTGTATTTTGCTCAATTTTGGTAACCTTGCATCTTCAAGGGGTGGAGGTATTTATAGCCTTTTGCCTTTGAACAATATTCAGGTTCAATGGATGGAAAAGGATCCGTTCTGATCATGCATTAAATGCTTTGGCCTGTTGAGTCTGATAACCTCTTTGAAGCTTCTGATCAGCAAAGTAGACTATCAGGCTTGATAGCTAGAAATGGGACTGATATAACCTCTTTGTAATCGAAAGTTGCCTTTTGTCTTTCTGAAAGAAGGAGGTCAACTTATTTATGTGTCACGGACAGTCTGGCTTTTGCTTTTATGTTTGAACGAGTATTACAAGGAATGTTTGTCTGAAGGATACAAGCTTTTTACAGAGAATAATAAATTCAAATGCATTACAAATTTATATACGTTAAATGAATAAAGCAATATCGGAAGAGTCTTTGGACTCAGGATACTATTGATTACACTTATGAACGTCCAGTCAGAGTAAGACGTAGGACACTTGTAGGTTGGACGAGTTAAAGTCTTTGGACTTAGATAGTCTTTGGACTTAGATGAATTTTATCCTGCACACTTAAGATAAAGCATTAGTCCACAATAAATCTTTGTTCTTCTTAAATTAGTCATTTGTTAACATCAAAACTTAAGGGATTAATTGGACCATAACCACTTTGGTTCCAACAATCTCCCCCTTTTTGATGATGATAAAACATACTAATTTGATTGAACAAAGAGTCCTAGAGAGCTGAAAAACTCCCCCTAAGACAAATATTCTAAATAACTAAAGCTTGTAAGACAGAGAATTCAATCAAGCATATAAAACAAAGGCATGTTTATAACAGGCAATCAAAATATATTAAGACTTAATGTTTTAACTTCAATCAACCTTTACTCCCCCTTTTTGTCATCAGACCAAAAAAGGAGAACACATCATAGTCAGTATTAAAATAAAACAAAAGAGAGTTTTAAGAAGGAGGAGGTGGAGGTTTTGGAATAAAATTTTGAAATATAGCCGCAATTTGCTGAAGAAGCACCGCATTATTTGCTTCGATAGACCGTTGGACGAACTCTTGAAGCTCCGGAGGAATAACAGAGGCGAAAATTTCAGCTGTGGCCCTGGTTGCATCCATATCTCTTTGATCAGGAACTACACTGAGAGCCTGAGAAGGAGATGGATCAGCAGGATGGACCACTGAGAGAGGGATAGCTTGAGACTTAGACGGGGCTGAGTCTGCAACTTGTTCCATTTCCTCAGCATGAATTTCAGGAGAAGGGTCCTTATAGATGATCTTGGTGTCCCCAGTTTCTTCAGAAATAACCGGCTTAGGAGGGGCAGGAGGAGGAGCTTGAGGATCAATAACAGGTTTGGGAGGAGGTGGAAGCACATCGAGTATGATCTCAGCATCGTCATATTTGTTTTCTCTCCATCTGGGAGCAGGTGGTGGCAGCACATCTCTAGGATACAGAGGTACCCCAAAGATATCGTCTATAATCATGAAGTCAGCATCATAGATTCGATACTATCTTGGGTAGACACAAATCTTTTCTTTCTCCTCAATAGACAGACCAGACGATGATGCTTCTTGAGAGTATCTCCAAACACGGTTTTCCCAGTAGACCTTTGCGTCTGGGTCATATCTGAATCTGAGGTCCTTCTTCCAGATGTGAGCCAGAGCCACTGAGTCATCTCGAGGTCTCTTCCAAAAAAGAGGATCAAATATATTTCTGTAAGGCAGCGTCCATGACTTAAGCTTTTTGCGAAGGTCCTTATTCTTGTTTGGATCCAGAATTGGAATCCTTGGACAAGCTCGAGGAGGAACAACTCCTACTCTTGCATCTGAAGTCCTTGACCAAAGCTTCTTGGGAAGTTTGTGATGAATTTTGGCCTCTCGAGACATATCACATTATTTCCGTACCGTATAGTAGGGAAGAAAGTCCTGAACGTCAGAATACTCATTCCAAGCTATTGGATAGTTTGGAATAAATTTGACATCTGGATCGAGGATATAGTTGGTCAGACCATACGTCCTTGCCCTCTTTTCATATTCTGTTTTGCAGCCTTTCTTCTTCTCATTGAGAAGGATCACATGCCATTAGACGTTGTAGTGGCACCAGTGGAATGCTTTATCCTTGATGAGATTAGGATAAACTTTCCTTGGAGGAAACTTATTTTTCTTAAGACAGACAACCAAAGGTCCAAGAGCAGTGTAGAGATGAGTTGCCAAAGGTTCAGTAAAAGTGTGAGGGATGGGGTAGTAGCCATGTTCAGGGGGTGGTCTAGAGGGGTTTGGAGGTGGTGTGGAGGGTGTTTCGTTTTGGTATTCTGGTGGTGGTATAGGGCTTTTGGGATGTTGACATGTAGAAGGGGGTGAGTGTCTAAGGAAAAGGATAGGGAACCTTCGTTGGACGTCAACCCAGTTGGAGCTTTCGTTTCTGAAGGTAATTCGTGGAATGCATCTATATTTTCTTTTTCGGTAGATCATTCTAGGGTAGGGTGCACCATAAGGTTGGAAGGGGTGATCTCCCCATGGTGTGAACCAGTCTTCGGGTTTGGTTGGTGAGTTAAGGGTTTGTGTTTGAGGTAAGGTGGGGGTTGAAAGGGTTGTGGATGGTTAAGAGTTTAGGGTTAAGATCTCAAAAGATTGATCAACAGCAGAAGCAATAACTGAACTAGAGTGAGGTTCAGTATTACCTTTTGCCTTGGCTCTTGCAGTTCTTGCCCTTGTTGAGATAGGTTTGGGCATAGGTGCTTCAGAGGAGGGCTCCAACCTTGAACCTTTGATTGCCCTGGAGATGGTCAGATCATCCTCATCTTCCTCATCAATGGGAGCTAGAATCAGCTTCCTCTTTCTAGAGGGTTGGACGGTGAGCTTTGGACGAGCAGGTGGAGTCCTAGCTGTTGGACGAGCAGGCTCGATTGAGCGTCCAACAGAGACATGTTGTTCAGATGCTTTAACTGATTCTTGCGTCTGAGTGCCTTTCATCTTACCTTTAGGCTTGGACTTCTTGAAACAGTCCAATTGCATCATTACCAAGCTTTGCCTACTGAACTCAGGTTGATGCAAGCGTTAAATACCATGAATACCATAGTATTTAGTTTTTCGTTCTGGAGCCATATTTTTGAGTTCATCATAGACCATGTGCTTTTGAAAATTCTTTGAGAGAAGGGCAGCATAGATGATCGATGTGTTCTTCCCAGAACCTTCAATGGCATATTTGAAGAATGCGAAGAGAAGGTGTGGTAGATTTATCTGCCTCTCCAGAATCAGATGAACAAGGCAGAATTGATGAGCCTTCGAGACATTATCCTTCGACCCAGCTTTGTGAAGGATGGACTTATTCAGAATATGACGAAGAACCCTAGACTTGTCAGTCATCCTTAAGGCTATGAGTTTGTCAGAGGAGTTCTTCAGAAGAGAGTCTCTAATGGTGTTAGTACCACCAATTTCTTCTTCCCACTTATCTTCACAAATGATCCCAGATTGAGCGCATCCAATCGCATTTGAGATAGTTGCTTCAGACACTATGACCTCGGTGTCAAGCACCTTGTTGCGTATTTCCCTTGCAGACACAGTAGGGTTTGTCCAGAACTCCCTAACTAGAGCAGGGTAGATGGCAGGAGAACCCTCGAAGAAACTCGACCATCCAGCAGCGTGGATGTTTGGGAAAACATCTATCCCATTATCAGCCAAAAACTATAGATTGAACTTAAACTCCACCAGAACATCAGCGGTCTGAGCATTAAAGGTCTTTCCTTTGTTCTTAGCACCAGCAGCAGATGAAGCGGTCATTGTTTCATAGAAGAGTTTTAGAAAAGAGGGATTTTCGCAAAGAGGGGTTTTTCAGAGAAGAAGAATTTGAAGATGAAAAATTTCGTAAAGGTTTGATTTTTAACAAGCTTTAGGTTTTAAAGGGAAGAGGAAAACCTTTCGTATTTTCAAAGGGAGATAGAGAGAGAGAGGGGGAAGCGACGTGCATTAAACGTCTGACGCACGTTTCAGACCTCGAAACCGTAAAAAGCATTTTTGAAATTAATAGAAAACAAAAAACTAACTCAGTTAAGGGAATGAGAATTAATATTTCATTCGACAAAGATTGAGTTTAATTAATATATTAGACGAGCAAGCACTATGTATTGGACGAGCATACATTGGACTTAATGCAAGCATTGGACACATGCATTGGACTCTCAGTTAATCAATGAAATGCATGTTCAGATATTTTCTTATAAAAATGAACCTATCTTTAGCTAATGGTTTGGTGAAGATGTCTGCCCATTGATGGTCAGTATCAACAAATTGAATATAGATTGTCCCTTTTTGCACATAGTCTCTAATGAAATGATGCTTTATTTCTATATGCTTTGCTCTAGAATGCAGTATGGGGTTTTTTGACAAGTTGATGGCAGCAGCATTATCACATATGATTGGAATGTTACTTACAAACACGTTGTAGTCTTCCAACTGATGTTTAATCTATAGCAATTGTGAGCAGAAACTGGCAGTAGCAATGTATTTAGCTTCAACAGTTGATAGAGCAATTATGCTTTGCCTTTTGCTTGACCATGAGACCAGATTAGCTCCAATGAAGTGACAACCTCCACTGGTGCTTTTTCTTTCTATTCTGTCTCCAGCATAGTGAGCATCACAGAATCCAACTAATCTGTATTCATCAAATTTCTTATACAAAAGACCCAGATTAGTAGAACCTTAGAGATATCTAAAGATTCTCTTTACTGCTGAGAGATGAGACTCTCTTGGATCAGATTGAAATCAAGCACATAAACAGACGCTAAACATGATATCTGGTCTAAACACAGTTAGATATAAGAGGGAACCAATCATACCTCTGTATACCTTTTGGTCTACCTTTTTATCTTTATCATCCTTGTTTAGCATGGAAGTTGGATGCATTGGAGTGTTCATTGGTTTGCAATTGTCCAACTTGAAGCGCCTTTCCGACAAAGGACGGGAATCGTACTGATAGAAAAGGACATATAGCGAATTACGTCTGATGAATGTACACTCCGTCTGTTGTTTGTTTTACTTGAAGTCCGAGGAAGAATTTTAGTTCTCCCATCATGCTCATTTCAAATTCCCTTTGCATTAAGTCAGAAAACTCTTGACAAAGAGATTCATCAGTTGCACCAAATATAATATCATCAACGTAAATTTGAGCAACAATAAAATCCTTTTTATTTGTTTTTCTAAACAGAGTTGTGTCCACCTTTCCTCTTGAGAAACCATTCTCCATTAGGAAAGTGTTGAGTCTCTCATACGAAGCTCTAGGAGCTTGTTTGAGTCCATATAAAGCTTTCTTAAGCTTATATACATGCTCAGGACGGTTTTGATCTTCAAAACCAGGTGGTTGAACAACATATACTTCTTCATTAATGAAACCATTTAAGAAAGCACTTTTTACATCCATTTGATAAAGCATGATGTTATATGTGCAGCATATGAAAGTAGAATGCGTATGGCTACCAATCTAGCTACTGGAGCAAAAGTTTCAGTGTAGTCAATACCTTCGTCTTGAGAATAGCCTTAAGCAACTAACCTTGCTTTATTCCTTACAACTTTGCTATCCTCGTCCAGCTTGTTGGGATAGACCCACTTGGTTCCAATGACAGATGCAACACCCTTTCCCGAGTGTCATATTCTCGAACGTTTATAAGGCTGAAAATATTTATTGATGCGGAAAATATGATTTTCTTTTTTTTTCTTTTCATAAAGATGTAATGGGATTAGTAAAGGTAAATAATACTAATAAATGAACTTAGGTTCACCATGCATTGCTAGAACATACTGTATGATAAATACAGAAATGAGAAACAGAAAACAGAAAAATAGAAAACAGAAATAGTATTGTATACAAACATAGGTTTAATGCATAACTGACATAAGAATAAAATAAGTACTAGGAGTCGTAGCTCCCAAAAGGTACTACAGATACTGACACAGTCTGGCCCAGACAAAATAAAACAGCAAAAGGAGTCTCCCTCCAGACTTAAGGAACTACTGGACTGAACTGTCGTCGCGTCCATTTGTTTCAAACAGCAACAGCAAGTACCAACAGAAAACATACAAATATGGGTGAGATTCCCGTTCATCAACACAACAAAACAATAGTAGTAAAAACGGGACGACTCACCAGGTAACAGTGTACCCAACATGTTAAACAATTGAACAGCATACTAAAACTCTCAATATAAATCATGTTAAATGGTTAACAGCATAATATCATGTTAAACAGTTAATAGCACCATATAATGCATTCTTAAACAGAACAACGATGTATAACAGTAAATATAAACATCAACAGGCATGCAATGCGGTGCAATGTACATGACTCAATGCCAATGCCACTGGGTACTACTCTGACCCCTACTCCATGGAGATAACAAAAGTGTCAGAGAGAGTGAATGGGAGGACATGTTCTGGTTTCTGCCAGCCATGGGCAAGATTCTACAACATTCGTAACGTGCAAGTATCTGGCTTTACAGTAACACTCTCGACCAAACATGAAAAATACGGCATCTAGTAGAGGATATCAGTGTATTGTACGGATTCGCCACGACACAGAAAAATCACCAACTGGTCACATGTTAGCCATTCCAATCCTGATACCTCCAAAAAGACCATTGAAGATCGTCACCGTAGGATTCGCACCCGCATTAAGGTGTAAGCTCAACTCCTAGGCTCAAGGCCTTACAACTATGCATATGAAATGCCAATGCTTACACAAAGCAGATGCGATAAAGCACTGTCTATCCATAGGATAAACCTCAAGGTTCACTAAGGTTCTATTTCTTAGGAACTATACGCATCTTCGTTTTGTAAAACATTTATCCATCGGATAAAACATTTATCCATCGAATAAATATCTCATGATTCCTTTGGAATGGTCCAGACTGCTTTCAGAATCGCCGACTGACCCCACAAACCAACACGAGTCTTTTCAGCGTGTTTTGTCCTCACTCACACGCTTTCTAGGAAACTTCCCAGAAGGTCACCCATCCCATAATTACTCTAAGTCAAGCACGCTTAACTATCTAAGCTCCCAAAAAGAAGATAAATCTTGTTGGTATAGGTAGTACCAATCAATTCTTATATGCCTTCCCTTAACTATATACTCTCATACCTGCATAGCCTCAGGATTCCTTCCACTATACAGTCCCATACCTGCACAGTCTCAGGGTCTCTCTCATTCCGGTTATCACAAGACGGAAGCAATTGAACGATTAACCTGGATCCGAATCACCGTTCCGTCATCGAACTACTGTTTCAAAACCTAAAACGTTTCATGTTTGTGTTTATGTCTTATGAATTATGTCTCAAGTCCTAAGCATTATGAATAAAGATTGAGAATCCTCTTAGATAAGTCTTTAACCTTTTCTAAGATATTACTCCATGATTTTCAATTAAGAAAATAAGTGTTGATTCACTTAAGTCTTATGAAGTCATTGATGTACTAAGTCATCAATGGTATAGCACATGGTCTTGTTCCACCACATACCATACTTAAATTATTCCTTGTCTTCAACTCTAAGTTAATTACTTAACTTCGGTTTTTACGTGTAAAACTTTTACGATTGAGTTAGAAAACTCCTTTTGTAAACCAAACAACTTTTAAAATTGAAAACTCATTTGATTTGAAACAACATTTGAACTACTTACTTTATTTCTAGCATTTTCTGAAATGTGAAAGTCGCTTTGCGAGGGTACATTCGCTTGGCGAACTTGAGGCAGTGATACCCCATTTGAAATTCCTTTCTCATGGGGCGAACATAAGTTTCGCGTCACGAGGCTGAGAGCTGTATTTGCTCCTTATACAGATCCTTTGTATCGCGAGGCGAATATTGTCTCGCGTCGCGAGTCCGAGAACTATATTTAATACCGACCTTCTGCATTGCGAGGCGATAATTGTCTAGCGTCGCGAGGCAGAGAGCTGTAAGTCTTACTGCTCGATTTAGCCTTCTGTCTCGTGTGGCGAGAATGGTTCCGCCAAACGAATTCCCTGATTTTCCCTCTTCCATATCTTCCTCATTATTTTTCTTTTTGAAACACTTGGTTGAATTAATGACCTATGGCTAAAGAAAAGACATTTTTCACTTTGGTGACACACTTTAAAGGTTAAAACTTCATTTGATCTTTGGATTAAAATCACTTTTTGTTGTTCTTTGAAACATAGGTTATGAAATCATGGTTTTCTTACTTCAAAACTTTTTACTTCAAGACTTTGATAGATCAAGAACAAAACATGTTCTTATGTTTCTTCTTACTAAGGCCACAAGCCTAGTAGGAACAAATGTGAAGATTGCTTCACCCTCAAGACAAGTTATAACTCACAATGTTCATCTAATTATGACAAACAACAATTACATATCATTGCATCGTAATCAAGCATAAAGTCCATCACACATCATTTGCATCATACTCAAGCATAAAAGTCTATACTTGATCTAGTGATCAAGGTAGATTTTTCAACATATATGAAAATGATTTTCATCCAATCACACCATCATAAACATATGCTAGAGCACACTACAACACACTAAAGCATAAACTCATTAAAACAACTTTGTACTTCAAGAGAACTTAACAAAACTTCGCAATTAAAAGTGAACCCAAACTAAAGGGTTTCACCCACACATAAATTAAACAACCATCTTCACCACCACCATTTTGGTGTGATGAGGTTCACCCCCCATACCTGTTGATGAGCAGATTCCCGGATCAAAGTCGGTTGATTGGTTCGTGAATCTCCTGATAATTGTCACCAACTACAAACAACCAAATAATCAAACATTAAACAACAATCAAAACAAAACTCAACAATTCTACCTAAGGGTTTCAGCCACCCTAAAGAGAATAAAGCTAGGAATTGATTTTGGTTTTCCATTTCATGGATTCAAAGGCAATAGGTAAGCTAAGGATGAAATCAAGTGTTAGAAATCAAAAATTGATGAAAAACACTATTCATCATCACCTTGTAGGGTTCGGCCATATTGGGGATTTAGGGCTATGATGAGAATTGAATCATAAGCTCTTGGGTTTAGGTAGAGAATGATGAAGTGAGTTCAAAGAAGTTGGTTTCACATCAAAAGGATTTTTCTACCAATTCCTATGGATTTTCAAAGCTTTGGATCTAAGAAATGATTTTCATGAAAATGAAGTTTGATCTTGAAATAAAGAGAGATTCAAGAAGCTAGGAGATCATAGAAGTGATCGTACCTAAAAATGAAGGAAGATTGCTCAAGGAATCAAGTGATTCTAACAAGTAATCAAGCTTTTTCAAGAAGAAAATGAAGTTTCTCTCAAGAACAACTATGGAGTTCTATGGGGAGGGCTGTGTGCGTGGAGATGAAATCTGGAAGGGCTGAGTTCAGCCTTTAAAAAGCTAACTTAAGGGCAAAATGGTCATTTGCCAAAAGGGTAAAATGGTAAAAGTGCAAAAGACTACGGTTAGGGGCATTTTGGTAATTTCGCTTCTAGATTTTTCCGATCGTCATGACGACTCTGGCATACTCTCCCAAGTGTCCTGGGATGATGTGATATCAATATTATCCGTTGGCGAGTCTCGATAAGTCCATATGTGGCTCTGTTTGTCACCCGATTGAGGATTCCGCTCAAACGGAGGTCAGGAAGTGATTTTTTTGAAATTTTTGTGAAATTTAACCAAAACGTAGAGAATTGAATTCTAAGACTTACTATCTCGTTCACGGGTCCATCTAAGGTCTCCTGAGCAGTAAAACCATACTGTCTGTGTAAAAACGTAGACCGGACTCCATTTGAGTTTTCGACTCAAAACTTAATCGTAGCTTCCTACTATATCGTCGAGCATGACTATGGTCTCGGAATATTTCATTTCTATTCCTAAGACCTCGAATAAAATAAAGACGTTAAAATACTGAAGAAATATAAAACGCGAAAATCGAGGCGTTACAACAGACATCCAAACGTCACTACGTTGGAACTGGTTGAGCTTCTCTTGAATAGAGAGGATCCAACACTCATCCATTAAGGCCTCGTCCACAGAATTTGGTTCCAATTCAGAGATGAAGGCTGAGTCAGCTTGCTCTCTGAAGGTTGACCTAGTCAGGACTCTATCATTTGGTTTGCCAATGATTTGATCCTCAGGGTGATAAGTCCTGAATTGCCACGAACGAGAGGTTTTGACAACTTGCTGAGACAATGAAGCGTCTTGAGTTGCGTCTGATACTTCATCTTTGTTAGGCGTTGGACGATCTTCTGTATCATTCAGATTTAGATCTGCAAAAGACTCATCTAGCTCTGATAATCTCTTATCAGGCTGTTTGTCATCAAACTTAACATGGATGGATTCTTCAACAATCAAATGTTCTAGAGTTATAGACTCTAAAAGCTTTGGATGTTTCAGAGTATCCTGACAACATTCCATTATCTACTTTGGCATCAAATTTACTATGTTGATCCTTAGGATTTAAAATAAAACATTGACATCTGAAGGGGTGGAAATAAGAAATGTTGGGTTTGCGTCTTTTCCACAACTCATAAGGAGTTCTATTCAAGATTGGTCTTATGTATATTCTGTTTTGAATGTAGCAGGCAGTATTTACAGCTTCAGCCCAGAAGTGCTTAGGGACAGAATTATCACTGAGCATTGCCCTAGCCATCTCTTGAAGAGATCGGTTCTTTCTCTCAACAACACCATTCTGTTGTGGTGTTTTAGGGGTAGAGAAATTGTGATGAATATCACTTTCATCACAGAACCTTTGGAAAAGCTCATTTTCAAATTCGCCTCCATGATCACTTCTGATTGAGCTTATAGATATGCCTTTTTCATTATGGACGCGCTTACAAAATATAGTAAAGACCTTGATAGACTCATTCTTGTGAGCAAGGAACTTAACCCATGTCCATCTAGTATAGTCGTCTACTATGACAACCCCATATTTCTTACCACTGACAGAAGCAGCCCTTGTTGGACCAAACAAATCAAGATGCAACAATTCTAGTGGTCTTGAAGTACTAACAATGTTCTTGGACTCAAAAGAGTTCTTAACTTGTTTTCTTTTTTGACATGCGTCACAGAGAGCGTCCAATTTATACACGATCTTTGGTAAGCTTCTTATGAGGTTATTCTTGTTCAGTCTTGAGATTATCTTAGACTTGCATGACCAAGTCTTTTGTGCCAGATCCATCACTCATCTTCAACAGACACTAGGCATGATACACTCTGATTTGAGAGTTCTCCAAATTTAATATTATACAGATTATTTTGCCTCTTGGCAGTGAATAAGATGGACCCATCAGGGTTCTTGACTATACATTCACATTTATTAAAGGAAAAATCAGACCCACTATCACATAATTGACTTATGCTAAGCAAGTTATGTTTTAACCCTTCAACCAGAAGTACATTATCAATAGAGGGAAGAGGATGCTTACCAATCTTACCAATTCCTACTATCTTTCCTTTCTGGTTGCCTCCAAAGGTGACCCAACTACTAGTCTTCTCACGTAGTTCTTGGAACATACACCTTTCTCCCGTCATGTGACGTGAGCATCCACTGTCCAAGTACCAGGACTGGGGTCTTCTTTGTGTTGCTAAGCAAATCTGCTACAGGGATTATCATGTTCTTAGGTACCCAGATAGACTTGGGTCCTTTTGGGTTAAGTTGCTGTCTTCGTCCATGCATTTTGGTTTTCTTTTTGTATATGCATTTTGAAGAGATGTGACCACTCTTTCCACAGATTTTACAATAAATATTGGATGCATGCAGTTTGTTTTCTTTTTGTCTTCCAGAAGATGAAAAAGCCTTATGATGTTTATTTGACCTTGATATTTTCTGAGAAGCTCCTTGTTTCTCAGAGTCATAGCCTAGGCCAGACTTATCGTGAGGTGATCTTGAATACCTCAATATCAGGTCTAGCTTTTCTGAACCTCCAACAAGCTTAGATATGCTTTTGGTTAGGTCATATACCTCTTGTTTCAGTCTAGTTACCTCATGAGGTTCACTGGACCCATAGGTGAGTTGGTCAGTTAGACTGACATTCTCAGCTTTTAGCCTATTGTTTTCTTCAACAAGCTGCTCATTTTGTTTGTTGGACTCTTCCAACTCTTTATTAACTTTTGAAAATTTTCTTTTAAGCATAATGTATTGATGATGCAATAAAGAGGAATCATTAAGCAATTCATCATATGCTTCTTGAAGAGAGTCGGAAATATATACCTCATCTTCTTCCGATTCAGCGTCCGATGAAGTTTTTTCCATCAGACACAGATTTGAGGCAGATGGACTCCGTAGACTGAACAGTTGTTCCAAAGCGTCCAACTTCTCCTTGGCAGTTTGGAGATGCAGGACCATCTCAAGTCTCGTCCGATCAAGAGCGTTGATGAGACACCAGTTGGCATGAGCATTTAGCGAATACCGTCTGATGTCCTCATTCATCCAATCTGCTTCAGGTTTGGACGCTATTGATCCATCCTCAAGAGTAACCATTGGACGATGATCTCCATCAGTGAATACATTCCATAACTCCTAATTTTGAGCTTGGACGTATATTTGGAAAATTGATTTCCAATAAGGATAGTCTATTCCTTTAAAGATGGGTGGAACATTCCATCCTCTTTCAGAGGTAGCTTCCTAGATTCTTTCTTCGAGAACAACAATTTGTTCATCGTCCAAAGAGTCTTCGTTTTGGTCATTGGACCAAAGGCATAAGTTAGCCTCCTCATTTGTTTCTTCTTCTTCAGACGAGTTTAAATCCTCCCAAGTCGCCATGAAATTCTTCTTCTTCTTTTTGTCCTTTAAAATAGGGCAATCAGCTTTGAAGTGACCTGGTTTGTTGCACTCGAAACAGACCAGCTGACTTTTGTCTTTGGGTTCAGCGTGATCTTTGAAGTTTTTCTTTTGGAATGGTCTCCTCTTCATTCCATTTTTCTTTCTCCACGTATTTTGAATTTTTCTGGAGATGAAAGATAGCTCGTCGTCGTCTGATACATCATCATCAAACTGATCAGCATCATCACTGGACTCATAAGCTTTTAGAGCTTTTGAGTTGTTGGACTTATGAGCTTTCAATGCAATTCTTTTGTTTTTCTTTCCAAGATTGTCAAGATCAAGCTCCTGCTCATGAACTTGAAGCGTTCCAACCAGATCATCCAAAGTCAAAGTGGAGAGATCTTTGGCTTGGGCGATTGCAGTAACGAGTGGTCTCCATTTCCTAGGCAGGCTCCTAAGAATTTTGGTGACTTTCTCCTTGGTAGTGTAGACTTTACCTGTAACGTCCGATTTTCACGTTTTCTAATTCTCCAGTATTTTAACGTTTGTATTTTATTGGAGGGTCTAGAGAGTGAAAAAAAATATTCTGACCAGATAGGAATGTCCTACACAACCATAGGAAGCTGTGGTTAAGTTTCGGGCATAAACGCAAACGGAGCCTGGTCTGCGTTTTTCACGGATAGTAGCCTTTTTCTACTATCGAGACCTAATTTGGACTCGTGAACGAGCCAGTAAGTTTTGGGATTTTATTCTCTACATCATTGTTAAGATTTGTGCCGACGTCCAAAAAATAATAATATTATATTATATTCGGCCGTTTAGTCGAATCGGAAGGCATTTGGAGTCTTAAAAGGACTTAACGAGACCCGACAACAGATGAGCTTGATTCCACATCATCCCAGGATACTTGGGAGAGTATGCCAGAGTCGTCATGACGGTCGGGAAAATCTAGACACGAAATTACCAAAATACCCCTAACCTTAGTCTTTTACACTTTTACCATTTTACCCTTTTGGCAAATGACCATTTTGCCCTTAAGTGAGCTTTTTAAAGGCTGAACTCAGCCCTTACAGCCTTCATTACCACGCACACAGCCCTCCCCCTATAGAACTCCATAGTTGTTCTTGAAGAAAACACCATTTTCTACTTTGAAGAGTCATGAAACCTTGTTAGAATCACTTGATTCCTTGAGCAATCTTCCTCCATTCTTAGGTAAGATCATTTCTATGATCTCCAAGCTTCTTGAATCTCTCTCTATTTCAAGATCAAAATCCATTTTCATGAAAATCATTTCTTAGATCCAAAACTTTGAAAATCCATAGGAATTAGTAGAAAAATCCTTTTGATGTGAAACCAATTTCTTTGAACTCACCTCATCATTTTCTATCTAAACCCAAGAGCTTATGATTCAATTCTCATCATAGCCCTAAATACCCAATATGGCCGACCCTATAAGGTGATGATGAATAGTATTTTTCATCAATTTTTGATTTCTAACACTTGATTTCATCCTTAGCTTTCCTTTTTCCTTTGAATCCATGAAATGGAAAACCAAAACCAATTCTTAGCTTTATCTTCTTTAGGGTGGCCGAAACCCTTAGGTAGAATTGTTGAGTTTTGTTTTGATTGTTGTTTAATGTTTGATTGTTGTGTTGTTGTAGTTGGTGACGATTGTCAGGAGGTTCACAAACCGATCAACCGACTTTGATCCGGATATCTGCTCATCAACAGGTATGGGGGGTGAACCTCATCACACCAAGATGGTGGTAGTGAAGATGGTTGTTTAAGTTTATGTGTGGGTGAAACCCTTTAGTTTGGGTTCACTTTTAATTGTTAAGTTTTGTTAAGTTCTCTTGAAAAACAAAGTTGTCTTGATGAGTTTATGCTTTAGAGTGTTGTAGTGTGCTCTAGCATATGTTGATCATGATGTGATTGAATGAAAATCTTTTCCATGTATGTTGAAAAACCTACTTTGATCACTAGATCAAGTACAGACTTTTATGCTTGATTATGAGGCCATGATGTGTGATGGACTTTTGTGTTTTGATTATGATGTAATGATGTGTAATTGTTATTTATCATAATTGTGTAAGCATTTTGAGCTATATTTGCTTAGTTGGTGAAGCAAAATCTTCACATTGGTTCCTAATGGGATTTGGCCATGACCTTGAGAAAAGGAAGAACTTGTGTAGTTCTAGGACAAGTTAAAGTTTTGATGTAAGAAAAACATGTTTTCATAACCTATGTTTTTAAAGAAAAGCAAAAAGTGATTTTGATCCAAAGATCGAATGAAGTTTTAACCTGTAAAGTGTGTCGCCAAAGTGGAAAATATCCTTTACTTTAACCATAGGTCATTAATTCAACCAAGTGCTTCAAAAAGAGAAATAATGAGGAAGATATGAAAGAGAGAAAAACAGGGCATTCGCCTGGCGGAACCATTATCGCCATGCGAGACAGGAGGCTAACCTGAGCAGTAAGAATTATAGCTCTCTGCCTCGTGACGCGAGACAATTATCGCCTCGCGATGTAGAAGGTCGGTTTAAAATACAGTTCTCTGTCTCGCAACGCGAGACAATATTATCCTCCCGATACAGAGGATCTGTCTAAGGAGCAAATACAGCGCTCAGCCACGCGACGCGAAACTTCTGTTCGCCCCGCGAGAAAGGAATTTCAAATGGGGTATCACTGCCTCAATTTTTGCTAAGCGGATGCACTCTCGCTAAGTGAATTTCACGTTTCAGAAAATGCTAGAAATAAAGTAAGTGGTTCAAATGTTGTTTCAAATCAAATGAGTTTTCAATTGTAAACATTGTTTTGGCATGTGGTGGAACAAGACCATATACTATACCATTGATGACTTAGTACATCAATGACTTCATAAGACTTAAGTGAATCAACACTTATTTCCTTAATTGAAAGACAAGGGATTAATATCTTAGAAAGGCTGAAAGACTTATCTAAGAGGATTCTCAATCCTTATTCATAATGCTTAGGACTTGAGACATAATTCATAAGACGTAAACACAAACATAAAACGTTTTGGGTTTTGAAACAATAGTTCGATGACGGACTGGTGATTCGGATTCAGGTTAATCGTTCAATTGTTTCCGTCTTGTGATAACTGGAATGAGAGAGATCCTGAGACTGTTTAGGTATGGGACTGTACAGTGGAAGGAATCCTGAGGCTATGTAGGTATGGGACTGTATAGTTAAGGGAAGGCATATAAGAATTGATTGGTACTACCTATATCAACAAGATTTATCTTCTTTTCGGGAGCTTAGAACATAAGAACTTTATAGTTAAGCGTGCTTGACTTAGAGTAATTATGGGATGGGTGACCTTCTGGGAAGTTTCCTAGAAAGCGTGTGAGTGAGGACAAAACACGCTGAAAAGACTTGGGTTGGTCTGTAGGGATAGTCGATGATTTTGAAAGCAGTCTGGATCATTCCAAAGGAATCACGAGATATTTATCCGACGGATAAATGTTTTATAAAACGAAGACACGTATAGTTCCTAAGAAAGAGAACCTTAGTGAACCTTGAGGTTTATCCAATGGATAGACATTGCTTTATCGCATCTGCTTTGTGTAAGCATTGGCATTTCATGTGCATAGTTGTAAGGCCTTGAGCCTAGGAGTTGAGCTTACACCTTAATGCGGGTGCGAATCCTACGGTGACGATCTTCAATAGTCTTTTTGGAGGTATCAAGGTTGGAATGGCTGACATGTGACTAGTTGGTGATTCTTCTGTGCCGTGACGAATCCGTGCAATACACTGATATCCTCTACTAGATGTCGTATTTTTCATGTTTGGTCGAGAATGTTACCGTAAAGCCAGATACGTGCACTCTACGAATGTTCTGGCATCTTGCTCATGGCTGGCAGAAACCAGAACATGTCCTCCCATTCACTCTCTCCGACACTTTTGTTAGCTCCATGGAGTAGGGGTCAGAGTTTTACCCTTGTGGCATATGGCATTGAGTCATGTACATTGAACAGCATTGCATGGCTGTTGATGATTTTGTTTATTTGTTGAACATCATTGTTCTGTTGTTAAGAATGCCTTATGTTACACTGTTAACTGTTTAACATGATATTATGTTGTTAACTGTTTAACATGATTTATTTTGAGAATTCTAGTAAGCATGTTAGGTACGCTGTTACCTGGTGAGTCGTCCCGTTTTTACTACTGTTGTTTTGTTGTGTTGATGAACGGGAATCTCACCCATATCTGTATATTTTCTGCTGGTACTTGCTGTTGCTGCTTGAACAGATGGACGCAACAACGATTCGGTTCAGCAGTTCCTTTGAGTTTGGAGGTGGACTTTTTTTGCTGTTTCTTTTTGTCTTGGCCAGACTGTGGCGGTATCTGTAGTACTTCTTAGGGAGCTGTGACTCCTAGTACTTATTATTTCAGATGTCAGTTATGCATTAAACCTATGTCTGTATACAATATTATTTCTGTTTTTGTTTTCAGTTTCTGTTTCCTGCTTCTGTATTTATAATACAGTATGTCCTAGAAATGCACGGTGAACCTAAGTTCACTTATTAGTATTATTTATTATCTTTACTAATCCCATTACATCTTTATGAAAATAAAAAAAAAAAAGAAAATCGTATTTTCCGCATAAATAAATATTTTCGGCCTTATAAACGTTCGGGAATGTGACACTCGGGAAAGGGTGTTGCATTACCGAGAGACTTTAGATTATTGATGATCGTCTGAAAACAACCCATCATGTCCAAGATGGACTCTCCTTCAGCCATGGTGAATAGTTCATTCTGGCCAACCAGCATGATGATTTTAGAGTCTTTCACCTTGGTTGTCCTCTCATGGAGATTTGACAAGGTGTCCCATATTTGCTTAGCTGATTCACATGCGTGAATCTTCTGGAATTCATCAGGGCTGCGAGCACACATTAAAGCATATCTTGCTTTATGATTTTGTTCCATCCTAGCTCATTCAGCATCAGTCCAGTCATCTTCTCCTTTGTTCGTCCCATCAGAGTTGAGATACACATTTGGATATTTGTGATTCAGGCCTAGAGAGCGGAGTTTGTACTTAAGATGAAGCCTTTGAATCTTTCCTTCCAGTATAGGTAGTGGGTTCCGTTGAAGAACAGAGGTTTGGTCATGGAAGTGCCTTCCATAACAGGTTGACTCCCACTTGGCATACCTGGTCCTGACATATCTGTTATAGGATCTTTTCCTCTACATGGCTAAGTGCTCAACCCAGAGGCTGAGCTCTAATACCAATTGAAGAAACCTGTTTGAAACACAAGAAGGGGGGTTGAATTGTGTTTCTTAAGATTTTAAAATCTTTTCGCAAGCAGATATAGTTTTCGCAAGGTTGGACGATAACATGTTTAAAGACAAAGAAAGCTCTTCCAAACACCGAGTTGGACGCTAACTTAGTTTGATAACGATAAGCAAAGAGAGCAATGAAAAAGCAATTCAATCCCAGAAGGTTAGTTAGATAATAAACTAAAGCAAAGATAAGGGGAAGAAAAGAACACAGAGATATTATCCTGGTTCACTCTTCACCAAAGAGCTACGTCCAGTCCGCTCTACTTGAGAGCTTTATCCACTATAACAAAAACCCTTTCTTAATTCTCAACCTCTTCAGGTTCTCTAAGTATTCTTTTACAGACAAGCCTCTTCAAGCTCAACCATCAAGGTTATGAAAAGAGTTTTGTTCTACTAACTCACTAACTGTGAGAATTCGAATCTAAAGCTTAGAACTCTTGAAATAAAACTCTATGCAAACAATGATATGAAAGTTTAAGAACAGAGTAAGCTTATAATCAGAGTTTTCTCTTGATAGCTTGTGTTTTCTTGTATGCTTGTATTTTGCTCAAGTTTGGTAACCTTGCATCTTCAAGGGGTGGAGGTATTTATAGCCTTTTGCCTTTGAACAATCTTCAGTCTTCAACGGATGGAAAAGGATCCGTTCTGATCATGCATTAAATGCTTTGGTCCGTTGAGTCTGATAACCTCTTTGAAGCTTCTGATCAGCAAAGTAGACTATCAAGCTTGATAGCTAGAAACGGGACTGACATAACCTCTTTGTACTCGAAAGTTGCCTATTATCTTTCTCGAAGAAAGAAGGTCAACTTCTTTATGTGTCAGGAACAGTCTGGCTTTTGCTTTTATGTTTGAACGAGTATTACAAGGAATGTTTGTCTGAAGGATACAAGCTTTTTACAGAGAATAATAAATTCAAATGCTTTACAAAGTTATATACGTTAAATAAATAAAGCACTATCGGAAGAGTCTTTGGACTCAGGATACTATTGATTACACTTATGAACATCCAGTCAGAGTAAGATGTAAGACACTTGTAGGTTGGATGAGTTAAAGTCTTTGGACTTAGATGAATTTTATCCTGCACACTTAAGATAAAGCGTTAGTCCACAAGAAATCTTTGTTCTTCTTAAATTAGTCCTTTGTTAACATCAAAACTTAGGGGATTACTTGGACCATAACCACTTTGGTTGCAACAGAGCTACGTCTCCAAGTATCTTGTGTTTAGGAGCTACGTCTCCAATCTTTTATGTCGAGTCTGTATCTTTCTGTTTTATTTCTATAGTCGGGTTGGGTTCTTATGTAAACCTTTATGAACTTATATTATGAAACGTTTTACCTCGCAGGCATAAATGTTACAAGCTTTTATATTCATGTCTTGCGAAAAGTAAAATTTACCCCATATTTTTTAAATGTTTTTAATTAACCCGTTTTTGGGCCTTAGAGTTTTATAAAATGTCTGTAAATGTGATGCCCCCGGAAAGGGTGTTACAACAGCAGACGACATGAAGACAAGCGGTGAAACGGTTAAGAAACCTTCCTCTGCAACCCTTGCGGATGGAGAGTGTGGCTCTTCACATGTACGTTGCAAGAAGCCCATCATGACTAGTTGTCCAAAAGCCGTAACCACTGGGAAACTCAGCAGAGAGATGCATCTAAAGTGTCGGATGAAGTCATGGTATCACGACCTTCTCGGGAGACAACCAGAAAAGCACACAACGATGCAATACAAAGTAATGAGGTGAGATTGTCATTCATCAATATCTCATAATATTCAATCAACAACATGAAACATCATCAACACAAGATAATAATATATAACATGTAAATCTATCCATCAACAGTTATGCAATGCAATACGATGTACATGACTCAATGCCATATGCCACAAGGGTAAAACTCCGACCCCTACTCCATGGAGCTAACAAACATCGGAGATAGTGAATGGAAGAACATGTTCCGTCTACGCCAGCCTTGGGCAAGATGCTACAACATTCGTAACATACACGTATCTAGCTTTTACGAAAACACTCTACACAAAACATGTAAAGTGCGACATCTAGTCGAGGATATCAGTGCATTGCTCGGAGTCGCCACGACACAGAAGAGCTACCAACTGGCCACATGTCAACCTTTCCAACCCTGATACCTCCAAGACTATTTAAAACGTCACTGTAAGATTCGCACCCGCATCAAGGTGTCAGCTCAACTCCTAGGCTCAAGGCCTTATATATTCATGCAACATAATGTCAATGCTTACACAAAGCAGATGCGATAAAATGTCTATCCACTGGATAAACCTTGCGATTCCACAGGAATCTTCTCATATAGGTCTTTCACCAATAAAGTGTTTTAAACTTTTATCCATTATATAACTTCAAGATTCACTAAGGTTCTCTTCCTTAGGAACTTCACACATTTTAAGTGTTTTAAACTTTTATCCATTGTATAAGTTCAAGATTCACTAAGGTTCTCTTCCTTAGGAACTTCACACATTTTAAGTGTTTTTAAAATTTTATCCACTGGATAAATCTCGTGATCCCTCCAGGATCGAGCCATCACAAGACTATATAGTTAGGCAATGTTCTTGAGTCCGACTCACCGGCCAGTCATCGTACTACTGTTCCAAACCAAAACGTTTCATGTTCGTGTTCGTGTTTTATGATATATTTCTCAAGTCCTAAATGTCTTATGAAGAAGAATTGAGAATCCTCTAGTTAAGTCTTAGATCCTTTCTAAGTTAGAGGGTACTTGGCTTTCAAGTAATGAAATTCAACTTGATTCACTTAAGTCTCATGAATCGATTGATAAATGAATCATCAATGGTGTAACATATGGTCTTGTTCCACCACACATTACACTTTCTCATCTTTCTTTCACTCTAAGTTAATTACTAAACTTAGGGTTTTTACACTTAGGAAAATCCTTAGCTTTGAGTTTCAAAACTCTTTTGTAAACAAGTGAGTACATAACACTTATTTGTTTTATACCTTGGCAAAGTGCCTTAGTACCTTTGATTCAAGTCTTATACTTTGAAAACATTATTTCAAAAAGCTTTGTAGTTTCAATTAAACTCAAGGTTGGAAGTTGGAGTTTAAAACTCTTTCGTATAAACTAAAGTTCTTAAGTTCAAATTCCTTTTAACTTGAAATCATTTATACTTAAACTTGAAACTAAATATTGAATTGAAATCAAAGATTGGTTTTACGTTCAAAACCTACTTAGTAACCGAAGGTTACATAAGATTTTCTCAAAGTTATTTGTTATTGAGAACATTTGATTCATTAAAATTCAAAACATCATTTGATTTACTTAAGCCATAACTTAAGATTAAAATACCTTTCCCTTGTTTTAAGAATCTCTTGAAGAATATAAGGTTGTGTTTCATTCAAATAATGTTTCTTTGTTTTGCCTTGGTTTATCGTTCATTGATTCCATTTTAGAGTTGTAACATCATTTGAGTTTCAAAGATTGAAGTTGGAAATCCTTTTTATTTATGCTTTGGCTGAATCCTATACTAGGTTTAATGTGAATATTTTGATTCACCGACATCCATCATGAGCAAGAGTAATCATCAATGCATCAAAATGAATAACAACATAACATCCAATTCCAAAAATCAACACCAAACCTGTATGCATAAATTTTTCAGCATTCAAGCGCCAAATTTTGACAAACATTTGATTGACCAAACGAACTCGAATTTGAGCAAATGAGGACTCATATGAAATATTAGGATGTCTACTTTTTGGTTATGAAATTTTTTTCCGCAAAAATTTAACACATTAATATAGTTTTAAGAAAAACGCCACTGTGGTCAGAATCCAAAACAGAATTTTATGCTTAGATTGAAACAGATTTTCAAGGGTCAAATATTCATGAAACCAAACGAAATTTGTTATCAAAATGAAGCCCAAGATGTCTAGTTTTAGGATCAAAAACAATTTTTAAAATCCAAGGTCTAGGTTGAGAGACAAACCGAAATGACTCACACAAGGTCAGATCCGAAAATCACATTTTCTCAAACTCTTTTCAACAAAAAGATGGAGGAACCCTAGGTTAGGATTTTCCAACACATAAAAGTTTTTTCAACCATTCGAAGACATCAATAAACACAAATCAAGCAATAAATAATTATTACAACATTTTTCTCATAGAGAACCAAATAGACAAAATGGCAAAACCCTTGGTTTAAGGTTTTCCCCAAACCAAACCCATAGACCATTTTCACCACCACCAATGTGGTGTGATATGGTCCACTCCCCCATTACCTTAATGAAGATATTTAGGACGAGCAAAACTCCAAGCTCCAAGAACAAGGAGAGGCCGAAACCTAGATAGAAAGAAAAGGTAAGATCTTGAACTTGTTTCACAAAAATCATGAACTAGAAGGAGTCCACTCATGATTTAAAGTAATGAAATGAAGAGAAAATTAAGATCAAAGATTACCCATGGAAGAACACTTTGAAGATCCAGATGGTGTTCTTGAAGGTCAAGAATAAACTTCTTCCAATCAAGAAACTTTGTTCACCAAAGATGTTTAGAAGGCTAAGACAAGAACAACTATGGTGTTAGAAATTAAAAATGAAGTTTGGATGATGGTGTTTAGGGTGACGACCGAATGGAGAGAATAAGAGAGAGAAGAGAGGATTTGAGAGTTCTTGAGAAATAAGAGAGCTTGATCCTTTAAAGGATGGAAATGCAATAAGGATGGTGTTTTTCCCATCATTTGCCCGTATGGCCTTTGCCTTTTAGAAAAAACCAAATTGATTCAAATATTAGTTCACTAATGATGTGATGAAGTGTAAGTAAATGGATGAAACTATGCTTAAACCACATTTCAAGGACAGTGTCTGATCATGATTGGCTCTGCTAAGGTTTTGTGCAACATGTTAAACCTAGGGTTTTGCATGCTTCTTCCTCCTCTTCATGGCCGTGTCTGACTGCCCATGGAGCTTTCTTTTCCCAATAACCTCTTCTACCTCTCCTACCTCGGTGACAAAAGTTCCTTCTCGTCAAGTTTCTAAAAACACCTTGTATGATAGCAACTTATCTCCATAGAAAAAGACTTTTGCGTAGGTCCTTAATAATGCATGCAAAGTTCCTTATAGTCAACTGCCGCGTCCTTGCATCAAGGGTGATGAAATATCAATCAAAATACCAGAAGATGAATATAAGGTTGGTTTGGAGGAATGCAAGAACCATCTTCATGGTCGTTTAACTCTCTCTAAGGGTGATACTCCGATCAAGGTGAGTGACTGACGATCCAAGCTTTCATCTCTCTGGAAGCCTATCGGCAAGTGGGGTCTGATCTCACTAGGTAAGGGGTATTATGAGTTTTCATTCTCTGCTATTGAGGATATGCGCAGTGTAAGAGCTGTTTCATGGAATCTAAAACCTGGTTATCTTCCTTTGTTCTCTTGGACACCTGACTTTAATCCTAATCTTCAACGACAAACTAATTATCAATGTTGGGTTAGAATTTCTGGTTTGCCTCAAAAATATTGGAGACCCAAAATCCTTTTTTCAATAGCAGGTATTCTTGGTACTCCTATTTGTCTTGATGATGCAATGAGTAAGTGCACTGATGAAAGAATGTTTGGCCATTTTGCAAGAGTTCTTGTGGATAGTGATTTAAATGAGAAATTATATTGCCAAATTTTGGTGGAACGAGAACAGTTTGCATTCTTTGTCTCTTTTGAATATGAAGATCTTCCGGAATTCTCTTTTTATTGTCAAACTATTGGTCATTCTTAAGTTAACTGTAGAAAAAAGATTGGTGCTATGCAGAAAAATGCAGTTTCTGATAGGAGAATATTTCTGTTGTGAGGAAGAAATCGGTAGCTAAATATGTCCCTAAGCAGAAGGAAGTTATTCATGTTGATAAAGGGAAAGGAAAAATTAATGATAATAGTGATGTTGTGTTTTTATCTCATAAGGAGAAGGAAGTAAATGAAAAGGGAGTTAATACTAATGTAAATGAGGCTGTTGTAGTCAATGAGCCTATAATTGTTGTTCCTTTTAATGAAGGAACTAGTCATAATATTGGGAAAAAATTTACTGAGCCTTTTACGGAAGATCATTCTGATGAGGTTGTTTTTTTTCGGGGTCAATAATGTAAGTTTGACTTTTGCAGAGATGCGGGGTAATGGTAATCCTTTGCTCGGATATGCTGATGATATTCTATCCAATGAAGAGAGAAATCCTATTGAGGATTGTTTTGCTAGCCCAGCAGGGAAGGATAATTAGGCAAATTCCAACTATGATGATTATTTACAGCAGGAGTCTCCTAGTTTTGTTGACAATTCTATTTCAGGTGATAGTTTAGAGATTCCTGATCAGGATCTATTTCAAGGATCAATTGGTAATTTGACTAACAATGGTTTGATTGGTTCTGGAGATATTAAAATTAGTTCTTTCAAGGCTTCAGAATTCAATTCTACTGTGAATGATTATTTAGCTAAGCTTATATTTTGGAACCATAATCTACAAGATGATGAGGATAATGATGATTGCCAACAGCAGGAAGCTCAGAATTCAGACTCTACTTTTACTAAAGTGCTTTCTAAATCTACTATGAAAAAGTAGAACAAAAAGAAGCACCAGCAACAGGAAAATACAGATGGTTATAATTTAAGGCTTAGAGCAGGCCTAAAATCAGTTGCTAAATGAAGATTCTTTACTGGAATGCAAGAGGCATTGCCAACCCCTCTACCAGATTGGCTTTGAATAAGTTCTGTGTTGTTCACAAACCTGAGTTAGTTTTTTTGTCTGAACCTTGGATTGCTGAGAATAATTTCCCTTCTTCATTTTGGAGTAGATTGAATATGAAGTTGTTTGCTGTCAATAATAGAATTCCTTTGTCTCCTAATATTTGGTGTGCTTGTGCTGCTTCTTTGGATCCAAGTATTATTGCTACTTCTGACCAACATGTGTCTTTTTTTGTGGTTATTGATAATCAACCTATTTTTCTATCTGTAATTTATGGTTCAACATCATATTTAAACAGAAGAAAGTTATGGAAGAATTTAAATTCTTTGCAGCAGATTCATCAACAACCTTGGTGTTTTATTGGTGATTACAATGTGGTCCTTGGAAGTCATGAATATAGAGGTAGAGGTAGACCATTGCAAATTGCTTCTCAGGATTTTAGAAATTGGACTGACAACAATAGCTTAACTCATTTGTTAACCAGAGGTGATCAGTACACTTGGTCTAATGGTAGAAGAGGGGCTCATTGTACTAAAAAGAGATTAGACAGAGCCGTCTGTAATGATTCTTGGTTGAAGTTTTGGACTTCAGTTTCTTGTTGTACTCTTACAAGAAATATATTAGATCGTTTCCCCTTATTGCTTGAATGTAGGAAAGATAGCATGAATTCTCCTTCTTCTTTTAAGTTCATGAGAATGTGGTTAGCTCATCCTACTTGTGCTGAGGTTATTTCTAATGCTTGGAAGGCTGAGATGTATGGCTGTCCTATGTCTATTCTTTCACAAAATTGAAGCTTGTCAAGTTGAGATTAAAGGAATGGAACAAAACTGTTTTCGGGAATGTGAATGATAGTGTCAACTCTGCTATGCAAAAGTTGGATTTGATTCAGCAGAATATTGACATAAATGGAATTTCTGATATCCTTATTGATCAGGAAAAAGCAGCTCAGTTAGATTTGGAGAGAGCTTTGCATTACCAGGAAGATTTTTGGAGAGAGAAATCTAGAATAAAGTGACACTTTACAAGAATACAAAGTTCTTCCACAAAATGGCAACTATTAGATGTGTTTCGAAGCAAATCACTTTACTAAAAAATGGTGAAGAGGTGATTTCTAACCCTACAGATTTGGAAGGTCATATTGTTGACTACTATAAGAGTCTTTTCTGCGGTGATAATAATTGCTTTAATAATAGGCTGATTGACGAGGTTATTTCTCCCAAGGTTACTGCATCTGATGCCTCATGTTAACCAGTATGCCTTTAGTTGAGGAAATTAAGTCTGTAGTTTTTAACATGAACAGTGATGGAGCACCTGGTCCTGATGGGTTCGGGGCATTCTTTTTCAACAGTACTGGGACATTATTGCTGTTGATATTGTCTCTGCAATGCAGCAGTTTTTTCAGCAGAGTTGGCTATTGCCTAATTTCAACTCCAACATTGTGGTGCTCATTCCTAAATTCAAGTTGCTGACAGAATTGAGCAGTTTAGACCTATTGCACTTGCCAACTTCAAATTTAAAATTATAACTAAGGTGCTTGCTGATAGAGTTGTTAAAATAGTCCCTTGCATAATTTCTAAAAATCAAAAGGGGTTCATTCAAGGAAGGCAAATAGGGGATTGCATATGTCTGGCTTCAGAAGCTATCAACCTTCTTGAAAAAAAGTCTTTTGGTGGTAATATTGCTTAAAGGCTTGATATTGTTGAGTCTCCAAATGTCTGATGTGCATTTACCTTAGTTTTGATGAGATTAAAACAGTTATTCAATGATTTAATTGAACCCGTCTGTCGTATTTAACTTGTCTACTTAGTGTGCAGATTCAAACATTAAGCGTCTATATGAACTGTTCACTCGTCTGAACTTAGATAAGTTCACCCGTCTGAACTAACTTAAGTTCACACGTCTGAACTAACTAAAGTTCACTCGTATGAACTGAGACAAGTTCACTCGTCTGAACTAGCTAAGGTTCACTCGTCTGAACTAAGAGAAGTTCACTCGTCTATTGAAGTCTTCAACCATCTGATCAAAGGAAGACTCACCCGTCTAAAAGACTTTGCAACTGACGTCATCTCTGTGTTAAAGAGTGAACCCGTCTAATGAAAGTCACTCATCCGTCTAATGATTAACGTTAAAGAATACATTGGATGAAAGCTGTCTCGACTCTAATAAGGAACTTCAACAAAGTGCTTTGCCTAAACACAACTGCATTTTACACCAAAAGGGAAAGTCTTCCCTCTGAAAACAAAAAGTACGTATACAGACCTGCTGAGACCAAAGGTATATCAGAAGTCTGTATCACTCTGATGAAAGAGAACAAGCGAAGTTCCCTATGCTTTAATGGCTGATCAGAACGACTCTATTGCATTTATTGAAGATCTGCAAGAAGCCAAGCCTTCAAACTTTGTGTCTAACAACTTTAAAATCTTGAAGCCTATTTAATGAAGAAGACTTCGAAGATTCAAGTAGACAAGAGAACGATCAAAGCAATCAAGAGCAATTACTCTGTGCATTTATATCTTCATTCTTTCATTATTTATTCTTCAATCATTTGAAGTTATTACGCAGCCTTTTAGAACTTCACATTTAATACACTCGTCTGAGCCTGAAGAGGCTAAGTGTGCAAACAATACTTGTCTGGAGCCTGGAGAGGCTAGGTGTGAAAACAATACTCGTTTGGAGCCTGAAGAGGCTAGGTGTGAAAATAATACTTGCCTGTCCTGTAACCTAAATCAGTTATAGTGAGAAAACTTGGTGCTGCCAAGGACTGGACATAGCCTCATTGTTAAGGGGCAAACCAGGATAAAACCTGCTGAGTGATCTCTCTTTCCCTTAACTCTTTAGTTTGATTATTTGTCTTAACTATCATCTAACTAAAGGGGTTTATAATTGTGTTTATCAAACCTTTTTTATTTTGCATGATTGTGTGTTTTCTGTGAAAACCATCAGACTAGTTATCAGTCTGATTGACCTGTCTGTGTTTACTCGTCTATCATAACCCGTCTGTGCTTGCGAAAAAGTTTCTAAATTCCGCATAAATTTGTCAAACACCATTCAACCCCCCTTCTAGTGTTTGCATTTGTCTCTTTCAGTTGGTATCAGAGCTCAGCCTCTAGGTTGAGCACCTAACAGTGTAGAGAAAAGATCCTGAAGAATAGACAATGAATTCTGGAGCAAGCTCAAGTGGGAACCCCCAACCTGAAAGAGGCTCTATGACCAGACCTCCCTTTTTCAACGGTTCCAATTATAACTACTAGAAAGAAAGGTTTCACTGGTTCATCTTGTCAACAAATTCTGATGTATGGGATGTCATTACTGATGGCCCTTACACTCCTCAAAATAATGATGGCTCAGACAAGCCTAAGGCTCAGTGGACACCTGTAGAAAAGACAAGATAGGATCTAAACCATAAAGCCAGATATGCTATAATCTGTGCTCTCAGTCCAGAAGAGTTTGAAAAGGTATGTGCTTGTGATTCTGCTAAAGAAATGTGGGACTCCTTATCTGTCACACATGAAGGAACTGCAAAGGTAAAAGAATCTAAAATTTCTATTCTTGTTAGAAAATATGAATTGTTCACCATGGATGAAGGTGAATCTGTTGCTCTAATGATTGGTAGATTCCAAACTATTACTAATGGTTTGAAATCTCTTGGTAAAACATATACAAATGCTGAGAAAGTTGCTAAGATTCTCAAAAGTCTTCCAAGGCAGTGGAGACCTCTTGTCACTACTATTTCTCAAGCTAAGGATCTCACCTCCTTTACTATGGATGAACTTCTTGGCACACTCACTGTTCATGAGAAAGAGCTCAATGAAGATGTGTCAATCAAAAAGAGCAAAGCCATTGCTCTAAAAGTTGATCTAAAGGCAGCTAAAGCCTTAAAAGCTTCAAAGGCAGACGAGTCTGACTGTGACATAGACGAGTCTGATGATGAGGATTCTGATGATGATGAAGAGACTTCTCTCATGACCAGAAAGATGAAAAGGCTCTGGAGAAAGAAGAAGCTCAGAAAGGAGAAGCCTTTCAGAAAATCCCACAAAGAATCCACATCAACAGACAAGAGTCCAGTTGTCTGCTATGAGTGCAAGAAGCCTGGTCACATCAAACCTGAATGCCTTCTTTTGAAGAAAGCTTCCAAAAAGAAGTTCTTCAGAAAGAAGAAGAAAGGAATGATGGCCATATGGGAAGATCTTGAATGCTCACCTTCTGAAGAAGAAGAGACAGAAGAGGAATCCAATCTCTGTCTGATGGCCAATATAGATTCAGAACCTGAAACTGAGGTACATTCTGAACTTGAGGAATTGCATGATGCTTATGATGAGCTGGTAGAGAAATCCAAAGGCTTATTTAAGGCCTTCAAATCCCTCAAGAGAGATTATGTTAAACTCCTCAGTGAGCATAAACAAAAATCTCAAGAGTGTGAGATGCTGGCCAAAGAGAATAGCCAGCTGAGGATTGAAAAGTCTGATGAAGCTTCAATATCAAGTGAAACATCACATTCTGAAGAAGTGGTCACACTTCAACAGAAAGTGAAGGAGCTCACTTCTGATCTTGCTAGATTTGTTAATGGCAGAGATAATCTGACAAAACTGCTAGGATGTCAGAGACACTCTCTTAACAAAGAAGGCATTGGATATGATCATCAAGCTGATCATAAAGTATCAACAAAATCCTCAACTGTCTATGTTAAACCCATTCAAGTTAGACTTAGACCCGTAACTTCTGTGGAAAAGCTAGACATGTTATGTCTAAGTGTTTTCACAAGAAGAAGAGGAAGTCTTCACAGACTCCTAGAACTAACAGAAAAGGACTTAGAAAAATATGGGTACCTAAAGATAAAATAATTTCTGTTGCAGACATCCTTAATAGGACAAAGCAGACGCCTCTGCTGGTACCTGGACAGTGGCTGCTCACGACATATGACAGGAGAAAGGTCTATGTTCCAAGACCTCCAGTCTAAGAATGGTGGATTTGTTGCCTTTGGAGGCAATAAAAAAGGAAGAGTAATTGGTGTTGGTACAATTGGTGGTAAACCCCCTCTTCCCTCTATCTCAAATGTACTTATGGTTGAAGGACTAAGACACAATTTACTTAGCATAAGTCAATTATGTGATAGTGGATTTGATGTCTCCTTCACTAAGAACGAATGCATAGTCAATGACAAGAGTGACAAGACCCTCTTTTTAGCTAATAGACAGCAAAATCTTTATAAGATTGAGCTAACTGAACTCTCAGATCAAAGTGTAACTTGTCTGATGTCTAAGAGGATGAAAGATGGTTATGGCATAAGAAACTAGGACATGCTAGTATGAAACTTATTTCGAAATTGAAAAAGGATAACCTTGTGAGAGGATTGCCTGATATTAGTTTCAATAAAGATGTTTTATGTGATGCATGTCAGAGAGGTAAACAAGTAAAATCAAGTTTCAAATCAAAAAACCTTGTATCAACCTCTAGACCTCTTCAGTTGTTACACATGGATCTGTTTGGACCAGTTAGTGTTGCCAGTTTAGCTGGAAGGAAATATGGATTTGTCATTGTTGATGACTATTCTAGATTTACTTGGGTACTTTTCTTAACCCACAAGGATGAGTCTTTTAAGGCCTTCTCTGTATTCTGTAAGAAAGTACAAAATGAGCAAGGTAGTATTTCTACCCTTAGAAGTGATCATGGGGGAGAATTTGAAAATGAGCAATTCAAACTGTTCTGTGAAGAGAATGGAATCTCTCACAACTTCTCTGCACCAAGAACTCCACAGCAAAATGGAGTGGTTGAGAGAAAGAACAGATCTCTGCAAGAGATGACTAGATCAATGCTTAATGAAAATAATCTCCCTAAGTACTTCTGGGCTGAAGCAGTAAACACTGCATGTTATGTGCAAAATAGAATACTTATAAGGTCTATCCTAAAGAAGACTCCTTATGAATTATGGAAAGGTAAAAAACCCAACATATCTTATTTCCATGCATTTGGATGTGAATGCTTCATCTTAAATACCAAGGATCAACTTGGAAAGTTTGATTCCAAGGTAGACAAAGGTATCTTCATTGGATATTCTGAAATGTCTAAAGCATATAGAGTTTTTAACTCTAGAACCTCTGTTGTTGAGGAATCCATTCATGTAAAATTCAATGATAATCTAAAGACTGATAGGGAACTATCAGATCTAGAAGATGATCTTGCAGGACTTGATCTTACTCAGCAGACGAGTCAACAGCCAGACGTATCAAAAACTGAGTCTGTTGAGGAATCTATCAGACAAGTGGAGCAGACGAGTCAACAGTCAAGTCAGCATCAGAATGATGATCTCAGAAGAGACTGAAAATTCAAAGCTCATCATCCTGAAGATCTTATCTTTGGACGTCCCTCTGAAGGTATTAGAACCAGATCTGTCTTAAGAGAGTCAAGCAATATGACTTTTTATCTGAAATTGAACCAAAGCATATTGAGGAAGCTCTTGAAGATGAAAGTTGGATTCTTGCTATGCAAGAGGAACTTAATCAGTTCAAAAGGAATGATGTCTGGAAACTTGTCTCCAAACCAACAGACAAGTCTGTTATTGGAACAAGATGGGTTTTCAGAAACAAGCTAGATGAAGATGGCAAAGTCGTCAGAAACAAAGCAAGGTTAGTAGTTCAAGGCTACAATCAACAAGAAGGTATTGAATATACTGAGACTTTTGCACCTGTAGCTAGAATAGAAGCTATCCGCATACTCATGTCATATGCTGCACAACATCAAATTACTTTATTTCAAATGGATGTAAAAGGTGTTTCTTTAAATGGAATAATTGAAGAAGAAGTGTATGTTAAACAACCTCCTGGTTTTGAAGATAATCAAAAACCAGATTATGTTTTCAAACTTAAAAAGGCTTTATATGGTTTAAAACAAGAGCCTAGAGCATGGTATGATAGACCTAGTTCTTTTCTTATGAATAATGGTTTTATAAAAGGAAAAGTTGATACAACTTTGTTTAAGAAATGCTCAAAAGATAAATTCATAGTAGCTCAAATATATGTTGATGATATTATTTTTGGAGCTACTAATGAAAAATTGTGCAAAGAATTCTCTAAGTTGATGCAAGCAGAATTTGAAATGAGCATGATGGGAGAATTGAAGTTCTTCCTTGGACTGCAAATCAAGTAGACGTGAGATGGAATCTACATCCATCAACAAAAGTACATCAAGGAGATTCTAAAGAAATACAAAATGGATAGCTCAAAGATCATGAAAACTCCCATGCAAACTAATGCTAATCTAAGCAAAGATGATGAAGGTAAAAAGGTAGACCAAACTGTCTACAGAGGTATGATTGGATCTCTTCTTTACTTAACATCTAGCAGACCTGATATTCAATTTAGTGTCTGTATGTGTGCTAGATTCCAATCTGATCCCAAAGAATCTCATCTTAGGGCTATTAAAAGAATCTTTAGATATTTGCTTGGAACCATTAATCTTAGTTTAATGTATTTGAGAACACAAGATTACAGATTAGTTAGTTTTTGTGATGCTGACTTTGCTGGAGATAGACTTGAAAGGAAAAGCACCAGTGGAGGATGTCACTTCATTGGTGCAAACTTAGTCTCCTGGTCAAGCAAAAGACAGACGACTATTGCACTGTCAACTGCAGAAGCAGAATATATCTCTGCTGCAAGTTGCTGCTCACAGCTAATATAGGTAAAACATCAACTAGAAGATTACTCTATATTTGAGCATAATATACCTGTCTGGTGTGATAATTCTAGTGCTATTTGCTTAACCAAGAATCCCATACAACATTCTAAGGCTAAGCACATAGAAATCAAACGTCACTTCATAAGAGATTATGTTCAAAAAGCTGTATTTGATGTTGAGTTTGTTAAAACTGAAAATCAATGGGCTGATATCTTTACAAAACCTTTTGCTGAGGATAGGTTTAAGTTTATAAGAGACAACTTGAATATACATTGCTTTGCTAAATAACCTGTCTGATGAGTGTTTATGATACCCGTCTATTTTTAACCGTCTGACTCTTTGAATCATACTCTTTATTTGAAATATTTTCTTTTAAATGGCTATTATCTTTAATGCCATTTCTTTCTCTGAGGCAAAATGTGTACTTGGCTGTTTTTATTTTAAATCAATTTTTTTTAAAAACCTCCATCTTTTTGTTGCTTTCATTTAAAATTACAACTATCTTTGGTCTTTAAGAGGGAAAATTTTTTTTTCTTTTAAAAGGTATTTCATTCTTACGTTTTCAAATATTTTTCTCTTCGTTTTTAAAACCATCAAAGAGGATGCATCTGCTCAGGGGGAGCAGTTGAAGAAGTCTTTAGGCAAAACCAAAGGGCAAACTTGCCTTTAACTTTTTTGTTGTTGTTCTCTTAGTACCTTTCTTGTAATTCTTTTTTCAAAATTACCTTGTACATAGCCAATGATGGTTAAATACAATTCCCTCCTTTGTTTCTCTTTTTTGATTATGAAAAAAGGGGGAGAAATTTAAATGAAAAATGTCTTAATATTACAACTGTCTGATATGAACAAATGTTTATCTTTAAATATGATGTACCTTTTCTTTTCTCTCTGTCTACATTCTATTGCTTTTGATAATGTCAAAAGGGGGAGAAAATACTAAGATAAGACTAACATAAAAAGTTAAATGCTTATCTGTCTGAGTATGTTATAATTATGGAACAATGTTTTTAATCTGTCTGATCATATACATGACTGATTTATGTGAATTTTCTTAAGTTCATTAAATCATTTAACATGTATTGTCATCATCAAAAAGGGGGAGATTGTTGAGACTCCAAATGTCTGATGTGCAGTTACCTTAGTTTTGATGAGATTAAAACAGTTATTCAATGATTTAATTGAACCCGTCTGTGGTATTTAACTCATCTACTTAGTGTGCAGATTAAAACATTAAGCGTCTATATGAACTGTTCACTCGTCTGAACTTAGATAAGTTCACCCGTCTGAACTAACTTAAGTTCACACGTCTGAACTGAGATAAGTTCACTCGTCTGAACTAGCTAAGATTCACTCGTCTAAACTAAGAGAAGTTCACTCGTCTAATGAAGTCTTCAACCGTCTGATCAAAGGAAGACTCACCCGTCTAAAAGACTTTGCAACTGACGTCATCTCTGTGTTAAAGAGTCAACCCGTCTAATGAAGTCACTCATCCGTCTAATGACTAACGTTAAAGAATAAGTTGGATGAAAGCTGTCTCGACTCTGATAAGGAACTTCAACAAAGTGCTTTGCCTAAACACTACTGCATCTTACACCAAAAGGGAAAGTCTTCCCTCTGCAAACAAAAAGCACGTATACAGACCTGCTGAGACCAAAGGTATATCAGAAGTCTGTATCACTCTGATGAAAGAGAACAAGCGAAGTTCCCTATGCTTTAATGGCTGATCAGAACGACTCTATTGCATTTATTGAAGATCTGCAAGAAGCCAAGCCTTCAGACTTTGTGTCTAATGGCTTTAAAATCTTGAAGTCTATTTAATGAAGAAGACTTCGAAGATTCAAGTAGACAAGAGAATGATCAAAGCAATCAAGAGCAATTACTCTGTGCATTTATATCTTCATTCTTTCATTATTTATTCTTCAATCATTTGAAGTTATTACGCAGTCTTTTAGAACTTCACATTTAATAAACTCATTTGAGTGCTTGTGAAAGACTTGCAAATTGTAATCTTTTTACAACCTCTCTCAAACAAACCCGTCTGAGCCTAAAGAGGCTAAGTGTGCAAACAATACTTGTCTGGAGCCTGGAGAGGCTAGGTGTGAAAACAATACTCATCTGGAGCCTGAAGAGGCTAGGTGTGAAAATAATATTTGTCTGTCTTGTAACCTAAATCAGTTATAGTGAGAATACTTGGTGCTACCAAGGACTGGACTTAGCCTCATTGTTAAGGGGTGAACCAGGATAAAACCTGCTGAGTGATCTCCCTTTCCCTTAACTCTTTAGTTTGATTATTTGTCTTAACTATCATCTAACTAAAGGGGTTTAGAATTGTGTTTATCAAACCTTTTTTTTATTTTGCATGATTGTGTGTTTTCTGTGAAAACCTTCAAACTAGTTATCAGTCTGATTGACCTGTCTGTGTTTACTCGTCTATCATAACCCGTCTGTGCTTGCGAAAAAGTTTCTAAATTCCGTATAAATTTGTCAAACACCATTCAACCCCCCTTCTAGTGTTTGCATCTATCTATTTCAGATATTATTAGGAAGGCTTTTGACACAATTGATTGGAGTTTTTTGCTTAAAGTTCTCAACTCTTTTGGCTTTGATTTTATTTTTTGTAATTGGGTAAATACTATCCTACATTCTGCTAAATTGTCAATTTCTGTGAATGGTAAAGCCTCGGGTTTCTTTTCTTGCTCTAGAGGAGTTATGCAAGGTGATCCTCTTTCACCTTTGCCTTTTTGCCTTGCTGATGAAGTTTTGAGTATCTGTATTTCTAAATTGGTGCAGGAAGGTAGATTGGATTTGATGAATGGTGCTAGAGGTATGCAGGTTCCATCCCATATTCTTTATGCAGATGATATTATGATCTGTTGCAAGGTTACTCAAAAGAATCTCTCAAATTTGAAGATAATTTTGATAAGTATGGTGAGGTTTCTGGTCAGATCATTAATCCTGCAAAGTCCTCTTTCTATGCTGGTAATCTTTCTTCTAGAAGACTGAGTAGCATATCTCAATCTCTTGGTTTTAATTTGGGAAAGCTGCCTTTTGTCTATTTGGGAATCCCTATTTTTAAGGGTAAACCAAGTAGGTGTCATCTTTTGCCTATTGCTGATAGAATTAGGAACAAATTATCTGTTTGGAAGGCCTCTATGCTATCCATGGCTGGCAGAGTCCAGTTAGTTAAATCAGTGGATTTTAGCATGATCAATTACAACTTCATGGTATATTCTTGGCATGTAAGCTTAATTAAATCAGTTGAAAAATGGATTAGAAATTTCATATGGGGAGGTGATGTTGAATCCAGGAAACTTGTAACAGTGGCTTAGCATAAATTATGCAGGCCCGAGTCTGAAGGTGGTCTTGGTTTAAGATCACTTAGAAGCCTTAATAAATCTGCTATGTTGAAATTATGCTGGGATCTTGTGACTTCTCAGAGGCAATGGGCCAAATTACCTAGAGAAAGGGTATATAGGCACAAGGCTTTTATCTCTTATCATATTGGATCTTCAGTTTGGATTGGCTTGAAACCATTTGTTTCTATAATTCAGCATAACTCAACTTGGCAGGTTGGCAATAGGAATCAAATTAATTTCTGGAATGAAACAAACAACAGAGATAAAACAAACAACAGAGAGACACACAGAGAACACAACACAAACAAGACAAACGATAACCTACAAACCCCAAAAAGATTCGGCCAGCTCTGATACCAAATAATGCAACACCCTTTCCCGAGTGTCACATTCCCGAACGTTTATAAGGCCGAAAATATTTATTAATATGGAAAATACGGTTTTTTTTTTCTTGTCACAAGATGTAATGGGATTTAGTAAAGGTAAATAATACTAATAACGAACTTAGGTTCGGCATGCATTTCTAGAACATAATGCATAATAAATATAGGGACATAAAACAGAAAAGAAAATAATACTATATACAGACATAGGTCTAATGTATAACTGACATAAGAAGTACAATAAGTACTAGGAGTCGTAGCTCCCAAAAGGTACTACAAAACTGACGTAGTCTGGCCGACAACAAAACTAAACCACAAAAAGAGTCCGCCTTCGGGCTCAAGGAAATTCCTGAACTGAACCATCGTCACGTCCATCTGTTCAAGCAGCCACAGCAAGTACCAACAGAAAACATATAGATATGGGTGAGATTCCCGTTCATCAACACAACAAAACAGCAGTAGTAAAAATGGAACGACTCACCAGGTATTAGCGTACCCAACATGCTTACAAGAATTCTCAATGTCAAACATATTAAGTAGTTGACAGCATAAAATAAGATACTCTTAAACAGTACAACGATGTATAACAGTAAATGTAAACATCAATAGCCATGCAATGCAATGCAATGTATAAGACTCAATGTCAATGTCACTGGGTACTACTCTGACCCCTACTCCATGGAGCTAACAAAGCGTCGGAGAGAGTGAATGGGAGGACATGTTCCGATTTCTGCCAGCCATAAGCAAGATGCTACAACATTCGTAACGTGCACGTATGCTACAACATTCCTAGGCTCAAGGCCTAACGACTATGCAAATGAAATGCCAATGCTTACACAAAGCAGATGCGATCAAGCAATGTCTATCCCCCGGATAAACCTCGAAGTCTACTAAGGTTCTCTTCCTTAGGAACTATACGCGTCTTTGAAAAACAAAACCTTTTATCCACTGGATAAATCTCGTGATCTCTCCAGGATCGAGTCATCACAAGACTGAAACAATTGAACGACTGATCGGGATCCGAATCACCGGTCCGTCATCGAACTATTGTTTCATAACCCAAAACGTTTCATGTTTGTGTTTATGTCTTATGAAGTCATTGATGTACTAAGTCATCAATGGTATAGTATATGGTCTTGTTTCACCACATATTATACTTAATTATCCCTTGTCTTCAACTCTAAGTCAATTACTTAACTTAGGTTTTTAATGCGTAAAACTTTACTGTTTGAGTTGAAAAACACTCTTTATAAACAAACCATTTCTCGCGAGGCGAAGGTATATATCGCTATGCGAGGCTGAGAAGTTATCTTTACTGTTTAGACAGTCTTTCTGCTTCGCGAGGCGAGGATTATATCGCGACACAAGGCAGAGAAGCTGCATCTTCATTGCTTAGGCAGTTTGCGGGGCGAGAACTACTTCGCTACGTGAGGCCGAGAAGCTGCATCTTTGCTGCTCGGGCTAGTCCACTGTCGCACGAGGCGAGGCAAAGTTAGCCTGGCAAATGCCTTGTCTTCCCTCTGTCTCGCGGGGCGAGACGGGGTTCGCTGGGTGAGTGCCCTGTTTTTCATTTTCCCTATCTCCTTCATTAATTCTTCTTTTGAAACACTTAGTTTGATTAAAAGATCTATGGCTAAAGAAAAGACATTTTCCCACTTTGGTGACACACTTTAAAGGTTAAAACTTCATTTGATCTTTGGATCAAAATCACTTTTGTTTCTCTTTGAAAACATATGTTATGAAATCGCATGTTTTGTTGCATCAAAACCTTGCCAAAACAAGAACAACACATGTTCTTATATTTTCCTCTTACTAAGGCCACAAGCCTACTCCAATGAAAAATGGAGACTTTGCTTCACCAACAAAGCAAATGTAGCTCAAAAGCTCACACAATCATGATAACCCACAATACACATTACTACATCATAATCAAACATCCAAGTCCATCACACATCATGGTCTCATAATCAAGTATAAAAGTCCATACTTGATCTAGTGATCAAATAGGTTTTTCAACATACATGGAAATGATTTTCATTCAATCATATCATCATCAACATATGCTAAAGCACACTACAGCATACTAAAGCATAAACTCATCATGACAATCTTGTTCTCAATGAGAACTCAACAAATAAAAGTGAACCCAAACTAAAGGGTTTCACCCACACATAAACTTAAACAACCATCTTCACTACCACCATCTTGGTGTGATGAGGTTCACCCCCCATACCTGTTGATGATCAGAATCCCGGATCAAAGTCGGTTGATCGGTTTGTGAACCTCCTGACAATCGTCAACAACTACAACAACACAACAATCCAACATTAAACAACAAACAAAGCCAATCTCAACAATTCTAACAAAGAGGATTTCGGCCACCCTAGGTTAAAAAGGTTAGGAATTGGTTTTGGTTTTCCATTTCATGGATTTAAAGGCATTAGGAAAGCTAAGGATGAAATCAAGTGTTAGAAATCAAAAATTGATGAAAACACTATTCACCATCATCAAATAGGGTTCGGCCAAAAAGGGATTTTGGGATATGATGGGAGTTGAATCATAAGCTCTTGGGATTAGGTAGAGAATGATGATGTGAGTTCAAAGAACTTGGTCTTACCTCAAAAGGATTTTTCTACAATTTCCTATGGATTTTCAAAATTTTGGATCTAAGAATTTCTTTTCATGAAAATGAAGATTGATCTTGAAATAAAGAAAGATTCAAGAAGCTAAGAGATCATAGAAGTGATCTTACCTTGAAATGAAGGAAGATTGCTCAAGGAATGAAGTGATTCCAACAAGTGATTCAAGCTTTTCAAGGATGAAAATGGAGTTTTCTCTCAAGAACAACTATGGAGCTCTAAAGGGTGAGGGGCTGTGCGAAAATAATGGAGTGAGGGCTGAGTTCAGCCTCTTAAAAGCTCACTTAAGGGCAAAATGGTCATTTGCCAAAAGGGTAAAATGGTAAAAGTGTAAAAGACTAAGGTTAGGGGCATTTTGGTCATTTTGCGTCCAGATATTTCCGAACGTCATGACGACTCTGGCATACTCTCCCAAGTTTCCTGGGATGATGTGATATCAAGATTATCCGTTGGCGAGTCCCGATAAATCCATATGTGGCTCCGTTCGTCACCTGATTGAGGATTCCGCCCGAACGAAAGTCAGGAAGTGATTTTTCTGAAGTTTTTGTGAAATTTAACCAAAACATAGATAATAGAATTCTAAGACTTATTGTCTCGTTCACGGGTCCATCTGGGGTCTTCTGAGCAGCAAAATCATACTGTCAGTGTAAAAACGAAGACCGGACTCCGTTTGAGTTTTCGACTCAAAACTTAATCGTAACTTCCTACGATATCGTCGAGCATGACTATGGTCTCGGAATATTTTATTTCCATTCCTACTACCTCGAATAAAATAAAGACATTAAAATACTGAAGAATTAGAAAACGTGAAAATCGGGGCGTTACACGGCATCTAGTCAAGGATATCAGTGTATTGCTCGGAGTCCCCACGACACAGAAGAGCTACCAAACTAGTCACATGTCCGCCTTTCCAATCCCGATACCTCCAAGACTATTTAAAACTTCATCGTAAGATTCACACCCGCATCAAGGTGTAAGCTCAACTCCTAGGCTCAAAGGCCTTACGACTCATTCAATGAAATGCCAATGCTTACACTAAGCAGATGCGATAAAACAATGTCTATCCACTGGATAAACCTCAAGGTTCACTAAGGTTCTCTTCCTTAGGAACTATACGCGTCTTTGTGTTATAAAACTTTTATCCACCGGATAAATCTCGTGATCCCTCCGGGATCGAGTCATCACAAGACTGAAACAATTGAAAGATTGTCTTGGATCCGAATCACCAGTCCGTCATCGAACTACTGTTTCAAAACCCAAAATGTTTCATGTTTGTTGTTTGTGTCTTACGAATTACATCTCAAGTCCTAAGTGTTATGAAGAAGGATTGAGAATCCTTTTAGATAAATCTTTGATCCTTTCTAAGATATTAATTCCTTGAGTTTCAAGTAATGAAATAAGTATTGATTCACTTAAGTCTTATGAAGTCATTGATGAACTAAGTCATCAATGGTATAGTGCGTGGTCTTGTTCTATCATATACTATACTTAATTATCTCTTTTCTTTTGCTCTAAGTTAATTACTTAACTTAGGTTTTCATGCGTAAAACTTTACGATTTAGAGTTGAAAACTCTCGATTTGAGACTTTGCAAACCAAAACCTTTCTAATTGAAAAATCATTTGATTTTTAAAAGAACTTTGTTACTTGCTTGAAGTAAAGTATCTTAACTAATTTGAAAAGGGTTTTTTCTTTACTAACTCAGTGTAAACCCATGATCTAAGTTAATGTAAAAGAAATGGTATTTCATTTAGTTTTTCAACTATGATTCAATTAATTCAAACTAGAGGACAAGGTCCTCTTTATACTTGGAAGATTGAATGTTAACTTAGTTTCAAAAGAGTGTGACATCCCATTAAACCTAAGGTAACTTCATATTACTTTTACTTTCATGAAATCACTTTCATCCTTTTATTTTTAAAACACTTAGTTAATGGGATAAACTATGACTAAAGTAAAAATATATTTTCACCTTAGTAAGAACACTTGAAGGTCAAAATCCTATTTGATCTTTGGATCAAAATCACTTCTTGTTTGTTTTTGAAATACAAGTTACTAAAACACTTTCTAACTTTCAAAAACATTGAAGTTCAAGAACAAACTCATGTTCTTCTTTTTCTCATAGTCATGGCCGAATATCAAACATCCAAGGATGTGAAGATTTTTCTTCACTAACTTGCCAAGTAATAGCTCAAAATGCTCATAATATTATGATGAACAATAATCATGCATCATTAAACCATAATCAAGCATAAAAATCCTTACTTGATCTAGAGATCAAAGTATGGTTTTTAACATACATAAAAATATTTTTCCATCCAAGCATACATCATCATAAACATCTACTACGCATGAAAACACTATTACAACCATGTTCTCAAAGAGAACTTCACCAATAAAGTAGTGAATCCAATCAAAAGGGTTTCACCCAAAAACAAAGCATACACAACCATTTTCATCTTCCACCAATTTTGGTGTGATAAGGTTCACTCTCCATACCTTTAGTGAAGAGGTGTTAGTGAAAGGAAACTCCAAGCTCCTTAAAGAAAGGGATGGCCGAATCCTATAGGAGAAAAAGGTGAGATCTGTAACTTGTTTTCATGAAAATGAAGAGCTAGAAGATGATTACTCAAGGTAATAAGCAAGGAAATGAAGAGAAAAAGGATTTAGAAGCTCACCAACTCAAGAACAACTTCAAGGTTTTGGATGGTGTTCTTGGCGCTCAAGAACACACTTCGCCAAAATAAGAAATTTCCTTCACCAAAGTTGATCCTTGGTTCAAGACAAGATGAAGTATGGTTTTAGAATTGAAAAAGGAAGTTTGGTTGATGTTTTTGGATGTAGGGCCGAATGGAGGAAGAAAAGAAAAATGAGAGGATTTTTCAAAACTTAAGAAATGAAAGCTTTGATCTTTAGAAGTGTAAAAGTGAAAGTTGTTTAGTGTTTCTTTGACTTAATGGCTGAATGGCCTTTTTCTTTATGACTAAGATATTTGTTAGAGTGTGATGGTAAATGAAGGGTCAAGATCTAATGGAAGTGCATAGGTGTTG